>CM060354.1:9561314-10266602 GCA_030545235.1 Helianthus tuberosus | reverse complement strand
AGGCAGTATTTCAAGGTAAATTTTACATCAATCACCTCATATTCTCGTTCTAATAAAAAACCCTTAAAACATCAGTTTGTAATTCGGGAAAAAAACTTAACTCCGTTAATCTATATTTAACGCAGACTATTATCGGCCAAAAGTCGACCAGATCGGATTATTGTCGGCCAATAACTAAGTTAGGATTATTATCGGCCAAATTGAGAAAGTTAGGATTATTTCAATCCAATTTGCCTATTTTTTAAACAAACAAAAACCTGTATAAAGAAAGATAAAATGCGATTTGGTTTGGTAACCTAGATTTGGGGATGGCTGATTTAGACTTGGTGAACTGTGTGTGGTCCTACTGAAATTATAAGAAATACAGGGAGAAAATATGCAAAATTCAAAAGTAGACGGGGTCTTTTGAAAGTTTTTCGTTCGGTGGGTATCCTAAGATGGACCTATGCATTAGGTCGTACGTGGTATGTGCATCACACTTGGATGTTTGCAATAACTTTGCATGACCATTTTAGATTTTTCATGTCTTAGGACAAAAGACAGATTTATTAGGATTTAGGCAATATCTTTTTTGTGATTCTATTGCTATTAAATGAACACATATAATCCTAAATTTGATTCTATAAATGTTTGTTGGATCTAGTTGTTAGATTTGGATATTATTGGATTGATTTGGTCATGATGTCACTATCTATCTTTTGATATGTGGTTTTGTTGGAACCCAACAATATCATTAGTCACCAGATTCAACTTGAACTCGAATTTAATCTTACTATATAATGTTAAATGTTGGGCGAGTCAGGTTCTTCTTTTAGCATCGTATTTTGCTTGTTTGGATTACTGTTTTACTCTTGGACGATAAGTTGCCAGGTTTTATGGGCATACCATTGTCGAATTAAGTCCCATTGTTGTCAAATTATGTCTAATTCAGTTTCGGACAAATATTTATCTTATGTTGATACAGTGAGACCTTTTACCTAAACTAAACGTCGTGTTTAACTATAACTATTTAATCATGCAACATCGTCTTTAGCTATCACCTTTTGAACATGCAGACATCATTTTCCTCATTGGTTCATTCTAAACCGTCTTTATTGCGATGACTATGAACTCTCTAGATAAATCTATAAAAGTAAAAAGTAAATCTTTTTATTATGTTTTTGTGTAAATCAATAATGGTTCATCTCTAAAACAACACACAGTCTATAAAATTGTTCATATACTATATATGAAGACATTCATGAAATACGCCTAGGTGATCCCTTCTATCCCTAAGTTTCTTCATTGTTGTTATTTGCCGATTTTGAGCATTTCGCATATGCTCACCGAGGACTGCTTCTTCAATACCTCTCGATTGTCGCAGTAGTTCCAATTGCATGATCAGTGGTGGTGGCTAACTGGCTATAGGCTTCTATACTATGTTACATATTGTGGAAATCCCCAAATTAGGGTTCAAGTTTTGCTTACAGATTTAGAACTATACATGGAAAAGTATATTTACAGTACAAACCCTACATATATACAAAGTGTTATAAAATCACCATAGGCATATAAATATTATCTAACATTTACATCTAGGTTCTAGTCCCTTCTAAGGTCTGTTTGGTATGGGGTAATGGAATGGATAAGATAATGAAATGGACGAGGGAAGGCAATGGATCATTACCATTCCATGTCTTCTTTGGTTACTATGTGTGAATGAAATGAATTGTTATTGTGTATTGTTTGTTTGGTAGGTAAGAAAAATGAAGAAATAAAATCAGCGGTGAGTGGTGGTGGTCGGTGGTAGTGATTGTGGGTGGTTATAGGTGGCGGTGGTGGGTGGCGATGCGGCGAAGACGGCGGGTGGAAGTGATGGAGGGTGGTGGTAGCCATCGGTGGTGGGTGGTGGTGGCGGCGGCGGTTGGTGGTGGCGTTGACGGTGGTGATGGGTGGCAGGGGCGAGTAGCGTTGTCGGCGGGGGTGGTTGGTGGCGGCGGTGGGTGGCAAAGGTGGGGGGTGGCGACGGCTGTGGTTGATGTCGGGGTGGTGACAGAGGTGGTGACAAATTGCGGGTGGCGACGGCGTTGGCTTCAGTGGTGTGTGGTGGTCGGCGGTGGCAAAGGTGATGGGTTGTGGTGTTGTTGATGAATGGTGCAAGAAGGGATGAAATGAAAAAAAAAACATAGGGGTGGATGAAATGATTTTGAAGGAGTGGAATGCCTTGTGGAATGAGTGATTCCATTCTATTGACCAACCAAACACCTTTTTCTTCATTCCATCGTAATGATCCATTCCCAGTGGTGAAGCTTGAAAATTTCCATCGGGGGTCAGAAGTCACCGGACCTAAAAATTCTATATAAGTAAATTTTATTTTTATAAAACCGGGGGTCGAAAACGTATATACCTAAAAAATTCTATACGAAACGTACATGCATAACACTACTGAGCGAAACGTTTGAGGGGTCGGGCGCCTCTCTCGACCCCTTGAAATTGTCCATTCCGTCTCTCATTCCGGGATACCAAACATTACTTAATATTCTTCCTATTCTATCAAAAGGGGTGTTCCTATCCAAGAGCCTCCAACTTGAAAATTTGAAAATTGGACGAGAAATAATTTATGAAACAACTTGAAAGTTTATTTATTTCTGTCCAAGAGGCTACATTTTATAAGCTTATAAAATCTCTTCATGGCATCAAACAAACATTAAAGTAACGGAACAAAATATGTGAAGTTTGTTAACATATGGTGATAGTTTACCTAAATATATGATGTTTGTTAACATAAACCTGTTTCTAGTAAAAAAATGGATCGTTATAATTTGGGAAATTGGTTTTTAATAAACCAACCTTTGCCCCATTGGTAAATAATAATCCTACCTACAGAATTGGTAATTAATAATACTACGTTTCAATATGTTGGTACTCAATGGACCTTCGTTAGTTTTTTTTAACTGAAGTTAGTTTTTAAGTTTTATTTATTACACAAACAGTCCCTGTAGTTATAATTTACTAGTTTTAAGTTTTATTTATTACACAAACAGTCCTTGTAGACTGTAGTTATAAAAAAATTCATAAAAATAAAAAAAAATCAAAAAAATTCTAAAAAAATCAAAAAAAATCTAAAAAAATCAAAAAAATCATAAAAATTCATAAAAATTCAAAAAAATCAAAAAAACTCTAAAAAATCATAAAAATTCTAAAAAACATAAAAATCCTAAAAAAATCTAAAAAATCAAAAAAACTCTAAAAAATAAAAAAAAATTCAAAAAAAGCAAACGTTTCGACGCGAACCGTTTCGACCCGGACCGTTTCGACCCGGACCGTTTTCGACCCGGAACGTTTCGACGCGTACCGTTTAGACCCGGACCGTTTTCGACCCGGACCGTTTTCGACGCGTACCATTTAGACCCGGACCGTTTCGACGCGTACCGTTTAGACCCGGACCGTTTCGACGCGTACCACCACCACCACCACCGCACCGCCACCACCACCACCACCACAGCACCGCCACCACCACCACCACCACCGCACCGCCACCACCACCACCACCACAGCACCGCCACCACCACCACCACCACCGCAGCACCGCCACCACCGCCACCGCACCGCCACCGCCACCGCCACCGCCACAGCACCACCACCACCACCACCACCACCACCACAGCACCGCCACCACCACCGCACCGCCACCACCACCACCACCACAGCACCGCCACCACCACCACCACCACCGTTTTTGAAATGGTCCGGTGGTGGTGGTGACGGTGCTGTGGTGGTGGTGGTGGTGGCGGTGCTGTGGTGGTGGTGGTGGTGGCGGTGCGGTGGTGGTGGTGGTACGCGTCGAAACGGTCCGGGTCTAAACGGTACGCGTCTAAACGGTACGCGTCGAAACGGTCCGGGTCTAAACGGTACGCGTCGAAAACGGTCCGGGTCGAAAACGGTCCGGGTCGAAAACGGTCCGGGTCGAAAACGGTCCGGGTCTAAACGGTACGCGTCGAAACGGTCCGGGTCGAAAACGTTCCGGGTCGAAACGGTCCGGGTCGAAACGGTCCGGGTCGAAACGGTCCGGGTCGAAACGGTTCGCGTCGAAACGTTTGCTTTTTTTGAATTTTTTTTATTTTTTAGAGGTTTTTTTATTTTTTAGAGTTTTTTTTTATTTTTTAGGATTTTTATGTTTTTTAGAATTTTTATGATTTTTTAGAGTTTTTTTTTTTTATTTTTTTTGAATTTTTATAATTTTTTTGATTTTTTTAGAATTTTTTTGATTTTTTTTGAATTTTTTTGATTTTTTAGATTTTTTTTTATTTTTATGAATTTTTTTATAACTACAGGGACTGTTTGTGTAATAAATAAAACTTAAAACTAGTAAATTATAACTACAGGGACTGTTTGTGTAATAAATAAAACTTAAAAACCAACTTCAGTTAAAAAAAACTAACGGATGTCCATTGAGTACCAACATATTGAAACGTAGTATTATTAATTACCAATTCTGTAGGTAGGATTATTATTTACCAATGGGGCAAAGGTTGGTTTATTAAAAACCAATTTCCCTTATAATTTTGTATAGATTATTAATGTCAAGTGTCTGTCACGAGGATTGTTTAGCATACGTTTAAAAAGATTCTAATAATTTCTCGAATAAAAATATATATGTCGAATACCCAAATCCCGGCTGACGTTCAATGGATCTTCGCTGACGTCAAGATGTCCCGTTCCTTGTAGCTACAAAAGAATAAACCGTTAGCCTCGTCACGGGGGACCCCGGAAGGGGGATCCGTGACCAAGCTCCGGCGTGAGAGTAAGTAAACTTGCCGGAGAGAGGAAGGAGTTTATTCCGATGAGTATAATCACCGGAATGTTCCCTCAAAGGTGTGAATCAATAAATGCGGTATATGTGATTAATGTGTGAGAATGTTGGTCGGAAGTAAATGAGAGAATAGTAAATGAGAGTGTAGTAAATGAGATAGTCCCGGAGATGATACCTCTTTTTGTTACCGTCTTCTCCCTCTTATATAAGTCCCAGACCTTATCTTGCATGTGGGATATTTGTTAAGATAATCCGACGGGTTTAGGAAGACCTCGAGGGGCTCAGACACGTGTCTGACGCCTAACGGTTAGATTGGCAGCGACATTTAATGTTTCAGAAGGTGAAGTACGATGCCAGCCGTGATGTTCTTCTTATCAGTCATTAATGGATGCCTGCATGTTCTGATTCCTCGTTTCCCGCTCGTTTTACAAAGGAGAAACCTTAGTGGGCAAGTTAGGTTCCGGTTGGGCTTGTACCCTGTTGGGCCCGTATGTAGACAGCCCAAAACGGGTAAAAATGGGGTTCCCCATTGGCCCGTCGTCAAGTCATCTTTAGTCCCTGGTTCTGAGACCTGAGGCTCATGATCCGGGGCTGAATCATAACTGTTCAAAAAGAAAGCTTACTTTTTTGGGCTTCGGATATGGGCCCACTTCTGATCGGTTATAATTGGCTATCTCTTCTAGCTATCATTTCGCTGCATACTGACGGCGGGAATTAATACCCTAGAGACACGTGCACCTTTTTTGAATTTTGAAGGGACGAGCGACAAGACGGTTTACTGTGCGTCAGTTACTCTCCTTAAATACCCCCTACCTTCTCAAATTTCCTATCTAAACCCTCTGGTTCCTTTTCTTTGTCCGTCATAATTCCTCCGATCATCATTTCTTCTCCGATTATGAGTCGCTCCGGCCGTTCTGTGATCAAGTCTGTGTTGACGGCAAAGGACTTAAAGTCTTTTGTTAAGACATATAACATCCCTGAACGGTTTTCCCCCACCTTACCGGGTCCTAACGAACCGGCAGAATTCACACCGGACATGATCCCTCTTTATACCTTAGCTTTTTCCTCCTGCGGGGTCCGATATCCCCTTTCTCCTTTTAAGGTTGTTTTGCTTCGTCATTTCGGGGTTCATTTTTCTCAGTTGCATCCCTTAGGGTTGATGAGAGTGGTGCACTTTGAGTTGTCCTTGTCACACCCCTTTCTGCGGCGGAAGCACGAGGTGTGATCATGAAAGGTTCTCATTGCATACGAAGAGTAAACATACTACATGCTCAAAAATAACTTCAAATATTACATTACCAAAAACATACGTCAAGTGTTTACAACACTAGTTAACATATTGTCTTAAAAGTCACGACTTTATTTAAAGATAAACAAAGCGACATCCACGAGCATGAGTAAGACCACGCGCACATCCAATCTAGTTACCTGAAATACATGTGAGTTTTGGAAAAACGTCAACATAAAGTTGGTGTGAATTCATGCAATTTTGTATTTCATGTTTGTATACTTTGTATGAAAACATAGTTTGTGAGTAAATCAAATTTTCATATATAAATTCAGTTTCATGTGTACACCACATACACATGTATAATTCAATTTCTTCTTGAGTACCCCACGTACTTCAAGTATAATTCAATCTTCTTGAGTACCCCACGTACTTCAAGTTATATATCAATTTTAGTATGGTATGAATTTTATGTAAATACAGTATTTCTGTAAATATCAAATTGTTAATGGGTTGCAAAGCCATTAACATGTGGCACGAAATAGGAAGTCACCAAACCATAGGCATTTTTCTGTAGTCGATTCACGACTGAGACACAAAAACACTGCTTGGTAAAAGAGTGGCCAAGCGTGGGGCTGCCCGGAACCCATTAGATCTAACCTTTTGTTCTGCGGTCTAAGTATGTACACGATTAATGGTGCTTCTGTACCCTATTCGTGACACTATTTCTCATAACGCATCCTACTTGGTTCTCGTTCTCACCAAGCGCGTTTCTTGTTATCATTTCTCATAACGCGTCCAACTTGGTTCTCGTCCTCACCAAGCGCGTTTCTTATTGTCTTATATTTTGTCACACTTGGTTCTCGTTCTCACCAAGTGTACTTCTTGTATTTATATCATACCATTTATAAATATTGTACTTTTGTACATGTATTTCACCCCCGAAGTTATAAAAACTGAAAACAGTTAAAAGAAAAGGGGGAGCATGAACTCACAACTTTGCGTTCCTAGCGTCGTAAACTTCACCGGATTTGCTTAAATAACGTCGTAACCTATACGCGTTTTCTTAACGTTAGTCACTAGACTTGCGTCGCACAAGTACAGTCACTTTCTGTTGTGTATATATTCCTGTGTTAAAAATATTCTATATTTTTAACTAAGTATCCTACTTATATTATTTTCTCAAAAATAAATATAAGTCTTTTGTGTTTTGCACTTTGCACCCGAATTATGTATCTTGTATTTTGTATGCGTATTTTTATGTTTATACTCCTCACGAGTATTTAGTGTATTTTTAAGTCTTAATACACTAGTACGTATAACACATACTATATACACTTAGCACATAAGTTGGTGATCAAATAATATATATTTTTCTCTCAAAAATATACATACTTATATCCATTTTTATTCTTGAAGAAATCCTCATTTCTTATCACCAAAAATTAGGGAAACCTTGGTAATGCTTTTAAACACATTTTTAGGGAATAAGTTTCTCAAAAACTTATATTTTTCTAAGTGTCAAAATTTATAAAAATTTTGACAGAGTTTCCCCTAAAAATTGAGGTTTCCCATGTTTTCAAAACATGTGTTTATTTTCTTTTAAATCGTCAACAATTTCCTCATTCAACAATAAACAATATGCAACTAGTTTAAAATAGACATAATCGCAGAAATACATGAACTTGTGGTTTTTCCAAAATAGGTAGTATCCTTCCGTTATTTTTAGTGGATCTTTGTATAGATCAACTTTGTTTCTTGAAAGTCTCGCTTTTAAAGAAGTTACATCTTTACAACTTCCGGTAAGCATTTACAAAAATAGTTATTTTGTCGAAACTTTAAGTTACACAAGTGTTTACATACTCGTGTGTTTGCTAAAATCATTCTTTTTCATGTACGATTCGGCTTTTAGAAAATATGATTTCTTGGACACTTGGTCCTTTGAAAGTACCGCTTGTAGATCCGTAGATCTACTAGTTTTGAACACCATTTCATAAGAAAAATCGATTTTACACAAGTTCATGTTTGTGAGTGAAAGGGTTCGTCATCTAGTTTTTTTTTTTTTCTTTTTACTAAACATAGCGCTAGTTCATGTTCCATGAACATGACCTAGCGTGGTTAGATGACGATCCGTTCCCCTACTAGCATCCAACAATAATAAATAACCATAACAAAACAAGTTCCATAAATTTTACACTAATATTTACTCATTAACCACCATGTTTATTATTTTTAGTAGACCTTTAGTTTTGGTCTCTAGTGTTCATAATTTTTACCCGTTAGATTTCTTATTAACCACTTTAAACAAGATCAATAGGGTGTTTAGAATCACTTACTACTAGCTCGAGGCTAGGGAAGAAACTAGAGGAAAAATAGGTGGTTAATGGCGTTGTGGTGAGGTCCTTGCGATTCCGTATGCACCGAGCCTCTTCGTATGCGACCTTCCTTTGAGTGTGAGTGGAAATGCAAGATTGGAATTCAAAATGGTTGGATGGTTGTGTGTGGGTTTGGCCGTAGGTAGCCAAGAGAGGAAAGAAAGAGTGGAATTCTTTTGTGTTGGTGAACATGTGCAAGTGATGGTCCTTGTTCTAATTTAAAGACCATTTATGTGTATTACCCAATAAGCAATATGTCAACAAGATATTAGACCACTTCAAATATAATAATCATAAAAGGTAAGGGTGTGTGTTCCCTAGGGAACGAATCTGTTGGGGGGTGGGGCAATTATGGTTCGATTCCCACTAATAGATTAAGTATTAGTTAGTTTATTTAGGTGATTTTATTAAGTATTAGAGTGTTATATAATATAACGGGTGTTAGGGTATTCGGGGACCCTAACTAGCTCAGAAGAAAAAAAATAAATAAAAACAATGTCATTGACAATATATATATATTTTTTTGTGCTCCGGGTAAAGTCCGGTTATTCGGTTAGACACTGGTTCGTTAAAGTGCTAAATTACACTTTTTAGTGTCTTTTAAGTATCTTTATGTATCCCGCTCAATTCCCAACACTTAGGGAAATATTCTGGATAATAAAACGACATTTCTGCATAATAATTATATGTCTAAATGCTGATTTATTGCTGAATTACATAAATTCTGCACTTAAAGTGCGTTTCGGGTGCTTTTTAGTGCTTATTTTTGCTTTCGTATTGCATATATATTAACCCTTGTATGAACTCTTGGGTTTTAATGCATTCTTGTTGTCGGACCTACACCTAGGCTCCAATTTTATTGTCTGACTGCTTTCTGCAGTTCTGTTGACACATTGTGTCCTACCGGTGAGTTTACTAATATTTCTGACGCAACGCTCTCGTTTATGCATAAAGCAATATTTCGTAGTATACAACGTGCATGAATTCACTTATTTAGTATGTAATCAGATATTGCTGACAATTAAGCACTAATTGCAGTCATTAAGCAATAATTAATGTGTACGGAAATTACCGGTTTGGGGCCAGTTGTCACAGTCTCCCCCCGTTAAAAGAATTTCGTCCCGAAATTCAGGCTGGACTCACTCTCGCTGGAGTCTTCTTGAATAGGTGGGGGTACTTTTTCTTGAACTGGTCTTCACGTTCCCATGTGTACTCGGGTCCGTGCTTAGAGCTCCAACGTACTTTGACAAGTTTTACGCTGCTCCTCCTGGTCTGGTTGACTTTCCAGTCGGTAACCTCAACGGGTTTTTCTGTAAATCGGAGGGCTTCATCAATATGCACTTCATCCATCGGGATGATCACGCTTTCTTGTGTTGGACTCTTCTTCAGGTTGGATACATGAAACGTATCATGTACTCCATTAAGTTCTTCCGGTAACTCCAACTTGTATGCCACGGTACCAATTCTTCTCAATATTCTGAATGGTCCGATATATCGTGGATTCAGCTTTCCACGCTTTCCAAATCTGACTACGCCCTTCCATGGTGAGACTTTTAACAACACTTTGTCTCCCACCTTGAAGTCTACGGATTTTCTGTTCGGATCAGCGTAGCTCTTTTGTCGCTCTCGAGCCGCCTTAATGCGCTCTCGGATCTGCGCAATCTTGTCGGTTGTCTCTTGTACTAGTTCAGGACCAACCATACGCTTATCTCCGGCATCTGCCCAACATAAGGGCGATCGGCATTTGCGGCCATACAGAGCTTCGAACGGTGCGGCTTTTATGCTTGTATGATAGCTGTTATTGTAGGAAAACTCAACTAAAGGTAGATGAGTATCCCAGCTGCCGCCTAGGTCCATGACGCATGCGCGAAGCATATCTTCTAACGTTTGTATAGTCCGTTCGCTCTGGCCGTCTGTTTGCGGATGGAATGCCGTGCTTAGATCTAACTGAGATCCAAAGGCTTCCTGAAATGATTGCCAGATTCTTGAGACAAAGCGTCCATCTCTGTCTGAAATGATTGAGATTGGCACTCCATGACGTGCCACAATTTCTCTTAAGTATATTTCAGCAAGCTTTCCAGTGCTATCCTTCTCTCGGATTGGTAGGAAATGCGCAGACTTCGTCAATCGATCAACTATTACCCATATCATATCGTGTCCCCTCGGGGTCCTGGGTAATTTCGTTATGAAGTCCATCGAGATTTGTTCCCACTTCCACACGGGAATCTCTGGTTGTTGTAGTAGGCCGGACGGTTTTTGATATTCTGCCTTAACCTTAGCACAGGTTAGGCATCTTCCAACATAGACAGCAACGTCACTTTTGAGTCTCGGCCACCAATAATATTCCTTTAAGTCTTGATACATCTTGTCCGACCCTGGGTGGATCGAGTATCTTGACTTGTGCGCTTCATCAAGGATGACTTCTCGTAGGCCACCATAGAGCGGAACCCAAATGCGCTTTTTAAAGTATAAGGCTCCCTCTTCATTTGGTGCCATGTACTTCAATGCACCCCGGAGGTATTCAGCTTTACGATTCTCTTCTTTAAGAGCTTCTTGTTGTGCATCTCGAATGCGTACAGTGAGGTTCGTTCGAATCGTCATTTCCAATGCTCGAACCCTTAGGGTCTTAACCCTTTCTTTTCGGCTCAACGCGTCCGCTACAACGTTCGCCTTTCCAGGATGGTACTTAATCTCACAGTCATAATCATTTAGCAGCTCAACCCAACGTCGCTGGCGCATATTCAATTCCTTCTGATCAAATATGTGTTGTAAGCTTTTGTGATCTGTGAAGATTGTACATCGAGTACCATATAAGTAATGTCGCCAAATCTTCAAGGCGAATACCACTGCACCCAGCTCCAGGTCGTGAGTGGTATAATTTCTCTCATGAACCTTCAGTTGTCTTGAAGCATAAGCGATGACTTTTTGGCGTTGCATGAGCACGCAACCCAAGCCTTGTCGTGAGGCGTCGCAGTATACCACGAAGTCTTCAGTGCCTTCGGGTAACGATAGTATCGGTGCATCGCAGAGCTTGTTCTTAAGTAGCTGAAAGGCTTCTTCTTGTTTGTGGCCCCAGTCGTACTTCTTGTCTTTCTGTGTAAGGGTCGTTAGCGGTTGAGCTATCTTTGAGAAATTCTCGATGAATCGCCGATAATAGCCCGCTAAGCCCAAAAATTGTCGAACTTCAGTTGGGGTCTTGGGAGCTTCCCAATTCTTTATTGCTTCAATCTTGGATGGGTCTACATGAATGCCCTTCTCATTCACCACGTGACCAAGAAATTGTACTTCGCGAATCCAGAATTCGCATTTCGAGAACTTTGCATAAAGTTTCTCTTTCTTCAGTAGCTCCAAGATGGTTCTGAGATGTTGCTCATGTTCTTCTTTCGTTCGCGAGTAAATCAGGATATCATCGATAAATACTATCACGAATTTATCGAGATATGGTTTGCATACGCGGTTCAACAGATCCATAAAGACCGCTGGCGCGTTCGTCAATCCAAACGGCATCACAAGGAATTCGTAGTGCCCATAGCGCGTTCTGAATGCAGTCTTTGGCACGCTTTCATCTTGGATTCTCAGCTGATGGTATCCAGATCGAAGGTCGATCTTGGAATAGTAGCTTGATCCTTGCAGTTGATCAAACAAGTCATCAATCCTCGGTAGCGGATACCGATTCTTGATTGTGAGCTTGTTCAGTTCCCTGTAATCGATACACATCCGTAGTGTTCCATCCTTCTTTTTCACGAATAATACTGGAGCTCCCCAGGGTGAGAAGCTTGGCCTTATGAATCCTTTATCCAACAACCCCTGAAGCTGTGTAGATAATTCTTGCATTTCGGATGGCGCAAGTCGATATGGAGCCTTGGCTACAGGAGCGGCTCCTGGAACCAAGTCTATGTGGAATTCGACTTGTCGTTGCGGAGGTAGTCCTGGCAGATCCTCAGGGAACACATCAGGAAATTCCTTCACTACAGGAATGTCTTCAAGTTTTGGCTCCACAGCCTTCTTATCTACAACGTGTGCTAGGAAGGCAACACATCCTTTCCTTAAGCACTTATGTGCCTTCATACAACTGATGATTCATAGAGGCGCGTTTCGTCTTTCTCCATGTACGAGGAGAGTTTCATCATTCGCTAGGGGGATGCGAATGATTTTCTCATGACAAATAACTTCAGCTTTGTTCTTGGACAACCAGTCCATCCCGACTACTACATCGAAGCTACCCAATTGAATAGGTAAGAGGTCGATGCTAAACTTTCGTTCGCCAAGTTCTAGTGTGCAGCCTCTGACAACTTCGCTCGATTCAACAAGTTTACCATTGACTAGTTCTATGGAATAAGGAATTTCTAATCTACTAGATTCTATTCCGAGTATGCGTTTAAATTCCACAGACATGAAGCTATAATCGGCGCCAGTGTCGAATAATATGGATGCAAAGTGATTGTTAATGAGGAACGTACCGTTGACCACATTAGGGTCCTCGCGTGCGTCCCTTGCTCCAATCACAAATGCTCGGGCCTGAGCATTGTTTTTCTCTGGGCAGTCCTTCATGAAATGATCTTTGCTTCCACATCTGAAGCATCCTTGGTTTCGCCCATTCTTGTTGCCAGCACCGTTTCCATTTCCACCATTGTTCCTATCATCAGCCCCATTATGATTTCCATTTCCATTCTTCTTACTCCAGCAGTCTTCCTTGCGGTGACCCAACTTTCCACACTTGTCACACCTTGGGATGCGACAAGCTCCCTCGTGATGGTGTTTACACCGATGGCATTTGGGCGAGATACCCCGGTATCCCCTTGCTGGAGTGTCGTTCATAGCTGCAAGAGATTTCGCCCCTTGAGGCGGGTTAGGGTCACGCTTCTTGTTGGAACCTTTGTTGTTACGAGTTGCTTGATTCAAGTTTGCATATTTCCTTTTCTTGTCGCCAGACGACTCAGCATGCGTCTCGGCATTTTCTGTGGGGTTTAGTGATAGCTTCTTCATTCGAACACAATCTTCAGTAAGGCTGACAGCCAGAGTTACAGCCTCCGTGATTGTTTGCGGTTTGGCCGACGTCACCATGCCACGAAACTCTGAGGCCAGTCCCCAAATGTAGCGTTCAACACGCTTGAATTCGGGAGTCACCATGTAGGGAAGCACTCTGGACAGATCATGGAACCTTCGAGTATATCCATTGATGTCAGCACCTTCCATAGTCAAGTGCCAGAACTCTGTCTCCAGCCTTTGGAGTTCAGCACGAGAGCAGTACTTCTCTCTCATTCTTTCCTTCAGTTCCCCCCAAGTTAAGCCATAAGCGGCATCATCACCCAAAGTTTGGGCTTGCAGGTTCCACCAAGTCAGAGCTTCATCGACGAATAACCCAGTAGCGAAGGTGACTTGTTGATCCGCGGTACACTTGCTCATGCGGAAAGTAGCTTCAGTCTTCTCCGTCCAGCGCACAAATGCTACTGCACCTCCTGTGCCATCATAGTTCATCGGCTTGCAGTCGAGGAACTGCTTGAAAGTGCAGCCTAGAATTGATTCAACCAATTCATATGTGAGCAATCGAAGAAATAATGAAACAAAGACCGTTCATAAATTTCCTCATGCTTAGCACAGTGTCTTAAGGTTACCTTGAGCTGCATTGCCTCCAGACGAATCTCCATTCCCATTACGCCTAGCGTTGCTTGGTCCTCCACTGTCTTGAGTTCGGTTCACCTCGTATTGGGCGATAGCAGCAGAGATCCTTTCCTCCAGTAGAGCGTTCAGCTCATCAGCAGTTCTTGGCAGTGGGGGAGGAGGAGGTTGATCGTCATTGCGAGCATTCACAGCTTTCCTGGGTGCCATGTTCTGACAGAACATAACACAACAGGGTTAGGCATTTGTTTGATATCGTCCTACTAGGCAGTAGTAGTATGTATATTCACAGGTATATACCACATAAGTGACATCAAACAATTATTACTCTAGCAGAGTACTTAGTAGGCTTGCACTGAGGGAATCTATACGTGACAAGACTTGCTGTGGTTTCTGTGCACTGAATTCCATAATTATGTATGCATCCATAATTACGTAACTCCTTGCACAGTCCGCACAGTTTGTTTCATCCTCGTATTTCTTCCTTCAGGTAGGCCATTGCTTACAGGTAAAGTCACATATACTTGTGACATTCTACTTCTAGTACATGCTAATTATCACACATAATTGCAAGTAATTTCTAGTCAACGACAAGTGCTACTCAAGTGCACTCTAAGTCTCGTAGTGTCTTTTCTAGACTCATGTAGACAGTTTCAGGCAGTGGATGTCGCGGGACGTTTTATGCAATGAAAACTCTTTGAAAATTGTTTTCGTGAAAGGATCCTAGAGATTGTAGACTAGACTCGAGAAGGAATCCTGGTTCACTACAATCGCAGCTCTGATACCAATCTGTCACACCCCTTTCTGCGGCGGAAGCACGAGGTGTGATCATGAAAGGTTCTCATTGCATACGAAGAGTAAACATACTACATGCTCAAAAATAACTTCAAATATTACATTACCAAAAACATACGTCAAGTGTTTACAACACTAGTTAACATATTGTCTTAAAAGTCACGACTTTATTTAAAGATAAACAAAGCGACATCCACGAGCATGAGTAAGACCACGCGCACATCCAATCTAGTTACCTGAAATACATGTGAGTTTTGGAAAAACGTCAACATAAAGTTGGTGTGAATTCATGCAGTTTTGTATTTCATGTTTGTATACTTTGTATGAAAACATAGTTTGTGAGTAAATCAAATTTTCATATATAAATTCAGTTTCATGTGTACACCACATACACATGTATAATTCAATTTCTTCTTGAGTACCCCACGTACTTCAAGTATAATTCAATCTTCTTGAGTACCCCACGTACTTCAAGTTATATATCAATTTTAGTATGGTATGAATTTTATGTAAATACAGTATTTCTGTAAATATCAAATTGTTAATGGGTTGCAAAGCCATTAACATGTGGCACGAAATAGGAAGTCACCAAACCATAGGCATTTTTCTGTAGTCGATTCACGACTGAGACACAAAAACACTGCTTGGTAAAAGAGTGGCCAAGCGTGGGGCTGCCCGGAACCCATTAGATCTAACCTTTTGTTCTGCGGTCTAAGTATGTACACGATTAATGGTGCTTCTGTACCCTATTCGTGACACTATTTCTCATAACGCATCCTACTTGGTTCTCGTTCTCACCAAGCGCGTTTCTTGTTATCATTTCTCATAACGCGTCCAACTTGGTTCTCGTCCTCACCAAGCGCGTTTCTTATTGTCTTATATTTTGTCACACTTGGTTCTCGTTCTCACCAAGTGTACTTCTTGTATTTATATCATACCATTTATAAATATTGTACTTTTGTACATGTATTTCACCCCCGAAGTTATAAAAACTGAAAACAGTTAAAAGAAAAGGGGGAGCATGAACTCACAACTTTGCGTTCCTAGCGTCGTAAACTTCACCGGATTTGCTTAAATAACGTCGTAACCTATACGCGTTTTCTTAACGTTAGTCACTAGACTTGCGTCGCACAAGTACAGTCACTTTCTGTTGTGTATATATTCCTGTGTTAAAAATATTCTATATTTTTAACTAAGTATCCTACTTATATTATTTTCTCAAAAATAAATATAAGTCTTTTGTGTTTTGCACTTTGCACCCGAATTATGTATCTTGTATTTTGTATGTGTATTTTTATGTTTATACTCCTCACGAGTATTTAGTGTATTTTTAAGTCTTAATACACTAGTACGTATAACACATACTATATACACTTAGCACATAAGTTGGTGATCAAATAATATATATTTTTCTCTCAAAAATATACATACTTATATCCATTTTTATTCTTGAAGAAATCCTCATTTCTTATCACCAAAAATTAGGGAAACCTTGGTAATGCTTTTAAACACATTTTTAGGGAATAAGTTTCTCAAAAACTTATATTTTTCTAAGTGTCAAAATTTATAAAAATTTTGACAGAGTTTCCCCTAAAAATGGAGGTTTCCCATGTTTTCAAAACATGTGTTTATTTTCTTTTAAATCGTCAACAATTTCCTCATTCAACAATAAACAATATGCAACTAGTTTAAAATAGACATAATCGCAGAAATACATGAACTTGTGGTTTTTCCAAAATAGGTAGTATCCTTCCGTTATTTTTAGTGGATCTTTGTATAGATCAACTTTGTTTCTTGAAAGTCTCGCTTTTAAAGAAGTTACATCTTTACAACTTCCGGTAAGCATTTACAAAAATAGTTATTTTGTCGAAACTTTAAGTTACACAAGTGTTTACATACTCGTGTGTTTGCTAAAATCATTCTTTTTCATGTACGATTCGGCTTTTAGAAAATATGATTTCTTGGACACTTGGTCCTTTGAAAGTACCGCTTGTAGATCCGTAGATCTACTAGTTTTGAACACCATTTCATAAGAAAAATCGATTTTACACAAGTTCATGTTTGTGAGTGAAAGGGTTCGTCATCTAGTTTTTTTTTTTTCTTTTTACTAAACATAGCGCTAGTTCATGTTCCATGAACATGACCTAGCGTGGTTAGATGACGATCCGTTCCCCTACTAGCATCCAACAATAATAAATAACCATAACAAAACAAGTTCCATAAATTTTACACTAATATTTACTCATTAACCACCATGTTTATTATTTTTAGTAGACCTTTAGTTTTGGTCTCTAGTGTTCATAATTTTTTACCCGTTAGATTTCTTATTAACCACTTTAAACAAGATCAATAGGGTGTTTAGAATCACTTACTACTAGCTCGAGGCTAGGGAAGAAACTAGAGGAAAAATAGGTGGTTAATGGCGTTGTGGTGAGGTCCTTGCGATTCCGTATGCACCGAGCCTCTTCGTATGCGACCTTTCACCTTTGAGTGTGAGTGGAAATGCAAGATTGGAATTCAAAATGGTTGGATGGTTGTGTGTGGGTTTGGCCGTAGGTAGCCAAGAGAGGAAAGAAAGAGTGGAATTCTTTTGTGTTGGTGAACATGTGCAAGTGATGGTCCTTGTTCTAATTTAAAGACCATTTATGTGTATTACCCAATAAGCAATATGTCAACAAGATATTAGACCACTTCAAATATAATAATCATAAAAGGTAAGGGTGTGTGTTCCCTAGGGAACGAATCTGTTGGGGGGTGGGGCAATTATGGTTCGATTCCCACTAATAGATTAAGTATTAGTTAGTTTATTTAGGTGATTTTATTAAGTATTAGAGTGTTATATAATATAACGGGTGTTAGGGTATTCGGGGACCCTAACTAGCTCAGAAGAAAAAAAATAAATAAAAACAATGTCATTGACAATATATATATATTTTTTGTGCTCCGGGTAAAGTCCGGTTATTCGGTTAGACACTGGTTCGTTAAAGTGCTAAATTACACTTTTTAGTGTCTTTTAAGTATCTTTATGTATCCCGCTCAATTCCCAACACTTAGGGAAATATTCTGGATAATAAAACGACATTTCTGCATAATAATTATATGTCTAAATGCTGATTTATTGCTGAATTACATAAATTCTGCATTTAAAGTGCGTTTCGGGTGCTTTTTAGTACTTATTTTTGCTTTCGTATTGCATATATATTA
Organism: Helianthus tuberosus; assembly: GCA_030545235.1. Lineage (NCBI taxonomy): Eukaryota > Viridiplantae > Streptophyta > Magnoliopsida > Asterales > Asteraceae > Helianthus > Helianthus tuberosus. The sequence continues at coordinate 10,248,589 of CM060354.1, read as the reverse complement.
ACCCTTGTATGAACTCTTGGGTTTTAATGCATTCTTGTTGTCGGACCTACACCTAGGCTCCAATTTTATTGTCTGACTGCTTTCTGCAGTTCTGTTGACACATTGTGTCCTACCGGTGAGTTTACTAATATTTCTGACGCAACGTTCTCGTTTATGCATAAAGCAATATTTCGTAGTATACAACGTGCATGAATTCACTTATTTAGTATGTAATCAGATATTGCTGACAATTAAGCACTAATTGCAGTCATTAAGCAATAATTAATGTGTACGGAAATTACCGGTTTGGGGCCAGTTGTCACAGTCCTGTGCGGCTATTTCTGGTGAACCTTCTGTTCCCCTGTTTTGTATGTTTTACAAACTGATCTCCGACGGAGATTGGTTTACCTTTGCCAAGAGACAGAACAGCGTGTCAAAACCCTGTTACACTTTTATGCCAACCTCCACTTACCCGAAGGATTGGAAGAATAGGTTCATTTTTGTCTCTGCTGCTATGATACCAGAATCCCTATTGCCCAAAGATGTCGATGCCCCTATTGAAGATACTGTTCCTGCCCTATCAGCTAATGAGACTGTTCAATGGAAACGCATGTGTGAAAACCCTACGAGAGCTTTCACCTTTTCTGAGGGAATCTTAGCCATGGGAGGGTTGAGTCCCTCTTACCCTATTCGTCCCAAGGCTTTCTTTGGTAAAAAAGGTATCTTTCCGCCTTGGGTATGCATTTGTTTGTTTTTTGTTTCTTGGTACTTGTGTAGTTGTCTTTAATGTCTTTCTTTCACATAGTTGACTTTATGGAGACTGCTTCAGGGAGATTCTAAGGATGTGAAGTTTGTAGTTGGCGATGAGGTTGATCCAGGCTTGAACCGGAGTGGGATGGTGCAGGTTACCGGGGGGTCTACCCATGCAGGGGGCTCTGTTGCTGTAGAGGAGGATGAGAACACTTCTTCTGATGGGGAGGGGAGTTCCCCTGATCCTGCCCCTGTTAAGCATTTTGATGGAAGTGATGATGAAGATCTGGAAATTCGTTTAGTCCGCAAGAGGAAAGCTGCAAGTCCTCAGCCAGCCCCCATTTCCCGTGATATCCGGCAAAGGCTCCGGAGCACTAGTGGGCAGAAGCTCCCTCCTCCTTCGAAGGCTGCTTCCGAACTTCCCCCCGCTGGGGTCAAGGGTTCTTTGTCTAAGCATCTAAGGTCTTCAAGTCTTGTGAGTGCGCCTTTGTTGGTGAGTCCTTTTTTCTTCTTGTCTATTCCGTCTCATCTTTGTTTTATTTCTGATGTTTCTCTTGGTGCAGGGGAGTTCTCGTGATCCCATAGAGATCCCCACTAGTCCCTCCTCTTCCCGTGTTCGGGACAAAACCCCAGAAGTAGGCCTGGCTCACTTTACTTCAGCCTTTGAACTCTCTCCTCTTCATGCTACGGGGACCAGCAAACCCACTGATCCTGAGGGTCTTACCCATCGGTCCCCTTTGGCCCCTTTGTTTGCTGATGCCATTCCCTTCACCTATGTCCCTAAATGGAAAGTAACTCAATCCTCGGTGATAGGGACTCCTGAGGCTGCCATGGACTTCCTGAGTCATGCTGTTCCTCCTTCCCATAAATTCGTAAATTCTGCTTTGAGGGATGATCTTTTCGAGGATCAATATAGCATGTCTCTTTGTGAAGCTTTTTTCAGGGGTGCCGGCATGCTGCAGCGGATTGACGATTTGAGGAGGACAAATGAGGGTCTCAAGGGTGAGCTTAAAACCTCCCAGTCTGTTGCCGCCGGACTTAGGCGTCAAGTGGTCGAAGCTGAGAGAAAGTTGCAGGAGGAGAAGGTACATAGCCTTCCCCCCCCCCTTTTTTTATATATTTTTTCAGCTATTTTTTGGACTTTTTGTGATGTTTCTTGTCCAGGGGGCTGGAGCCATGTTAGAGAGGAAAGAGCGAGCTTGGGAACAAGAGATGGCGGTGCTGGTGAGAGGGAAGGAAGAATTGGCCGCTGAGTTGAAGTATTTGAAGGAAGTTGGCTCCGTTTCCCAGGAGCAATTGAACACCATGTATGCGGATTATGGGATAACTTCTGACGATAATCAGCGGTTAGCAAAGGAGAAACATTGGCTGATCACCGAGGGTTTTGCAGCTTTCCTTACTGCAGTCTCTCAGTCAGAAGATTTCAAGAGTGGCCTGGAGGAGGTGTACAGGGCGTATCGGGATGTTGGCTACCAGACCGGATTGAAGGATGGTTATGCCTATTCTGCTCAGGGCCTGGGCAGGAAGGAAACTCCGCTTTACATCTCCAAAGCAAAGAAGAGATTATCCAAGCTGGATGAGGAGTTTGGGAGTAAAATCCCCGCTGTTCTTCAGAAAATCCTGGAGCATCCCATGATATCAGTTGACGAGTTGAAAGCCCTGTTTTCCTCCGCTGGTCCTTCGTCTCCACCGTCTTTGTTTGGGGGGTGATCCCCAGTGATTTCTAGACATTAACATCTTTCGATATGGTTGTAACCTGGATAACTTACCTGCCTTAGGATACTTTAAGCTTTTGTGGTTGTTTGGAAGGAGGTCCTTTGTGTTGGGGGCCTCCTTGGTATCGAATCATGCATCTTTATAACTGTTTGTTGTTTTCTTGCCTTTGCTTGTTTCTTGTTGTGGCTTTTCATGTTGCAGGGGCTTTTTGCCAGGAGTCAAGTTGGCGTTTCCCTGAAGACCCTTGGGTGTTTTGCCAGAAGATGTGCTTTGGTCTAAGCTTGTTGTGTTTGTTGCTTTGTATGCTTTTTTGCTTTTGCTAAAGTTGTTAGGGCTTTTCTTTGTACATTTATTTTGCAAATAAATAAAGAAAGACTTCTTTTTGTAGTTTGCTTACAGAAGTGTATTGTATTTATGGTTTGTTTGGAAAACCGAGATTTTCTGTTCGAGGCCAATCACTGGACATGTTTATAATGTGAAATTATGCTCTTGGTTTCTTTTGTCCGTTCTTTTTGGGTTAGCTAGACCCTATTTTGCCCCACAGCCGGGCTTTTGGTATGTTTGATATACCTTATACACGTGTGCTCATTTATTGGTTAGGTTTATAGTATTCCTGGGCACGTCTGCCTGGTTATAACACCTGTTATTTTACCAAAAGAGGACAGATTAGTTGTCCATTTGTCATTTACTTCTTGGGGGTTAAACTTCCCAGCATAAGTTGTTACAAAAGATCTGTTCTTGGGGGAGCCCCAGATTAATAGTTTGAATGTTACAAAAGTGGCTCTTGGCCGTTTTTCCTGGGGATAAACCCCTCATATGTAATACTTCCTAAGTTGCATGAGGTTCCACGTCCTGGGGACCTCCTTGCCCTGGAGAGTTTCCAATTTGCAGTTTCCTTTGCCATTTGCCCATATGACACGATAGGGCCCTTCCCAATTGGGTCCTAACTTTCCAGTGCTTTCTTGCAGACTGACTTCATTTGCTCTCAGGACCAAGTCTCCCGGGACTAGGTTGAGCTTCTTCATCTTGGCGTTGTAATAGTTTTCCAGCTGTTTCTTATACTTAGCCTCCTTGACCGCTGCTACTTCTCTCATTTCTTCCAGTAAGTTCAGGTTCATCCGGAGGTCTTGTTCGTTCTCCGCCTCCCTGAGCTTCATCCTTGCAGTCGGGGATCCTATCTCAGCTGGGATGACTGCCTCAGTCCCACAAGTCAGGCTAAAAGGAGTTTCCCCGTTGCAGTTCTTCGGGGTGGTCCTGTATGCCCACAGTACAAACGGTAGCTCCTCCAGCCATCCTTTTTGTTTCCTCCCTAGTCTTCCCTTCATTCCTTTGATAACACTTTGGTTGGCTCTTTCTACTAGTCCATTGCTTTGGGCATGAGTGATGGAGGTAAACACCTGCTGTATGTGCATCTGCTCGCACCACGGCTTGAAGGGTCTCCCAGCAAATTGGACACCGTTATCACTTACCAGCTCTTTTGGGACCCCGTACCTGCAGATGATGTTATCTAGTACGAATCGCCTCATCTGTTCCCCAGTTATTTTAGCTAGGGGATTTGCTTCGATCCACTTGGTGAAATAATCAATAGCGACAACCACATACTTGACTCCTCCTGGACCCTCCGGAAATGGTCCGATTATGTCGATGGCCCATTTCCGGAAGGGCCAAGATGTTGAGACCGGTATCATCGGGTGCTTGTGTCGATGAGTCATAGGTGCGTGTACCTGGCAGTTATCACATTTCTTGACCTCTTCGGATGCTGTTTCGTACATTCGAGGCCAATAGAATCCCGCGTTCATTGCCTTTGCTACGATCGTCCTTGGCCCCGAATGCATTCCACAAATTCCCTCATGCATTTCCCTAATCACATACTCGGCTTCTTCCATGTCAACACACTTCAAGGATGGGCCCAGATATGACCTCCGGTATAGTTCTCCATCAACCATCTCATATTGCAAGGCCTTTACCCTTACCTTCCTAGCCGCCCAGTCTCCCTCGGGTAGTGTCCCGTCCTGGAGGAACTTTACGATTGGCGTCATCCAAGTTTCTTGTACATTATCAACCGTAGCTACCTCCTTTGTGCTGAGGGAGGGGGAGGTTAGGACTTCCACTTTGACTTCTCGGGCTAGGTGGTCAAATGCTACTGAGGCTAGCTTACTGAGGGCATCAGATTTTCTGTTTCTCCCACGGGGGATGTATTCCAGCTTAAAAGTTCTGAATGCCTCGGCCGTCTCTTTGACCTTTGCCACATATTGAGCCATGATGTTATCTTTGGCCTCATACTCTCCTTGGTACTGTTTGACGACCAGTTGTGAGTCAGTACTGGCTTCCATATGCTTTGCTTTCATTTTTTCTGCCAATCTCATCCCTGCTAGGAGGGCTTCATACTCTGCAGTATTGTTGGTGTTTTCAAAATCCAGTCTTATGGCGTAGGTTAGCTCAACTCCTTCAGGGCTTGTCAAAGTAATGCCCGCTCCGCTTCCTTCTTCGCTGGAGGCTCCATCTGTGAACAGCTTCCATACAGCCTTGTCTTCCATCTCTTTTTCTTCCTTCTCCAAGGTCTCCCATTTTAGGAGTTCTTTTTCTTCATCCTCAGGGGCTTCTGCTAAGAAATCGGCCAGTATTTGTCCCTTCATGGCTGTCCTGGGTTTGAATTCCAAAGAGTGTTCTCCCAGCTCCACGACCCATTTAGCCAACCGTCCCGACAGCTCCGGCCTTCTGAGCACCTTTTGGAGGGGCAGATCTGTCATTAGGGTGATCTTGTGCCCTTGGAAATACCTCCGGAGTCTCCGGGACGCAAAAACAAGGGCCAATGCTAACTTCTCCAGAGGCATGTAGCGTTCTTCAGGGCCCTTAAGTGTTCTACTGATGAAGTATATCGGTATTTGCTTTTTCTCCCGTTCCACCATCATAACCGCACTTATGGTTGTTTTTTAGGCGGACAGATATTAGAGGAGTTGCTCTCCGGGTACTGGGGTGGCCAGCGTTGGGAGCTTGCAGATATAAGCTTTCATTTCTTGAAAGGCAGCCTCCGCCTCGGAGGTCCATTTAAACCTGTCTGTTTGGAGACAGTCCTTCAGCACTTTAATGAAGGGGAGAGTCCTGTCGGCTACTTTTGACAGAAAACGGTTTAATGCGATTAGCCTCCCGTTCAGCTGCTGGATATCTTTCAGGGACCTGGGAGATCGCATTTCAGCCACAGCTTGAGTTTTCTCCGGGTTAGCTTTTATTCCGCCCTTAGTGACTACTACCCCCAAGAATTTTCCCTCTTCTACCCCAAAACAACATTTCCCGGGGTTTAGCTTCATATTCACATCTTGCATAGTGCAGAGGGTCTCGGCTATGTCATCTATCATGGCCATCTCGGTCAGGCTTTTGATAACGATGTCATCAACATATACCTCCAAGTTCCTCCCTCGTTGCTCCCTGAAAAGGGCGTTCATAAATCTTTGATACGTGGCCCCAACGTTTTTAAGACCGAAGGGCATCTTGGTATAACAAAATGTCCCTTCGTCCGTGCTGAAGGCGGTTTTTTCCTCGTCCTCTATTGACATTTGGATCTGATGATATCCTTTATAGGCATCTAGGAAGCATTTCAGGGGGTATTGGGATAGGGAATCCACCTGGACGTCTATTTCTGGGAGGGGGTAGCAGTCCTTAGGACATGCTTTGTTTAGATCTTGGAAGTCAATGCACATCCTCCATCCTCCGTCTTTCTTTGGAACCATGACTGGGTTGGCAACCCAAGATGGGTACTTCACTTCCCTTACTATTCCAGCTCTGAGCAGCTTCCTGGCCTCTTCACAGGCGGCCCTCCTTTTGCTAAGACCCATGCTTCGTTTCTTCTGCTTTACCGGCTTTACCCAAGTGTACGTATTCAGCCAGTGTTCAGTAAGGCTCCTTGGGATTCCTGTCATATGACCATGTTGAAATGCAAACACGTCGATGTTGAGAATGAGCAATTCCTTGAGAGCACTCTTGCATTTGTCACTCAGGTGGCTTCCTACTTTAACCGTCTGCTCTGGAAACCTGTCGCTAAGGACCCATTCCTCGACCCCCTCTTTCTGGGGCTTCTCGGATGTTTCCCCCTTAGATACGGAAGAAATTACTTCATATGCAGACTTTACCCAGGCCAAGCCTTTTGGCGTTTGGAACACTAAGGCTCCGTGTGGGGTGGATGCTTGTGCTTGTAAATCCCCAATCCCAGGTCTTCCCAGGATTGCGTTGTATTTTGAGGGTGCCCGGACCACCGTAAAAGTTAGGTTTATAGTTCGAACGCGATCTCCTACCCCAACTGTAAATGGGAGTATGATCTTCCCCAGGGGGTGTGACACAATGTTGTTGAATCCTACTAGAGGGATGTAGTCCTCCTCAAGCCTGTCTCTTACATCCCTGTCAAACCTGAGGAAACAGTGCTCGTATATAACTTCTACCCCAGATCCCCCGTCCACGTGTATTCTGGCCACTTTGTGACCAGCTATTATGGCCGAGATGTTTAGTGGGAGCCGCTGCACCTCACTTTCCTCCAGGTGTGGCATTAAGATGGGAGCTTTCATGCAGTCCGGGGAGCCCAGGATTCTGGCCTTTACACTTCTGGTGGTATCAAATTCATTCCTCCTTCTAATCATATCTACATCTGCCCTCCCAGGCTCCCTTGCATCTTTCCCTCTACGATCCCCCCTCCTTCCTTAATTTCCTTAAATAGATGGGCCAGTTTTCCCGTTTTTACCGCGGCTTCTATTTCCCTCTTTAAATACATGCAATCATCGGTCTTATGGCCAAATCCTTTGTGAAAGTCACAATACTCGCTGGGTTGTGCCTTTGGACCGGGCTTTATGGGTGGTGGCCTTGGGAAGGAGTTCTTCTCCCTCTCAGTGGCCAATATTTCACTAGGGGTCTTGGTGAGAGGGGTGAAGCTGTCAGAGTAGGGGGCTGGGCCTCTCCCCCGGGGTCTATATGGGGAGTATGAGGGTCTTTCCCTATCATGCAATATTCTATCAAAAGCAGGTTTTCTGGAATAAGGTGTACCTTTGTCAAGAGGTTTAGCGACCGGGGTGACCCTTCGGGGTAGGGTATCTGTCTCCTTAGCCTTGCTGACTGTGTCTTTGCCTCTGACGAAGGCTCTAACCCTGTCCATGAGATTGTCAAATGAGTGTGGGAACTCTTCCCCCAGCTTCTCGCATAGTTGTGCATGCTTTAATCCGTTTATGAAGCTGCTGATTTTCATGACCTCCGGGACATCCTTTATATTCATGCTTTCCTTAACGAACCTTTCCATGTACTGGTCTATCCGTTCGTTGTCCCTCTGCCGTATGTGCAAAATCTCGTTCGGGTTCTTGACCACCTTTCTTTGTTGACCAAAGTTTCTCAGGAACTTTTCACTCAGCTCTTCGTAGCTGTCGATTCCCCCGGGAGGGAGGCTGTCGAACCAGAGCCGGGCCCCCTCCGTCAGGGTCTGTACAAACATATGGCACCAAATTGGCATGGGCCACCGCCCCAACTGTCCTGCACCCTTGAAGGCATGGAGATGATCTTCAGTGTCTCTTGTCCCATCATATTGGTCAAAGTTTGGGGGTAGCTTCATCTTAGGGGGCATCGGTGCTTCCGCAATCCTCCGAGTGAACTTTGAGACCTCAGCCAGGTCACGAGGAAGGTAGGGTTGGTCTAGACCGTCACCGCTTGGGTTTTCTTTCTCTTTTCCTTTTCCTTTTGGCCTCTTTCCCGTGATGAGATCTTCCCTTTCTTCCGAGGACATTTGTCTAAGGGTTGTCATGAAGGTTTCTAGTGGGTCACCACCACTGCTCTTGCTCTTAGGGTTTGTCTCGTCCTAGTTGGAAGGTGTATCAAACGACAGTTTCACCCTAAGACTGTTAAGCTTTTCTTGTCTCTATAGATCTGCTAGACACTGCATTAACTTGTCCTTATGCATTGCAACAAAATCGAGAGTGATGGCCTCTTCTCCTTCTAGGATTTCCACCTGGTTCTCGTTCTCATCCTCATTAGTTATGTCTTATACTATGACTTTGTCATGGTCATTTTGTACCGTCTGGGTGATGCGTGAATCGGGTGTAGCATCCATGTTGTTGTTTCTAAAACGAGTTATCTTTAACGTCAAAGTTCAGTGTGGAGACACCGGTCAGGCTGATGTCCCACGGATGGCGCCAATGTCGAATACCCAAATCCCGGCTGACGTTCAATGGATCTTCGCTGACGTCAAGATGTCCCGTTCCTTGTAGCTACAAAAGAATAAACCGTTAGCCTCGTCACGGGGGACCCCGGAAGGGGGATCCGTGACCAAGTTCCGGCGTGAGAGTAAGTAAACTTGCCGGAGAGAGGAAGGAGTTTATTCCGATGAGTATAATCACCGGAATGTTCCCTCAAAGGTGTGAATCAATAAATGCGGTATATGTGATTAATGTGTGAGAATGTTGGTCGGAAGTAAATGAGAGAATAGTAAATGAGAGTGTAGTAAATGAGATAGTCCCGGAGATGATACCTCTTTTTGTTACCGTCTTCTCCCTCTTATATAAGTCCCAGACCTTATCTTGCATGTGAGATATTTGTTAAGATAATCCGACGGGTTTAGGAAGACCTCGAGGGGCTCAGACACGTGTCTGACCCCTAACGGTTAGATTGGTAGCGACATTTAATGTTTCAGGAGGTGAAGTATGATGCCAGCCGTGATGCTCTTCTTATCAGTCATTAATGGATGCCTGCATGTTCTGATTCCTCGTTTCCCGCTCGTTTTACAAAGGAGAAACCTTAGTGGGCAAGTTAGGTTCCGGTTGGGCTTGTACCCTGTTGGGCCCGTATGTAGACAGCCCAAAACGGGTAAAAATGGGGTTCCCCATTGGCCCGTCGTCAATATCTTATTTCAGAAATTAACGAATGGAGTTGTTACTTGAGTATGAACGAGCCGGTAACGAGGAAGCACCGCCACAGCTCCGCTGTGGCCCGCCACCGCAGATGGTGGCTGGCAGCCTTGCCTCTCCGATCTCTCTCTAGAACCTTCCATTTACACAAATATGTGTGATTTTTTTGGGACAAACCGAGTATTTAAAGGGTCACAAGTTACAACCACATTTAACCCATAGTACATGTCACCACTGCACAAAACACAATTCAAGCATAAAACACAACCACACATTGCCTATACATGTTGCTAATTGATAATTATTAGATCATCCGTAGTGGGCTATATTTGGGCATTTTCTCCCCCCAATCACGCCCAATCACGCTCGGCACCCGCCCCCTGGGCGTTATTCAGCGTTTTTTGGCAAAAAAATTGTGTTTGGCCAATAGCATTAACTCTTCCCTTTTTAATCTAATAGGTGTTTTTTGTTGGTTTTTTATTTTTATTTAATTCTTTACACCCTTTAACATAATGCCCACGTACCCACTACACTCATTTTAGAAAAAAAAAAAAAAAAAAACGCTCAATAATGCCCCTTGCTGACTGTACTGACACATGGCGGAAAACGCTCTACGGTAAATGCATTATTCACCCAAACCACTACACATGGTTTTAATATGATTATCTTCAAGGTGTTTTTTATTTGTCGATACATAACATAATCGTGAATCAAATATTAATTTAATTAATACAAAGCTAGACCTCACATACCGTGCAGTCATGCACGATATGATTCTTCTTCTTTTTTCAAACTAATTAACGGGATTCAAACCTACCTTTGTCACTGGTACCTGAATGTTTTTTTTGTTTTATTATATATTATTTAGCAAAATCGCGAACCTTAGGCTTGTGGGTATGGGGGCCGTCCCCAGGTCGTCGAGGACCAGCTACACTGCCCCTGGCCCGTCTCCGTCGTCTCACCCACGAAAGTGACAAGCCCTTTTTGTTAAATATAGCCGTTTCAATGGCTAGTTTTTTTTTTAAATTAAATTAAATAATTTTATCACTATATATACATATTTTATACCCTTTTTTTTACACCAACTCATCCAAACTCTCACACCTTCGTATAAAAATATTCTCCAACATTTAAAAAGCCATGGATCCTTACAACCCGAATTCAAACCCGTCACATTTTGCAGAAAAATGAAAGAAAAAATCATCAAAAATGGAGCTCCTTGGGTGAGGTGATGGTCCACCGGTAACGTGACTACTACGTGGCGGACAATCACCAAGTGATGGACCACATCCACACCAACCAGCCTTAGACCATGTGTAGTAGGGCATTATGATAGTGCCCTTCCCTTGGGCATGATCCAACATGTGGCATCCTAGTCAGCATGGGACATTATGGAAGGTGTAGTTCAAAACTAAGGGTGTTAGGAGTGGAGCGGCAAACTTGTCGGCAAACTGTTTTGCCGATCGGCAAACACCGCCGCCAACAGTTTGCCGTTGCCGACAAACACATGAATCGGGGGTTGGAAGCCGACGCAGGGAAGGGAACTTTTTTGACCGTTGGGGCTTTTTCAACGGTAATATTACCGTTCAAAATAAAATAAATTATTTTTCTTTTAAACAATTAAATTATAAATACCAAACCAAACCATAATCAAATACCTTCAAATCTTTACCCAACCAAACCAAAAAATACCACAAATTCTTCCCAAACATTTACAAAACAAAATGGTGGATGAACTCCCGTTATGGTTCCCACCCATGAGTAGCGACGATTCGTCCGATAGTAGCATTCTTTTTTTTTCAAAATCTCATCGAAGAAGCCGAACTTCAAGACACGGGCACGTCTAACCGAAGGAGATATATTGAACGTCAACGTGAGGAGGGGCATGAGACACTCATGGCGGATTATTTTGTCGAAGACCCGAAGTACAACAAAGATATCTTTCGACATAGGTTCCGTATGTCGAAACGTTTGTTTCTAAAAATTGTGGACGACGTGGTAGAGAACGACCCGTGGTTTGAAGAGGCCCCCAATGCGCGAGGTAGGAAGGGGTTTACGCCGTTGCAAAAGGTGACATCGGCTATTAAACAACTCGCAACTGGTAACACTCCAGACGAGAACGACGAGTACTTGCATATGGCCGATAGAACTTCCCGCGAGTGCCTAGAATTTTTTTGCGACACGGTTTGCAAAATATACGGTCCCGAGTTCTTACGTAGACCGAAAGCCACGGCATGGCACTTTTATACCAAGCTCATGAGGAAAAACATCACCTTCCAGGTATGTTCGGTAGCCTTGATTGCACCCATTTCGTTTGGCGATATTGTCCGACAGAGTATCGAGGCCAATTTATGCGAGGAGATCACCGATACCCAACTGTTATGCTCGAAGCGGTTGCTTCTCAAGACTTATGGTTTTGGCATGCTTTTGCCGGTCCACCGGGTTCTCAAAACGATATCAATGTGCTACAACAATCTCCTTTATTTTTAACGGAACGAAATGGAACCGCGCCAAAATGTCCATTTTATGTTAACAACCATTTATACAAACGTGGTTATTTGCTCGTGGATGGAATCTACCCTTTGTGGTCCGTGTTTGTGAAGTCGATCCCTTACCCTCACGAAGTAGACCAAAAGAAATTCAAGAGGCAACATGAAGCGGCAAGAAAAGACGTCGAATGGGCTTTTGGTGTTTTGAAGGCGAAATGGGGTGTATTAAGTCGACCGATGCGAGTAAGAACCGTTAAAAAAATTAGGAGTGTCGTGTACACGTGTATTATTTTACACAACATGATTTTGAAAGATGAAGGAAAGGCGATAGCACCGGTGCACATTCGGGATCCTCCGGTCGAGCCCGCTCTAGACGATACAGTGTTGGGCGAGTTGATGGATGAAGACACGCGTTGGAGACTAAAACACGATCTCATAGATCATCTCGCAAGTCAAGATTTACCCCACCTTTTGGTCGATTCCGACAAAGACTAGTTTAATTTATTTCAAGTTAATGTAATTTTATTGTTTTTTAATTTTGTGTAATTTTGATATTTTTAATTTAATTTATGAAAGTTTATTGTTTTTTTAATTTAATGTATTTATTCTACATTTATTAACTTAAAATATTAAATAAACTAGTGCAAAAAAAATAATAATAATAAAAAAAAAGTTTGCCACTCAGCAAATGTTTAAACCATTGCAAACACTTTTCAGCAAAGTTTAAACACTTTTGACTGATTGACATAGCGCACTCTGATTGGTCGGTTTTTTGGTTTGCCACTCCAAAGTGTTTAAACACTCCTAACACCCTAATGTAGTATTATAATGCCCCATAATGCCTTTGCAATGATTAAACAATTATTTTTTTTATTTTTTTCCTTTTTAGGAAAATACATCAAATAATATTACATTAAGTAAAAAAATTACATTAATATTATAAAAACACACAAATAATATTATTCGTCTTAATTTTCATCTTCGCTTTGGTCATACTTGTCTTCGCTTTCGTCATACTTGTCTTCGTTTTCGCCATCGTCTTTCCGTTCTTCACCCTCGTTTAGAATATACCAAACCGACCATGCATGTTGGACCAAATCCAACGCTAACGCGTAATGTGCTACATTGGAACGGATTTGATTCGCGCTGTTCACTCTTTCAGCCATTTTTGCTTGCGGATATTGCTGAACAACGCCTGGTATATAATTTTGACATATTGCTTTTTCTTCGTCTTCTAATATCATGTTATGCATGATTACACAAGCATACATAGCCTCTTTCATTTTTTTCTTTGGTCCATGCACGACAATGATTTCTCAAATAATGTCAACGTTGTTGAAGAATCCCAAAGCATCTCACAATGTCCTTTCGCGGACACTCTTGAAGTTTCTTGAAATGTGCTCGTTTTTCATCAATTGGGTCACTAAACGTCTTCACGATAATCAAATACTGCGGATATATTCCATCACTCAGATAATATCTGTGTGGGTGGTAGTTTCAGTTAGCCCAAAAAGATGCCTTTGTTGCTCTGCCACAGGCGACTGTTCAAAAATGTTTATGTAATTGCATGACCGGCGGCCCCAAAGTCGGCCGACCAAACCCAAAGGTCGTGTGACGCAACCGCTTGAAGAATAAACGATGGTCCTTTTTTGTCACCTCGTATGTGTTCACCTCGCCATGCGGTTGGAGAATTATACCACGGCCAATGACGACAATCTAAACTCCCAATCATGCCTGATAAACCATGTTCTTGTGAAAGAACCTCGTAAATTTGTTGTAGATCGTACCAAGTAGATTTTCTTAGATAACGCGCATCGTACAAATTTATTATTCCTTTATAAAAACAAATATATATACGTATTAAACTAACTAAAAAAATATTATGAATAAATAAAACGTAAAATGTAATTTTTAAAAAATTGTTGTGTACCCTGACAAAAATACTCCAAGGTGTCGCATGTAGTTTTCTCAGCCATATTTAAATACTCACCATTAATCTCGGTCGTGTTTCCGTAGGCAAGCACGCGTAGCGCTGGAGTACACTTTTGAATAGCAGTATATCCAAGCGTCCCTCTAGCATCCGATTTTTGCTTAAAGTAATCAAACTTGTTTTCTAATTCTTCGGTAATGCGTAGAAATAAACGTTTAGTCATACGAAAACGACACCTAACAACTTTTGGGTATGTCGACACTTCGCCAAGGTCATCTTTCAACAAGTGAGCATTCGCTGAAAGTTGGTTTCGTTCCGTATATTCTCTTTGCAAAATTGGGCGTGGAAGCTGACTAACATGTTTCATATACCTCGCTGTGAGTTGACACACACCCGTAACCGCCTCTTCCTCGACTTCCTCATCAGTCGACTCACCCTCATCGGCTAAAACCTCTTTGTAATAATAATCTATAACGAATGAGGAAGATGTGGGGGAATCCATTTTTATGTATTTGGTATGGGTATGCGTTTGTTTTTGTGATATACGTTTGTGAGGTGTGAGTATTGATTTATATACAGAGAGAGATATCAAAGATTTTTTTTTTAAATCGGACCGTTGCCAATGGCTATATTGGCCAAACCCACAATTTCCCCGGAGTTTTAATGAAGACGCCTAACTTCCTTTTGATGAAACACGTCCACCGGGGTGGTGTAGTCGGCGTGTTTGGGCAACATCACGCCCACTTCACACACCACTACGAGTGGTCTTAGGGTGTATGTGTTTTTGCCAAATTCAATATAACTGAAATCTGAATCCTATTTATTACATTGTTTTGCTAGCATAATATGTTAAAATTAAAATTGTTAATGTATTTGGTTGTGAAATAAATTGGAATTAATTCCACGAATTCCTTCATGTAAAGGAACTCAACAATGAAGAAATTCAACTAAAGTAAATAGAATCTACGACCACTCACCGTCGTTGCATCCACCATCAACACCATTGGCCACCCGCCTCCAGCCACTTGCCATCCGCTCCCCGCCCCCTTCATGTTGTCGTGTGGGCATCCAGATCACAGCTCAACCACTAGCCACCCCGTTCGCTGCGGCTACCATTGGCGTTGTCCCCATCCAACCACTCTGAATTCATTACAAATTCAAATTCATTTGATAGATTAGTTCATTTAAATTTCAAATAATTTAGCAAATTCCAAATCCCGTTCTTCTTTGTTCCAATTTCTTTGATAAATTCCCATCATTAAAAAATCCGTAAACCACACACATCTTTAGTCCTCCAATCCCAGAATGCTTAATTCCATATTATAGCCCCACATTGATAACCTTGTCCCAATCATAATGAACCTAGAATCTAACACGCATTACAACATATGTTCATGATAGCTATCATTCTCTTCTTGACCGAATGAACTACAAAATCACTATTTTCTACACTTATAAACCGAACAGTTACTTCTGTACAGTGGATGCCATTTGCATAGACATCATGGATGCGCAAGTTTCAGATATTTGAGACCCATAACTATATGTTTCCATATAGCAAGATCATAGTATCTGATATATGATGAATATAAAGTGCGAACCACATTTTCGGTTACTGATACTATTTATGTTCTACAGTTGTTGGCACTGTCATCATCATCATACTCAGTAAATCCCACCAATAGCAAAACTAAAGTAGGGTCTGAGGAGGGTAAGATGTAGACAGCCTTACCTCTTCCCCGTAGGAATAGAGAGGCTGCTTCTAGTGAGACCCCCGGCTTGATGGTAGTTTTGCATCAAACCTTGGACATAAGTCACATAACACTCGGCGATTAAAACAAAGGCCAATTAGTGCATGTACTCCCTTGTCTTTCGGCTATCAATGCCACCACATGATGCATGATTAACCATCCCTCTCTTTTAACATTATTTTCATGAAATTAGTAAATAACGTTAAAATTATTGCACTTTTACTTTTGCCCCCCGAGCGCCCACACATATATACATTATATGCGCATACCGCAAGCGTGGCATTTAGTTGTTGGCACTGTGTCATATGTATATACTGGCAATGCCAACATTTTGATTTCAGCTTTTGCAGCAAGAAAGAACATGAGTTCTGTGCTTGGTTATATGATTTGGGTCTGTCTATGATGTTATTATCGTTAGTTTTCTGATGCACATGATGTGTAGCCGCTTACTTCACTATCTATGCCCCAATTGATATGCTAAAGTTCCACTCAATCATGATGCATTTTACATATTGCAATCATCAATATTCTGCCTAAGTTAAATCTGCAGAAGCGTGACAAGGGCACTTTATGGTCTGGTCCAGGTCGGGCTAGATCTACCTTCCCATGCCACACTCCATGATGCATATAACTCAATCATGTTGAAGTATAAAGTTTCCTTTATTACTTACTTGGTTAGAAACTCGATATTTGACCGACTAACTTAATCTTGCTAAACACTTCAATATAAAAAACACATGACTATACTTGACCCATAAAAACATACTTCTACTGGCCCGACTTGACCCGTCAAGATTAATCCAACACCGAGAAGATATATATATATATATATATATATATATATATATATATATATATATATATATATATATATATATATATATATATATATATATATATATATATATAGGATAAAGATCATTACAGAACACTAATTATTGCGAGAACAAAAAGAACAACTCTAAATCACTAAATTTTGGGATTTAAGGTTCATATTTCTTAAATTTTTTGTTTCTTACATTCATATGTGTATTATATATACATTAAAAAATCATATATTTTCCCCTACACATAGTCTACATACATGTAGGTAATTTAGCATACACATAACCTGCATGTGTGTAGGTTATTTAAAAACTGGAGATTTTTTATATTTTGTTTTAAATTCTTGTGTGAGAAACAATAAATCTTCTATTTATTACATTTTCATTTACTTTTTAGGTTTTTAGGATTGAAAAAATGAGTGATTCATTTTGTTCTGCGTGTTCTCGCAAATATTGCGAGAACACGCAGAACAAAATGAATCACTCATTTTTTCAATCCTAGAAACCTAAAAAGTAAATGAAAATGTTATAAATGTAAGATTTATTGTTTCTTACACTACAATCTAAAACAAAATATGAAAAATCCTCAATTTTTAAATAACCTACACACATGTAGGTTATGTGTAGGCTAAATTACCTACATGTATGTAGACTATGTGTAGGGAAAAATATATGATTTTTTTATGTATATATAATACACATATGAATGTAAGAAACATAAAATTTAAGAAATATGAACCACAGATCCCAAAATTTAGTGATTTAGAGTTGTTCTTTTTGTTCTCGCAATAATTATTGTTCTGTAATGATCCTTATCCTATATATATATATATATATATATATATATTGAGATAGAATACGAATAAGTAAAATAAGAGAAGCGGAAAAAATAATGTTAGGTCACAAAATTGCGACACGTGACGCAACGAGCTACTTATTAGGTATAGATTTTATTAATTATTCCACATTGCTAATGGGTTCGTCGCATGATCATTTATTTCTAGTCACTGGTTGTTTGTGGGAACCAATTTTTATCGGTACTTGGTCGTTGATAACTTAGGGTTTTCAACAGTCTTGGTATTTCGTCATAAATGTATGGGAAGTTCCAACGCAGTTAATGAAATTTTCGAAGGAAATTTCGCCTCTTTACAGTAGTGCAACATGAACTTCATTATGCCCTTTATCGCTTATCACAAACTTATGAAAGTTCTAGACATAAACCGAAGACAATGCGGGTAAAACAATCTACTAAAAACTTGTTATATTTGTAATTTAAAGCTTGAAAACCCTTCAAACTTGTTATATTTGTTATAAGAAGTGAGGTATTAAAGAGCAATGATACAAGTATGAATGTTTGAGGCCCCATTGCATATAATTATAGGAATATTTGGTATGGTATGATGAGAAAAGGTGACATGCATTTCCATTAGAACAGGGAATTGGTTGGTGGTACTTAATAACTTTCCTCCACAAAATCTGCAACAATATCATAAGATATACTATTTATAGTACCCGAAGAGTTGGCCATCAAACGTGGGATGGGATGTTGACGATGCACATTCAATACAATATATGGACAAGTTTAAGATTTGCGTAAATCAACACAAATATATGTCTAGTTCATTCAGTTGTTGACATGTTACTTATTCATTCTCTCTTTTTACGTTTTCCCTTGAATTTATAACCATGTGCATCAATAATCTCTTAACTTTTAAGCCAAATATTTAGGTTGATTTTTTAGGCATACCAGTCGTAAAAATGTGTATGATAAACTCTATATCCTTGGTTTATAAACTCATGTATTTGTATTTCCTCATATGTGGATATTTTTTACTTACTCACTTGTGCATGAAAGCAACTGCCCGTTTTGAGCTTACTCGTTGAGTCCACGATGGATAGATATCGGGCTTTGTTAATTCCTAAATCGTAGCAGCTTCCTGTTCTGAACTTACTCGTTGAGTCAGTGATGGATCTTGGCTTAGATAATTCCTAGATAGTATGATATATTCCCATGTTGCATCGTTTGATGGTATACATTTGTCAACTTATTCTGTTGGACTTCTTGTTTACATAACATTTCGTCATTTGTTATTTTTTTTTGAACGGCAGAATTTTATTAGAAAAAAACAAACTAGCAAGATGCTAGAAGACAAACAAAACAGAAAGATTACAAAACATTAACATTACACCAATTAGACCAATCAAGCGTGTGCATTTTTGCTCTGTTTTTGATCCATAAGAAACTTGTAGCTTTGATGTCCGCCCATAGTCTTGAGATGTCAACTCTATTGCCCGAAAAGACCACATCATTGCGAAGTTTCCACAAGCTCCAGCAGGTTGTAAATATGATGCGCATGCACCAGTTTTTTCATACGCTTCGGCCAGTTGATATGGTTGTGAATCCGTAGGAGATCCGAAATGCTAAAGGCATAGATAGGAGGAATGGAGAGCCATCTAGACACCAAATGCCATATCACTGAACTGATATAACATGATCCAAAAATGTGCTCGACCGTTTCATCCCTTTCACCGCAGAGTGGACATGTAAGCGAGGTCAAAGTAATATTCCTTCTTGATAGTGCCGTTCTAGTTGGTAGGCGATCCAGATTCATTCGCCACCCGAAGATATTTAACTTTCGAGGAACCCATCGATTCCATTCATATTTATCCACGTCGCTTTGCATGTTATTGTTTTGAAGTAGTTTTTTAACTTCGCTAACCGAGAATTCCTTTGACTATTCCGATGACCATCCCCAAACGTCCACAGAATCGGATAAGGAGACTTGAGAAATGATGTTGCATAACTCCAAAAGTTCCGTTATCTCCTGCTGCGAAGCCGGATCTCGTGCCCAGTACCATTTTGGGCCAATGACTTGGCCGTTTGCCAAGACTTCCAATCTTTCCCGAACACAGCAGCCTTTGAACTTTTCAAGGCTAAATAGCAAGAAATCTGAATTTTAGTGGCCACCCCATGACCCAGTTGTTAGTCCAGAACTGAGTGTTAAGCCCGTTACCCGTCTTGCTCACAAGGAGATTACACAGATGAATGTTTTTATTGCTAAGTGTTGCTTCTTTTTTTTGTTATCATACTCCTTATTTTTTTGTGGATTAATTAATAGGAAGCATGTTAAGGTTCAACTTCAAGTGAGCTTGTCTAGCTTATCCACACATTCACATATATGCATAATACATACCTATACATTGCACACATACACTTGCATGTATATACACGTACATACATACATGTAGAGAGATTCATCTTGCATTAAAAAATCTAAATGACTTTTTAGGTGGCTTTCTTCATTGGAAGTATCTCTCGTTTTAATGACTCTCTCTCTCTCTCTCTCTCTCTCTCTCTCTCTCTCTCTCTCTCTCTCTCCATGCAACCACTAAAAACATGATGATTCCCTAGCTACTCTTAGTCTTCTATGATGATGAATGACCGGAGGCTCTTCATGTCCGTTCCTTTTGAATATCTTCACTTTCACTTTTTTTGTTATGTTCAAAGGAAGTGGATACATTGATCATGTGTACGTGACTGTAACCTAAAATATCAGCATAATAATAGGTGCTCGTGATTTTATTTAATTTACTGAACGATTAAAATAGCAAACATTAGATCTTTTACAAATTATAATCATACAACCCCTAACCCAAACACATGTATGTTTCACATGAGAAATTACACTAAAACAATATATGAGGGAAGTCCAGGTCGTAAATGTGTAATAAAATTAAAATGTTTGAATGTTAGTTTTTATCAGCCGGAGGGTCAATGACATGTGGAATTGTGGTAGGATACATGGAAAGAATATAGTTAGCCATGTATAATGTATTGAAAGACAATCATCTTGTGATCATTTATGGGTTATATTAGATTCATATCTTTTTTATGTGGAGTTAATTATTGTTTTCGTCCATGTTTTTTTGTCAAAAATCACAATTTCAGTCTATTAGTTTAAAAATTGTGATTTCAGTCCCTGTAGTTTCATTTTCGTAACCATTTCAGTCCACCTCGTAACCATTTCAGTCCCTGTACTAACAGAATAAATGGAATGAAATGGTTATAAAAGTGAAACCACAGGGACTGAAATGGTTACGAAAGTGAAACCACAGGGACTAAAATCGCAATTTTTAAACTAATAGACTGAAATAGTGATTTTTGGCAAATCACAGGGATGAAAACAGTAATTTACTCTTTTTATGTGAGACTAAACCAAAATTCCATTGCCAATAACGTGATTGTTTATTGGCAAAGACAAAACCCTTAAACATCTTGGAAGAGGAAGGTCTTAGGTTTAAGTCTCACCAACAGCAGGAAATAAAAATAAAAAGAAATTTGCCGTTAAAAAAAACCAAAATTCCATTGATGTGATGAATTCATGGATGTGAAAGTTGTCAGCATGTCTAATGATAAAAAAATCAACAAAAAAGAAGCTAAATATATAAAAAAATTCAGTTAAAACACGATATATAATATAATTATATTCATGGGCGGCCTTTATGGTGTGCGGAGAAAACCACCGCACGGTAGCCGTGATTTTGAGGGGCACATATTTTTTAAAAAAAAACCGATATATATATATATATATATATAGGGGATGTTTCAAATGAAAACCACTTTTATTGTGAAAACTCGAAAATTAACTAAAAAAAAGCCTAAAAAACACACCACAATTTTTTTTTTAAATTTTTTTATAAAAAATCGCAGGTTTTTGTATATAAAAAAAAACTTTTTTTCAAAAAAAAAAATTGTATTACACATGTGTAATACTACAAAAAAAGAATTTTTTTTTTTGAAAATTTTTTTTATATACTAAAAGTAGCGAAAATTATTATGCAAAAAAAATTTTTGTATGTTTTTTGGTATTTTTAATTAGTTTTCGAGTTTTCACAATAACTAGTGGTTTTCATTTGAGCCTTCCCCTATATATATATATATATATATATATATATATATGTTAATTATTTTAAATAGTATGTTATATTATATTATGTAAAATATTAAAATTTAATGGCTACGACTTTGTACCATATATCTTTTGTTCACATGCAAAAGATTATATTAAATGATATGTTTAAAACACAAAACAATGTAAAAGTCAGCAACTCAAAAGGTCCTGTAAACAATCTTAGAACAAGCGGTATGGGGGCCGGCTTAGTCCCGGCGAGGCCCGGCGCCGGTCCCCCACACCGCCCCCTCGCCCCGTTTTGTGAAACCCGGCTTCCTCACGACGATGATGACGGGCCAGTTTCTTTCTCTCTCTCATCTTTGTCTCTCCTCTCTCTCTATCTCTCTCTAAATTCAACTAAAGTTTTATATTTTTTAATTGTTATGGGCCTCATCCTCCACCCCCTAGGTCCATCCTCTGCAAGCCCCTCCTACGTGGCGGCCCATCCTCATCGAGATGAGCCTCCCCATACCCACTAGTCTTATAGAACACAGATAAAGGATGTATTTTGGAAACACAAATAATTAAAGAGGCGTGTGATCACTTTTAGATTAAATTATTATTTTTTTTTGAACGGCAAATTTGGATCACTAACTGACCACTAGAGTATCATCGTGCCACTAGTGAAACCACCCGATCATATCCATCTCCACTAAACAATAACGCATATACACCAATTCAGAAGGAAACCCAATAAATTTAGAAAAAAAAAACCCCTTGTGGGAATCGAACCCATGACCTGATGGTCATAAACCTTATCCCACCACCAAGATGCCACCATGCTATAATGTCATGGGCAAAATTATTTCGTTAGTTCTCCCGAATATTTCAATCGGATACAACTCTCATTGAGAAATCGAAGAATAATATGTTTGTTGGTGAAATCGTATGAACCAGCCAGGGGCTCTACCCCTTGGACCCCTCACTACTAGAAAATTGGGTTTTTCTGACGGCTTTTACAGTTGCAAAATAGTTGCAATAGGGCAATTGCGACCGTAAGTGCAGTCGGAAAAACACACGTCGCAGAAGCTCTATTTGCAACCGAGTTGCGACTGCAACAATCTTTTGTGACCAACATTTTGCGACCAGAAATTTAGTCGCAAAGTTTGCGACTGTTTTTGAGGCTTTGTTTGCAAAGGTCTTGTTGTAACCATTTTGCGATCGCTTGCCTTCTGGTAACTTGCGACCGCAAAAAGCAGTCGCAAAATATATATATTTTTTTTGCTTTTCTAGCCATTTTGTTTTTTATCCTGTTAACAATTTTAAGATTTAAGCATTTATCAAATATTCAAAAGTATATAAAACATTCCACTTTATATTACAATTTAAAACATCATATACACGAGGAATCCTAACATAATGCATATGCAAAAAAAAAAAAGTTTTATAGCCTACCTTGATGATTAGACGTTTTGAGACCTAGCTTTTAACATCGCTTCAATGTTTACTGTTCTATAGTCGCCTCTTTCTCCGCCTCTTTTTATTTTTCCATCTCCAACCCCACAATAATCCACATTGAATATATGTATTCAGTTAAATACTATCAACAATCCACACACAAAACAAAGAATCAACACAAGTTCAAGCATATGATGGTTATGTTGAGCAGCACATGGGATGAGCAAATGGTACCCGGTACAGGTACCGAATTTATCGAACCGGGTACACTTTCGGTACCGACTTTTGAGATTTTCGGTACCGGTTCAGGACCGGTTTTTACCCTCAAATACCGGTACTGAACCGGTTCCGGTTCCGGTACCGAACTGTACCATACCAGGTATATTCGGTACCGGTACCCACTTTTGGGGATTTTCGGTACCGATATCGAGCTCATCCCTAATGCACATATAGCTAAAAACAATGCATATATGGACAAAGGGGTGTGTGTATATATATATATATGTATATATACAGTACATTATAATGCATATAAGGACAACATAGTAATTTTATTTGTAGGTATTCAGATCTTGTGAACCTACTTAATTTAGTCAAATCTATTTTTTATCGGTACTCAAATCTAATGATTTTTTAAGTATCTGCACATTTAATCCACATTTCACCTTTATTTCATAATTACTGACAAATCATTTCTACATTGTTTGCCTATACTGTGCTAGTACATGTAGAAAGTATTTGAACTTTCATTTGGATCGGGAACTGGGATGACATTCTATATATTGTTTGCTTATACCAATACCAAAGTGAAGTATACCTGGGGGATGCTACACCTAAAGGTTCTAAATTTCCCAACAAAAGCATCCGATATTCGCCCCTACATATAAAATAAGAATCAACTATCATTAATTTGAAATAAAAAAGCATCATGAAATTGCCAATTTGGGTCATTGCAACTCAGAGCACGTAAAGTTAAGAAGGCGTATAAAATCTTACCAATAAGATCCTTGCTTTATCCATGGATGGTAGATCAACACCATTCTCCAAAATCGGCTCCACCTATACATGTAACACCCTGACCGGAGGCGGAAAAGTCAAAGGGCATTACGTAACTTGATAGAATGCATTTGAGCACATGGAGATTTAATTAAGTTGAAATATGATTAAGGTTCGATTAAATAGATTGCATTCAAATCCAAAAGAATTTTCTTGAACATAAACAAAATACAACATAACAAATAAATTCACAATTACAATTGATTTCGGATTTTGTCTAAGGCATAAGTCTTGAATCAGTTCTCTATATGAAATATTCTTGCAAATCATAGCATCATACATCGTCACCTGAAACATATGTTAGGGGTAAAAGGATCAACAAAGGTTGAGTGAATTCATAGGTTTTGTTCTGCAAAATGTCAATGTGATATAGATAAAGTTTCAACAAAAGTGGTTGTCGATATGTCTTTTTAGCATAAGAGTAATACATGTAGTTACTTAGTGGTACATTCAAGCCTACGTTATGATGTAACACGGGTCTATCATCTCACTTCTAAGTATCACATGAGTACCAACAACAACTGCAACAAAATGAGAAGTGTGACGGGTCTCGCTTACACTTCTAAGCAACAAAATGAGATGGGGCGTCAATCCTATAGCGCTATAATATAACCGTTGGGCTTTTGCAAGTTAATGAACGTAAACTTCTTAAAGCAACAACAACAAGTATTAAGCAAATGCAAAGGCAATCGGGGGAAACCACAAAATAGCAAATAGTTTGTATCACACTGTAACATATGTATCATCCCAAAATAATGTAAAAAGGGACTATGAACTCACCTTGATTTCGAGTAAGTCCAAACAAGTATGCAAGGTGTGAGAGTTCTTGGAATTAAGACTCCACATCACTCTAATTGATTGTACATGAAACAATATGGAATATGTATCAACAATAATGTTTAATTGGATAATTGGAAATCTTAAATCTATAGGATTCGGTAGTGTTTTGTTTAAGTGGTAATTATGTGGTTTGAATATCTTACAAGAGGACTCGGAAAATGTATATGATATAAAGGAATTATTTATGAAAATATCATAAATAATAAAATTGCAAAGATATGTAGTTGTTTTAATATAAACATTTGTAATAATAAATCAAATATAATTTAATTAGTATAATTAAATAACATAATTAAATAAAATGATTATTGGTAAAATATTGTACAAGTGATATAATTAATTTATAAAAATTATAAATTAATTTAGATGGTTAAAATATATATTATTTGATAAATAATAAGTATTTTGTTTAAAAGAATAAATATGATAATTATATGATTAATTATCAAAATAATTATATTAAATCTGAAAAAATAAAAAAAATACAATTTTTAATTATTGAACTTTAGTATTACTGAATTAAAATATTCATTATGGTCCTGAAGTCATTTTAAATAAATAAAATGAATTAAAAAAATTAAAATAACAATAAATAAGTTTATATAAGTTTAATTATCTAAATAATTAAATATAATAAAAATTCAGATTATAAATTTATATAAACTCAGAATAATGCATATTTTGTCATAAAAAAAATTTGGATAAAAATTTATATAGTTATATAATTTAAATACATTAAATCAAACTATATTTGTAAGTAATAAAACTGATTTAATTATATAAATATTAAAATTATATAAAATACCAGTATAAATATTATTTTTGTAAAGTTTATCACTTAAAATAATTAATATAAAATTTTCTGTATTTATATCTTAAAAATCGATTTGTTATAAATTATTTAATAATGACGTGTTTTATTATTATAAAAATTTGTTTTACAAAGTTAATTATTTGAAATAATTTGCAAAATAAAATAACAATTTAATAAAAAAAAATTTGCAAAATAAAATAACAGTTCCTGAATTTTACTCAACTCATAAAAGTATATCGAATTACCGGCGTTTGGAAATAGATAAAAATGAGCATATTTATCTTGAATGAAATCTTGGATTTTCGTTAACTTATATCGTCGTAAAATAAAAAAATAATTTTTTTTATTTATTTATTTGAAAGAGTCGGATTTTAACAAGTGTCGTTTAACAAGATAATTATGTTTTGTGATTTCGGATTTTTTTGCGAAAATCGGACAGAGTTTCCTATGTTTTTGTAATAACCCTACAATAAAAGGTTGTCGTATTTTGATCAAAACACAACAATTTTTAACAATACCAACAATATATATGTATGAAATGTCAGTCCAATATGTCAAAATAAGGGCGAGTCACTAATGTATAGGCGTTTTAAACGGTCGAGCTCGATTCGCGTAGTAAAAAAAATATCTAAAAACTATATCAATCTAAACTAATATTCGCGTCGTTTAAACTTTACCGCGTCTTGCGTTGACCGTTCCGCCTGCGTTGACCATCTTGACCTGTTGACCAATCTTGACCCGAGTTGACTCGGTTTGACTGACTGAGTTGAGTTGAACCGGGTCGAACCATACTGAGTTAGCTCGAACACTGAGTTGACTTTTGTTGACTGAACTTGAGCCGGTTGAGCCAAACTTAACCCCGAATGTGAATCGAAACCCAATCCGAGGATATCCATCACCAATCCAGCCGACAACACTGTCGATTTCCGGCTCCACTGTCGCTAACCCGTTACCACCACTGTCAACCACACAACTATTGTCGCTGGCCGACGCCGGTAGAACGGCACGCCGCCGTTGCCGGCGGAGTTCTGTCGCAAAACCCACCACCACTCCTCTGTATCTTCGGTTCACCCTCCTCTCCGATTAACACCGAAAAAAAAATCAGGAAAGAAACCGAAAATTAAATAAAAACTACTGATTTTCTGAATAAGAGATAAGTGAAGGTGTGTTACCGGAATGAAACCTATCTCCGGTGTTTGTCGCCTATATCGCCGTCAGAATCATCGACCTCAACGGTCATCCCTAACACCACTATGCCGTTGCCAGATCCGCCGGCTCTCAGACGCGAGAGGGAGGAGTACAGGTGTGCGAGTGTGGGAGAGGGAGTGTTTCGGGGTGTGTGTGTTTGACGGAGAAGAATAGGGCGCCGGAAGGAGATTCTCCGGTGATCGACGATCGGACAAGAGAGAGGAGCAGGGAAGAGTTCTGTGGTGATTCAAGGGGTTTGATGAATGCATCAATTTGATGCAACCCAACAGAAGTTAGTGGCCTCGATCCTTTTTGATTTCTTTATTTAAAATTCCAATTTGACAGTCAAAAGGCACCTAAATATGAATTATGATGTTTTGTTGGGTTGGCAATGGGGTCGGGAATCATTTGTGATACTATCGGGTCTATTAAACTAAGTTTAGTGGGATTTGGATCGAAGTCTGACAACAAACAGGTCTGGTGCGATCTGTTTTGAATTATTATTTAAATATTAAAGTGTTAATAAATATGATGTAATTCAAGATTTATCTCACATCCCAGCTGGCGGACCAGCTGGTTTCAACCCTTTTTGATTATTTACTGAATTTAACTTATATATATTAAATCTATTAAGTATATAAATGAATTAAAATTGTAATATTTACATAGGATAAACTGGTTAAGACACTTCGGTTATAATGTATAGGTCACGAGTTCGAACCCTGCACACAACCGATCCGAAGGGGTTTTCCCCTTTTTCTCCGACTTTTGGGATATTTACACTTTGGTCCCTATGGTTTATTAATTTACAAAACAGTCCCTGAGTTCTAGTTTCAGGAAATGACTGATTAGTCCCTGGACTTTTAAATCAAAAAAAAATATATTTTAATTTTCTTATATAAAATAAGTTTTAAAAAGTGGCAAAAAGGACCCCAAACTTATAGTTTTCAAAAATTACACTTTTAACCCTTTAACTTATAATATCCAAAAAAATGACGTTTTTAATACTCGAAATTTGTACTTTCAAATAGTGACGGTTTTAACCTTTGGACTTTAAAAATCAAGGTTCTTAAAGCGAGTTTCAAGGATTTACAAATAGGTCCTTCAAATTGTAGTTTCACAACATGTTATTATAGGCCCTTATAGTTTATGTAGCCTCGTTTAATAGTATGAAACTCAACAAATTTGAAATTGTTTCATGTGTTTATGTTTGTATAAGCACGTATGAGCACAAAGCAAGTATGTTTAAATGAGTTTCATTTCAAATACGGTAATTGTTACAATACAAGTCAAAACAAAACACGTGTGAAAACTAGGGTGGTTACAATACACATTATTGAGATCAACTTGGGAGTCAAAGAAATATGAGGTTGAAATAATCTTGAAACTTCAAAACAGGGAGATCCAAGCTATACGCGATTCAACATTAACCGTGCGCATGTGGTGTGGATGCTGAGAGATAATGAGGTATCATGCATATTACTCGAAAATAAGTAATAATCCGTGACAACTACAGAAAAAATATTTAAAAAAGTAGCAAGACATGTAACACATGAAATGATGAAAAGGGCATTAAGCTCATGCGCACTCCGGTATTTCAAATCAGAGAAGTTTAGTAACTTTTGGTTGTTAACTCTAAGCACAAGGCAAACTCTGGATAGTTTTCTTTCAACTCCTTGACATCAACTTTTGACCAGCTCGTGAAATACTCTTCAGTTGCAGTCTCGGTTCAGTATAAAACATGAGACGGTAATTTTGAACCAAGAACAATCGATAATAAACAAGAAAGATAAAAACTTTAGGGACTGTTTGGTATGGGGTAATGGAATGGACGAGTGAATGGAATGGACGAGGAAATGGAATTGATCATTACCATTCCATGTCTTGTTTGGTTACCATGTGTGAATGGAATAAACAATTACTTTTTGTTGTTTGGTATGCGAAAAAAGACGAAGAATAAAATCAGATAGCAGTGGTCAGTGATGGGAGATGATGGGGTGTGGTGCTAGGTGTCAGTTTTAGCAGCGGTGGTGGGTGGAGACGACGGCGGATGGTGACAACGGTGGTGGTGGTGGATGAAGGTGGAGGTAGGTGGCGGTAGTGGCGATGGTGGTGGCAGGGTGGTCGGAGGTGGTTGGTGGCGGCGGTGGTAGCGGTGGTGGCGGTGGTTGGTGGCGGCGGTGGGTGGGTAACGGCAGTGATCGGAGATGGCAGTGGCAATGGTGGTGGCGATGATCGAAGGTGGAGGGTGGCGATGATCGGAGGTGACAGTGGCGACGGTGGGTGGCGGCGGTCGGTGGTGGCGATGGAGGTGGGTGACGACGACGGATGACGGTGGTGGTGGTGCTGGTGTGTGTGTGTGGTAGCAACGGTGGTGGGTTGTGGTGTTGTTAATGAAGGGTGAAGAGGGAATGGAATTGAAAAAAAAATAAGGGGGGCAGATGGAATGATTTTGAGGGAATGAAATGCATTTCGGAATGGACGATTCCATTCCATCGCCCAACCAAACGCTCTTTTCTTCATTCTCTCACAATGGTCCATTCCATTCCACCTTTCATTCCTGCATACCAAACGCTACCTTAATGATTGTAACATAGAAAGTTTCATTAATTCGGATAAAGAAATACAAAGATAATGATCCACCCTTGGTGAGCTCTCCCGGGGTGGTGGCTCACAAAATGCACACCTCACAAATGAGGTTTAGTACTCTATTTATAGCCCCTTGAGCCTTGTCCTCCAAGCAAGCCGCCTCTTGCTTGGAGAACCAATAAAAACGCTAAAACGTCCGACTAAAACAACTAAAAGCGCCACATAATATAAACAATAAAGTCGCCAATTAAAGTCTCCTTAATTGATAACATCATTCTCTAATTTGACCCAACAGTATTTGTCTAATCTCAAGACAATTTGATAATATAAGATGACAAATAAAATTATAGATATTAGGTTAAATAAAAACCTGTCAAGTGGATCATAAAATCAATTGGAAGAGAAGAGTTGTTTATACCTAATAACATGTCCATCGTAATTTAACAAACAATTATAGATTTGTAACATCTCCTCAAACGATCAGGGAGAACCACATGATTATCATGCCGTTCCTCAAGAACTACGCAGAGACAACGTACAAGAAATACAATCAAAGAATAAAGTCAAGACAACTTATAGACCCTAAGTTCATCAAATAATCATCAAAGTTTAATTAATTTCAACCTAAAAAACTCTTCCTCGATATATTCATCGCAAAGTGGTCGATTAGATTGTTTACCATACAAGATGTATTCCTCCTAACTGCACATGATCAATACAAACACAACAAAAACAGAAAGATATTACAAAGACGAAAATTAAACGGCTGATTACCCGATTTGACGGAGCTGGGGGTGATTGAAGGATTTGAATGATAAAAATCCGGAGCTTCTAAGTTTCCTGGTGCAGAGTCATTGGATGTTATTCCTGCTTCTAAAGAAAAGCCCTCGCTTTTTAAGCGCCTTGCACTGAGGTCCAAGGCTCACCTTTTGCTCTTTGATTGAGCCTTGCTCGTTCGACAACTATAACGTATACAAGTCCACAACGTACATCAATATAATAATCCCAATCAATGAGAACGGAAATACCGAAATTTTTGTTCAGTTATTATGGGCCAATTCATACAGCATAACTAAAATTCATGATCTCAATCTAATTCATTATCTAAATCTATTCTTGAAGCATAATAGTCCGAAATTTGGTATAAAAATCAGCTAAAAGTTTGAAAATCAGTTACCTTTCCTGTGCCCTTTCATGCGCGTCACTTGCTGAAATCTGCATTTAGATGAACATGAATGTCCCATGGCTAGAGAGATTACTCACGGAAAAAGAAATCTAAACTTCTTTTTGGAGCACTTTCATTGCAAAAAAAAATTAACCAATTCACCCATGAGCTGGTGCCTTGGTGGCATTGAGTTAACAAATAAAACGCAAATTCACGACCGGAAAACTAAAATACTTCAGACTTATTTGTGGAACTCCATCTCTATAGTTTATTAAGAATAAAGTTGATTGTTTATAAGTGATGGATTTCACATTAATAGGTCGAACAGGTTGAATACAATATAACGCCGAATGGCACAAATGAGCGCTAGCCAGATAAATGTAGCGTTAAATGCAAGAGAATAATGAGCCCGGTAATGGGATATAACCAAATAAGAATATATGCAAATCAAATAACAGTAAGCATAAGAAGAACTGACGCATAAATGACGTGAGAAGTCATAAAATCGGAAAATTGTCCAAAAGAAAACAATTATAGCCATGAAACTACAATTAAGGTTAACGGGACCTAAGCTTGAAACCAAACGATTCTTCGAACAAAAACAGGGTGCCTTGACACCAAACATGTATTTTAAGAATGACATGAGTAAGGAGTGATCTACGGGATCAACATAACCTTTAGGGTTATAAACAAATGAAAGATCTACGGGACTAAAACGACCCACGGGTCATGATTAGAAAGAAGTTATAAGGACTTCGCCCTAAAGAGGTGAAAGTCTAATCAAAATAGCCCATAAGGCTAAGTGATAAAAACCTACGAGTTAATTAGATAAAGCGAGGGAATCGGTTGAGAATCCCCGCATAAAACTAAGACTGTAAAAGAATAAATCATGGACTGTCAATATCCTGGTATGGATTATTGACAAAAGTTAAGAGAAGATCCTAAAACTAAAACTTCGGTTTTAGTAAGAAATAACGTTTTTACAAACATAAATTCTGATAGGAATTTAAATAGTAAGCATGAAAGATACAAGTCTTGACACTGATAGGCGCAAGACGATATATTTGAAAAGTGATATTTTCGAAAATGAAAGGTTGATATAAATTAAACATGACGTGACACGATCACGGTCAAGAAATGCAATGTGAAGTGGAATCACATTATCACCAAGCGAGCGGTAAAAAGCAACTGGACTAATAAGTCTAGTTAGTGAGACCGGTTAAGGTCATTTAAGTAAGTTGGTTGCTTGTAAGCGGTGGATTCGGTATAACTGAACCGAATAAATGAATTTGAAAACAAAAGAGATTGTTGCTAAAAGTGAAAGATTTCACTAAAGACCTTTAAACGGGTCAAAGTAACGGATTCATACTAAATTCGATAGTATATGAAAGCGATGGATATCGCTAAGTTAACTAAACTAGTGGAAATAACGAGATTACGTTATTTCGAAATTACACTATGCCGTATGAGATATGTAGACAATTAGTAACCAAAAAGATGTTACCGTACTTTTCGGGTAATACTAACGATTGGTTAAAAAGTATAAGTAATGTTTAAAATATTTCTCGGATTGAATACATTGAGTTTAAACTCAATGAATTATGTAAGAAAAGGTTTCGAGGACGAAACCTCTTTAAGGGGGTAGACTTGTAACACCCCGAAAACGGGTTTGGTAATCAAACCCCGTTAATACTAAAAGACGGGTAAAGTACCGTTAGCGGTAGAAGTAACCCGGTAAATATTAGGATTTAAATGAATAAACCTAATATTTAATAAAATGCGAATGAATACTTTTAAGGAAATAAGTTTATAAAAGGCCCGAGTTAACGGGACTTAAAAATAAAACGGGTTATAATTTCCCTGAACCCACCAAGTAACTAGGAATATCAACCTAGTTAAATATGTGCCTTAAAACAAAGAAGGAAACTTGGGAAATAACCCTTATTATAAAGCTACAAACTAGAGGGGCCAATGTAGGATAACTTAAAAAGTTATTTAATAAAACAAAAAAAAATAATACACACACACAGTGTGTGCGTGTTCTTCTGATCGACCAGGAGGGTGCTCCAAGGAGCAAAACCCTAGTTCACACTAAATGGCTAAATTGAAGCTCGAATCAAGACTCAAATCACTGCATGAACACATAAAAACGATCACCTAGTCATGGGGATCACAAGGTATGTTGAATTTTGCTATTTGGTGAAACTTTGAAATCTTGATGAACTATCATAATCGAAATTCTGGAGTGAATGATGAATCTATGGGTATAGTTGTGATGAAATTCATGTTTAGAAACAAACCCTAGTTGAAAACTCAAAGGATTAGTGTTAAAAACTAAGGATTTGATGTATTCCCTTGTATGTGCTAAGTGGGTTTTGGCTAAATAATGAAGATGATGATATGTTTGTGCTAGAAATCATTATAATTGATAGTTGAAGCAAGCTACTTAAACAAATTGCAAGTTTGAGTATTTGCTTATACATGATTCGAAATGGGTTTTGAATGTTGTAGTGAAATTAGTGATTTAATTCATGAATATGGATGTTTGAAATCATGTTAACTACTAATTGATAGGTAGAACTTGAATATATTAGGCGTTCAGATGAATGCTAGTGGTATGACGAAATGGGTTTCACAACCCTTAGTTCTTGCAAATTGAATGAACAAATTTGTCTTGATAATCACTTGAACAAGATAAAGTGTTGAAAATGTAATAAACTCGGCTAGAACCTTGGTTAAAAGTGTGGCCTAAAGATAATGCCTACCGAGTAATCAAAGAATGCCTAAACTAGTTGATGAACTTGAATGTGCATCTTGTATATTAATGGGCATTTGACTTTTAAAAAGTCAAACCGACCTACCATACGATAAATGGTAATTTTTGATATGAAATGCGTAAGGTGGAATAATCGTATTAAATTATGATTAAACTAACCACCTTGAAAACGATGATGATAGTTTGACGCGTAACAAGCTAGGTGGAAGCTTGATGAGGGAGCGGGTCAAACGAATCAAGAAGGAAAGGAAAAGCGTAGTTCGGATGTGAGGTAAGTTAAGCTTACGCCCTTTTTACTTTTATTACAAAATGCTTATTTGTGAGCATGGAATACGATTTATATTAAGTAAATGAAACATGATGTTCCGACGCGATATAATGCTAGTCGGAACAAGTGAAAATGGTGAAATGGTAATCCGGACATGGGTTAACGAATAGATAAAGGGATTTAAAACGACACCATTTGGCATAAGTCATAATGGGTCAAATAAAACAGGAAACGACTTTCAAGTTGGATGATTTCAGAAAGTAACCGGGATAGGTTAAAGGGGTGAAATGGTAATTAAGTGCCATCTTATAATGACAATTGGTCATTTTGACTAAACGGGTCAAATGGTGTTGTTAACACCATTTGTCAATAATATGTGATGATTTCTTGTTGAGTTTTGTGATCACAGGAATTAACACATGGTTAGCATTGCTATTATCTAGATATTAATAGCGAAAGGTATTGAAACGGGTCAATATGTTGATCCGAGCCAGGTACGCATAATTATGTTGTAGTTAAAAGTGCTATTTTGGTCGAATAATTAGTGAGAGTCCTTCGTTGTAAAAGAAGGACCAAAATCGACCAAAACGCCCTTGTAGGCTAAATTGAACAAACAACTCTTAAAGGTTGTTTGGAAACGAATTTCGTGATTAGATAAATACTTAGAATAAGCATAGAAGTTGAAAGATGTAATACGTTAGTCAAATGGCTCTATTTGAGTCTTGCCGTAAAATAATAATCCGAGGGGTAAAACTCGGAACATATAGATATCCACATTAGATCCAACACAATTATAGTTGTGGAGGAAGATTACTTGATAAGAAATGTAGGAATAAGATGCTAGAAATGAATGAAAGCGATTTCAAGCTTTAAAGTGCTTAAATACCCTTAACGGGTCAAAATAAGCATACGAGTGAAAACGGGTTTAAATTGTGTAATAAACCTATGATTAGAACCTAATATGGTAGGTAACATTAATTTGAAGAAGTGTATGTGATATAGGAATCAAACAAATACGTTTGTTTGATAAAATGCATAAACGGGTTAAAATTCGGTAAAAAGGTAACGAGTCAAAGGCTTATAAGTCTCAAAATTTCTTATGTTGGATGTAGGATTTTAACTCCATAAGATGGAGGATTAAATTACGGACGCGTAGGAAAAAGAATCGGGTAAAACGGATCAATAACGAAGAAGTTATGGCCGTTTCCGTAAAAACTGGCATAGCTGATCTGAACTGCAACCTGCTGAAAACTGGTTTCCCAGGCGACACGCGAAGGAACAACATGGTTCCTCCGCGACACGCGAAGGAACAACATGGTTCCTCCGCGACACGCGACAGAACCCAGATTTAGCGAAAAAATTTTATTTTAATCAGTTTCGCTTCCCAGACTCGTTTAAATACGTTCTAAGTTATATATGACTAATCCAACTCATGTTTTATGAGTTTCAGGTATGATTTTAGCACCGGAGGATGATCAAGCACAACGAAGAACCGAACACGATCAAGAAATAAGCTTCCGCATTATGTATCGTTGTTTTGTTAAATGACGAACTCAAACATGTTATTTTGTATAGTTTTAATTCTGTAAATAAAGTTTAATGAAACCCGTATTTTCAATGTATTGAAATTCTAATTACCCGTTTATTTTCGTAAATTATACGAAAATTGTTAAATAATAATAAGGGTGTTACACCAATAACCCTAACTTGTTTACGAAGATCTGCATCTCGAAGCTTAGATTCAATTTCTTCAACGCTACACGGAGACGCCTTCGATTCCGTTAGTCTCCGGCGAAGCCTCGGCGGCATAACTGGTGGCGACGACAAACCTTCACCGTCAATCACCGGAAACTACATCACAGCACCGACGTTCTCCGGTGAATTATCCACTCCAACCTCCATTGATAAACTTAATTAACGGTTGTTACAGATCTCATTGAATTTTAAACGCTAACACAAGCAATCGGTCACACTTTACTGGTTGAAGAACTTGAATTGGTTAATGATTTTGTGTGTGAACAGATGATATAGATTTGTAGAGAACAGAGATATAGATTTGAAGATAGAGAAAAAGTTTAGAGAAAGAAAAGGGGGTGATGAAGATGATTCTGGAAATTGAAGGTGAATAGAGGTTAAATTTAAAACTAGATGAAACTTACGTTTGGCACCTTTTTAAGCACTTATGATCAGGTTTCGTCCCTTGAATATATGCTGGTCAACAAAACCTATCTTGTATATATTTCTCGTATTTGCGACCACTTTAGACAATCGCAAGTTTTTCTTTTTATATATTTCTCGTATTTGCGACAGCTTTAGACGTTCGCAACTTTTGCTTTACGTATATTTCTCATATTTGCGACCGCTTTAGATGGTCGCAACTTTTGCTTTTTTATATCTCGTATTTACGACTGCATTAAATGGTCGCAACTTATGCTTTTAATTTTTTTATTTTTCACGTATTAGCAACTGTTTTACAACCACTATTCAACTGATTTGCGATGGAAAAATGCGATCACAAAATTTGCGATCGTTTTGCGACCGAATATGGGTTGGTCTTTAAATTTGCGACGGTTTTGATTTTGGTCGCTGTAACACCCCAAAACCCGAATGTTTATATTCGATAAATGTTATGATATGACACGTCATGAAATAAATGACTAGGCTATTTAACCTAGTTAAGTGTGTGTTTAGAAGTATGAAGAGACAAGAGTTTTGCCAATATTATGAGTAAGTAATAAACATGAGGGGCCAAAGTTGAAAAAGGGGAAAGTTATGTTTTAAAAACAAAACAAACACACACACACAACACACACATCGTGTGTGTTCTAAATCGATCAGGGGAACAC
The DNA here is from genome assembly GCA_030545235.1 of Helianthus tuberosus. Taxonomy (NCBI): domain Eukaryota; kingdom Viridiplantae; phylum Streptophyta; class Magnoliopsida; order Asterales; family Asteraceae; genus Helianthus; species Helianthus tuberosus. The sequence continues at coordinate 10,212,386 of CM060354.1, read as the reverse complement.
CCCCATGAACCAAACCCTAGTTCTAACATAAGCATCAAATTGAGGAGTCAAACGAAGCTTAAATTCATAACCGAGCATAGATTAATGATCACCTTCATAAGGGGATCGCAAGGTATGTCTTAAAGGTTAGTTTGGTGATTATGCATGAAGCGGGTTATGATGTAAATCACGAATTTGTATGAAATTGAGTATGAGTATGTGTTAGAATCATCATTTGGAACATGGATTATGCAGGAATTAGGTTAATTTGATGTTTAAGGGGGAAACCCGTTTGTTATGGTGAAGATGATGACATGGGTAAATCATCTATGTCTAAGTTCTTGCTTAATATTGATGTATTTTGAGTTGTATGATGTATTCTTGTTAGAAGAATTGAAAGAAATGTGATACTAGTATGTTTGATGTTTATGCATGTATGAATCATGTTGATTAGGAGGAAGAAATTGATGAATTGTGTATGAGGTTAGAATGATATGCATGAACTAGTTGTACACTATGCTTACAAGGTAGTACATATATCAAAAGTATGATGAATTATGAAGAACTTAAGATTAGATCACTTGTAAGTGATTAACAAGTAGTTATGATGTGGGTTTTAGATGATGTAATGTAAATTGATGATTCACTTATGTTAATAATGTTTGGAATCATACATGTGTGTGAATGTTTAAAGAAATGGGATAAGAAATGATGAATTGTTGTTAGATGAAGTGAATAAAATGTGATGATAACATGTTTGATGTTTAATTTAAATACCCCATGTTGGATTGTAGAAGCATTTGATGAACTATGTATGAATTTAGAAGATTGTGTATGAATTAGTTGTACGTTATGCTTAAAAGGTGGTACGCACACCAATTGTATGATAATATGTATATATTGTCGTCCGTAAAGTCGATTATGATGTTACGGGTATATAATGATAAGTCGAAAGTTAAAATTAAATGAACCGTTGACTTCTGAAAGTCAACTGGGTATAAGAAGAATGGTTGGATGTGTTGTCATAATTGTAAGATTAGAGTAAGTTATACGATGCGTGTTAGGCTTATGTGTGTTTTAATGTGATGACATGATGAATTACATGAGTGCAAACGGATATGGGTATGGCTATATGAGTTACGTTTGTTAGAAATGACTAATGATATGACCGTTAACATGTACAAATGAGTATGCTAATAAGAGCATGATTTCGATGAAATGGAAGCATAGGAATCACGTCGAGACGAGCTCAAGCACGATGTGTTAACGGGTCAAGAGGAGGCAAGAGATCGGGTACGAGCACGGACGCATAAGGTAAGTGATTTCTGTAATCACTTCTTAGTTCGATTAAGTAATATGGTGTTTTAATTAACTAAACACGATGGTTGAAGACAAGTATGTGTCGTAGTCTTTTGTCGTAAAGTATGGGATTAAAGTTGACCAAAATGCCCTTGATGGGTATTTTGGGCAAGCGGTCTTAAAAAGTAGTTTATAAGCAAGTTACTCGATTAGTGTAATGTTTTGGTTAAGTATGAAAGTGAGAATTATGGTTTGTAAATCATAAATGTTTTAATGCGCAATTAACCTTAACGGGTCAAAATAAGCTTTTGAGCGAAAACGGGTGGAATGAGATGTAGGGCATCCGAGAATGAATCTTTTATGACAAATGACCTTGAAATTATCAATTCATGTGAAGTTAAGGTCACACAAACAAGTTATGTGGGTAAATGCATGAACGGGTAGAAATCATGGAAAAGGGTAATAAGCCGAAGGCTTAAAAGTTATAAATTTCGGTAGTACAAATGTTGGATCTTAACTCCATAAGATGGAGAATTAAATTACGGACGCGTAGGAAAAAGAATCGGGTAAAACGGACCATTAACGAAGAAGTTATGACCGTTTCCGTGAAACGCGGACGTGCTGGGAATCTGCAGATCAGCAGCAGCAACCTTCTGTGAATATCAGGGCGTCGCGTAGCGCGACGGGCCGTCGCGCGACGCGACGGTGGGGCTGTTTGGCGAAAGTTGTTCGGTCGCTCCGTTTTGGCTCGGGAACTCGTTTAAACGCGTTTTAAGTTGCGTACGACTAATTTAACTCATGTTTTGTGACCATTAGGTAAGCATATGTGTGGATAGGTATGTATGGATGTTGTATATCTCTATACGCGTATGTAGAAGTGTATGTAAGCTTGTATGCGGTAATGCATGTAAGATTATAGTATGTAAGCGAGTACCTAAGGATATATAGGAAGACGTATATGAGTAGGCAAGTATGAGATGGGTATATTGCAATGGGTGATGGAAAAATATAAATGTATGTATGTATGTAGGTGTATACGTATGTATGTTGTATAAGTATAAGTGTATGTATGTAAGGGTGTATGTAGAAAGTATGTATATGTAGTCAAGTGAGTATGTACAAAGGTATGTACGTATGTAAGTTGTGAGAAAGTATGGAATAAGTATGTACGTATGTATGTAAGTATGTATGTATGTATGTAGGTATGTAAGTAAGTAAGTATGTATGTATGTATGTATGAAGGAATGTATTTAGGTATGCACGTACGTATGTATGTAGGTACATAGGTATGTATGTTGCTATGGGTGATCGTAAGTGTATGTATAGGTTGTATGAAAGTATGTACGCATGCATTCAATGAAATTGAGTACTAACGATAATAACATCGTGCCTGGTGATGAAGTGTAACGCAGGATACCAAGAAAGTCTCACTACGGATCGTATGATCAGAGGGAAAGCCGGGATGTAAAGAGTTAATGAAATGAAAAATAAACGTGTACAAGTCTTGTATGCTTATGATACGTACTAACGTTATGAATTTTATGTGGTGAGCGCAGGTAGCACAAGCCAGGAGGATTACCAAGGAGTAGAGATCGAAGATCGAGTCACAAGACGGATTGTACGGGAATGTTTAAATATGTAATTTAGGGTCGATAAGTTATGTTCTTATATTAGAAAAATGAATATTTAGAATGTCAAGATGTATGTCATGAAAGAAATTTTCAGACTCGAATTTCCGTTGCGTCGTTTTAAGGTTAAACGTGTTAGGGTCTTACAAGTCGCAAACCAATCGCTAATTTTGCGACCGCCTTGTGTAGGTCGCAAATTCTGATCGCAATTGCCTAGTTTTCTAGTAGTGCCTCCAGACCCTGCTCCTAGGGGCGTTGCCCCTGAACCCCCGTCAACGTCCCCTTGGAAACCCCATTCGGAGCTCCACCCGAACACTTGAATTATAACTACTCGAATAAACGTGCATTCCCACAACTCCTAACTTGTTCGATATAAATTATAATTACGTTTGGTCACCAAGTTAATCCGAGTTAAATTAAAATATCTAAGAACATGTGATCATATCAACTATACAGCAATACGTAGTGAAATTGTAAATAACAATATGTCTCGTAATTTATCATCGCTACATAGTAAGCATAAAACTAAAGAAACAATAATTAATCAATGAAAAAAGTTGAATAACAGACTCATTAACAATAACAGGATCTATTGTGAGATATTGATCAGTGTCCAAGGACTAATCAAAGATAAAGAAAATTATAAGCTAGTCAACTTAAATAGTTAGAGTAAGTATGATATTAAACTACGAAGGTTTTTTTTTTTATTTGGATTGATTGTGAAATAATAAACTTGATTCAGTGTGATTTAAAAACATAAAAACACAAATTCACTTTGTATTTAAAAAGGCAATAAACAAAAACTAAAGCTAAATTAAGATATAAACTCATAAATGCTTAGTCTTTCTAACTCTCTAAACTTCTTAAGAATTTCCAAGTGCCCAGTCCACTTAGTTGGTAATGCGTCTACGAATCCCACATAATTTCTCAATGAGTAGCCACCCCAAGAAAAGAGAACATCTCACTCAAAAGATGATGGAATCTTGTAGCCATTTCACGTAAAGATTTGTTCTCCATACACATGAATGCTTCGAATCTTCCTTTAGAAGATCATGTTTGAACTTTCTCGTTTATGCATTCCCGCTTCTAGAGTATCCCATGTTGTTTTCGTCATTGTACAAAAGTTAAATTGATGCATGATATTTGTCAAATCCTGTGAAAGAATTGCAAATGCTTTCTTTTCAAGGTCATAAGCCTTCTTATTGGTTTCCTAAAGCTGAGCAAGTGTAATAGGATTTGATTCAGCTTCTTCGAGTGCTTGGGTAAACGGAGTAATAAAGTAAGTCTATGAGTCGGTATTGACTCCAAGAACATGTGTTTTGAATCTACCACTCCATACCGAATGATCATCCAAATGAAAAATTTTAGGAGGACGGTTGTTGTAAATGTATCATTCTCACTTATCAATAAGTTTTGAATTGTCTGATTTTGATTTGTAACAAACGCCCACTGATTTGCTGAAATCATTGCGAACAATAAGCGATTGAACCCATGATGTGTTTGACGGATCCGATTGTGGTTGAGGATTGTTTGAAGGTATAAGTGACTGTAAATAAGTTGCGACAGACGAATTTGTTTGTTGTGGATGATTACTTTGGTTTAAGTTATTTCCCCAATCCCAAGGATTTGTACCTATTTTGTTATAAATGTCGAAAATTGTGAAAAAATTCTGAGGTAGGAACACTAAACAGACACACTGTTGGAAAGTTTTTCAAATTTTCAAAGTCAAACGACAGTGAAAACTTAAACAAAGGTGTTGACTGTCATTTGAAGCTTGTTTCAAACGACATCAGGTTTTTAAAAGCAAGTCAATTAACTGTCATTTGAGGATGACATCAAACGACAATTAAACTTAAACGAAGGTTTCTTGATTGTCGTTTGAAAGTGGTTTCAAATGACAGTTGTTTTGAGCAAAGGTTAAAGGAGTGTCGCTTGAGAGTTGTTTCAAACGATAGTTATTGTCGTTTGGTGAGGAATCCAAATGACAGTGTGTTGTAACAGACAATCTCTACACATGACAGTGGGACAAAGAGTACAATTCTGCTCCACCCAAACTTGCAGGTCAACCAATAGAATTTTAGGATCAAAATTTACTATTCCGATGAGAATTTCAGCAAACCTTGTCACCTGAAAAAACGGTGTTATGTTTTTATGCTCCAAACTTAACCAAAAACCACGTTTTGATTGTTTCCTCAATTTTAACAAGTTTCTAACCATGATTACCATAAAATAACATCATATTGATAAGTTTTAGTCCATATTTTCATCCAAGAAACATAGTTTTTGGTTTTTCATCCAATAAAAGTTCAGAACTCTATTAAAAACCTCACAAATAACTCAAAATGCTTGGTTTTCAACAAGAGATCGAGCCTAAATCTCTCATACCACTTTTAGGTCCTTATAATGATCTTGAACACAATATTTTTTTGTTGTAAATATAAGAACTAGTGCGGAATCCTAGTAAATATATCAAACCGAGAAAGAACACAAATAATACGAGTATATCACATTAAAGTTCACTTGTATTGATTTTAGCAGAGTTTCAGTACAATAATAAACATGAAATGCTCTCAACTCTCTCAATTGTGCTCTCTGCTGATTCATAATGATAATTGTTGTATATATACACATAACAACATGTCCCAAATGAAAGTGAACCTTTCCAAGCGAAGGCCCACCTTCACATAACATTCTTAAGCGAAGGTGATCGTATCCAAGCGAAGGTCCACCTTTGCAGCATAACTACCAAACAAACCTCAACTTTCGCTTGATATACCAAACGAAGGTATATAATCACATTCGTTTGTTCACTTTCGTTTGGGCAGTGACACTATCGTTTAAACATGTTGTCCAAGTCAAAGACATGAGGATGTCTTAACTTGGTCAACTTACATCAAAACATTACGAATCAAAATACTAAACTAAGACCGAAACAATTACAAATGACAAGTACAAGCTACAAACAAAAGTGTATCAACAACTGAACCCGAACCTAGTTAGCTGACATCAGATGCCACGTAAACAAGTGTCATGTAAATCCCAAATACTCGTTTTAACACAAAAAATATGTTTACTGATTCAAAACACCACATAGACATGGCTTTGGAATTAAGGACTTTGATTAATTGTTAAGGATAGTTTTTAAGATTCACCATACAACCTAACAACCCGTTTAATTGTATCAATTACCCACAAATCTATTAACCCCCTAACAACGCAAGAAAGTGGCCAATACGCTTAATAAACGATAAATAATTCAAACACAATCAACATTTTCCAAGAAATCAACACAAGTAGTCAAGATTTACTAGTTTACAAGAATCAGAAACAAGATAGTTATATCAAAACGAACAAACGTTCATCTGGGGGGAAGTCACCGAGAGTTTAGCCGTGCATGATTATCTTCACAACATCAGTTGTCATCCCGAGTTGATTAGTCAACACAAACAGCTTTGGTGATGGAAGAAAGGTGCCAAAATTTGCCTTTAGGTTCATACGTGACGGCTAGGATAAAAGATTACGAAAGTGGTACCCTAATTAACATGTTTTGGTCGTTTTTATAAGTTTCCCCGTCGCTGGCACCTGCCGCGTGTTGCGGCCATGCCCGAACAACCCCCCGCGTGCCGCGGGGGTCACCACTTTGACTGACATTGATTATTTTAACCGACTTGACTTATGATTGCTCTAGCGAGTTGCAGATGTGTCCCAAGAACCTGTCGCTTGTCGCGGAGGTTAACAAAGTTGATATCTTTCAGTTTCTGTCCCGCGTTGACTTGTCGAATCCACTTTTCTACTTGTGTTCTTTCGTTAACCCAATTTACTACCTGTTAAGAGAAAATATCATCACACGATAAATATCTAACAAATATGATTTAATATGTTTAACACACTAAAAACCGACACGATTTAATATATTTTTACCCGACATCACATCTCAACACCTATCTTTTTTCATCCCGAAAAAAAAATTTCTACAATGGAATCACAATAAGAAACATTGGCACTTAACATATTCAATTAATTTATTATCAAATTAAACCACACGTTAACCAAGATTGCAGGTATAAGATCCACCAAAACCCAACCGCCAGCTTCCAAGCCCTTATTCACGATTCATTAAATTCAATTGATTATAGTCATCTATGGATCCCACAATCAAAAACATATGGCCACCTAATCTCGCTTAAAGCCTTTGAGATTACCATCTTATATAAAAAAAACTCTTATACAATTCTGATTAAATTTATGATAGATAATGGATGATGTTACGAGCTTTACATGTGTTGCTTATGATCAGTTCAACGGACATACCCCACCCGAGTCACCATCCCAGTGGTTAGTGGCATAAGCTTCACATATTTTTCTAACTCCACCTAGCGGGTACACCCCACCCGAGTCACCATCCCAGTGGTTAATCCCATAGGCTTCGATTTTTCTCTTTTTTTACATGTAGCTCAAATGAATGGATGGAATGCTTTTTTCGGGCGCTACACTTTTTCGGATTTATTTTCATAAAAAGAAACAAGTGTGCCAATTTAATCGGAAAAACTTATAAGCTTTTTACTTATGACATACTCCTTATACTCTCCATAGTTTCAGTTTTGCCATAGCTCCTAAGGTGAGAACCCACAAGACTCCTAATTTAAGGTATTTATATCATTCCTAAGGAACTCCTTAACTGCATGGGCCTACCCACATATCCTAAATTAGATGTGTGACCGACTGTTTATTATCTCATATATATAGTAATCAAATGCCAAGAACTGATTATACCTATCATCTTCCATTTTATTGTAACTTTCTAAAAACATTTTTATTTTTTCAATTTTTTATGATTTTTTATTATTTTTTATTTTTTATAATAATAATTCGACACTGACACTGATTAAGACACAACTAGATGCTACTCTCTCCCCACACTTATTTCCTTCATTGTCCTCAATGGAGAGAAAAACTAATGACTCAACTACATAAATCAAAATATAAATGGAACAGACTCCTCTGATTTTTAAACGGTCGAATCCTATGAGCCTTGCTCCACAGCAAAACCGTATAGCATTTCTTTCGCGGCTGCATTCAACACGAGACGCTATTCTTCAAATAGTTCAAATCACCTTGCCCAAATGGAGATTGAGTGTGGACAAAACGATCGAAACCTGCAACATAAAACTCACAAGCTCCCAACACAGGTTAAACAAGTCAATAAACGAAGAGAAACACGAGAGAAACATCAAGTTTTGACGGAAAACAACCAAGCCCACCATTTCCTCGGTCGCGCGTCGCGACCGGTACCGAGAGACCTCCGCGTGTTGCGGAGGTGTGACCTCTGACTGGGTGTTGACCTGGCAAGCCAGCCGTATCGCAGAAAAACCCAGGGAGTCCCCCGCGTGTCGTGGGGGAACCCATTTTCCAGCCATTTTATTAGAATAAATATTTTCCATGCCTTAGAAAAAAAATTCATTTTAACATACTTTCACCTCCAAACCCCCTAAACGACTATGCATTGCCCTCAATTGCACCTAAGCTTAACCAAACCTCCTCGAACTTCCCCACACTTGAACGATTGCACGATTTGACACAAAACAAAATAAACTAATACGGAAAAACAATATAAAACGAACAAACCTTAGGCTGCCTCCTAAGAGCTCTAAGTTTTAGATCTTCAGCCAGGTCATATCTGCAACCTTCAAGGTGGTTTAAAGGCCAGCTTACCTCCAGATTTCTCTAGATTACTTCGCTTGCAATAGTCGGGAAAGTTCGCAGGTCCATAACGGTTAGGCCCAATCTTGGCCTCATCACTCCATGCGTTTCCACCATCAGGTGGTTTACCTGCTTTTCCTCTCTTTTTCACTTTCACCTTTTGCACAACTTCTTCATTTATCCCATGCTTGGACCTGTAACACTCAGTACTTTTCTCATCAGTAGCAACTGCTTTATATAAATTATTAAAAACTTCGTAAGTAATAGTTTTTGAATAAACATAAAAAATTAACTTACAGTTTTCAGAACTCATTGTGATCAACCCATCTCTACAATTGATTTGAGCATTAACAGTGTGCAAGAAAGGACATCCCAAAATTACCTTTTGTTGCTCGTTCATTCTCGTAGGTGCGTAGTCCAACACTAAAAAGTCTACTGGGTAATAGAACTCACCCAGCTGAATCATCACATCCTTAACAACCCCACGAGGTTGTTTCTAAGTATCATCCGCCAAAATCACACTCCTATCAGTATCATGCAGCGATCCAAACTCGTACTGGTCATACAAACTTCTAGGCAGAATATTCATACTTGCCCAATAATCCAACAATGCCTTGTGAATTTTCAGCTTCCCAGCTCTAATCGGAACAAGTGATGCCCCTGACTTACTTTCCTCACTACCATCAGTATCCTCTCTTATACCTGCAACTACTTGAGACGATGATATAAGACCTGTTTTAACAAATTCATAAACAGGAGCAATACTTACTGAATTAACTCTTGCATGATGTTGAGGATTCTTTGTAGTGTCACTCGGTAGTTTTCTTGGATCTCTTCTTCCTAGAGCTACCTCAGTCGCCAATTGTGTAACTTGTTTCTCTAAAGTTTGATACGCCTTGGCTTGCAACTCTTGATCCTTCTTTATCTGCTTTAGAAGCTTCATCATCTCATTGTTTGAACCTTCAGCCAAACCACATGATTTTCCTTGGTTTGAACTCTGTTGATAGCTCCTTTGATTGTAATTCTGGTTGTTGTAACCAGACTGTCGGTTTTGATATGGTTGCACTCCTTGAGTAGATACATGAAAATTATGATTTAACTGATTAGTAGTGTAATGTACCTAAAATTTGGATGATTACGCAAACCTGGGTGATATGTGTTTGAATTCATATCGAATCTCTGCTGATCACCGTAGACCTGGTTGACTTCTTCTTGAGTTGTACCAAACTGTATTGGACAATCCTCCCACACATGGCCTAAATCACTACAAGAATCACAAACCGGATATGTATTAGTAACATTCAATGCATCTCTTCCGCCAAGACCCTTGAATTTCGCTAGCTGGCGTTCCAATGCCTCTTTCTCTCTCTCTAACCGAGCCACTCTAGCTGTAGAAGTTCCCATACTAGTTGATGTAGAGACCGAATATTTCTTTCCTCTATCAGATTGGGCTTGCCTCTTTGAATCCTCAGCTACAATATCCAAATAATCCCAATCCACATCCATATGATTTCTCAGAAAAGTACCACTCGTTGTGGCCTTGATGTCTCGCCTACCTTCATTAGACAACCCGTCATGAAAAGCGGTAATTAACTCCCATCGTGGAATACCATGATGAGGACAATTATGGATCAACTGATTGAACCGCTTCCATGACTCATACAACAACTCACCTGGAAGTTGTTGGAATTCTCTAAGCGCGGCTCTCCCCATTTTAGTTATTTATGGAGTGTAATACTCTTCTAAAAACTGTTGTTGCATCTTTTGCCATGTGTGAATGCTTGCATAAGGCAAAGAGACGAACCACTCTCGTGCTGAGTCTTTCATAGAGAACTGAAATAGAAGCAATTTGACTTGATCGGGGGTGAACCTGTGTCCACCTATCATACTATAAACCGCTTCAAATTCCCCAATATGAGCATACGGTTCTTCAATTCCCTTCCCGTGAAAGGTAGGTAGCATATTCAGGATATGAGGTTTTGCCTCAAACGACATATCCACATTCCCCTGTGCAACTGGCATGACGATCGGGAAAGAATGTTCCGCAGTTTGTGGACGGAAGTGACTCTCTACTCCTCTAATGTTAGGATCTGGAAATCTAGGATCCCTTTGCCAATGTCATGGAGCAGCTGGAGCCCAATGCACCTGCGGTGGAGTTTGATATTCATCTCTACCACGCGGTTGTCTTTGCTGATAAACTGGCTGATTCCGGTTCAGTGCCGGATTTGGCAGACCACCTAGATATCCCATGTAACCATCATATATACCCCACTCTTCATCTCCACACCCGTCATCCCATTTATCCGCTCTAGCCCTGTTTTCCCTTTGTTCGAATATAACACCTGATCGGTTTGGGTGTGGCACTTGATTCGGTTGATTCACAGCCTGCAACGGATTAGGCTGTAGTGGTTGTAGGTTTTTTAACGGGTAAAGCGGTCCACTAATCATGTGAAAATCTCCAGTTGGAGTAGATGTTGGTTGGGTGGTTATGTTGGGTTGCGGTGTTATGGGTGGATTTTATTGAGTTTGGGTTTGGGTTTCAGTTGTGCACGGAGGTGGTGGCATTGGAGGCATCTTGTTGTGGTGTTTGCTGATTTGGAGTCGATTAGTTTTCTAAAGGATTCATTGTTGAAACCGGTGCTTTTCCTTTTAATGCCGAACGAAGCAGTAAATTTCGGCGTGCGGTCTTTTCGATTTCGGGGCCGAACAGAAGTGTGAAGATCTTCCTGAAAATCGGGTATGCATGCAATAAGAAATCGCCTGCACACAAGTAAACAAGAAACAACCTCGTGAATTCCCCGGCAACGACGCCATTTTGATGACTGTCGTAAGGGTCAATCAAAAACCTAATTAAACTACGTAGATAGCGTTAGTAGGGTATCATATCCGTGGGGAATTTGTGGTCATTGTAAAAGAATCTAAATTAAAACTAATCTATCTAACTGGAGGTTTGTTTGTTTGATTTAAAAGAAAACACAATTTGTCACGAAAAGTGTTATCAGAATGAGAAGAGGTAACCGCCACCCGGAATCCCGAATACCCGTTTTAACACAAAAATTCGTTTACTGATTCAAAACACCACATAGACATGGCCTTGGAATTAATGATTTTGATTAATTGTTAAGGATAGTTTTTTAAGATTCACCATACAACCTAACAACCCGTTTAATTGTATCAAATCCACACCAATCTATTAAACCGCTAACAACGCAAGAAAGTTGCCAATAAGCTTAATTAACGATAAATAATTCAAACACAATCAACGTTTACTAAGAAATCAACACAAGGTAGTCAAGATTTACCAATTTACAAGAATTAGAAACAAGATAGTTATGTCAAAACATACAAACGTTCATCCGGGTGGAAGTCACCGAGAGTTTAGCCGTGCGTGATTATCTTCACAGCATCAGTTGTCATCTCGAGTTGATTAGACATCATAAACAGCTTTGAAGATGGAAGAAAGGTGCCAAAATTCGCCTTTAGGTTCGCGGCTAGGATAAAATATTATGAATGTGGTACCCTAATTAACATGTTTTGGTCGTTTTTTATAAGTTTCCCCATCGCTGACACCTGCCGCCAGTGGCGGACCTATCCTTTGGACAGGGTGGGCGGCCGCACCCCTTGAAAAAAAAATTAGTGTATATTTTAGGCAAAAAACCCCACCGCACCCCTTAAAAATATAGTTGAACACCTCATCCGCACTCCCAGCCAGTGGCGAAGGTTACTTGGTGCCCGGGGGTGCACCCGCCCACCCCAATGTTTCGGTTAAAAGTGTATAGGTTCCGATTTTTCGTACGGAAATTTTAAAAATTATATAGGATCGTCTCCCCCAATTATTTTTACTAAATATTTATACAATATATAAATTAAAGTAAAGTTTGTTACCACTTTGTATATCCTAAATATTTATACAATATATAAATTAAAGTAAAGTTTTTTACCACTTTGTATATAAGTGATGGGTAGTTTTGTAAATATATTTTAACTCTTATTTGTTTAATCCTAGATTACCCACCACACAATAAACTTAATCTATCGCAAGTTTTTATGTGTAAGAACGGGTTCTTTGAATAAATGATTTTTTTTAGTTTTATTTGGAACTATTATTATTTGGCCTGACCCAAATCGATACCCGACCCGAAACATAACGATAGGAATTTTTTTTTGGGTCTCATCACTTTACGCCCCCTCAAAACTTTTGGTCAAGCTCCGCCACTGCTCCCAGCAAATAATTTCTGAGTCCGCCACTGCCTGCCGCGCGTGGCGGCCATGCCTGAACAACACCCCGCATGTCGCGGGGGTCACCACTTTGACCGACATTGATTATTTTAACCCACTTGACTTTTGATTGCTCTAGCGGGTCGCGGACGTGTCCCAAGAACTTGTCGCGTGTCGCGGAGGTTAACAAAGTTGATATCTTTCAGTTTCCGTCCCGCGTTGACTTGTCAAATCCATTTTTCTACCTGTGTTCTCTCGTTAACCCGATTTACTACATGTTAAGAGGAAAATATCATCACACGATAAATATCTAACAAATATGATTTAATATGTTTAACACACTAAAAACTGACACGATTTACTATATAATACTACATATTTTGACACGGCATCATATTTTAGAATTAAAAAAGGAAAAATGGCATGAAAAAAGCAAGATGCACATTACATTTAACAAAATTAACTTTGAAATCAGTATTTTAGTCTTCTGCCCCATAAGGTAAACTAATAAACATATATATGCTCGTGGCTCGGAAAATACATACCAACTGCATCATTACTTTAGTTCATGTGTTTAAATTATTTTAACAAACATTCGACAATTAAGAAAATTGGATCATATGAATATACATGTGATGTGGTGTATCATGAGAGAAGTCTTTGCATGTATGTAACATGTGATGTTATAAGAGAATAGTTTTTACCTTCTGAATATGTGAAAAATATATAATTTTATGTGCATGTAACTAGGGAGACCGAGGTTATGAGTAGGGGCAACCGCACCTCTTAAAAATTAGGGTAATTTTTAAGCAAAAATCGTATGTATCATGTGAAAAACTATTCTATATGTAAGTTGTGGTTATTGATAAATATATTCTACATTATTACATATTTTGATCCTAAGAGAAAATGATTAGTTTACAGTATTTATATTTTTTTGAAAACTTTATTTCTATATACCATGGTTGTAAAAGTCGCTAGGCGCTCCCTAGTCGGTCGACCGGGGAGTTGAGAGTACTCGGCCTAGGCGGAGAGTACACGGGGAGTACTCGGAGATGCAAATTATAAAGAAATTAGTTTTCGGAAATGAAATATATGTCAAATAACATAAATTTACTAATATTTATAACAAAATATGTGAAATTGATATTCATTCTTTAATATGATAGGCATAGAAATTATGATTTATTTTATTTTAAGTCAAACTCGGCCCGAGTTGACCTACTAGATCCGATTTTGGCCAATGTTGACCGCATTTGATTGATTCCCAGTAATTAGTCGGAATCGAAGAAAGTCGCCTCGGCAGGCTACCTTGTAGCGACTACTCGGAGAGTACTCGACCTTGGAGACCTTGTTTTACAACCATGCTATATACAATAGATAAACAACAATTCTTTTAAATTAGTTATCAACAACAAACATAACCGTCAATGAAAGACCATTTTTATTTTTCATTTTTGCGATTGTTCTGTCACCGAATTGCAACCATTGCAAATTATGTGATCGTATTACTGCCATCATATGAATTTTAACTTACACTATAGGTTTTTTCTTTCAATTGAAATAATCGTAATCTTTGACTAACTTGTAACCGAGGTTTGTTTTTTATATTTATTTATTTATTTGACTTTTTTTCATCCTATTTGCTCTTGATTTTAAATTGTTGTAAATTTTGCAACTGGCGTTTAAATTTTAATTTTTAAATTACTTACCCACATTTTTATACTATTTTACAACCGCATATAAACAGAGTTTTTTCCCAAACTAGCGTAGATACAAAAAGTATTTACCTATTTGGGTACTTTGAAAAATATTTACATATTTGGGTGCTTTTTATATACTGTATCTCTTTAATTTTTTTACCTAATTTATACATTTCTTTTTATTTTTCTACCCAAAGTAAAATTAGATTACTCACAGAATTAGAATCAACAAAAATATGAGTAATTTTTTTTTGTAAAAAAAAAATTCTGCAAATATTAAAAAAAATCTGCAAAAATTCTAAAAAAAATATGTGAAAAATCTACAAAAAATCTGTAAAAATATATTAAAAAATTCTACAATAATTCTACAAAGTTAAAAAAAATATGCAAAAATTATTATAAAAAAAACCATATAATCTATAGGGTAATAGTTGGTGGATTTGATGGTCCACATTGTGTAGTTCCTTTGGGGTTAATATCTATAAAAAACCAAACTACTTATACATACAGAATATTGGAGAAATAATCACTATTAATAAAATTAAAATAATTAAAATACTTAGGATCTTTTCTCAAAACTTAAATTTCAAGAAATTCGAAATTTGTAACTTTATTTTATAAATTGCTTGAGTTTAGATAAACTTGTTTCAAGAAATTCGAAATTTGTAACTTTATTTTTAACTTTGCAGAATTGTTGTAGAATTTTTTAATATATTTTTGCAGATTTTTTGCAGATTTTTTGTAGAATTTTTGCAGATTTTTTTTAATATTTGCAGAATTTTTTATTTTTTTACAAAAAATAATTACTCATATTTTTGCTAATTCTAATTCTGTGAGTAATCTAATTTAACTTTGGGTAGAAAAATAAAAGAAATGTATAAATTAGGTAAAAAAAATTAAAGGGATATATAAAAGTATCCAAATAGGTAAATATTTTTCAAAGTACCCAAATAGGTAAATAATTTTTGTATCTACACTAGTTTGGGAAAAAACTCCATATAAACAACCATAGATTCTTATTCGTAACTTTCGCATGTTACCGAAAATAGTTTACTTGCTGAACATGTGAAAAATATGTAATTTTATGTACATGTAAGTTACTAGGGGCGGGGTGACCAAGCCTATGAGTAAGGGGCAACAAGCAAAAATAGTGTGAAGCATTTGTAAAGATGTATATATCTAAGTTTTGATGATAATGAAAAAATTAAATTGTAGTATTTATATTCTTTTAAAACATGTTATTTCTGTTTAGATGGAATTAACAACTTTTATTTTAAATTAGTTATCAACGACAAATAGAATTATTAGTGAAAGACTTTTGGTAGGAACTATCTGCCTCTAGTCAGCTTGGCATAGTTTATTTATTCTTTTTATTTTTGCACATGTTTTGTCACCAAATTGCAATGGTTGTAAATTATGTGATCGTTCTACGACCATCAAAAAAGTTAAAACTTAAACTATATTTTTTTTTCTTTTTTTCTTCACAGTCGAAATGATCGTAAAACTTTGACTGATTTTAACCGAGGTTTTTTTTTTTTTTTTACATTTACTTATTCATGTGCCTTTTTTCGTCCATTCTGTGCTCGATTTAAAATTGTTGAATATTTAGCAATCACACTTAAATTTATATTTTAAAATACTTAGTCCCATTTTTAGACCGTAAAAACAACCGCATTTAAACGACCACAAGTTCTTATTAGAAGCTTTCGCATTTTTATTATACTAGTGGGTAGCCCGCGCGTTGCAGCGGGAACAAAAAACTTAGGCAATATTTTCATAACCGGGTGGGAGATTTAACCGGTTTCGAAGGTTTACTTAAATCGTAGTCTTACATATGTCAAATAAATATAAATAATAATTTGGATAAAAAGTACGAGGTATGTATGAAAACCATTGTTGCATCTCAATAAACACACACAATAATACGAAAGGAACAATTATAAACATAACAGTTTAAAAATAAAAATCTAGGCGTAAAGCAGTTGCATGGTATTTTAAATGTATGGTATAGATACCTACGACATCTTGCATTTTGTTCCTTGTGCCATCCATAAGAAGTTCCTAATTTCTGTACAAGTGAATAATGAACAAGTGAGTGAAAGTGACGAAAGTGTGTGAACTATTAAATGTGTTATAAAAATTTATTTGAAATGTAATTTCTTGAACCACAAAATGCATTAAAAATCCTTACGTTTTGATTGAGAAGGAGTTCATCCATCAAGTAACACCTCCCGATAGACAACATTTGAGGTGTATACCCCGGGTTGTTTGAAATCTTTGGCAGGGTGTACTAACACTTTTGTATTTTTCCGTGATATTCCTCTTGACAACGCCACATAAAGTTGACCATGCGAAAATACAGAATCTGGGAGAAAAACACCAACATTGGGAATTGTTTGGCCCTGATCTTTGTTTATTGTCATGGAAAAGCTGAGACGAATGGGAAACTGTTTTCTTTTCAGCTTGAACGGGAACATGTCATCCTCAGAAAGACATAGAGGTATTCTTGGCAAAAACACTCTCTTCCCCATATATTGTCCGACAGCTATCTCTGCATCAATAACATTGCGTTGGAAACCTCTACATATCAATCTTGTGCCATTACATAGACCATGGGATGGATCAATATTCCTTAACAATATTATGGGGCAACCGATTTTTAAACGAAGTTTATGAGGCGGCAAACCACTAACAGTTAGTGAGTTTAAGAACTCAGTTGGATAGTAGTTGTGGTGGTCGTCTTCAACTTCATCAAAACTGTAGTAAACCTTTTCCTCCCCTTGAAACATGTCAATCATTTTATCATTAATCTCGTCAACACTGTCATTTTTAGTGGTCAATATCGCTCTTGATATTATATAATCAGTAGAATGTACATTGTTTTGAAGTGACGGGAAAACGACATTGATCAATTCTGTTATAGAGTTTTGTCTGTGAGTGGATGGAATTGTCATATTGTCGGGTATGCGGATATAGGTTCCTTCTATCGATTCTTCAGTTCCATCACCTACTCTTAAGAGAAAAGCAGAATACCAAGGATCATTTAGTGCTCTCATGTTTATTGTCAACCGCATCTTTTTCGTAATAGACCAAAGAGGTGACATTCGTAGGCTAGAGTCTACAATCTGTGCTCTAGTTCCCCGTTTAATAACCGGCAACACATGTCTAAAATCACCTCCCATTACCATTATCTTGCCACCAAATGGCAGAGTAACGCCTATAATGTCTTGCAATGTTCGATCGACTGCTTCTATTGCTTGTCGTTTTGCCATTGATGCCTCATCCCATATGATTAATTTGGATGACCTTATTAGTTCAGCTACACCACTTTGTTTTTTTATGTTGCACACTGAATTATTATTAAGACAAATGGGTATCTTGAATCTCGAGTGAGCTGTTCTTCCTCCTGGCATATTATTAGCTGCAGCCCCTGATGAAGCGGTCGCAAGAGCAATAAGACCACGCGAACGAACTTGAGCTAGCAAAGCTTTGTACAAAAATGTATTTCCCGTTCCACCCGGATCGTCTATAAAGAAAACACATGGACGGTCATTATTCACATGTGTCATGATCTCATCAAAAATTAATTTTTGTTCTGAATTAAGCTCATCTTTGGCACACAAGTCTTCGGCTTCTACAACAATCCCATACTCCTCTTGTACCTCACGGTGAATAGCATATTGTAAGTCGTCTTCTGTGAGGTTCGGAAGATCAAAATCAGTGAGATTTTTACCCATGGACTGTAGGATGGCCCCAATGTCAGTAAGAACCATATTCTGAACGCGTTCCATACTTTGACAATGTAATTGATGATCTTCAGACATTGCATTAAAGTGCTCATTCCACAATTTACGAATATCCCCAGGCTCGCAGAAAATCATTATGGTTGCGAATAACCTTCTAAGAGCATTGGGAGACTGAAATAGAGAAGCTTCTGTGAGACATTGTGACAAACTATCATCGTTCTCTATTAGGCCTATCTTAAGCGCTGCTTTTCGAAATGTCGCGTATGTAACCCCATTAACCGTGCAAAGATCTTCAAAAGAAGTAGGTCCTTTGACATTTGACAAAAGTAGGCGTAAGTAGTACCGTTCTCCTTCAGCTGGATTAGCAGAAACAATACGACCTCTTTGTGGCTTAAGTATACGAGGGTTCCAAGTGCGTGTGGCTCCATTCCATGTGAAGTGTTTCGGGAAATCTTTATACAAATATTTCGGTTTTGTTTCATCCGCTCTATTTTTAAGGAAAAATGCTGTTAGCATGGTTCTCTTATCTCTTTCCCTATCAACAATGTTAGACATGATATCATCCTCTCTAAATCTAACCATATGCTTATTTGGGAGGTGAAGTTGTAAGGCTAAAACAACAGGGTGGATTTGAGAAAGAGGGAAAGAAAATATACGCCACATTGCCTCTGGGGGCGATACGTAGCGTGCATCCTGGAATCTCTTTATCTCATTGATAACAACATTGGGTTCGTCTGGATCGATATGAATAACCTGTTTGTCATGTCCTTTGTAGACATACTTGAAAAGGTATTTCACAGATTTTATACTTGAGCAAACCTCAACATTCATGTGGCAGTTGAACATCATTAAAAGCCTTGGGTTATAAGGGACAACCCACCTGTTATCAAGAGTATTCCCTCTTATGTCCACCGTTACTCCATTGTTTCTCCTTCGATATAATGGATATGCATCGTCTCCTTGTGTTGTCTGCTCATTGAATTGTCTGGGATAATGAAAACGACAAACTTTTGGATCACCCTGCTTGCAAGGACTATCTTTTCGTAGATTTCCACACGGACCATGAATCATGTGTTTTACAACAACCTCATGCAGTTGCGGATGGGTAACCATATTAGGGATTTCAGCACACACGACCTTATCATAATGGTCTGGATTATTTATTTTGTGCTCCGAGTCCATGATAAGGAGGAAATGTGCATGCGGTAAACCGCGCTTCTGAAACTCGATGACATATACATATGCCTTAACCTTTCCGAGTAAATGTTTCTTGAAGAGTTGTTCCTTAACATCCTCTAATTTTGCACGAAATATTCGTGAAACAAGCTCTGGACGATCTTGTGCGGTTTGACCAGGTTTCAAATTACTGCATATCTCAGGCCATTGAGGATTACACGTCATAGTTAGGAATACATCAGGTTTGCCATCATCTTGAACTAAAGTCATTGCATCTAGAAACCGGCGTCGCATGTCGCGAGGCCCTCCAATGACAGACGCAGGCAACACAATCCGCTGTCCGACTCTGTTTGGATGAACCTCACCAGAATGAATGCAATCCACAATACCTTGGTATAAGTCCGCTCTTATCTTACTTTGGTTTCGTTCAAAAAATTGCAAACGTGATGTCTCAAGCTTTATGTAAACATCTACAACAAATTGTTGTAGCAATCTACCACCAAGCAAAAGCACGTTCCCGTTAGAGCGAATTTGAAATTTATAACAATAGTACTCTCGCATAGCAACAGTTGTCCTACGTCCTCGTGGGTTAGCCTCTGAATAAAATAAAAATAAATAATTAAATTACACTATACTATAGATGTGTTTAGCCTCTCGAAAACATAGGCAAAATCTTTGTACCTTCATTATCTCCGTCGATGTTGTCGGGATCATTATGAATTTCATTGATTGATACTCCTTCACGTGGGATGTTAGGAAGCCAACCCGACTCACCGTTAGGGAAAAATAAAGGATAAGACAGTGGATCATAACATCCAAAGTATGGCTGAATAGTTTGACTATATTCAGACCTACCATACACTACGATACTTCTTTTGTAGGCAGTTATATTGTCATTCCCTTCGACCCAAATACCAGCAACCTATATAAATATGTAGTATAAATAAGTATCATCTATACTATATTAATGTTATTTGGAAAAAAAGATAATGTTAATTAAACCTCAGATGTGGTTGGTCGGTTGTACACCCTTTGGTCAAGTTCAACTGAAGCGTTAAGAGTGACTCTATAGTTGTCTAGAGGACCTAGCTCTGCAAGAATTCGAAATGTCTTGACATAAGGATTTGTAGAAAGAACACGTGCCAACACCTCAGTAATATTTCGATCAAGATTTGGCCATCGGAGTCGATGATCTAATTCAGTATCAGGGTCATAAAAATATAACTGTAAGTACCTAGGTGTTCCGTCCCGAGGGACCAATTGGTCGATTCTGTGATATATTCCTTTGTGTGCACGAAATGTATATACACCATCTCTCATATTGGTCATTGTATCATCCAATGTCACACCATTGAGGTGAAAGAAAAATTGGTGTTATAAGCACGTATGTTTTGTCTAAACATTTTTCCAATTTCATCCTGCGACGTGAAAAGTTGATACAATTCATTCGGAATTCTTAAGTTTGCTAACACTGTTTTTCCACTCATACAACAAAAGGTAGGAAATTCAAATGCAAACAGCTTTGCTCCACAATGACGACATGAACTTTGTTCCTTTAAGACACGATGCTCTGTAGGTAGCCCACCATAAACAAAACTATATGGATCCTTTTCTATGTTCTCAGCTCGGATGGATGGTTGACCAGTTACGTCACAAAACTGAGGTTGTTGTGTATACGGTTGAATTCGAATACCTAATAAATTCGTTGTATTAAGTAACACCTTAAAATATGTCGGATTTAATAAAGAAAACTTTGTTAATCAATAAGAACCTTGTGATTTTTCGGTGATTTTGTCCATTACAGGGGGAAGTGTGGGAGTTCGAACTCGAGTAGGTAGTAATGAATTAGCCCGCGAGACATTACCGGTACAAACTCTGGATACTTTATTATTCCCTTTGCGTGAAGCATAATATCGTCTATTATACTCTTTTCGCTTTTCGGCCGAAGTAGATGTAGTTGGGGTAGATACATCATTATGATCTTTTGGTTCCCCGGTAGTCATTGCAAATTGAGTAATACCTTGTATATTGAAGAATAACGTTCACAATATTATTAGGTGTTATTAATTTATCACTAACATTTTTAAACTACTATATATTATAGTAAGGGAAATGATCCGTAAGCTTGAGTTAACCGCGAAGGAAGGCTACAAATAATATTCACTCTATTTTATATACTAATATATAGTTTTTAAGTGGGTCTCTTTCCTGTCTCCATATCGTTCTTTTCTCTTGTAAAATAATAATCTTAATATCAACCACTATAACTATATCTGAAAAGATAACCTTTTTAAATAATTTTATATATTCACTTTTATCGTATAATTAAAGATTAAAGATTGTAACCGTCCTTATAATCTAAGAAATGAATTGGTACACTGCTTTTCGTGCACAATTTAAAACTTGTAACATAGTACGTCGAACACAAGAAAAGTTTTAGACGACCTAAAGATGTTGTGAACGGACATTAAAAGGAGGACCTTTAAATTATATATTTTAACTTTATTTTTCTAATTTTAAAGGAGTATAACTTAAAAATGAGTAAATGACCATATTAACAAAAACTCTTTATAAAACATTTATAAACTGTTAATCAAAACCTAATTATTTCACTTTTGAATTCATATTATTTTGGTTCATACATTTATAAAGTGTTAATCAAAACCCACTTGTTTCACTTTCGAATTCATATTATTTTGGTTCGTGCATGTAACCGCGGTTGGTGGGTGGTGGTGGGCAACTGTATGAAAAACTCAAAGTTGGATTCATGTATAAAAGAAAATAAGCGAACTGAAGTTGGTGAGTTACCTCTGTCGCATATGAAAAAGTGACGGAAACAAAGATCTGGTTGCTTATCATCGGCTAAGGCTGGCGTGTACGTCGGCTACGGTGGCTGGTTCGTGGTGACGGTGGCTGGTTCGTGGTGCACAACTGCCTTAGTATGCGAAAAGGAAAAGTAAATAAAATAAGTGAGTTGAAGTCGGTGACTTACCTCTGTTCTGTATGAAAAGAAACAAAGCTCTGGTTGCTTATCATCGGCAAAGGCTGGCATGTACGTCGGCTACGGTGGCTGGTTCGTGGTGCACAACTGCGTTAGTATGTGAAAAGGAATAGTAAATAAAATAAGCGAGTTGAAACCGGTGACTTACCTCCGTTCTGTATGAAAAATTGACGATAACAAAACGCGGGTAGCCGCCGTAGGACGACAATGATGTTGTTGAATCCGGCTACGGTATGCGGGAACAGAGAGTGCGAGAGGGGGAAATGAAGTAGTGATCCAGCATTTGTGGCTCATTTCATGTGTTTAAGAAATGTTTAGTTGGCTAATCCAATGATGGCCATTGAAGTTTCTTCAATAAATGGTAACTGTTTCATGTGATGATGACTGTTCGAAGTATCTGAATTAATGTGGTTCAAATAGACTTGTTCCTTTATTAAAACATATTGGTTAGTTCCAGTAAGAATTCAAATAGACTTTATATTCATTCACTAATAATTCATTCACTAATATCTTTATTAGTTGGATTTATGGCTGAGAAAGATGATGGCTGAATCATTTTCTTTATTAATTCGTTGAATGAGGGAAACGGTTAATAAATAATTTTCTTTATTCATTGGAGAAGGTCAATTATGCCCCCTTATTAAGGTAATTAAGTGTTGTACTATAAGCAATATAAATTGTAATTACTTACTTTTTCCAGGTATCCTTAGGAAATGGTTTATAATATAGTATAGATATAACAAAAATATTATTTTCAAATATTACCAAAAGAGAGTTTATTAGGAGAAAGTAAACTAATACCATTAATGTATTGTGAATATAAGCTTTTATTTAGAATTAGAAACAGAAAAAAAATGCATGAGAAAAGCATGATGCATTTTAGACTATGGGGTATGGGGCGGGGGTTTGGGCGTGGGTTGGGTAAAACGTTCAAGTCATCACCCCAGGTGGGTTTGGGTTTGGGCGTGGCCCCTTGGGCGGGACTTTTAGCCCGGGCCTTGGGCGGGTCAATCAATATGACATGGCGGACTCTCAATGGCCAAAACAACTAGCCGTTGGCCAACGGCTATGTGTAAAAAAAAAAAATTTTTCACTATAAAACTCACACTTCTATTATTTTCTTTTTTTACCACATCCAACCACAATACACTCCACCTCTTCTATAATCATCTTTATTCTCATTCTACAATACCAAAAAATGAATCCTAATAATCGTGGTTTTGACCCGAACAACCCGTTGGCATTCCGAGAAAATCCTAGCCCACCACCCAATCGTCCAATTCTTCCTCCATTTTTAATACACTCCAATATGCCCGATATGGCGGGTTACGCGTCGTATCTCTCGAATCGTGTGTATACTAACTTCCCTCACATCAACGATTCTATACCTAGCCCGTTTCAACAAACGCCCATCAACCTTTCACAAACGTCCATCAACCTTTCCCAAACCGAAACAAAGGGCCGAAATTCGGAAGAACAAAGAAGCTCGGGATGCCCTGAAACAAAGACGAGATTATATGAAATTTCTAGCTCAGCCCATCGATCACCTATTAGGTGAAGAGTTGGAACTAATGTTGGAGACGAGAGAAGAGATAAAGAAAAAATATTACAAGCACTAGGAATTTTTTTATGTATTTTTCTTTATTTAAAAAACATTATTAAAAAATTTAAATTTTTTGTTTTAAAAAATAGCAGTTGGGCTGGCCACGCCCCAAACCCCCGCCCCACCATACCGTCTTCAATGTGGGTCACCCCAGCGAAGCCCACCCAAGCCACATGTCAACCCATGTCCCAAACTCCCGCCCCACCATACCCCACGGTCTTACATCCAACAAAATTAACTTCAATTAACATTGAAATAAAATTCAATAAGTTAGTTTTGTAGCCTATAAGATAGCTTCGGATTTCTCAGTTTTTTAAGAATGTAATGTTTTTTATTTAAATGAAATTTAATTAGTTTTAATTAAAAAATTTAATAATTGTGTAATGATTGACGGGGCATTATTGGGCATTATCCCACTACGCCATTTTTGTAAAAACGCCCAATAATGCCTCATTGCTGACTGGACTACCACATGGCGGAAAACGCCCAAGGATAGAGGCATTATTCACTAAACCACTACGCATGGTCTTAGAAAAAGAAAAAGATGGCATGAGAAAAGCAAGATGCACTTTACTTCCTACAAAATTAACTTCAATTAACATTGAAATAAAAATCAATAAGTTAGTTTTTTAGCCTATAAGATAAACAAATAAACTTATACATGACCATGGTTCAGAAAATACATATCCAACTCCATCAGTACCTTAATTCATGTGTTAGAATATTTTAAGTACACATGAGATTTGAGAATACTTGATAGTATGAATATACATGTAATGTGGTGTATCATGAGAGAAGTCTTTACATACATGTAATACGTGATGTTATTAGTGAATAGTTTTTACATGCCAAACATATGAAAAATATATAATTTTATGTGCAGGTAACCAGGGGTAGGGCGAGGTTATGAGTAGGGAGCGCCCCACTTAGTAAAACTTAATATATCTCTTAAGCAAAAATCCCAATTGTCCACAATCAAAAATAATTTTGGATTCGCCATGTAGTATGTGACAACGAAATATGTGTTCTTGTTATTAAAATACGATGAGAGTACATGTGTATCATAAAAAATAGTAAACTTTGACCGATTATGTAATTTAGGTATATTTTTTTATATTTTTTTTACTTTTTCGTTCTTTCTTTGCTCGATTTAAGGTCGTTGCAAATTTTGCAACGGACACGTAAATTTTAACTTTAAATAGCTTAACCATATTTTTAGACCATTTTACCATCGCATTTAAACAACCATAAATTCTTATCGAAGCTTTCACATTTTTATTATTGTATATAAAATAATTATTGTTCTCACAAATTACCAAAAGAAATTTTATTGCAGAGAAAGTAAAGTAATATAATTAATGTATTGTGATATAAGCTTTAGATTTCTTACAGTGGTGAATTTTAAGATTTCCGACTGAGAGGTTGAAAACGTATATACCAAAAAATTTCTATAAAATCGAGGGGTTGAAAATGTGTATACCTAAAAATTTCTATACGAAAACTACATACTCTCCACTACTGAGCGAAAAGTTCGAGGGATCGCCAGCCTCCTCCCGCCCTCACTGTGCTGTGCCTCTGATTTCTTAGAATTAAAAAAGAAAAAAATGGTACGAGAAAAGCAAGATGCAAATCTATATATGATAATTGATAAAATTGAAACTGAATGAGTAATGTGATTTATTATTTATTTTTTAAATTAAAATTAACATCATTAAGAGATGAGCAAATGGTATCGGGTAAGGGGTGTTCAAAATCATCCGAATCCGATTATCCGAATCCGATTATCCGAATCCGAATTATCCGAAAATTCGGATATCCGAATTTTCGGATGTCCGAAAATCGGATAATCCGAATTTTCGGATTCGGATTCGGATAGTTATTTCAGAAAATTTCGGATATTTCGGATATCCGATATCCGGTTCTTTTTAAATACCCCTAGTATATAATACCCTTATAAAAAAAAACCTAACCCTAATCTCTTTATTCTAACAGCCGCTCTCTCACATCTCACATCTCACCCTCTCACCCCACGAATGAAACAAGATCCAGATCTGTGAGCTGAAAATCGAAGATCCAATAATCCAAAATCGAAGATCCAAGGTACGTCTGTTTCATACGAATCCAAGTTGATGATTTTTAGATTAGTTATTGATCATTTGTTTCCAATTTCATCGATTATTTATATCATCTGTTTTCCAAAATCATCGATTTCCACATCAGGCCTGTTAGATATATTTTTGTTTCCATTTTCTGTCTTTCATCGATTATATATCATTTGTTTTCCAAAAATCATCGATTTCCACATCAGGTCTGTTCAATATATTTTTGTTTCAAGTTTCTATCTTTCTGATTTGTTCATAATTTTTGTTCAAAGATTGTTCACTCGATTTCCATTCAGGCCTGTTATCTTGTGTTGATTTGTTCATACGATTTCAATTAAGATTTGTTCATAGATTTGTTATCTTGTGTTGATTTGTTCATAGATTCATATTATTTTGATTTGTTACAGGTTGTTTTAAATGGATAATTATTAATGACAGTTGTGAAATTGAATTGGGTGAAGAGGTTATAGAGTGGGATTATTAGTTTTAGTTTGCTGTTGTATTAGCTCATTTATATTTTTGTGCAACAGGTTTCATTAGTGGATAAGAATTAACCGTACACAATAGCAGTCCAAATTAATTCTTATCCACTAAATTGATTTGTTTAAAGCATTTATGTTAGTAGTCCAAATCAATACATATTACAATAGCAGGCCCGTTAAATTGTTTTGTTTGGTTGCAATAATTCTTATCCACTAAATTGATTTGTTTAAAGCATTTATGTTATATTTTTGTGCAACAGGTTTTATATGGTGCTTGGAAAGCTGGAAGGATGGATTGGAATCTAAAGCATGGATTTGGAAGATTATGTTTTTATTTTAACTTTTAAGACAATGTTTTCCTTATTTTGGACATGTTATGTGGTTTAGAACATCGGATCTTTAATCTCTTATTTGCTGTTTGGTTTGTTGAAACTTTTAAGTTGAAATTTATTTTTTTAGAGTTTCGGATATCCGTTTCACTATCCGAATCCGTATCCGAAATTTCGGATATCCGAATTTTCGGATACGGATTCGGATAGTAAAATCTACTATCCGAAATGTTCGGATATCCGACTTTCGGATATCCGAAATTTCGGATATCCGGTTTTGAACACCCCTAGGTACCGGTCTCAAATTTACCAAACCAGTGTACTTTCGTTACCGGTTCTGCACAGGTATTCATCGGTTTTTACCCTCAAATACTGGTGTCGTACCAGTACCGACCGGTATCGAACCGTACCATACTAGGTATATTCGGTACCGGTACCCACTTTTGGGGATTTCGGTAACGGTATTTTCGGTACCGGTTGGTACCGAGCTCATCAAATCCTGTAGCAACGCAGCAATGCAAGTAATCTGGTCTCATTACAGTAATGTGATTTATTATTTATTTTTTAAATTAAAATTAACATCATTAAGAGATGAGAAAATGGTATCGGGTATAGGTACCGGTCTCAAATTTATCAAACCGGTATATTTTCGGTACCGGTTCTGCACAGGTATTCATCGGTTTTTACCCTCAAATACTGGTGTCGTACCAGTACCGACCGGTATCGAACCGTACCATACTAGGTATATTCGGTACCGGTACCCACTTTTGGGGATTTCGGTAACGGTATTTTCGGTACCGGTTGGTACCGAGCTCATCAAATCCTGTAGCAACGCAGCAATGCAAGTAATCTGGTCTCATTACAGTAATGTGATTTATTATTTATTTTTTAAATTAAAATTAACATCATTAAGAGATGAGAAAATGGTATCGGGTATAGGTACCGGTCTCAAATTTATCAAACCGGTATATTTTCGGTACCGGTTCTGCACAGGTATTCACCGTTTTTACCCTCAAATACTTGTGCCGTACCAGTACCGACCGGTACTGAACCGTACCATACTAGGTATATTCGGTACCGGTACCCACTTTTGGGGATTTCGGTAACGGTATTTTCGGTACCGGTTGGTACCGAGCTCATCAAATCCTGTAGCAACGCAGCAATGCAAGTAATCTGGTCTCATTACAGTAATGTGATTTATTATTTATTTTTTAAATTAAAATTAACATCATTAAGAGATGAGAAAATGGTATCGGGTATAGGTACCGGTCTCAAATTTATCAAACCGGTATATTTTCGGTACCGGTTCTGCACAGGTATTCACCGTTTTTACCCTCAAATACCTGTGCCGTACCAGTACCGACCGGTACTGAACCGTACCATACTAGGTATATTCGGTACCGGTACCCACTTTTGGGGATTTCGGTAACGGTATTTTCGGTACCGGTTGGTACCGAGCTCATCAAATCCTGTAGCAACGCAGCAATGCAAGTAATCTGGTCTCATTACAGTAATGTGATTTATTATTTATTTTTTAAATTAAAATTAACATCATTAAGAGATGAGAAAATGGTATCGGGTATAGGTACCGGTCTCAAATTTATCAAACCGGTATATTTTCGGTACCGGTTCTGCACAGGTATTCACCGTTTTTACCCTCAAATACCTGTGCCGTACCAGTACCGACCGGTACTGAACCGTACCATACTAGGTATATTCGGTACCGGTACCCACTTTTGGGGATTTCGGTAACGGTATTTTCGGTACCGGTAGGTACCGAGCTCATCAAATCCTGTAGCAACGCAGCAATGCAAGTAATCCGGTCTCAAATTTACCAAACCGGTGTATTTTCGGTTAAATTAAAAAACCAACGAAATGAACAGTAACAAATAACAAAAATAAATAACAAATGTTAAAAAGAGAAATGAATTAACAGTAATCAAAATAGAAATGAATGAATAGGGTCGGGTACCGGTAACGGTATCAAATTTACCAAACTGTGTGTATTTTCGGTATCCGTTCGACAGCGGTATTCATCGGGTTTTACCCTCAAATACCGGTGCCGTACCAGTACCGACCGTATCAGTGGCGGATCTAGAAGAAAAATTCAGGGGTATCCCGATTTTTTTCTACGGTACACCTATACACAATGTAAACGAAAAAAGAAACACCTTAATAAATCAACGTTCGCATCAATATCTGATAGACCAAAGGAAAATAACTATATTTTATAAATTCTACCATTAGACGAGTAAGGTCACATATTCCATTCAATTTTGCAAATCTATCATCTTCTCCGGTGGCCTGACCAAAATTTTTAATTAGAGTAGTGCCGGTTCATCGACAATTTCATCTTTTGATAATAAAGTTTCCTCTAAACTTCATCTATTATTATTTTTATTGAAAATTTTACAAATTTGATGAAGTTGAAAGACGAAGATCTAGCTTTGAAGCCTCTATACTTAGTTTGGGATTTTTAAATATTTTTCTAAAAGTGTTCTACACATACAACATAAAAATTGACGTAACATTTATATGAAATTATCTAAATACATCATCAAATATATTATATCTATAATTATTTATTATATAAAGTCAATTACATAAATATTCTTACTAGCAGTTTGTAAATTTTTGTCAAAGAAACAATTAAAAAATAAAAACATATGTACTTAGCCATGATGAAAATTAATTAATGAAAAAAGTAAATGACAGAAATGTGTGGCTCAGTGGCTGATGCGTGCGAAGTGTTGTATATATTAGGTGTATATTTTAAGCCCTTTTTAACACTTATTTTAGCCAAGTTTTAAATTTATAAAACACGATATTTCACTAACACTAAACACACATATGGGCAAGTGCACCCATCGTTGAGTGTAGTATAGCGTTGGTAAGATACCGAGGTCGTCCAAGGACACAAGAGCTTTTAATACCGGTTTATCCTCAACGTCTAACCAAAACAAAAGTTTAGAAAAAAGTTTTAAACTAAGAAAAATAAAACTAACTAAAATGCTGAAAATAAAAATAAAATAAAAACAGATAGACAAGATGAATCACTTGGTTCCGACTCGTATCTAGTATAACCTTTGATTATTTCCGCACTTTTGCACATAATTAAGAGATTATCTTAGTTATTGTAGTAGGCCCCTCTTTTGAAGGTGACGTTACCCTCACCCCAGTAGTTTGAGTCAGCAGGGATACAATCCTAAAGGGGTGGATTATTGGAAGATAATGAATTAAGTTATTAATGCAGTATTGTGGTAGGCCCCGCTTTTGGCGGTGACGTTACCCTCGGCTAAGTAGTCTGAGTCAGCAGGGATACAATCCTAAAGGGCCGGGTTATAGTATTAATAGTAGTTAACTTATGAGGGGATCAAAGAGTTTGGACCCCCGCCATCCAATACCGTGAAGTATTGAAGGAGGTCCTACTAAATTTGACCCAGGTCCATTGCAGGACCTCTAAACGCTGAACAATGGCAAGACCTTTACCAAACCGTTCCCTTAACCCCCTACCAGGTAGCCAACATACCTCCATATAGACCGTGGAGATATGAATGGTGAAAATCCTTTATTTTATATAGACAGTAAAATAATGCCAAGACACCACGGACAAACGATAAGGAAAGATCACCTTCAACATAAGTAACTAGTTATTAAAGTCATTAATACAAAACCAAATAAAAAGTGCAAAAGATTAGAAATAAAAAGTATTATACTAGACACTTTGTCTTCACCAAGTGATGTAAGAGACTTAGGCAAACATGGCCTTGATTGTCAAGAACTCTTACGATCAATCTTGGATCCCGAGACGACTCACACACTCTATGATGGACAATGGATGATGGTGGTGGATGATGGTGTTGTGATGGTGGTGGGTGGTGGATGAAGTGTGAGAGAGGTGGTGTGCCAAGGGATGAGATGAAATGAATCCAAGCACTCCTATTTATAGGCTGAACAGAGAGCTGGACACGGCCCCGTGTCCGCTGGACACGGCCCCGTGTCCGTCTGACACTCTCTCTCCATGGCATCATCATCATCATCATCATCATCATCATCATCATCATCATCATCATCATCATCATCATCGTCATCCCCTCCACGGCGTGAAATGTGGTCTCGTATGTATCCGACATCGTCTTGTATCTCGGATAGGTTTCTCTCGATAGCTCCGACCCGGTGGTAGGTGTTGCTCGCCATGTTATAGGTGTTCCGAGTACACATGAGGTTTTCCTGCAACAAATCATGCAAACTTTGAAAATTAGGAAAACTGCCTCCCGAGGAGGATGATTGGCCCGGATCACCGTGGGGTGGGTATTGGTACTGATGATGTTGCGGAGCTGGGAGGACAAGTGCTTCTTGCGGGTTCCATGCATGACCTTGCATCCTTTGAAAGGTTACCGTCCCGTCTTCTGCCTCATAAACCAGGTTCATCGAGCGGCATATGTGAATATCCACCGTACCCGACCATGGGCTCCTCTCAAATGACCTCGGAATGTGGGCGAAGTGCTTGAAGAGACGGTACACCCATCCCCCGAAGAAAATAGGAGTTGGTGCACTAGCAAGGCGGTTGTGATGCATGTTTCGGAGCATGAGGAACGGAACATCGAGCGGCCTGCGGTTGTGAATGCAATGGAGGACAAGCAAATCTCTTAACCCAACGACGCCACCACTGTCATGCCTTTGGCTAAGAGAGTAGCCGAGGAGCCTATGAATGTATCTGTAAAGCGGATCCCTCAGCTTGGTACTCTTAGTGCTGCTCGGATTGTAGAACCCTTCCCCAATCTGAGCCCACATGGCTTGGCGCTCGTTGTCTTCGATCTCTCTCAATCCCCCTGTATTTTCTTCGTTTCCCGCATCCTCCTCCGCATACAACCCGATAATCGATCCGAATTGTGCCATGGAGATCGAATACCTCGTTCCGCCACACCTGAATGACACCCCGTCATTATCGAACGGGTCGCACCTTGAAGTGAATGCAAAGGTGCTGTAGAATTCCAAGGTGCATTCATGGACGGAACGGAGTCGGGTTGTTAGCGCGACTCTGAGTGGTCCCGTGACAATGTTGTTGAAACGGTCAATTTGATTCACCATGGTTAGCAGTTCTGTGCACGCCTGCCTCGGGTATTCCTCCGGCCTTGTTTGAAGAAGCTCGTATCGAGCTCTTGCATCTAGCTCATTGGCGTTGAATCTAGTAAACTTCCTGGCCATCTGCAAGAATACACCAAAAGTTAGCATGAAACAGAAATATTTTCGGACAAAACTGCAAACAGCGGGCTGGACACGACCCCGTGCCCAGCGGACACGGCCCCGTGTCCAGGGGTCTGTTACTCAAAAATCCCATTTTTCGACCCGGTTTCGAAAACTTGAAAATTTTTGAACCAATAGGTGCGGTTTCCCCCGAAAATGAAACCCTAAGTGCCGTTTTTCCCAAAATAACCCGTTTACCCTATCAATTTTATCTATTTCGGTTCAAGAACAAGGGTTTGGGGTTTTTGTAAGAAATCGGGTGAATCTATGAACAATACAAGTGTATTTACTTCCCTTAACACTAATCTAACTAAATGCAAACAGATTTAGGCAAAAATTTTAGGTTCGATCCGGATGAACATCAAGAACCCTAGATTTTTCCCCAAATTTGTGGTGTATTAACTACATGCAAGTAACTAATCTAACTACTAAGAGTGACAGAATCATACCTTGACGTTGTTAGATCGGTAAGAGACGTTGGAATTTCGCGAAAAATCGCCTGGAACCAGAGCTTTTGTGGGGAAACGGGGCGTGTGGAATGAAGAAACTGTTTTGAAAAAGGGGTTTTATCCCGTCTGCAGCGCGAACACGGCCCCGTGTCCAGCGGACACGGCCCGTGCCGAGCTTTTTTTTTTTTTTTTTTTTTTTCGTGCGCGTGTGAGTGCCCCTTTTTCCCATAAGCTATGGTTTAGAAAACTTACCGCTTTATTTTGCCGCCTCAATCGTTCGTAACTTACCAGGCATGATGTTTTTATTCTTCCACGGTCTGAAGCAAGATCTCTTCTTCCTCATCCTCAATAAATCCTTGATAGAGTTTCAGCCGTTGGCCATTGACTTTAAATGGTGGCCCATTTCGAGGTTTAATTTCTACTGCACCGTGTGGAAAAATATGGGTGACGGAAAAAGGTCCTGACCACCTAGACTTTAATTTACCAGGAAACAATCGAAGTCGTGAATTAAACAAAAGAACTAAATCTCCTACCCGAAATTCATTAGGTTTAATATGTTTGTCATGCCAATTTTTCATTCTTTCCTTATAAATCTCAGAGTTTGAGTATGCATAATTCCTAAGTTCGTCTAATTCATTTATTTGACAAAATCGATTTTTACCAGCAAATTCTAGATCCAAGTTTACATTTTTGATTGCCCAGTAGGCTTTGTGTGCAATTTCTACTGGCAAGTGACAACTTTTTCCATAGACTAGCTTATATGGGGTTGTACCTATCGTTGTTTTATAAGCAGTTCGAAAAGCCCATAAAGCATCATCTAATTTGTCAGCCCATTCCTTTCTATTTAACCCTACGGTTTTTTCGAGTATTCGTTTCAACCCTCTATTGGTCACTTCGGCTTGTCCGTTTGTTTGAGGGTGATAAGCTGTCGAAACCCGGTGATAGACCCCATATCTTGTTAAAAAAATTTCAAGTTGATGATTACAAAAATGGGTACCTCTATCACTTATTAAAGCTTTAGGGGTGCCAAAACGAGAGAATAATTTTTTCAGAAATCTTACCACTACTCTTCCATCATTTGTTGGAAGTGCTTCGGCCTCGGCCCATTTAGACAGGTAATCTACTGCCACAAGTATGTATTTGTTTCCTTTCGATGGTGGGAAAGGTCCCATAAAGTCAAGTCCCCACACATCAAAAATTTCACAAACAAGAATGCCATTTTGTGGCATTTCGTTTTTGGAAGAAATATTACCTGTTCTTTGGCAAGCATCACATGTCTTTACAAGATTTTGGGCATCTTTGTAAATGGTTGGCCAATAAAATCCTGAATCAAATACCTTTCGTGCGGTACTGGCAGCACCATGATGTCCTCCGTATGGACCTTCGTGACAATGGCGGAGAATTCTTCGCGCTTCATTACCATGTACGCATCGTCTGACGAGTTGGTCGGCACACATTTTGAAAAGATATGGATCTTCCCAAAAATAGTGTTTCACATTGGCAAAGAATTTTTTTCTTTGATGATGTGGCCACCCTTTTGCGACTATTCCGCTAGCTAGGTAGTTAGCAAAGTCGGCGTACCATGGTTCTTCCTTAAATTCCACCATTTCCAGGGATTCAGTTGGAAATTTTTCGTTGATTTGCTCGTCCCTGGTTGCCTCCAAAGCTGGGTCTTCTAGGCGCGAAAGATGATCTGCTGCGGTATTTTCTGCTCCTCTTTTGTCTTTGATTTCAATGTCGAATTCTTGGAGGAGTAGAATCCACCTAATCAAACGTGGTTTTGCGTCTTGCTTCTTAAAGAGATATCGAATGGCTGCATGGTCTGTATAGACTATAGTTTTAGAAAGAATAAGATAAGAACGAAATTTATCAAAAGCAAATACCACAGCTAGTAACTCTTTTTCAGTTGTTGTGTAATTTTCTTGTGCATCGTTAAGTGTTTTACTAGCATAATATATTGGGTGGAAATGCTTTTCTTTTCTCTGTCCCAAGACAGCTCCAACTGCAAAGTCACTAGCATCGCACATGATTTCGAAAGGAAACTTCCAATCAGGTGCTATCATGATAGGTGCATTGACTAGCATTTCCTTTAGGGTTAGAAATGCTTGATTGCATTCCTTGTCAAAGATGAAAGGAGCATCTTTTTCAAGTAATTTTGTTAGAGGCCTTGAGATTTTTGAAAAGTCTTTGATAAACCGCCTATAGAATCTGGCATGCCCTAGGAAACTTCTAATAGCTCTTACGGAGGATGGAGGAGGTAATCTAGAAATGGTATCTATTTTGGCTCGATCCACCTCCATTCCTTCGCTTGAGATCTTGTGACCGAGTACTATTCCCTCCGTTACCATGAAATGGCATTTTTCCCAATTAAGGGCGAGGTTATTTTCCTCACATCGGGATAGCATTCGTTCAAGGTTACCGAGGCATTGGTCGTATGAATCCCCAAAGATAGAAAAGTCGTCCATGAAGACTTCCATTGTCTTTTCTATCATGTCATGGAAAATGGCTACCATGCAACGTTGGAATGTTGCGGGGGCATTACATAGACCAAACGGCATGCGTCGATAAGCAAAAGTTCCATAGGGACATGTGAAAGTTGTCTTTTCTTGGTCTTCGGGTGCTATCGGGATTTGAAAGTAACCTGAAAAACCATCCAAGAAACAGTAAAATTTATGACCGGATAATCTTTCTAACATTTGATCAATTAAGGGTAAAGGAAAATGATCCTTTCTTGTTGCTTCATTTAATCGTCTATAATCTATACATACTCTCCATCCTGTGACGGTTCTTGTTGGTATTAATTCATTCTTTTCGTTAGTAATTACCGTCATACCTCCTTTTTTTGGAACTACTTGGACGGGACTTACCCAAGGACTATCGGAAATAGGATAGATAAGTCCGGCGTCAAGTAATTTGATGACTTCGTTTTTAACCACTTCTTGAACATTTGGATTTACGCGACGTTGTGGTTGTATGACTGATTTGTAGTCATCATTCATCAAAATTTTGTGTGTGCACATAGAAGGACTAATTCCTTTTATGTCAACAAGTTTCCAAGCTATTGCATTTTTGTGTTTTTTCAAAAGACTAATTAGTTTTTCTTTTTCTAGGTTATCTAATTTAGACGAAATAATTATAGGTAATTTACCATCTTTGTCCAGAAAAGCATATTCCAAACCTTTTGGAAGTTCTTTGAGCTCAAGTGGTGGGTCTTTAGGAGACTCCTTATTTGGTTGCTCGTTTCGATCAAGAACTTTAAAAGTTTGTTCTATGGCGACCTCTTCTTCAACAAAGTGGTCAATCTCTTCACTTGTATCGGGTGGTTCATCTTCATCTTCAATTAGGGGGTCATTATTGCCGAATGGATATTTCATTGATCGTTCGAGATCGACACTTCTTTTAAATGCCCCTAATTGAAGAGGTAAATTGTTGGACTTCCGGTTTTTCAAAGCTTCGTAAGTTTTTACAAATGGTCGTCCCAACACAAGAGGAGCGTCATCGAGGATGACAAAGTCAGTCGGGATCACCATTTGATTTGTTTGAACCAAGACATCTTCAACTATACCGATTGATTTTATTACTTTCCGATTGGATAGAAAAATGGGTATTTGAAGTGGAGAAAAATCACTAATACTTAATTTTTCGAAAAGGTAGTTAGGCATTATGTTAACACAAAGATCTTTATCGATTGTGACATTACTAATAAACGAATTTTGAAAGAAACATGGAACCGGTGTGATGTTAATTTCAAATGGGTCTTCTTTTATTAGTGAAGTTTGATCATTAGTTAACTTAACACTTACCGTTTCGTCAATTTTAGTGTTAGTGTTTAACTCTTTTAAAAACTTAGCATGAGTGGGTACTAAACAATGATTTTCGAAAGAAGGTGACAAGAGATTAATTTCTTCAAAATTAGACTCTTCTTGAATTTTAACGTTGTCGGACTCACCTTTTTCGTTGTTTAACTCATGTGTTGGTTTTTCACTTATTTGTTCTTCCATTTTTTCATTTTTAGTTATCTCTTCCTTTTTTAATTCTTCTCTTGCGCGGGACTCCTCTTCCCTTGCGCGAGCTTCTCTTATACACCGATCGATAACTCTAATGTGTTCTAATATCCTATCGGTCACTTCGGTTATAGAAAAAGAATCATTATTTTCTAAGCTTGAATCCGGTTGTTCGACCCTTTGTTCCTCATAATACCCATATGAAGTTGATGGTTCACACCATGGTCCTTCATTGTGAGCATATGATGGATAAGGTTCGTAATTTTTTTCTTCATAATACTCATATGAGGTGGGTTGTTCACGCCAAGGTTCCTCATAATAAGCATATGAAGGTGGTGGCTCATATCTTGGTTCCTCAAAGTATGAGTAAGAAGGCTCATACCTTGGTTCATCAAAATACGAGTATGAGGGAGGAGGTTCATACCTTTGGTCTTCATAGGATGTGTATGAAGTTGATGGCTCGTACCTGGGCTCCTCATAGTAAGTGTATGAATTGGATGGTTGATACGAGTGATTATTTTGAATCGAACGTGTATTACGACAATTTGTGCAATAATTACCCCTATAATCATCCTCATCATAGGTGTAGTTGTAACCTCCTGAGTATTGATCCATAAGAATCACTCAGCAGACCACAACTGAGCCTCGGGACCAGAAAATGAAACAACGATTGAAACAGAAGGCTGGACACGGCCCCGTGTCTTGTGAACACGGCCCGTGTACAGGATCTGTATCTGGGCGTTTTAATTAAAGTTACTGGTCACGTTGAGCACGGGGGCGTGTTCAGCGAACACGTCCCCGTGTTCAGACTCTGTATCTGGGTATCTAACTAAAAATATGCAGCACGGGGGCGTGTTCAATGAGCACGGCCCCGTGTTCAGGCTACTGTAAATGCAAACTAAACTAAAATGCATAAAAATGTGCGCGCGTTTTGAAAAGGTTTTGAAAAACTGATTAGGCCGTCGATTTTAAACTTTCTCAAAATCCTTGTGTCCCCGGCAACGGCGCCAAAAACTTGATGCGTGCGAAGTGTCGTATATATTAGGTGTATATTTTAAGCCCTTTTTAACACTTATTTTAGCCAAGTTTTAAATTTATAAAACACGATATTTCACTAACACTAAACACACATATGGGCAAGTGCACCCATCGTTGAGTGTAGTATAGCATTGGTAAGATACCGAGGTCGTCCAAGGACACAAGAGCTTTTAATACCGGTTTATCCTCAACGTCTAACCAAAACAAAAGTTTAGAAAAAAGTTTTAAACTAAGAAAAATAAAACTAACTAAAATGCTGAAAATAAAAATAAAATAAAAACAGATAGACAAGATAAATCACTTGGTTCCGACTCGTATCTAGTATAACCTTTGATTATTTCTGCACTTTTGCACATAATTAAGAGATTATCTTAGTTATTGTAGTAGGCCCCTCTTTTGAAGGTGACGTTACCCTCACCCCAGTAGTTTGAGTCAGCAGGGATACAATCCTAAAGGGGTGGATTATTGGAAGATAATGAATTAAGTTATTAATGCAGTATTGTGGTAGGCCCCGCTTTTGGCGGTGACGTTACCCTCGGCTAAGTAGTCTGAGTCAGCAGGGATACAATCCTAAAGGGCCGGGTTATAGTATTAATAGTAGTTAACTTATGAGGGGATCAAAAAGTTTGGACCCCCGCCATCCAATACCGTGAAGTATTGAAGGAGGTCCTACTAAATTTGACCCAGGTCCATTGCAGGACCTCTAAACGCTGAACAATGGCAAGACCTTTACCAAACCGTTCCCTTAACCCCCTACCAGGTAGCCAACATACCTCCATATAGACCGTGGAGATATGAATGGTGAAAATCCTTTATTTTATATAGACAGTAAAATAATGCCAAGACACCACGGACAAACGATAAGGAAAGATCACCTTCAACATAAGTAGTAGTTATTAAAGTCATTAATACAAAACCAAATAAAAAGTGCAAAAGATTAGAAATAAAAAGTATTATACTAGACACTTTGTCTTCACCAAGTGATGTAAGAGACTTAGGCAAACATGGCCTTGATTGTCAAGAACTCTTACGATCAATCTTGGATCCCGAGACGACTCACACACTCTATGATGGACAATGGATGATGGTGGTGGATGATGGTGTTGTGATGGTGGTGGGTGGTGGATGAAGTGTGAGAGAGGTGGTGTGCCAAGGGATGAGATGAAATGAATCCAAGCACTCCTATTTATAGGCTGAACAGAGAGCTGGACACGGCCCCGTGTCCGCTGGACACGGCCCCGTGTCCGCTGGACACGGCCCCGTGTCCGTCTGACACTCTCTCTCCTCATTAATTGTAATTCGCAATTACAATAAATGCGCCTGCTGTACTTTCGACACGCCCCCGTGTCCGCTGAGCACGGCCCCGTGATGGGCAATAGAAGCTTCTATAGGTTTGTCTTTTCTGCTGCTTCTTGGGCACGGCCCCGTGCTGGCTGAGCACGGGGCGTGTTCAGCCTTCTGTTTTCTCTATTTTGCTTTGGAAGGTGCCGTTGAGGGTTCGGGCAGTCCACTAATGTTCCTTTTCTTGTATTTATGTTGGATTTAGCTGTCTTTTTGCTTCTTTTGCGTTTTTGAGCTCATTTAATCCTGAAAATACAAAAGGAAGACAAAAACACTCTTTTTCCAATATTAGTACTAAAAAAGGGTTAGTTTTATGCCTCATTTGATGTAATTTATATGTTGCATTTTACACACATCAAATACCCCCACACTTGAACTTTTGCTTGTCCTCAAGCAAAACTCTTTAATATGTGGCTTACACTCCCAAATGGAATAGGTAGAAGAGAAGGTTTTGGGCTTGTCATAGAGTGTCGGGATTTCCAAGATCTTTTTTTTTGGTTTTATTTTTATTTATTTACACTCCTATTCGTAATGATTTATTTAGAACTGTTCATAAAAGAAATTATTTATTTGGGCATAACATGCCTTTTTAAAATTCTATTTATATACAAATTCACATACCTCGCGGGGGAATCACTCACACTCGGCCGAAAGTGTATTTTTAGTGAATCACTCGAGAGCGGCACGGAACTTACTCCTACCATAGGCTTGCCAAGAAATCAATCCTCCTCCTTTTTAACTTTTATACCTTTGTAGATATCAAGAGGACTTTGTGGGTTAAGGGTTGGCTAGGGTTAAAGGTAGGTGGTTGGGTTAGTGGTTAGTAGAAAAAGGGCTAAAAAGCGTAACAAGTGTCGGTTTTCGTATTTTTACAACTTTTTATTTTTGATGAAGCTTTTATTCAAACAAAGTTATTTTTGATTACTTTGTTTGTTTATTTTCTTTTTGCTTCATCATTATCAAATTTTTTTTTTTTTTTTTTTTTACGAAGAACCGAACTTGTTACTAAAATAAATGGTTACAAATGAAAAAGGTTTTTGGTGGATGAAAAGGTTTTTTTTTTTTTTTTTTTTTTTTTTTTTTTTTTTTGTTTGGGTGATGAAATGAAAAGGTTTAGGCTCAAAGGGGCTAACTAGGGGGTTTTTGGGTAGGTGGTAAAAGAAAAAGAAAAATAATGGTGTAGAAATGAAAAAGGTTAGTCCTAATGCCTCCATCATTTACTTACTCGGGTTTAAGTTGATAAGGACCGGGAATGTATTGTCATGGCAAGTTCTAGAGTCGTAAGAACCAAGCGGCTATTCACACAAGAAACGAAAAATGAGCATTTAGTCAAATGATATGAAATTGTGTGCTCAATAAAGGCTCAAAACTCACTTTTGTGGGAATGGGTTTTTATGTGATCAAGTATATATAATCAAATTTTAAATAAGTTTGTCATGCCTTTTCATAATTTTCTTAAGTTGGTTCTTTTTATCACTACGCTATCGGTTGTAAATTTGTAAAAATATAACCTTTTTGAGAACTTGAATTTCCCGAGTTAAACCTAGACAAGTAAAAAAAATGAAATTTTTGAAAAAATTTGGGGTGATTAGCGGTTCCAATAGAGTTTTGTGTAAGGCTTGTATTTAGGACTTGCAAAATTCAAGGTTTTAGCATCCCCCCACACTTAAATTACACATTGTCCTCAATGTGTCCCAAAAATAAATTTTTAGGTTGATTAGATGTGTAAAATAGTGTTTAAAAAGCAAGAATTTGTGTTACTGGGCACTGAACACGGCCCCGTGTTGAGTGGGCACGACCCCGTGTTCAGGTGCCAGTAACAAGAACTTACAGAAGGTGGACACGGCCCCGTGTCCACTGAACACGGCCACGTGTCTGACAAAATTCTGCCGAACAGAAGCCAAACAGCAGGTCAGGGAGGTGAGCACGGGGGCGTGTTGGCTGGACACGTCCCCGTGTGGACAGTCTGAAAGCCTGAAAAACAGGTTTCTTCCTCCGGTTTTTCCATTCTAGCCCTATAAGTGCTGAGGCTTAACACCCTAAGCCTTGGTTTGTACCTGTTTCATCACTTAATACCACACCAAGCAACACAAACATCCTACATTACCACAGTTAATTGTTCCAAGCATAAAGTAAGAAAAGTAAAATGCAGAAAATAGTTAGGAAAAGTAAATTGTCTAACACTTGGCACGCAGGCCATCAATTGTTCAAGATTGCAAAGGGTTAACCTGGGGAGTCATCAATCAACCGCTTCCTCCTATGCTCCTCCCGCCTACTCCATGGCATCATCATCATCATCATCATCATCATCGTCATCCCCTCCACGGCGTGAAATGTGGTCTCGTATGTATCCGACATCGTCTTGTATCTCGGATAGGTTTCTCTCGATAGCTCCGACCCGGTGGTAGGTGTTGCTCTCCATGTTATAGGTGTTCCGAGTACACATGAGGTTTTCCTGCAACAAATCATGCAAACTTTGAAAATTAGGAAAACTGCCTCCCGAGGAGGATGATTGGCCCGGATCACCGTGGGGTGGGTATTGGTACTGATGATGTTGCGGAGCTGGGAGGACAAGTGCTTCTTGCGGGTTCCATGCATGACCTTGCATCCTTTGAAAGGTTACCGTCCCGTCTTCTGCCTCATAAACCAGGTTCATCGAGCGGCATATGTGAATATCCACCGTACCCGACCATGGGCTCCTCTCAAATGACCTCGGAATGTGGGCGAAGTGCTTGAAGAGACGGTACACCCATCCCCCGAAGAAAATAGGAGTTGGTGCACTAGCAAGGCGGTTGTGATGCATGTTTCGGAGCATGAGGAACGGAACATCGAGCGGCCTGCGGTTGTGAATGCAATGGAGGACAAGCAAATCTCTTAACCCAACGACGCCACCACTGTCATGCCTTTGGCTAAGAGAGTAGCCGAGGAGCCTATGAATGTATCTGTAAAGCGGATCCCTCAGCTTGGTACTCTTAGTGCTGCTCGGATTGTAGAACCCTTCCCCAATCTGAGCCCACATGGCTTGGCGCTCGTTGTCTTCGATCTCTCTCAATCCCCCTGTATTTTCTTCGTTTCCCGCATCCTCCTCCGCATACAACCCGATAATCGATCCGAATTGTGCCATGGAGATCGAATACCTCGTTCCGCCACACCTGAATGACACCCCGTCATTATCGAACGGGTCGCACCTTGAAGTGAATGCAAAGGTGCTGTAGAATTCCAAGGTGCATTCATGGACGGAACGGAGTCGGGTTGTTAGCGCGACTCTGAGTGGTCCCGTGACAATGTTGTTGAAACGGTCAATTTGATTCACCATGGTTAGCAGTTCTGTGCACGCCTGCCTCGGGTATTCCTCCGGCCTTGTTTGAAGAAGCTCGTATCGAGCTCTTGCATCTAGCTCATTGGCGTTGAATCTAGTAAACTTCCTGGCCATCTGCAAGAATACACCAAAAGTTAGCATGAAACAGAAATATTTTCGGACAAAACTGCAAACAGCGGGCTGGACACGACCCCGTGCCCAGCGGACACGGCCCCGTGTCCAGGGGTCTGTTACTCAAAAATCCCATTTTTCGACCCGGTTTCGAAAACTTGAAAATTTTTGAACCAATAGGTGCGGTTTCCCCCGAAAATGAAACCCTAAGTGCCGTTTTTCCCAAAATAACCCGTTTACCCTATCAATTTTATCTATTTCGGTTCAAGAACAAGGGTTTGGGGTTTTTGTAAGAAATCGGGTGAATCTATGAACAATACAAGTGTATTTACTTCCCTTAACACTAATCTAACTAAATGCAAACAGATTTAGGCAAAAATTTTAGGTTCGATCCGGATGAACATCAAGAACCCTAGATTTTCCCCAAATTTGTGGTGTATTAACTACATGCAAGTAACTAATCTAACTACTAAGAGTGACAGAATCATACCTTGACGCTGTTAGATCGGTAAGAGACGTTGGAATTTCGCGAAAAATCGCCTGGAACCAGAGCTTTTGTGGGGAAACGGGGCGTGTGGAATGAAGAAACTGTTTTGAAAAAGGGGTTTTATCCCGTCTGCAGCGCGAACACGGCCCCGTGTCCAGCGGACACGGCCTCGTGCCGAGCTTTTTTTTTTTTTTTTTTTTTTTCGTGCGCGTGTGAGTGCCCCTTTTTCCCATAAGCTATGGTTTAGAAAACTTACCGCTTTATTTTGCCGCCTCAATCGTTCGTAACTTACCAGGCATGATGTTTTTATTCTTCCACGGTCTGAAGCAAGATCTCTTCTTCCTCATCCTCAATAAATCCTTGATAGAGTTTCAGCCGTTGGCCATTGACTTTAAATGGTGGCCCATTTCGAGGTTTAATTTCTACTGCACCGTGTGGAAAAATATGGGTGACGGAAAAAGGTCCTGACCACCTAGACTTTAATTTACCAGGAAACAATCGAAGTCGTGAATTAAACAAAAGAACTAAATCTCCTACCCGAAATTCATTAGGTTTAATATGTTTGTCATGCCAATTTTTCATTCTTTCCTTATAAATCTCAGAGTTTGAGTATGCATAATTCCTAAGTTCATCTAATTCATTTATTTGACAAAATCGATTTTTACCAGCAAATTCTAGATCCAAGTTTACATTTTTGATTGCCCAGTAGGCTTTGTGTGCAATTTCTACTGGCAAGTGACAACTTTTTCCATAGACTAGCTTATATGGGGTTGTACCTATCGTTGTTTTATAAGCAGTTCGAAAAGCCCATAAAGCATCATCTAATTTATCAGCCCATTCCTTTCTATTTAACCCTACGGTTTTTTCGAGTATTCGTTTCAACCCTCTATTGGTCACTTCGGCTTGTCCGTTTGTTTGAGGGTGATAAGCTGTCGAAACCCGGTGATAGACCCCATATCTTGTTAAAAAAATTTCAAGTTGATGATTACAAAAATGGGTACCTCTATCACTTATTAAAGCTTTAGGGGTGCCAAAACGAGAGAATAATTTTTTCAGAAATCTTACCACTACTCTTCCATCATTTGTTGAAAGTGCTTCGGCCTCGGCCCATTTAGACAGGTAATCTACTGCCACAAGTATGTATTTGTTTCCTTTCGATGGTGGGAAAGGTCCCATAAAGTCAAGTCCCCACACATCAAAAATTTCACAAACAAGAATGCCATTTTGTGGCATTTCGTTTTTGGAAGAAATATTACCTGTTCTTTGGCAAGCATCACATGTCTTTACAAGATTTTGGGCATCTTTGTAAATGGTTGGCCAATAAAATCCTGAATCAAATACCTTTCGTGCGGTACTGGCAGCACCATGATGTCCTCCGTATGGACCTTCGTGACAATGGCGGAGAATTCTTCGCGCTTCATTACCATGTACGCATCGTCTGACGAGTTGGTCGGCACACATTTTGAAAAGATATGGATCTTCCCAAAAATAGTGTTTCACATTGGCAAAGAATTTTTTTCTTTGATGATGTGGCCACCCTTTTGCGACTATTCCGCTAGCTAGGTAGTTAGCAAAGTCGGCGTACCATGGTTCTTCCTTAAATTC
Source organism: Helianthus tuberosus (assembly GCA_030545235.1). NCBI lineage: Eukaryota > Viridiplantae > Streptophyta > Magnoliopsida > Asterales > Asteraceae > Helianthus > Helianthus tuberosus. Next base: position 10,167,819 of record CM060354.1, on the reverse strand, counting down.
CACCATTTCCAGGGATTCAGTTGGAAATTTTTCGTTGATTTGCTCGTCCCTGGTTGCCTCCAAAGCTGGGTCTTCTAGGCGCGAAAGATGATCTGCTGCGGTATTTTCTGCTCCTCTTTTGTCTTTGATTTCAATGTCGAATTCTTGGAGGAGTAGAATCCACCTAATCAAACGTGGTTTTGCGTCTTGCTTCTTAAAGAGATATCGAATGGCTGCATGGTCTGTATAGACTATAGTTTTAGAAAGAATAAGATAAGAACGAAATTTATCAAAAGCAAATACCACAGCTAGTAACTCTTTTTCAGTTGTTGTGTAATTTTCTTGTGCATCGTTAAGTGTTTTACTAGCATAATATATTGGGTGGAAATGCTTTTCTTTTCTCTGTCCCAAGACAGCTCCAACTGCAAAGTCACTAGCATCGCACATGATTTCGAAAGGAAACTTCCAATCAGGTGCTATCATGATAGGTGCATTGACTAGCATTTCCTTTAGGGTTAGAAATGCTTGATTGCATTCCTTGTCAAAGATGAAAGGAGCATCTTTTTCAAGTAATTTTGTTAGAGGCCTTGAGATTTTTGAAAAGTCTTTGATAAACCGCCTATAGAATCCGGCATGCCCTAGGAAACTTCTAATAGCTCTTACGGAGGATGGAGGAGGTAATCTAGAAATGGTATCTATTTTGGCTCGATCCACCTCCATTCCTTCGCTTGAGATCTTGTGACCGAGTACTATTCCCTCCGTTACCATGAAATGGCATTTTTCCCAATTAAGGGCGAGGTTATTTTCCTCACATCGGGATAGCATTCGTTCAAGGTTACCGAGGCATTGGTCGTATGAATCCCCAAAGATAGAAAAGTCGTCCATGAAGACTTCCATTGTCTTTTCTATCATGTCATGGAAAATGGCTACCATGCAACGTTGGAATGTTGCGGGGGCATTACATAGACCAAACGGCATGCGTCGATAAGCAAAAGTTCCATAGGGACATGTGAAAGTTGTCTTTTCTTGGTCTTCGGGTGCTATCGGGATTTGAAAGTAACCTGAAAAACCATCCAAGAAACAGTAAAATTTATGACCGGATAATCTTTCTAACATTTGATCAATTAAGGGTAAAGGAAAATGATCCTTTCTTGTTGCTTCATTTAATCGTCTATAATCTATACATACTCTCCATCCTGTGACGGTTCTTGTTGGTATTAATTCATTCTTTTCGTTAGTAATTACCGTCATACCTCCTTTTTTTGGAACTACTTGGACGGGACTTACCCAAGGACTATCGGAAATAGGATAGATAAGTCCGGCGTCAAGTAATTTGATGACTTCGTTTTTAACCACTTCTTGAACATTTGGATTTACGCGACGTTGTGGTTGTATGACTGATTTGTAGTCATCATTCATCAAAATTTTGTGTGTGCACATAGAAGGACTAATTCCTTTTATGTCAACAAGTTTCCAAGCTATTGCATTTTTGTGTTTTTTCAAAAGACTAATTAGTTTTTCTTTTTCTAGGTTATCTAATTTAGACGAAATAATTATAGGTAATTTACCATCTTTGTCCAGAAAAGCATATTCCAAACCTTTTGGAAGTTCTTTGAGCTCAAGTGGTGGGTCTTTAGGAGACTCCTTATTTGGTTGCTCGTTTCGATCAAGAACTTTAAAAGTTTGTTCTATGGCGACCTCTTCTTCAACAAAGTGGTCAATCTCTTCACTTGTATCGGGTGGTTCATCTTCATCTTCAATTAGGGGGTCATTATTGCCGAATGGATATTTCATTGATCGTTCGAGATCGACACTTCTTTTAAATGCCCCTAATTGAAGAGGTAAATTGTTGGACTTCCGGTTTTTCAAAGCTTCGTAAGTTTTTACAAATGGTCGTCCCAACACAAGAGGAGCGTCATCGAGGATGACAAAGTCAGTCGGGATCACCATTTGATTTGTTTGAACCAAGACATCTTCAACTATACCGATTGATTTTATTACTTTCCGATTGGATAGAAAAATGGGTATTTGAAGTGGAGAAAAATCACTAATACTTAATTTTTCGAAAAGGTAGTTAGGCATTATGTTAACACAAAGATCTTTATCGATTGTGACATTACTAATAAACGAATTTTGAAAGAAACAAGGAACCGGTGTGATGTTAATTTCAAATGGGTCTTCTTTTATTAGTGAAGTTTGATAATTAGTTAACTTAACACTTACCGTTTCGTCAATTTTAGTGTTAGTGTTTAACTCTTTTAAAAACTTAGCATGAGTGGGTACTAAACAATGATTTTCGAAAGAAGGTGACAAGAGATTAATTTCTTCAAAATTAGACTCTTCTTGAATTTTAACGTTGTCGGACTCACCTTTTTCGTTGTTTAACTCATGTGTTGGTTTTTCACTTATTTGTTCTTCCATTTTTTCATTTTTAGTTATCTCTTCCTTTTTTAATTCTTCTCTTGCGCGGGACTCCTCTTCCCTTGCGCGAGCTTCTCTTATACACCGATCGATAACTCTAATGTGTTCTAATATCCTATCGGTCACTTCGGTTATAGAAAAAGAATCATTATTTTCTAAGCTTGAATCCGGTTGTTCGACCCTTTGTTCCTCATAATACCCATATGAAGTTGATGGTTCACACCATGGTCCTTCATTGTGAGCATATGATGGATAAGGTTCGTAATTTTGTTCTTCATAATACTCATATGAGGTGGGTTGTTCACGCCAAGGTTCCTCATAATAAGCATATGAAGGTGGTGGCTCATATCTTGGTTCCTCAAAGTATGAGTAAGAAGGCTCATACCTTGGTTCATCAAAATACGAGTATGAGGGAGGAGGTTCATACCTTTGGTCTTCATAGGATGTGTATGAAGTTGATGGCTCGTACCTGGGCTCCTCATAGTAAGTGTATGAATTGGATGGTTGATACGAGTGATTATTTTGATTCGAACGTGTATTACGACAATTTGTGCAATAATTACCCCTATAATCATCCTCATCATAGGTGTAGTTGTAACCTCCTGAGTATTGATCCATAAGAATCACTCAGCAGACCACAACTGAGCCTCGGGACCAGAAAATGAAACAACGATTGAAACAGAAGGCTGGACACGGCCCCGTGTCTGGTGAACACGGCCCCGTGTACAGGATCTGTATCTGGGCGTTTTAATTAAAGTTACTGGTCACGTTGAGCACGGGGGCGTGTTCAGCGAACACGTCCCCGTGTTCAGACTCTGTATCTGGGTATCTAACTAAAAATATGCAGCACGGGGGCGTGTTCAATGAGCACGGCCCCGTGTTCAGGCTACTGTAAATGCAAACTAAACTAAAATGCAGAAAAATGTGCGTGCGTTTTGAAAAGGTTTTGAAAAACTGATTAGGCCGTCGATTTTAAACTTTCTCAAAATCCTTGTGTCCCCGGAAACGGCGCCAAAAACTTGATGCGTGCGAAGTGTCGTATATATTAGGTGTATATTTTAAGTCCTTTTTAACACTTATTTTAGCCAAGTTTTAAATTTATAAAACACGATATTTCACTAACACTAAACACACATATGGGCAAGTGCACCCATCGTTGAGTGTAGTATAGCGTTGGTAAGATACCGAGGTCGTCCAAGGACACAAGAGCTTTTAATACCGGTTTATCCTCAACGTCTAACCAAAACAAAAGTTTAGAAAAAAGTTTTAAACTAAGAAAAATAAAACTAACTAAAATGCTGAAAATAAAAATAAAATAAAAACAGATAGACAAGATGAATCACTTGGTTCCGACTCGTATCTAGTATAACCTTTGATTATTTCCGCACTTTTGCACATAATTAAGAGATTATCTTAGTTATTGTAGTAGGCCCCTCTTTTGAAGGTGACGTTACCCTCACCCCAGTAGTTTGAGTCAGCAGGGATACAATCCTAAAGGGGTGGATTATTGGAAGATAATGAATTAAGTTATTAATGCAGTATTGTGGTAGGCCCCGCTTTTGGCGGTGACGTTACCCTCGGCTAAGTAGTCTGAGTCAGCAGGGATACAATCCTAAAGGGCCGGGTTATAGTATTAATAGTAGTTAACTTATGAGGGGATCAAAGAGTTTGGACCCCCGCCATCCAATACCGTGAAGTATTGAAGGAGGTCCTACTAAATTTGACCCAGGTCCATTGCAGGACCTCTAAACGCTGAACAATGGCAAGACCTTTACCAAACCGTTCCCTTAACCCCCTACCAGGTAGCCAACATACCTCCATATAGACCATGGAGATATGAATGGTGAAAATCCTTTATTTTATATAGACAGTAAAATAATGCCAAGACACCACGGACAAACGATAAGGAAAGATCACCTTCAACATAAGTAACTAGTTATTAAAGTCATTAATACAAAACCAAATAAAAAGTGCAAAAGATTAGAAATAAAAAGTATTATACTAGACACTTTGTCTTCACCAAGTGATGTAAGAGACTTAGGCAAACATGGCCTTGATTGTCAAGAACTCTTACGATCAATCTTGGATCCCGAGACGACTCACACACTCTATGATGGACAATGGATGATGGTGGTGGATGATGGTGTTGTGATGGTGGTGGGTGGTGGATGAAGTGTGAGAGAGGTGGTGTGCCAAGGGATGAGATGAAATGAATCCAAGCACTCCTATTTATAGGCTGAACAGAGAGCTGGACACGGCCCCGTGTCCGCTGGACACGGCCCCGTGTCCGTCTGACACTCTCTCTCCTCATTAATTGTAATTCGCAATTACAATAAATGCGCCTGCTGTACTTTCGACACGCCCCCGTTTTCGCTGAGCACGGCCCCGTGATGGGCAATAGAAGCTTCTATAGGTTTGTCTTTTCTGCTGCTTCTTGGGCACGGCCCCGTGCTGGCTGAGCACGGGGCGTGTTCAGCCTTCTGTTTTCTCTATTTTGCTTTGGAAGGTGCCGTTGAGGGTTCGGGCAGTCCACTAATGTTCCTTTTCTTGTATTTATGTTGGATTTAGCTGTCTTTTTGCTTCTTTTGCGTTTTTGAGCTCATTTAATCCTGAAAATACAAAAGGAAGACAAAAACACTCTTTTTCCAATATTAGTACTAAAAAAGGGTTAGTTTTATGCCTCATTTGATGTAATTTATATGTTGCATTTTACACACATCAGTGGCTCCAAGTCCATAGGATATTTTAAAGGCTCATTCTATTTGCACCCCCCTCTTACTGATTACACCCCCCCTTGTGAGAGGAAAACTGTCGGTCTCACGCAGGCCCCACCTGTAAATATGTGAGAGGAGGGGGGTGTAGAAAGTAGATAGGGGGTGTAGATAGTAGTACCCTATTTTAAAATATGTTAGTCCCAAGATAAAATTTAAAATAGTTTATAAAAAGCTTTTCTTGAGAAAAGAAAAATAACATTAAAATATACAGTCTTCTTCTTTGTTCTTCTTCACAAATAATAACAGTGGCCGGAACTTCAAACACTTGCCGGAGATTTTTAAATCTTTGTATTTTCTTTCAAGTTTAGTAAGATTCGGGGGTATCCTAATATCTTTTCAGGGGTATCCCATACATAAAACTTGAAAAAAAGAAGAAAAAATACACTTCGCCAAAAAAGTTGAGGGGTATCCCGGGCTACTCCTCGCCTCCACGTAGATCCGCCCCTGGACCGTATCAAGCCGTACTGTACCAGGTATATTCGGTACCGATACCCACTTTTGGGGATTTCGGTAACGGTATTTTCGGTACCGGTTGGTACCGAGCTCATCAAATCCTGTAGCAACGTAGCAATGCAAGTAATTGCACTGTTTAGATTACTTTTCATACACACAGTAAGTAAACTGTGTTTCGTTTGAATGAGGTTTTATATTCACAACAACTTATTTTGCTTTATTTTTTGTCCTTTTACGTAATGAATGAATTGTAGCATGTAAAATAAACTTGGATATTTAGATTATTGATGAGCAAATCGTATCAAATCCTGTAATCAAACCGGTATCGAATCGGTACCAAATTTACTATACCAAATCATTTTCGGTACCAATTTGGTACCCACCTTTTGGCGTTTTCAGAATCGTTACTTTCGGTTCGACACCGGTCTAGCACCATATCTATATTTATTGATTTTTACCTTCAAATATCATACCGTATTGTACCGAGCATTTTCGGTGCCGGTACCTAATTTCGATGATTTTCCGGATCGGTACTTTCGGTGCTGTTACCGGTACCGAGCTCATTCATATTTTAACGTGTTAGCACCGTAATAACTGAACTGAAAGCAACCGAATTTCCAACGTGTAGGACGTGTGGGTCCTATTATTATTATTATTATTATTATTATTATTATATATTAGGTTATTTAAAATCGCTTTTTTTAACGGATTGACTATCCTTTTCACGACATTTTTATTTATGTTTTGATATTCGGTATCTGCTTGCCGTTACTGACACGTGTTTTGCAGTCATTGGGTCATCGCCGCAACGCGCGGGCGGAAATTTAACTAGTTATATTCAACAAAATTAACTTTGAGATAAAAATCAGTAATTTAGTTTTTGGGCCTATAAGGTAAACAAATAAACTTATACGTACTCATGGGTCGGAAGATACATATGAATATACATGTGATGTGGTGTATTATGAGAGAAGTCTTTACATGTACGTAACATGTGATGTTATGAGATAATAGTTTTTACCTGCTGAACATGTGAAAAATATATAATTTTATGTGCATGTAAATAGGGTGACCGAGGTTATGAGTAGGGGTAACCGCACCCCTTAAGGGTAATTTTTAAGCAAAAATCGTATGTATCATATGAAAAAATGTATTATATGTAAGTCGTGGTTATTATTAAATATATTCTACATTATTAAATATTTTGATCCTAACGAGAAAATGATTAATTTACAGTATTTTTATTTTTTGAAAACTTTATTTCTTTATACTCATAAACAACAATTCTTTTAAATTAGTTATCAACAACAGACATAACCGTCAATGAATTAAAGACCATTTTTATTTTTCATTTTTGTGATTGTTCTGTCACAGAATTGCAACCGTTCCAAATTATGTGATCTCGAATGGGATATGTCACCTGTGGTGCAATCTCGACTGTTGGGCCTTGGTTTATATTGGGCTAAAAGCCTAAAACTCAACATCTAAGGCAAGATTAATTTGCCTAATTGTATTTGTGAATCTAATCTAACTTATAAGGCCATCCGTAGTCATAAAGCCCCTTGTGGGGCGTTATGCGACACGTGTCGTGCCACGTCACACGGGGGCTTTATGGGGCGTTATATCACTAGAGTCCGTAGTCATAAAGCCCATACCCATCATTACCTATTTAATAATTTTCAATTTTATTAATTAACTATCAAAAAACATTTCTTTATTGTGATTGGTCAGATTTTCAAAAACAATCAAAATCGCGCCGCTATAATACTCGCGCCACACCCCAATTTTTCATTTATACCGCCCCTAGTTTTGGTGTTTGGGCGTTTTGACGGCGCTATCTTTGGGCAAAGCGCCCCACTACGTATCCCCTAATAAAAGACTCACATAATGCCACATGTCATTTTCTCCTTCAACCTCTTAAATTTTATTTATATTTGTTTAATAAATTTCTTTTATTATTAATATTACCATATTATAAATTAGCAAATTTTGGTTGCATTGTGTGTTGTACCCCAAGCTTTGGGGATTTTTCAAAAAAAAAAACTTTGATTTTTCATTTTTAACCCAAACTTTTTCATATTTTGTATTTTGACCCCTTTTATTTTTTTTTACTTTTAACCCAAAGTTTACCATCTTTTATAATTTAACACAACACTTTATAATTTAACACAACACTTTATTATTTACAACTTTCGTCCCCCATACGTTTTATCTTTCGCAAGTTTTTCGTTTTACGTTTCGTTCTAAATTTTGCGAGTTAACATCTCGTAGCGTGCATGTGAGGTTCAACGTTTTTTGCTCTATTTTTTCAAATTTGACAGACCCGTCGCAACGTGTCCATTTTTTTCTCTTTTGAAAAGTTCACCGCAACGGGCGGGTCCTAGATCGACTAAGTTATTATTTTCTACATTTTACCTTTCTGGTTAATTTCTTCGCATTAACACACTGTAACGGGTGTGCGTGGTTCAACGTTTTTAAGTCTGCTTTTCGTTCAGTGTAATTTTTACCATTTTATCTATTTTATTTTTACGATGTTGAGAGTCGATGCCGTTGTGGCATTGGTGCTACTTGGCACGGTTTTACGAACGTTTTTAACCTATTAAAATTTTTACTAATATTTTGTTTCGGTTTACCCCTATAGCTCCTTTACTTAAAAACTATTTTTTACGTGCCTATTTTATGTACGTGTATGTATAAATATGATTTGTTCTACATTCCGACGTAAACTTTCTTTTATAGATAAGTCAGGTCAAATATGATACGTTTTCGTTTAAAGAAACCATTTTTACGTGTATATTTTTATGTACGTTTTGGTATAAATTCAAGTTATACATTTTGACGTAAACTTTTTTAGATAATGATTCAGGTCAAATATAATTTGTTTTCGTGTTTATTTTATGTATGTTTTGAACCGAGTTGAGTCAAATTATGGTTTATTTTCCCCCTTTTTTTCGAAAGCTCTAATTAATCTCTTTCGATTACATGTGCATATTTTCCTTCATACCATTTACGTTTTCTATGTATGAGTTGGGTCACATATAATACGTTATGATTGTTCGATATGAATTTGATTTACTTTACGTTAGATCCAATCACAATGCTTATACATGTTACATTGAGTTCAACTGGATACGTCGAAATGTGTGTTTTCATATGGTTAATGCATCATATAACGTTTGGACTAATCCATTCAATGTTTACGATGTACCCGCGCCGCAACGCGGGCGGGTCTTAACCCTAGTTAATATTAATTAATAACCAATATATAGATATCACTTATTTTTATCCTTATCTTTATCTAAAATTAAGAGTAAATTACAAATTTTGTCCTTTATGTTTGTACCAAATTGCAGGCGGTGTCCTTTACTTTTAAATTTGACGAGTTTTGTCCTTAACGTTTCAAAATTTGACGAGTTTTGTCCTTAACGTTTCAAAATTTGACGAGTTTTGTCCTTAATAAATAACTTTAATTTTGCAATTTAGACTATTTGTTTTTTGTTTTTTACTTTTAACTCAAAGTTTTTCATATTTTGCAATTTAATATCAACTTCTTTTTATTTTCAATTTGGTCCACCATACTTTTCATCTTTCCAAAGTTTTTCGTTTTGTTCTAATTTTTGTGAGTTAACGCACCATAACGTGCGTGTGAGGTTCAACATTTTTTCGTATATTTTTTCCCATTTGACTGGTTCGTGGCGTCACATCTATTTTTCTGCGTTTGACAAGTTCGTCCAACACGCGAGTCCTGGATGGACTTAGTTATTTTTTCTATGTTTTACGTTTCGGTTTAATTTATCAGCAACGAGCGTGCGTGATTCAAAGATTTTACGTCTGCTTTTCGTTCGACGTTATTTTTGTTCCCGTTTTTATTTATTTTGTTTTTACGAGCTTTTCCGGTGTTGGTGGTCGCTGACAATGGTATAGTATTGCTACTACTTAACACAGTTTTACAACAACCGCTGCAACGCAGGGGCTTAATACTAGTTAAGCAAATAAACCAGTATAGTATTTAGCTAATTAAATAAATCAAATGACTTGTTGACACTTATGCGTAATCCAAATTTTATGATTTTAATGAACATGACTTATAAATTGTTTGGCTGTATAATTACAAGAAAAAAAGATGGTCAATAAAAATAGTTTCATGGATTTTTATTTACGGTTTCAAATTGTATAAATAAAGTTACGATAGCAAGTTCTAAAAATTGAAAATTTAACTTCTGACAACTAAAATTAGTGAACCTCAATAATCAGGATACAGCATGTTGATAACTTTTGCTACTATGATAGGGTATGGTACTACAAAGCCTATATGGGCTTTATCACGTCACATTAACAACATGTCATATAAGAGGGCTTTACTTTTAATTAAAATAATCGTAATCTTTGACTAATTTGTAACCGAGGTTTGTTTATTATTTTTTTGACTTTTTTTGACCTTTTTCATCCTACCTGATCTCGATTTTAAAATTGTTGTAAATTTGGCAACTGGCGTTTAAATTTTACTACCTCCGTCCCATTAAATGTGTCTTTTTTTTTGAACGGCAAAACACTTTATATATATATATATAAAGAGCCAGCAAGAAGCTGGGAAACAGAATTACAACCCCAAAAACGAGACGAACATAAGCAAAACAACTACATCGAATCCAAAATATTAAAATGTAACCAGTTCCCCCATAAATGTGTCTTATTTTGAATTTTGAAAGTCTTTATTTATAAACTTTGACTTTAATTATATATTTTTGTGTTATATAAAACTTGATGAAAATTAACCCGATAAAAACACTTGTAAAACACACTCAAATCATATAACTTTCATCAAGTATTATCTAACACAAAAAAATTATTTAAGGTCAAAGTTCACAAATAAAGACTTTGAAAATTCAAAATAGGACACTTTTAGTGGGACGGAGGAAGTAATTTTTAAATTACTTACCCCCATTTTCATATTGTTTTACAACCGCATATAAAAAAGCCTGGTCTATTCGCACACGCCCTTGGTCTATTTGCACACTCAAAGCGCCCCGCTATGGCCAAAGCGGGGCGCTTTGGTTTAAAGTCAACAGACAAGGACTGACAGGTTCAGTCCTTGTCTGTTGCTTTACATCAAAGCGCCCCGCTATGGCCTAAGCTCGGCGCTTTGGTTTTTTTTTTTTTTTTTTTACATCTTGGGCGTATTTTTGACTGGTGACTGATCTACGTTTAAGTTCAAATTTTACATTTTTTGTCCAAATTTTACAATATTTAATTTGTTTGTGCACATATATATGTAGGTGTTGTGGTGGTGAAAAGTCTCTAGTACTTAATTATGAAGGTCTAGCATAATGTCTAATTAAAATAATGTAGGTATGTACGTTGAGTGTGGATGTGAAAATAATAATTAACTTGTCTTGACTTTCCTTTTTCTTGTTCCCCATGTCAACAGGTCATGGCAAAAGGACAGAGCCGAGATGGGGAGAGGATGATGTAGGTGTTGTGGTGGTGAAAAGTCTCTAGTACTTAATTAAGAAGGTCTAGCCTAAGGTCTAGCCTAAGGTCTAATTAAAATAATGTAGGTATGTACGTTGAGTGTGGATGTGAAAATAATAATTAACTTGTCTTGACTTGCCTTTTTTCTTGTTCCCCATGTCAACAGGTCATGGCAAAAGGATAACAAAAGATAGAAGTTTCAAAAGTGTTGGTTGATTATACAGGGATCAGATCCGGAACTTGCAGTATAGTCCATATATATTAAAAAATGATGTATAATGGAAAAAGCGTAAAATTTAGACTTTTAACAAAGCGTTTGTGAATTAAAAGCAAAGTGGCCATAGCAGGGCGCTTTTAGTGTGCAAATAGACCAAGGGCGTGTGCAAAGTGTCATGCTATTCAAGTTAAATCATGAAAAGTCTCAAGTACTTAAGGGTCATGCTGATACACATAACACTACTCATAGGAGTACTTGTGCTTTCAAACTAAAATGATACGATACAATGGAATACGACATCACACGTAACCGATTTGATCCGGAACTTGCAGTATAGTCCATATATATTAAAAAATGATGTATAATGGAAAAAGCGTAAAATTTAGACTTTTAACAAAGCGTTTGTGAATTAAAAACAATATTAAAAAATTTAAAAAAGGCCCTAAGCGCTGCGCTTTGACCTAAGAGGGGCGCTTTGCCCGAAAATTTAAAAATGTAAAAAAAAAAAAAAAAAAAAAACCTCAAAGCGCCCCTCTTTGGCCATAGCGGGGCGCTTTGATGTAAAGCAACAGACAAGGTCTGACCGCGTCAGTCCCTGTCGGTTGACTTTACACCAAAGCGCCCCGCTTTGGCCATAGCGCGGCGCTTTGGGGTGTGAAAATAATTTTCTCCGTGTGTAAATAGCATGAACCTATAAAAAACCACATATTCTTAGTCGTAACTTTCGCATGTTACCAAAAAAAATTTACCTACTGAACATGTGAAAATATGTAATTTTATGTACATGTATGTTACTAGGGGCGGGGTGACCAAGGCTTTTAGTAGGGGGCAACAAGCAAAAATCGTGTGTAGCGTGTGTAAAGATGTACTATATCAAACTTATGATGATAATGGAAAAAAAAAATTAAATTGTAGTATCTATTCTTTTAAAACATGTTATTTCTGTTTAGATGGAATTAACAACTTTTATTTTAATTAGTTATCAAAAATAGAATTATTAGTGAAAGACTTTTGATAGGAACTATTTGCCTCTAGTCAGCTTGGCATAGTCTATTTATTCTTTTTATTTTTACACGTGTTTTCTCACCGAATTGCAATGGTTGTAAATTATGTGATCGTTCTACGACCATCAAAAAATTTAAAACTTAAACTATATTTTTTTCTTTTTTCCTTCACAATCGAAATGATCGTAAAACTTTAACTAATTTGTAACCGAGGTTTATTTTTTTACATTTACTTATTCATGTGCCTTTTTTCGTCCATTCTGTGCTCGATTTAAAATTGTTGAAAATTTAGCAACCACACTTAAATTTATATTTTAAAATACTTAGTCCCATTTTTAGACTGTAAAAACAACCGCATTAAACGACCACAAGTTCTTATTAGAAGCTTTTGCATTTTTATTATATATAACAAAAATATTATTTTCACAGATTACCAAAAGAGAGTTTATTAGGAGAAAGTAAACTAATACGATTAATGTATTGTGATATAAGCTTTGGATTCCAGTTTATTTAGAATTAGAAAAAGAAAGAAAATGGCATGAGAAAAGCATGATGGCTTTACATCCTACAAAATTAACTTCAATTAACAATGAAATAAAAATCAATAAGTTAGTTTTTTAGCCTATAAGATAGCTTCGGATTTCTCAGTTTATTTAGAATTAGAAAAAGAAAAACATAGCAAGAGAAAAGCAAGATGCACTTTACATCCAACAAAATTAACTTCAATTAACATTGAAATAAAAATCAATAATTCAGTTTTTTAGCCTATAAGATAAACAAATAAACTTATACATGACCATGGTTCAGAAAATACATATCTAACTCCATGAGTACCTTAATTCATGTGTTAGAATATTTTAAGTACACATGAGATTTGAGAATACTTGATAGTATGAATATACATGTAACGTGGTGTATCATGAGAGACGTGTTTACATACATGTAATACGTGATACTATAAGTTAATAGTTTTTACATGCCAAACATATGAAAAATATATAATTTTATTTGCAAGTAACAAGGGGGCGAGGTTATGAGTAGGCGGTTGCCCACTTAGTAAAACTTAATATCTCGCTTAAGCAAAAATCCCAATTGCCCACAATCAAAAATAATTTTGGGTCCGCCATGTAGCATGTGACAAAGAAATATGCGTTCCTGTTATTAAAATATGATGAGAGTACATGTGTATCATAAACAAATGGGTAAATTACACTTTTCGTCCTTTATGTTTGTACAGGATTGCAAGTGATAACCTTTAACTTCAATAATTACAGTCACAATCATTTATTTGGAAAACTCGTTACATCTTTCGTCCTTTAGCACTAACTAGGTTAAAAATTTTAGTTATGTCTATTTATATAAGGGCACTTTGGTCTTTTTACCAATCTAATTAAAATATATTATAAATAAAACAAAAATAAAATTAAAAACTGATAAATTATACCATCACCAACCCTAGCTGTATCTTCATCATATTCACTTGCAGAAACATTAGTTTCTTCCTCCTCACAACCACCGTCCGTACAACTCATGAACGCCACCACTCCGGCCACTGACGACCACCCTACGCCGCCGTATTCTCGCGATTGCTCCTCCTCCTCCACGTCATCATCATCGTCCGTGACAATCGAGTGGCTTTGTTGAAACGAAGTTCAAAAATTGGGGGTTTTCGTTATCTTGGATGGAGAATAAGTTGGGAATGAAAGAAAACTGGTTTACGATGGCCTAGGTTTTCCAAGAAGCCGACGATTGTGAAGCAGATTCTGACGATGGCGGGTCAAGGTTTTTCAGTGAAGGGGTTGTGCTTGGTTAAAGATTTACCAGAATCAAGAACCCTAATGGCACCAGGATGAGATCCAGGTGTTCTTCCATCCATCGCCACCCTAATCTTTTTATTGTGGATGGATAGTGGGAAATAGGTTTAATGTAGCTTGATTAAGGTCTTCAAATGGGGCTAGTAAATTAAAGTGATTCTGACTTATTCAATGGGATGAGTGGTGGTAGAGTCAAGTTAAGGTGGTGGTGGTGGTGGCAGTGGCGGAGGCGGCGGCGGCAGCAGTGGCAGTGGTGGTGGATTTGGATGATAGGTTTAGAGAGAGAAAGTGGTGAGATAGAGAGATTGTTTATGTTTTAAATATATATTTTTTTTGTTTAAACTTATTTTTGAAATTACCAATCTACCCCTCATGTGCAAGGCACATGTCATACTTAATTGAAAATTTTAACCTAGTTAGTGCTAAAGGACGTATAGGGTAATGCGTTTTCCAAATAAAGGATTGTGGTTGTAATTATTGAAGTTAAAGGCTATCCACTGAAATCCGATACAAACATAAAGGACGAAAAGTGTAATTTATCCTAAACAAATAGTAAGCTTTAACCGATTATGTAACTTAGGTATATATATATATTTTTTTTTCGTTCTTTCTGTGCTCGATTTAAAGTCGAATTTGCAACGGACACTTAAATTTTAACTTTAAATTGCTTAACTATATTTTTAAACTATTTTACCACCGCATTTAAACTATAAATTCTTGTCGAACCTTTCACATTTTAATTATTATTATATATAAAATAATTATTGTTTTCACAAATTACCAAAAGAATTTTTATTGCAGAGAAAGTAAAGTAATATAATTAGTGTATTGTGATATAAGATTTGGATTTATCAGTATATTTATAGAATATAAAAGGGAAAAAAGGCATGAGAAAGTAAATTAATATTTTTGGCCTATAAGAACGGATAAACTTATATATGCCCATGGGTTAGAAAATACATATCAAGTCCATAATTACCTCAATTCATGTGTTGAAAATTTTATAAAAATGAATTTGAGAAAAAGTGATGGTATCTATCTATATCTATATCTATATCTATATCTATATCTATATCTATATCTATATATATAATAAACAAAACCATTGGGGACACATGTCACCCCTTGGTTAAGCCACATAAGCCATCCACGTGGCATATCTTTGGAGCGAGTATTGGACAAGCGTATGATGGAAGTTTTGGTGTATTAGGGAAGTGTTGACTCTCTATCTCTCTCTCTCTCTCTCTCTCAATCTTCAATAGCCTTATTTCGAAAACCCTAAAGAAAAAATCATCTGCCTCCATAGCAAGGATTGAAAGCATCCATGGAAGGCAAGACAGATATTTTTCTATCCTATATCAGATCCACGTATGTTTTTTTATCATTCGTCTTTCATATTGTTTAATCTTGATTTATCATTCACAAACCCTAATTTTCAGTGAGTCGATTCTAATATATCTCTGATTCATCTTATACTCAGATTACCGAGGGGCGGTGATTGGGTCCAACAACGTTACAACTCGCACGCCGGCGTCACCAGTACTCAACGTCGACGGCAACATCTTCTTACCGGTATTATTACGCAAATCGGAGGAGTTGATGTTGAATTTGACGTTTGAAGTTCCGGCAAAGCTTAAATCTCGAAGAGAGGTTATTAATTGCTTAAACCCTGCTGTTGTTTCAGGTATAAAATTGAATCTTGATTTGTTGTCTTGTGTTTTAACTAGGGTTTGTTCAATTGTTTATTTTTAGATTGAAAAATTTGTTTATTCCTTATTGATTTCTTAGTTGTTTTGGGCTGTTTTGTCTATAAGTTACTAGCTGGTTGCAATTTATGTGAAATTTATACTTAATTCAGGTTTGTTTGTGTTGAATTTGACATTCTGTTTATTTTGTGCTAAATCTGATGCGTTTTGTTCCATCAGAAACTGATGCTGAATGTAACAATCATATGTCGCGTCATTTGATTCACTTGATTCCGATGGTGGTTCGAGTCCTGATTGATGTGAGTTTTATTCATGATTTTTTGTGTTTTTTTGTATATTGTTATTTCCCTGTACCTTAATTTTGAATTAATATGGTAGTTTTGTTTGGATTTGGTTTAAGTTAATGTTTGCCAATTTGTCTAGAGCATACAATTGAGGGATTCAAGCACAACAATGCAAGAGATGAATACATGTAAGTTTGTAGGGTTTTGATTAGTATACTATTCTTTTTATCATTCTTTGTGTGGTTTCTTTTACAGATCTGAAAACTAGGACACAATGCCCTAGCCGTCGCCTCCAGCAATGACGGCTAGGGTTTCAAAGAGTTGATCTGGAGCCAATTTAGTTGGCAGGTCTCCATTAGTTTTAACTTTAAAGTTTTAAAACATATTTGACATTAAATCAATTTTTGCATAATTATTACATGTTTTCATTTGCAAGAGGATAGTATGAGATTGCAAGATGTCCAAGTGTTCATGTTGCAAAAGGTAGACCAGAACCACTAAAGTTCTATTTAATCCATACAATCTTAATGATTTGTTTCAATCCATATGAACTGGTAAATCTTGAGCCTTGAGTTGTTAGTAACGGTGTATACATGTTGCAACTAAAGCTACAAACAATAATAACTTCCTCTAGGTTTTGTGTAGATGTGTCTACATTTCAAACAAATATTAGTAACAATGCAACTCGATAATTAGATGCCATGACTGGACGCTATTGCCTATCATTGTAGACTTTTGTACTTTTATATTTGTTTAGTAACTTCAACGGATAAATTATAAAATATTTTTAGATTTAACTTCTGTGTAGTGAAGTTTCTTTGTTAATGATCTTTTGTAGGATCCAAAGGAGAAAGCCATGTCATAGACTAGATATTGGTTGAACAATACGGTATGGCACTATTTATCTGATCTAAATAACTACAATTTTTAATATTGGCTTGGGTTTTGCTTTTGTTCTTTTATTGCTATGTGAATGAATCCTTTGTGACTATACTGGTAGGCGTAAAGAGTTTTGTTATTTCAAAAATTCATGTCATTTTCAATCTTCCAGCCTGATGCGGTCTTGCTTAAGAAGAAGCTTCAGGATAAATACCCGGTTAGTCATTTTCTTTTTTTGTTATGGGCCAAGTTAGTTAAATAAGGGGTCGAAATAGGTTTGGATTGAAATGGGTCATGCCAGGTAGGGTTGAGCTGCAAATTACTTATTTGTAGCATATTTTTGTTATATTATAGATTGTTGATGTTAATGTTTATGTGGTGTTATAAGACTTTCTCCAACATTTATACACCAACGGTCAACTGCTTCTCCAAGGATATAGTTGCATTAATGATTTGGTTTTCTAGAAAAGGCACCTAAAAGTTGTATTCTTTTAATAATTCAATTTTCATATTAGCCGTGGCTCACTTAATCTGCATTTCCCTAGGTTTTTTTGCAATGAGTGGTTGGAGACTTGGATATATTGCTGATCACCCTTCATTGGCGCCTGTTATATAATTTAAAGTCAGGCACATTATGTCACATAAAAGCTGCTATAAGAATCATTATTCATTTAAACATGTAATAATATCATGTTATCGGTGATTCACTTAATTTGACGCGTACAAAACAGAGACATTTAAAATGGCCTATTTTGACTTCTAACTCATTTTGCTTAGAATCCACTATGACCCGTCACCAATAACCCAAGCCGTTGTTTAACCATTTTTCTACAATTTAATTTTATTTAGACTTTTTGTTGAATATGATAGATATCAAGCTGTTAAAAATGTCTATTTTATGTTTGTTTTGTGCTAAATCTGATGCGTTTTGTTCCATCAGAAACTGATGCTGAATGTAACAATCATATGTCGCGTCATTTGATTCACTTGATTCCGATGGTGGTTCGAGTCCTGATTGATGTGAGTTTTATTCATGATTTTTTGTGTTTTTTGGTATATTGTTATTTCCCTGTACCTTAATTTTGAATTAATATGGTAGTTTTGTTTGGATTTGGTTTAAGTTAATGTTTGCCAATTTGTCTAGAGCATACAATTGAGGGATTCAAGCACAACAATGCAGGAGATGAATACATGTAAGTTTGTAGGGTTTTGATTAGTATACTATTCTTTTTATCATTCTTTGTGTGGTTTCTTTTACAGATCTGAAAACTGGGACACAATGCCCTAGCCGTCGCCTCCAGCAATGACGGCTAGGGTTTCAAAGAGTTGATCTGGAGCCAATTTAGTTGGCAGGTCTCCATTAGTTTTAACTTTAAAGTTTTAAAACATATTTGACGTTAAATCAATTTTTGCATAATTATTACATGTTTTAATTTGCAAGAGGATAGTATGAGATTGCAAGATGTCCAAGTGTTCATGTTGCAAAAGGTAGACCAGAACCACTAAAGTTCTATTTAATCCATACAATCTTAATGATTTGTTTCAATCCATATGAACTGGTAAATCTTGAGCCTTGAGTTGTTAGTAACGGTGTATACATGTTGCAACTAAAGCTACAAACAATAATAACTTCCTCTAGGTTTTGTGTAGATGTGTCTACATTTCAAACAAATATTAGAAACAATGCAACTCGATAATTAGATGCCATGACTGGACGCTATTGCCTATCATTGTAGACTTTTGTACTTTTATATTTGTTTAGTAACTTCAACGGATAAATTATAAAATATTTTTAGATTTAACTTCTGTGTAGTGAAGTTTCTTTGTTAATGATCTTTTGTAGGATCCAAAGGAGAAAGCCATGTCATAGACTAGATATTGGTTGAACAATACGGTATGGCACTATTTATCTGATCTAAATAACTATAATTTTTAATATTGGCTTGGGTTTTGCTTTTGTTCTTTTATTGCTATGTGAATGAATCCTTTGTGACTATACTGGTAGGCGTAAAGAGTTTTGTTATTTCAAAAATTCATGTCATTTTCAATCTTCCAGCCTGATGCGGTCTTGCTTAAGAAGAAGCTTCAGGATAAATACCCGGTTAGTCATTTTCTTTTTTTGTTATGGGCCAAGTTAGTTAAATAAGGGGTCAAAATAGGTTTGGATTGAAATGGGTCATGCCAGGTAGGGTTGAGCTGCAAATTACTTATTTGTAGCATATTTTTGTTATATTATAGATTATAGATTGTTGATGTTAATGTTTATGTGGTGTTATAAGACTTTCTCCAACATTTATACACCAACGGTCAACTGCTTCTCCAAGGATATAGTTGCATTAATGATTTGGTTTTCTAGAAAAGGCACCTAAAAGTTGTATTCTTTTAATAATTCAATTTTCATATTAGCCGTGGCTCACTTAATCTGCATTTCCCTAGGTTTTTTTGCAATGAGTGGTTGGAGACTTGGATATATTGCTGATCACCCTTCATTGGCGCCTGTTATATAATTTAAAGTCAGGCACATTATGTCACATAAAAGCTGCTATAAGAATCGTTATTCATTTAAACATGTAATAATATCATGTTATCGGTGATTCACATAATTTGACGCGTACAAAACAGAGACATTTAAAATGGCCTATTTTGACTTCTAACTCATTTTGCTTAGAATCCACTATGACCCGTCACCAATAACCCAAGCCGTTGTTTAACCATTTTTCTACAATTTAATTTTATTTAGACTTTTTGTTGAATATGATAGATATCAAGCTGTTAAAAATGTCTATTTTATGTTTGTTTCATTTCAATGCTCTTTTTCATAATACAATTGACATTTGTAATCAGATTTTGCGGATGAAAATGAATTTGTACGCGAGGCTGCACCTTATGCAGGTGAAGATGAAGGTGGATGGCAAGGTGTTCATTCAGAAAGTGTAATTTGGCCGACTGTTTTTGGGATTCTTATGTGGGATGTCATCTTTTCTGATGTGCCAAATGTCTTTCTCAGCAGATTTTAGGTACTGGAATACAGTTATTTAACGGGTCAAATGTTTTATGTTGACAGTTCTTATTGTCGGGTTTGATACGAAGTCTGCTACTACACTTTTTAAGTGTAAGATTTCAATTTATCATCTTCAGTTCTTGAACCGAAACACTCGAATCACCTTATATTCTTAACTGGATATAAAAAAATGTAGGTATTTTTATTTTTGGCTTCATGTATTTTAGTGTGTACTTCAAATTTAAGATATTTTCGAAGGTTTGGGAACGAAACAGTTCTAAATCGGATGCCGAACGAAACTGAACAATTTCTGATTGGTCAGGTAATCGGCTCCCATTATTTATATTTTTCAGTTACTGTTATGTTTGGACCCGATAGGAACTCTTTATCAGTTTTAGTTTGTAGACATGAAGTAGAGCCATCTACGAGATTTTATATTTTAATGCTTGCTCTTTGTTTTTCACTTACAAGCCTCTTTTTTGGAGCTATTGTTTAGGTTCATGTTCAAGGTAGGCCAATTGTAAAAGTGGGATAAAGAGCAATTTTTATGGTGAAGATGGAGAACAGTGTGGGGTAGAGCAACTTGCCCTGCAATATTATGCATGTGAATATTGTAACACCCCGAAAATACAAGACTTTATATTGGAACTTTAAAGTATAAATAAACAAGAGTATACTAACAAGGAATTTTAACCTAGTTGATTAAAATTCTAGAAATAATCTAAAATAGGTTAAAAAGCAACCAATTTACATATCTATCATAGTGGAGGGGTGTAGATTGTTCAAAATTGAAAGTTTAGTTATGTTAAACAAATAAAACACAAACCAAACACCCCATTATGGGGGTCTGGTCGACCAGAACATCACAGGGGGCGACACCCACTTCTCCAAAACCCTAAAATCTCATAATCTTGCAAATTGAAGGGTTAATCCAAGTAGAAATCGAGAATTGAGCCTAGAATCGTAATCCTCATCACAAGAGGATTGTAAGGTATGTAAAATCTAATGAAATCTCTTAACTTGAATTTCTCATGATTTTGGAAAATCTGAAAATCGATGTTGCATGTGTGTTATTTGGTTTGATTAGAATTGATAAGGTGTTTAGAAGTGAAACCTAGCTAATTTCATTTGAAATCATGACCAAATTCAGGAAATTCCATGAACACCTTGAAGGTGGGTTGTGGGTTTTACATGATGATGATGAACACTAGGGTGTAGATGATTATCCTAGTGTAAATTGATTATAGAAAAGTGATTTCAGCAATTAGAAGTTAACATTCATGTAAATTGGTTGATTTATATGAAAATAGGGTTAAATGATAAACTAAAGATGTGATGTTTAATCATGTAAAAATCTGCTTATGAAGTGTTTGTTGAAATGCCTCTATGAAGGCTTAAAAAACTGAAATTTCGAGTTAAACGCATAATCATGATGTTCGGTGTATTATGCAAATTATGATTTGAAGAGAGAGTTCTAAACATGTCTTGAATTGAACTCTATAGGACAAGATACCGGAACGTCGAGTGGACAAGCCGGTGGTGATTCGCGGTTGAAGGGCGTGCGCTAAGGTATGTAACTTGACCCGTTACATTTATTATATCGAATGATTCTATGTGTAATTGGATTTTGAATAAGAGTTGTTTTGAATTAAGCAATGAAGTCGTTATATTGATTTATTGATTTAAATTCGGTTGGTACTCGTTGGTAGTCGTCATATAGGAGGATTCCTTAGACGAGCCAAACGGGTCAAATAATCAAGTTAGGCATGGTTAATGTTCCGGATTATGATATATTGATTGTTGATATGGGATATTATATAACATACTAGAAATACCAGATTTTTATGTATAGATATCATAGAATACCGAAATCCGAGGGTTGGGGTTTTGGTGTAATGATCAAACAAACAAAACATGAAATTCCCAGGTAATACCGTAAATTACGGTGGTACCGTAATTTACGGTAGATACCAGAAGTTTACGGTGGGGATCTACTGATTTACGGTGGAATCCTTATTGAAAAATTGTCCACCGTAACTTACGGTGGAACCGTAAGTTACGGTAGAGTCAGAAAAGTTTTGAAATTTTTATTTTTCAATTCATCAAATGTAGTTTTGGTTATGTATTATTTCTAAGAACTCCGTTATTAATGTTTTGTGAAAAACATTTCAGTTTTCAGGTATATCAAGTAGTAGGATGATGATCAAGCTATCAATTCGAACCGAACACAAAGTTTAACGCTTTCGCACTTGATCTTTTGTTTAAAAATTATGTAAACAATTGTAATTTATGTCTTGAATATGGTTTCGTGGGATAAATATGTGAATGTTGTGTCTAGTTAAAAACTTTAAAGACTTGTCTTTCTTGTAAACTTCAAATTTTGGCATGATATGCAAAGTATTAGGTCATTAAATCTAGTAATATAACAAGGGTGTTACAAGTTGGTAATCAGAGCTCAAGGTTGTCAATAAGTGTTCGGTTCAAGCTTGATCGATCGTCCGGTAAGAACTAACTTATTTTGTTAATAAATTATGTACTATGTAAAGAATGAGAAATAAACAATATGCATGAAACGAGTGTGTAAGCTCACTCAAAAACAAGAAATTCATGAAACAAGAATGATTAAATCAAGTTATGAACTTGATTTGAATTGAAACAAGAATGATTAAATCAAGTTATGAACTTGATTGAATTGAAACAAGAATGATTAAATCAAGTTATGAACTTGATTGAATTGAAACAAGAATGATTAAATCAAGTTACGAACTTGATTGAATTGAAACAAGAATGATTAAATCGAGTTCTGAACTTGATTAAATCAAAACAAGTAAAGCATTTGTTATAAATGAAATGTTTAACAATCTATGTAAACATTTCAGAAATAGAGATGGCTGAAGGAGGTAATGATAATGCGGTGCCAAGAGTCACCGAACAAATGAAAGAAGTGATTGCCGAAGAGGTTGGAAAGGCGATCGAAAACAGTTTGTCGGGCTTTATTGATAAAATTCAAAACACAGTTTTATCAATAGTAGAAGAGAGAATCAAGAAATTGGAAGATGATTCCAATTCAACAAAGGAAAAGCATGGTGGACGAAAGCCTTGTTCATACAAGGAATTCATGGCCTGTAAACCACCAATATACAATGGGGAGGTTGATCCAATTGTGTGCCAACGATGGCTAAGTGATATTGAAGGAGTATTCGAGAGAACTCATTGTGATAAAAATGACTACGTAGCTTATGGTACGGGTCAATTAAGAGGTCAAGCGAAAGACTGGTGGGATAACAAAAAGAAGGAGATTGGAAATGAAGCGGCTAAGGCCATGACATGGGAGGAGTTTAAGACGCCATTTCTTAAACACCATAGCCCCAAAGCGGTCATAAATAGAATCAAGGAAGAGTTCATGCAACTCAGACACAAGGGTGAATCCATAGACAAGATCACGGGGATGTTTATGGACAAGATAAAGTTCTGTGATGATTTGGTGACCAATGAAGAACAAAAGGTCTATTACTACCATAACATGCTAAGCGCGGAGTATAGAGAGTTCATAACCCCTTCAAAATACGAGACCCTTACCGAGATTGTCAATGCTGCTCGGGAAAGGGAGATCGAACTGAAGAAGAGCATAGAACGGGGTGAACGAAAGGCACAAGATGTGAATCCAAGCCCTACTAAGAAGGCACGAACAAACGAAAGCGCAAAGAAATCTAATACGAAAGGCGGGTCGCCAAGTTGTAGAATCTGCGGGAAAGGTCATAAAGGCGAATGTCGTTACAAGGATAAGCCTTGTCCCATATGCAAGAAAACGTGACATATGGCTATATCATGCCCGGAGAAAGTGACGGTTTGTTACAACTGTTATCGAACGGGTCACAAGAAGTCGGAATGCCCGGAACTGGTTGAAAAGAAGGATGGGCAAGAATCGAAAGGTGAAGCCCCGAAAGCAAAGGCAAGATCTTTTCAACTAACTGCCGCAGAAGCAAAGGTTGAACCTGACGTGGTCTCAGGTATATTTGCTGTAAATTCAATTCCCGCACATGTGTTATTTGATACGGGTGCGAATAAATCCTTTGTTTCATATGGATTTATTCGACATCCTTCATTTGTTTTAACAAAATTACCTGTGCCCTTAGAAGTAGAGATAGGTAATAACAAGAGCTTTATTGTTTGTGATGTATGTAAAAACTGTAAACTGAGCATTGACGACGAAGAATATTTGATAAACCTAATCCCGATGTCAATGGGAGAATTCCAAGTAGTTGTTGGGATGGATTGGCTATCCCAACACCATGCAAAGATCGTGTGTTTTCGTAAGGAGATAAAACTAACATCTCCGAGCGGGAAACACGTCACCATTTATGGCGAAAAAGGAGGCAACCCTATAGTATGCTCAATGTTAAAAGCTCACAAACTTATGAAGCGAGGATGCAAGGCATTCATAATATACGCTAATGAACCCGAAAAAGAATCAAGAAAGATTGGTGAGGTACCGGTTGTATGAGATTATGAAGATGTGTTTCCGGAGGATCTACTGGGGATACCGCCTGAACGGGAAGTAGAGTTCGGGATCGAATTGATTCCGGGCGCGAGACCCGTAGCAAAAACCCCGTACCGACTTGCACCGTCGGAATTACAAGAGTTGATGTCCCAAATTCAAGACCTGCTTGACAAGGGATTCATAAGGCCGAGTGTGTCTCCATGGGGCGCACCGGTGTTGTTCGTAAGAAAGAAAGACGGGAGCATGCGCATGTGTATCGATTACCGGGAATTAAACAAACTCACGGTAAAGAACCGATACCCGCTCCCAAGAATAAATGACTTATTCGACCAACTACAAGGTGCGAACTGGTTCTCAAAAATTGACCTTAGATCGGGGTATCACCAACTAAAGGTCAAAGAAGAAGATGTGCCGAAGACGGCTTTCCGCACGAGATACGGACATTACGAATTTCTCGTGATGTCATTCGGGCTAACAAACGCGCCCGCGGCTTTCATGGACCTCATGAACCGGGTTTGCAAGCCAATGTTGGATAAGTCGGTCATCGTGTTTATCGATGATATCTTGGTGTATTCGAAAAGTGAAGCTGAACACGCACATCACCTACAAGAAGTGTTAGAGACACTTAGACGAGAGAAGTTGTATGCGAAATTCTCTAAATGTGCCTTTTGGTTACGAGAGGTACAATTTCTCGGCCACGTCATAAGTGCCGACGGAGTTTTGGTGGATCCGTCAAAGATAGAGGCTGTGGCAAAATGGAATATTCCGAAGAATCCTTCGGAAATTAGAAGCTTTTTGGGGCTTGCGGGATATTATAGGAGATTCATTCAAGATTTCTCCAAGATTGCGTCACCGCTAACAAAGCTAACACGGAAGAAAGAAAAGTTCATTTGGAGTACTGATCAAGAGAAAGCGTTTCAAACGCTAAAAGAAAAGTTAACTCAAGCTCCGGTATTGACATTGCCGGACGGAGTCGAAGACATGGTGGTTTATTCGGATGCTTCATTATTGGGGCTCGGTTGCGTGTTGATGCAACGGGGCAAGGTAATAGCCTATGCCTCGAGACAATTGAAGATACACGAGAAGAAATATCCCACGCATGATCTCGAGTTGGCTGCGGTGGTATTCGCCTTAAAAATATGGAGGCATTACTTGTATGGGGTAAAGTGCACCATATTCACCGACCACAAGAGCTTGAAATACTTCTTCGATCAGAAGGAGCTAAATATGCGACAAAGGCGATGGCTGGAAACGGTGAAAGACTACGATTGTGAAATACATTATCACCCCGGAAAGGCTAACGTGGTGGCGGATGCGCTAAGAAGAAAAGCGGACTATGTCCCAATACGAGTAAGATCGATGCAACTCGTGGTGACCTCATGTATACTTGAACGTATTCGAGAGGCGCAATTAGAAGCAATGAAAGAAGAGAATTGGAAGAAAGAAAGAATAATCGGGCAAGTGAAAGATTTGTCGGATGGAAATAACGGGTTGAAGTCTCGATCTGGAAGAATATGGGTCCCACATACTTGTGGAGTAAAGGCCCTTCTACTTAATGAAGCTCATAAATCCCGTTATTCGATTCATCCGGGTGCAACCAAGATGTACAATGATTTGAAACAAAATTATTGGTGGCCCGGAATGAAGAGGGACGTGGCGAAGTATGTGGAAAAATGCTTGACGTGTTTACAAGTCAAGGCGGAGCATCAGAAACCATACGGCAAACTCCAACCGTTAGATATTCCGGTTTGGAAATGGGAACATATCACAATGGACCTATTGACCAAGTTGCCTAAAACAAATCGTGGTTTCGATGCCATATGGGTGGTAGTAGATAGATTGACGAAAAGTGCTCACTTTATTCCGATCCGTGAGACTTATACGTCAGAAAAGATGTCAGAGGTTTATACGAATGAAATAATAGCGCGTCATGGGGTGCCGGTATCCATTGTGTCTGATAGGGATACACGGTTTACTTCAAATTTCTGGCGAGATTTCCAAGAGCAAATGGGAACCAAATTGTTCATTAGCACTGCGTACCATCCCCAAACGGATGGGCAAAGTGAAAGAACGATACAAACATTGGGGGACATGCTACGGGCGTGTATAATCGACTTTGGAGGCAGTTGGGATGTTCACCTACCATTAGTCGAGTTTTCATATAACAACAGTTACCAATCTAGTATTAAGATGGCACCTTACGAAATGCTTTATGGTAGGAAGTGTCGAACCCCGGTATGTTGGGGTGAAGTGGGTCCACGTGAACTCGCCTACCAAGATATAGTACGAGCCACGAATGAAAAGATCGATAAAGTTCGGGCACACTTGAAAGCGGCTCAAGACAGGCAAAAAGCGTATGCTGATAAAAGGAAAAGGCCAATCGAATTTCAAGTTGGTGACATGGTCATGCTAAAAGTTTCCCCATGGAAGGGCGTTATTAGATTCAGAAAAAGGGGGAAGCTAAGCCCGAGGTTTATTGGGCCGTTTAAAATTATCGGGAGAATTGGCAAGGTAGCTTACCGTCTTGAATTACCGGAGGAGCTAAGTGGAATCCATGGTACGTTCCACGTGTCACAATTAAGAAAGTACCTAGCGGACGAAACGGCCTATATCCATTACGATGATATCGAAGTGGATAATAGTCTGAATTATGTGGTGAGACCGGTGGAGATTTTAGACCGAAAGGTCAAATATTTACGAAATAAACAAATTGATCAAGTCAAAGTCAAATGGGAGCATAGGAAAGGTTCGGACACTACGTGGGAGTCCGAAGAGGAGATGAGACGTCTTCACCCTACATTATTTGGTACGTACTTCGGTTTCGGGGACGAAACCCTTTTTAAGGGGGGTGGACTTGTAACACCCCGAAAATACAAGACTTTATATTGGAACTTTAAAGTATAAATAAACAAGAGTATACTAACAAGGAATTTTAACCTAGTTGATTAAAATTCTAGAAATAATCTAAAATAGGTTAAAAAGCAACCAATTTACATATCTATCATAGTGGAGGGGTGTAGATTGTTCAAAATTGAAAGTTTAGTTATGTTAAACAAATAAAACACAAACCAAACACCCCATTATGGGGGTCTGGTCGACCAGAACATCACAGGGGGCGACACCCACTTCTCCAAAACCCTAAAATCTCCTAATCTTGCAAATTGAAGGGTTAATCCAAGTAGAAATCGAGAATTGAGCCTAGAATCGTAATCCTCATCACAAGAGGATTGTAAGGTATGTAAAATCTAATGAAATCTCTTAACTTGAATTTCTCATGATTTTGGAAAATCTGAAAATCGATGTTGCATGTGTGTTATTTGGTTTGATTAGAATTGATAAGGTGTTTAGAAGTGAAACCTAGCTAATTTCATTTGAAATCATGACCAAATTCAGGAAATTCCATGAACACCTTGAAGGTGGGTTGTGGGTTTTACATGATGATGATGAACACTAGGGTGTAGATGATTATCCTAGTGTAAATTGATTATAGAAAAGTGATTTCAGCAATTAGAAGTTAACATTCATGTAAATTGGTTGATTTATATGAAAATAGGGTTAAATGATAAACTAAAGATGTGATGTTTAATCATGTAAAAATCTGCTTATGAAGTGTTTGTTGAAATGCCTCTATGAAGGCTTAAAAAACTGAAATTTCGAGTTAAACGCATAATCATGATGTTCGGTGTATTATGCAAATTATGATTTGAAGAGAGAGTTCTAAACATGTCTTGAATTGAACTCTATAGGACAAGATACCGGAACGTCGAGTGGACAAGCCGGTGGTGATTCGCGGTTGAAGGGCGTGTGCTAAGGTATGTAACTTGACCCGTTACATTTATTATATCGAATGATTCTATGTGTAATTGGATTTTGAATAAGAGTTGTTTTGAATTAAGCAATGAAGTCGTTATATTGATTTATTGATTTAAATTCGGTTGGTACTCGTTGGTAGTCGTCATATAGGAGGATTCCTTAGACGAGCCAAACGGGTCAAATAATCAAGTTAGGCATGGTTAATGTTCCGGATTATGATATATTGATTGTTGATATGGGATATTATATAACATACTAGAAATACCAGATTTTTATGTATAGATATCATAGAATACCGAAATCCGAGGGTTGGGGTTTTGGTGTAATGATCAAACAAACAAAACATGAAATTCCCAGGTAATACCGTAAATTACGGTGGTACCGTAATTTACGGTAGATACCAGAAGTTTACGGTGGGGATCTACTGATTTACGGTGGAATCCTTATTGAAAAATTGTCCACCGTAACTTACGGTGGAACCGTAAGTTACGGTAGAGTCAGAAAAGTTTTGAAATTTTTATTTTTCAATTCATCGAATGTAGTTTTGGTTATGTATTATTTCTAAGAACTCCGTTATTAATGTTTTGTGATAAACATTTCAGTTTTCAGGTATATCAAGTAGTAGGATGATGATCAAGCTATCAATTCGAACCGAACACAAAGTTTAACGCTTCCGCACTTGATCTTTTGTTTAAAAATTATGTAAACAATTGTAATTTATGTCTTGAATATGGTTTCGTGGGATAAATATGTGAATGTTGTGTCTAGTTAAAAACTTTAAAGACTTGTCTTTCTTGTAAACTTCAAATTTTGGCATGATATGCAAAGTATTAGGTCATTAAATCTAGTAATATAACAAGGGTGTTACAAATATGGAGGTGGATGGCAAGGTGTTCATTCAGAACGTGGAATTTGGCCGACTGTTTTTGGGATTCTTATGTGGGATGTCATCTTTTCTGATGTGCCAAATGTCTTTCTCAGCAGATTTCAGGTACTGGAATACAGTTATTCAATGGGTCAAATGTTTTATATTGCCAGTTCTTATTGTCGGGTTTGATATGAAGTCTGCTACTACACTTTTTAAGTGTAAGATTTCAATTTATCATCTTCAATTCCTTATATTTTTAACTGGATATCAAAAAAATGTAGGTATTACATGGAAACTTTGAATACATATGGAGGCAAAGTTGGGATACTTATGAAACAGAACTAAAAATTTGTGGTGGAGAAGGGAAAGATGATACTTTAGAGGTTCAAAATGTTATTTATGTACTTTTGTTAGTACTTTTCATTATATTTTCATTATATTATTAAGGTATCAAAATGTTTAGTTAGTGCATAATGTTCCACTTACATATATTTCTTGTGACGTCACCATATAATGTGGCCTCCCACCCATTGAAAATTCTTATGTGTTCAACCAGTGTATCATAGAATATTTCATTTCAAAGTAAATAATATGGTTTTGGTTGAAGCCCGCGTATTACGCGGGCATTAACCTAGTATATCTATATATATTAATAAATGAAAAGGATTTGGGCCATATGGCATGTGATGGTGGAACCATTTGCTGACGTGGCATGTTATGGTGAAAGATTTAGGTGGGAAGCAATGTTATGCATCCATTTAAGTGGGACGCGGGATCCGAAACAAAGTGGGTCGGTATAGGTAGATTCGGGTCACATATATAATACGCTACCTTGGAAACCCTAATTTTGATATCCATCTTCTTTCTCACGCCACATTCAAAACCCTATTAACAATCCATCCCCATCTCTCTGCTCCTCCACTTTGCCTTTTCTCCATTTAACCATTGATTCTAAATGCATTAGGTGAGTTTATTTTGGATGCCGATCTACGAACCGGGGATAACACATTCTTTTATGAACTCTAGACATCTCCTTCATAGCCGTCTTTCTGGTTCAAGAAAACCCATTCTAAACGATTCAACCATCAGGTACCATAATCTTCTTCTGATAATTGTTTTTTCCTATTGTTAATCTATTATATGTTATTGCATTCTTTCAGATATTGTTATTGAAGTTTCATTTTTTTTGTTTTTGTTAGTAACATCATTCATTGTTCATATTTTTTTTGTAGATCCTATCATAAAATTTGCAGGTATGTTTTTTAGTTGTGTTGTTTATGTACTATAATCGAAGCTATTGATGGTTTATCTTTTTTTGATTTGCTATAATCTTTATACGACAAGTTTAGGTAAGTTCTTTTCTTCATATATTTACTTACAAATTTAAACCTACATTTTAGTCAATTTATGGGCATTTCTTTTGCTCTTTGATAACTGCATCGTCAATTTGTTTATTGTGATTTAGTCTCTGTTTGGTATTTCTAATATATATGTTACTGACTTACCTTTTAAAAACAACTTAAAAGAATATATTTATGATGCGAAAATCAGAGCTGGAAAGTTGAAAGGCAAAAGATTATTGCTTGGTTATTTTATTACATTGGTTTTTATACATCTGGTATGTTAGGATTCTTATTTTATATTTTGTTTTGAATGTTTGACAGGGGAAATGTTTAAGCTCAATGCAAGTTATCAGGCCCCACTTGATTACAATACATTGTTAAAAGATGATATAGTTGCACTTCAAGTAAGTTCAAGGCTTCAAGCCCCAAAAGTCACATGTTAGAATGCCTTTATATATTGTTTGACTTTTTTAATTAGCTCAAAGAATATCTTTGACTCAATAACCTGTGTTAAGTGATTAATTAGTTTAAAATGATGAACTGATATGATCATCATATTAGAGGCCAAAAGTGTTTGAAAAAAGACGTTAGGGGCCAAAAGGGTTAGAAAAAAAGAAGTTGGGGGCTAAAAGAGTAAAAGTGATATAACCACAAGGGCCAAAATCGTAATTTACTCAAATGAAAATAATGCTTTTGCTTTACCAAAAATTGATGTCAACATAGATGTTTTGTATGCTTTAGGTTGAAGGTCTTATGATGGATATTGTCGCAGCCGAAAAGAAAATCACTAGATGGAAAGTAGCAGCCCAGCAAGAAGCTCCATTCTCTCCCTTAAAACTCTAATTGTTCAGCCATTTTCTTAGTTCTGGGTTGATAACTTGAAGTAGCCATCTAATGTGATCTTCTTTTGTTTTTAACTCAAGCATTGGGGTCAGTTTTTTTGGGGTGAGTGAGTTTGGTGGATTACTAATACCGCTACCAGTGGTCACGTTGTAGTACATCATTTCGTGTTCGGGTTGTTCGATATTGTTTGTCAAACAGGTATACAATCAAGTACAGGGAAGCATATGTCTTAGATCAGTAATAACAGGTGTTTATGCAGACTTAGTTCTGTGTTGAACTACTTTATAATATCTACATTCATGAGATGGGTTTTTTCTTATCTAAAACACTGTGATGGAACAAAGAATATGCTTGAATTTTCAACTATATCTTGATCTTGTAGATTTTTGACATGGTTGCAATTGCAAGATTTTTGAATGTTACACTTAGAGTTCTCGAGCTGGATAAGACGTCTTTCTGGGACGATCCAAGGTATGGCAAATTGTGTCATTATTTGGTGCAAATCTAAAGTTGATTTGAATTGATTGTGACTTAAGTATCAAATGACACTGAGTTTGAATACATTTTTGATGTTAATCATTTCATTACGTCTTTGATAGATGAAGTCCGTATACTCAAAACAACTTCCTCGGCTTTAAAAGAGAGCAGATTTAGGAATTGTGCATACTATGCCTCCCATTAGTTGGTCTTGGTCTGATATTTCTTATTATCATAATCAGGTACAAACTTTATTTGCCTTGAATCTAGATAGGAAATATATCTTATGATATTACAGCTTTATTTTGTTTAATATGTATTATTTGTTAGACAACCAAACAAACCCTCATGCTTAAGGTTTTGTTCTCAACATATGCAGATTCTTTCTTTAATTAAAAAGTACCAAATCGTGCATTTGAATAGAACCGCTACTTTCGGTTCGGTACGATACTGGTATTCTACCTTCAAATATCTGTACCGTACCTTACAGAGCATTTTCGGTACCGGTATCCATATTTGGCAATTTTTGGTATCGGCGTTCTCTAAACTGAGGTAATACTCAACTACTCTTTAGTTGTGCGTTAGTTGCAAACTTTGGTAATTTTGACCTATATATAACTAGATTTTAAGCATCAACATGAGTACTATGTTTACATCTATCTGGATGCCAAGTTAATTAGGCTATTGTACTTCTAGATATATCGGGGGTAAAATGGATCTAAATTGCATATGAGTGTAACTAAACTTACACAATCAAATCTCTTGTCCACCATGGTGGTCAATGGTGAGTTCTTTTGAGTGTTGAAAAAATCATGCCTTTCATAGGGGTGGTAAAATGGACGGGCTCTAAATCCACAATTTAACGTAACCGTACAGTTTTGATTTGATCCGTCCTAGCCAGACCCATTTTAGCTTGCCACATTTTTTACCCCCACTGTGGAATACCGTGCTATCCTTAGATACCGACTGATGATTCCTTTGTTCCCAGTTGACGAGCCATGTCCGGTATGTCGCAAAGCGTGTCTGGATTCTTTCGGCGAGCATGCGATCCACTGTAAAGAGCTACCAGGGTTTAAATATCGGCATGATTGGGTGAGAGATGTGTTATGTGATGTTCTTAAGAGGGCCGGGATCTCTGCCAAAAAGGAGGCTCCAGTAAACTTCCTGACTGACCCCTTAGAGGGGAGGTCCACTTTACGCCCGGCGGACATTCTTGTGTTTGGATGGGAAGGGGGGAAACATGCTTGTGTAGATCTAACTGGAGTCTCCCCCCTTGTCGGGCTCAAGGACAAGGGCTTTGTCGTAGGGCAAGCGGTGCTCAAGGCAGAGGCGAGCAAAGTGGCAAAACATGAGAAAGCCTGCCTGGAGAATCAACATGTGTTTGTCCCGTTTGCGTTTGATACCTTTGGTGGTCTCGCTCCTGACGCTGTGCGACTTTTGAATCGGGTTCAAAAAGTCGTTAATAGTAATTCTTCATCGCTAAAGGTTTCAAACTTTGTATTTAGTAGAATTGGTTTTTCTATTCAAAAGGGGGTGGCGGCGCAACTTGTTGCCCGACTACCTGCCATTGCTTTGTAATTGCCCTTTTTCATGTGGAATAAAACCGATGTTTTTAGTAAAACAAAAAAAAAAAAAAAAAAAAAAAAAAAACTAAAAAAACCATGCAAGTGTAGTTTTAAACATATAGTTTGACTATTATATATAGAGAAGTGTGAAAAAGGCCTGCTTCCAGTTTCATGATACATGTTTTTGATGAAAATAGTACAACTCTACTTTAGTGTTGACTATAAGAACATGCAGTGGACTTAAATATAGTTTAAAACATCATTGAGAATATCACAAGTATAAGAACAAAATGGATCAAAATGGTTGACACAAATGATGTGAAAAGATTTGTAAAGGTACAAATGGTTTGACTTTTGAGTTGAACACGAATGATGATAACACAAAATATACAATTAATGAGTTCTAAACAGGACTGATGATTACACCTCTAAGGGTGAGAGGGGCACTCCCCTAAGAGGGGAGTCCCCTCTCTTACGCACCACCAATCAGCATATGCCACGTCAACTCCCCTCTTAAACTCCCCTAACACCCCAATTTGATGGCGCCACTCCCCTCTTAACACCCCTTGTTTTTTTATTCAAAAAAAAAAAAAAAAAAAAAAAAAAATGTTTGATTGGTCTAAATTGCGGCTGGCCCCACCACCATCACTCCCCCCTCTCGGTGACTCCCCACCGCCTTGGCTCCCCGATTAGGGTCCCCGCCTGGATGGCGGGGGTGTTCCCGCTCGGTAAAACTGGTCCCCGCACGGGGTCACCGCGAACGCCCCGCTCACCCTAATTGTTATAACATTATGCATTCATCCATACCATGATAACCAATATAAACTATCATGTATCTAAGTTGTTTGTGACAGGAGAGTCGATAGTGGAACAAAACTTGATGGATGTTAGCTCAAAAGAAAAGATTAAAGAGTAGTTAAGTATTACCTCAGCAAAGATCTTAAATACCTTCTCGAACTTTCATAGTTTTTATTTGATAGCTTTGGATTTTGATGAATTAGGAATCCAACTACTATATTCATGGATCAAAATTTGTATTTATAGGGTATGTTTGTTAAACATACTAACAATTCTTTACAATTTTATTTTTATTTTTTAGGTTTCTTTCCATAAAGTTTTAAGAAGCTTTTTTTATATTTATGAATTGGTTGACTTTTTTCATTGCAATGAGAATATCATTTCTTACACCTTTTTTTTTAATTTTTGAAGTTTTTTAATTTCCATAATTACATTTTCAAAGTTTAATATACATTTTCTGCTAAATTGTAACGTCAATTACAATGTATTTTCATTAAGTCATTATAATTAATATAATAATTAGTATAATTTATAAGAGAATAAGAGATGGGTCTATTAAAAGCCCACACATCTTATTAGTGAACCTGCTTTTTTATACTTTTTGTGAACATATATTTCACTGGGTGCTTTGTTACCTTGTGTTATTTAACGTTTTTCTTTTAGTTTGCAGATTTATAGTGATGGCCGTAGCAAGAAATTGTAGATGACTTTGAGAAAGAGTAACTGTTGTGTTGTTTGTCTGGAGACACATCTGAGAAAGAGTAACTGTTGTTTATATGAAGACATCTTGATTCTTAATAAAAGTAAAAGAAATAATGTTTTATACTTCAATGCATTTTAACTATATTTTCACTTTGTCAATAAGTAATTTATGTAATGTGTTACTTTTGTATTTATATTATTTATACACTTTGTGATAATGTAGATTAAAATTTCCTACCCGCGAAGTTCGCGGGTGATAACCTAGTGAATATATATGTGATGTTATGAGAGAATAGTTTTTACCTGCTGAGCATATGAAAGATAAAATCTCCCTCCCTAAAAATTTGGTTAAGCCCCTTTATTGTCCCACAAAACTAATTATTTTAATCTAATCTAAACTTATATATTTAAAATATTTTAATTAATTTTAAAAAATTTAAAATGAGATAAAAAAAGAAATAAATTAAAAGGTAACATATAGTATTTTTAAACTTATATATTTAAAATATTTGAATCAATTTAAAAAACATAAAATAATATCAAATAATATTGATTATGATTATAACAAAATTATATGACCTAAGTTTGATTTTAAAATAAACACGAGGGTTTAAATTGTTTTTTTATCTATTAATATAAGGGCCAAAGTGCAAAGAAATCAAATCAAAACAAATAAATTCGAATCAAGAGGGTTTAATTTGTATTTTAACAATGAATATAAGGGTCCAAGTGAAAAAAATTCACAACAT
Source organism: Helianthus tuberosus (assembly GCA_030545235.1). Classification (NCBI taxonomy): domain Eukaryota; kingdom Viridiplantae; phylum Streptophyta; class Magnoliopsida; order Asterales; family Asteraceae; genus Helianthus; species Helianthus tuberosus. The sequence goes on along the minus strand of CM060354.1, from coordinate 10,132,156 downwards.
GATCGGAGTGGTATTCTAGGACAGGGTAAATTTGACTTTAACAAAATTAAAAGCTACGCAAAGCGCGTGTTTTGTTTTGTTTTTTCTTTTATAAAGTTTACATTGAGAATACTTTTAACAAAATAAAAACACTACGCATCGTGTGTGTTGGAATTTCGTTGAGAAGTGTTTTATTTGTCTATGTTTTTATTTTAATTTTATTGAAAAAAGTTAAGTCCCCCATTGCGAAGCACTGGTTTTCCGCTAATTATTATATAAAGAATCTTTTTACCTCCATTGCAATTTCGCAAAAATTTTAAGACACCCAACACAAGTTTTAATATGTAATGTACAATTTATCAATGCATAAAAATAATTTCTTCCTATTTAACCCTTGTTATTAGCAAATAAACCTTTCATTTGTAATTAATTATAAAAAACCTAAAGTTATATGCCATGATTTTTCAATGAGGTAGTGGTGGAGTGGTTGGGGAAAGACTTGGTGTTCCTTGTGACACATGTTCGACTCTCACTCTCCCGATTATTTTCTGCGGCATCCAGGTGAAGGGCAAATACGAGTGGCGCATGTTTATCTTAGATGGGAGACGAGGTTTTACCGATTATTCCATTGTCGTGCCTTCGGGCGGGTGGAGGTCGGGTTTTCGCGCATCTGGGAGAGCCAATGGGCTGGCGGCAATCGAGTAGTCGACCTTCACCACAATGCCCGGTGTCACGGTGTTTGACACATCGTTCCTTACCGTTCATAAAAAATATGCCATCATTTAATAAACTTCTCCTAATTAATACATTATTTAATGCAAATGAGATTATTAATTCACTACATTATTTATTATCTTATTTATAATATTTCTAATTATGATTTAAATTTACATTTACTATTTATATATTTATTATAACTAAATATCATTTAATTAAATATTGCATATTTATATACTTAATTATATAATTAGAACATATATAATAATAATACCCGGATATAATAATTGTTTAAGACAGGCCGGGTACGATTGCGTACATGCATCGCATCGTGTGGGCCAACTCACTACTAAATTTCAAAAGAAAAGAAAAGAAATTAAAAGGGAAGATATAGCATAAAATAAAGTAAGAAATAAAATAAAACTGTTATTTAAAAATTAAAAAATAGAATTCGTTCTTCCTTGAACATTACACCCGGCAATTACGTAACGCAAGTTCAAAATAAATTATAGAAAATTTAGACGGATGCTCGATGTGGTAAGGCACATAACGTTATTGATCACAAGTTTTTCATAAATTAAATTCACAATAACAATTATAACGCATTTGGTCCATAACCTTCACTTTCATTGCTTTACCATCTTTTTTTCTTTAGGGGTGGTCCATTGGCATTTGTCAAAGACAATGCCTTTAAACACCTTGAGATATGGAGATTTTGAATTCAAGTCCTACGGATGATAGGAGTAAAGAAATTTGTCGTTCAAAAAATAAAATAAAATAAAATAAATACTAGCTTAAAAGAAAGGGTTCAAACTATTAAATGGGTTGAAAGTCCTAAAAAAGAGAGATAATGACAGCAAAACACATAGGTTAATTAAGAAGCTCCAAAGCGCGTCTCAATAAAAGAAATAAAAAAAGTACAACCAACTAAATTTGAAACCTAGTTAGTTAATTCAAGGGATATGGGTTAACCACCCAAACCATATATCAGTTTTCAACTCAATCACACAACACTCATTTAGGGCCATCGCCCAAAAATTATGTGGTAGTCAATTGATTTTCGATAATATGTATAACATGTAAATAAAAGTGTGAGTCGCTTGACCTCGGCCAGTTCCCAAAGGTGGGTTTGCCTATACCGCATACAACCCTCTACATGTGTGTGTAGCATGTGCATCACATATTCACGTGCGAGGCACTTTGTAGAGTTTACATACCGCAATTAGCAAGAGCTTGTACTCGTTGTTTCCGTTAATGAGTTTTTATTGTGTGTAATTGTCTTATTCTTTATCATGTGGCCATTTATGGTCGTGTCCTAATCACGATCGCAATTTACTTTATAGTCATGAGCATGTTGAGATAATAACAAATCATATCAACCGCAATATATATTGTGTCTCAAATCTTACCATAAACATTTATTTTCATCACTTCATTAACAAGAATCGGGATTCTGAAGCCTTTCACAATTTATCCATAAGTAGTTTTAACCTAAACCTGGCGTATTTCTCCTTGAACTCACATTTTGTTTACAAATTATTTTAACTCAGAAACAATCTTTTTCTTATAGTAAAAAGACACATCTTCACATTACTAATAGTAATGATTTCAAAGTTGTAACACACTCCAACTTAATCAGCTAACCCTTTCCTTTGCATAATTGTAACTAATCTTGTGATTTGAATGTGGAAAACATACTTACATTCAATACTAGTGGAACTTTCAACAGACAATAGCTAAAACTAGAAGTGATATACATTGCTTTCTTAATTACGCATCCAGTTCTCCTCTACCAACACCCAATCTTTAGGGATGGAATGGGTGTAAAGAGTCACCAAAGGTGAAAAAATAGAAGTAAAAAGAAAAATATACAACCTTTGTTTAAAGTCAAAATCAAAGGAAGTTGGGAAACTTAAGATGCCAATAGGAAACTTAAATCTGTAAAAAAGAGATTATGTTGTCTTAGTTGGTTCTCATGACAGGAAAAACACAACAAATGTTACAAGGGGTTGAAAGTGTGGATTGATCAGTTTTCTATCTTCTTCATGTGATTAGAATCAAGATATAACCATTTGATGTTTTTGATTTCATTCATGATTGTAGAATTGCATACAAAATCACTATATGAAAATAACTATTCCCAACGAAAAAGTCATTGACAAGCAAATACATTGTGATCCAAACAAATCAAAACAAAATTTTAAACAAGGACTTGTTTTATAAAGTTCCTCGAAGTTACATACTATCTTAGTAGCAATAACTTACCAAAAACTAAAGGAAATTTCATTTTTTTATACGTCGGTGATTATTGGTCAGAGATTGTTTATGCGGGTTAATGTTTGAGTTTGGAATTGAGTTTGGTATTGTTTCAGGTAACTAGATCGAAGATATATAATATAGTTTGATTTTATCACTTTAGGGTGAAATTTATTTTAAAATACACAAGAGGGTATAAATTGTATTTTAATCTATTAATATAAGGGCCTAGGTGAAAAGAAAAGAAATCAAATCAAAACAAACTAAATCAAATCAAATCAAGAGGGTTTAAATTGTATTTTAACTATGAATAAAAGGATTTAAGTGAAAAAATGTTGATTGCCAAATGGTTTTATCGCCCGAGGATGTAACAACAAAAAGGAGTGGAAAAAACAAGGAACCAATTGGTGCAAAGGAACTATACTATAGTTTCCACAAGGACGAGATTTCTACTAAGAGTATCATGCACAAGTGTATTGTACACTTTGTAACCACACAAAAACATATCTCATCGCGCAAGAAGTATATTGGTTTTATAGTTTCGAAGGTTTCTCAAGCTCGCCTATAATGGTTTTAAACAAGATTTGAAAGAAGAAATCAATATACTTGTTCAAAAAGTATTGCTCCATTTGGGGATCCTTCCTTACATGGATCCTATTGTTTAAAAATAGGAATACCTAAGTAAAGTATCTTCTTGTGTTAATGGTAGTTTTTTTTTCCATTTCATGAGTTTTTTTTTTTTTTTTTTTTCGCACAAGTATTGTAGCTTCAACTTGGATCTATTTCGTCCTTTCCTAAATAAAAAGTTTTTTATATGATGTTAATGGTAGTTTTTTTTTCATTTCATAATTTGTTTTAGTTTCGCACAAATATTGTAGCTTCAGCTTGGATCTATTTCTTCATTTCCCATAATAAATGTAACTGAACCATAGAGGGCCTTATAGTATTTTTATCCACACTAGATATATAACCGTAATGGAAAGGGGATCAAGTCATAATTATATTCATATGATAAGAAATTGTTAAAAAAATATGTATCAATGTGAAGTACCCACAACCAAAATAAACATGTAAATATGAACATTCGGAAACATCAGCAAATAAACAATGGACCAACTTGTGATTAAGTTTCGGATTTTTAGAAGGACCATCTACAACACAAATGGAAATATTGTCTTAGGGCCGATCCAAATGTCTCAAAATATATAGAAGCCACTCCTAAAAGAAAACCATGCTAAACAAGTGAGACACAGTAGTCTCATCATACCCCTACAAGTAGTGTTCTGTCATTGATGCCTTAGTGATATACGTGCAAAAACCTTACAAGAAGTAACACCTAATAAGATAGTCTCTACACCAAATAGAGTACACACAACATATTGCTATGTGTTGAATCATATGACCATATCAAGATGTGAGACCATGAATACAAAGTTTAAGAATGTCCATCACATGTAATTATTTCATCCTGAAATGACAAGTATATCGTACACACATGTCATGACTTAAACTACCCAAAAAAAAATTAAACTATTCAACCAGGTGTATGGAGATTTTGTAAGTAAATATATCCAGAATCTAGAATGCTTTAAAGAATAACATACCGCATTTCAAAAGATACAAAAAGGTCTCTCAGTAAAAGAAATAAAAAAACTACAACAAAAAATATTTGAAACTAAGTTAGTTGATCCAAGGGAGATGAGTTAACCACCCAAATCATCTATCCATTTTTCAGTTCAATCACACAACACTCATATAGGGTCATCGTCCACAAAAATATGTGGTGGTCTATTGATTTTAAGTATATAAAAAGGTGTCGGCTCGACCAGTTCCCTAAGGTGGGTTTACCTATACCACATATAACCCTCTACATGTATGTATACCATGTGCATCACATATTCATGTGTGAGACAGTTTGTAGAGTTTACATGTTGTAATTAGCAAGAGCTTGTACCCGTGGTTATTTTCGTAACGAGTTTATATCATGAGCATTTATGTTCATCTTTATCATGTACTTCAATCGTATACGTGGCCATTTATGATCGTGTCCTATCATGATCGTAATTTACTTTACTAATCATGAGCATGTAGTTGACATAAAGCAAATCATATCAAACACAAGATATATCGTGCCTCATATCTAACCATAAACATTTTTTTATCATCACTTCATTAACAAGAATCGGGATTCCGATGCCTTTTGTAATCTGTTCTAGAAATAATTTTAACCCAATCCTTACGTATTTCTCCTTGAACTAACATTTTGTTAACAAATTATATTGATTCCGCGACAGTCTTTTTCTTATTGCGAAAAGTCACGTCTTCACATTACTAATAGTAATGATTTCAAAGTTGTAACACACTCCAGCTTAATAAACTAACCCCTTTGTTTTCATAATGGTAACTAAAGCTTGTAATTGAATGTGGAAAACACACTAACATTCGATACTTGGGGAACTTTCAATAACTAGAACGAATTGTGATATACATTGCTTTCTTAATTACACATAAAAATTTCCCTTCTACAAACACCCGATCCTTAGGGTTGGTGTGGGTGTGAAAGGAATCAATGATTTGAAACTCGTTTTCACAACAACAAGCAACAAAAGTGAAAAAAATACTGAGTAAAAAAAGTATGGATCTTTTGTTTACAGCCCAAATAATAGGAACTTGGGGAACTTAAGTTGCCAAATGGAAAACTTAAAACTACAAATAAAGATATTAAGCTACCTTTGTTGGTTCTTGTAACAGGAAAAACACACAATATTGCTACAAGGGTTGAAAGTGATCAATGTTCTATCATCTTCAAGTGATTAGAATCAAGAGAACCATTTGGTGCTTTCGATCCCATGCATGATTGTAATGTTGTAAACAAAATCACTACATGAAATTACTTTTTTCGACAAAAAGTCATTGACGAACAAATCCACGGTGATCCCAGGTGGATCAAAACATAATTCCACAAACGGGCTTATTTCCTAAAGAGTTTGTTATACTAATGTCTGTCTACTGATGTTTATGTGTACAAGATATCACAGAAATGGAAAATAAGGAAATCATGTTGATTGCCCACTTGTTTTATCGTCCTGAGGATGCAAAACCAAAAAGGAGTGGTAAAAACGTGGAACCAATTGGTGAAAGGGAACTATACTATAGTTTCCACAAGGACGAGGTTTCTGCTAAGAGCATCAGGCACATGTGTATTGTACAAGTTGTAACCACACAAAACCGTATCCCATTGCATAAAGAGTATCCTGGTTTTAAAGTTCAGGAGGTGAGGTGTATGACCCAAAGTCTTAGAGGCTCCTCATGCTCACCTATAATGGTTTTAAACAACATATATAAAAGAAGAAATCAATATTCTTGTCCAAAAAACAATGCATCATTTAGGCATCCTTCCTGACATGGATTATGTGGTTTAGAAATAGGAATGCCTAAATAAAGAATCGTCTTGTGTTAATGGTAGCTTTTCCATTTCATGAGTTGAATCAATTTTGCACAAGTATTGTAAATTCAACTTAGAAACCAAGTCAACTGATTCAAGGGAGATGGTTAAGCACCCAAACCATCTATCCATTATTCAGTTCAATTACACAACATTCATATGGGGACACCATCCACAAAAATATGTGGTGGTCAATTAATTTTTAGTAGTATGTATAACATATAAAAAAGGTGTGGGTCGCTTGATCTCGACCAGTTCCCTAAGATGGGTTTGCCTATACTAGGTTTGCCTATACCACATATAACCCTCTACATGCATGTATAGCATTAGCATCATATATTCACGTGAGAGACACTTTTTAGAGTATGCCGTGATTAGAAAGTGCTTGTACTCGTGGTTACTTCCGTTAAAGAGTTTTAATCATGAATATTTGTCTTATACTTTATTAGGTACTTCAACGGTATATGTGGCCATTTATGATCGTTTCCTAATCACGATCGTAATTTGCTTTACTAGTCATGATCATGTAGTTGACATAAAAGCAAATCATATCAAACACAAGATATATAGTGCCTCATATCTTACCATAAACATTTATTTTCATCACTTCATTAACAAGAATCGGGATTGATAAGTCTTTCACAATCTATTCTAGAAATGATTTTAACCTAATCCTTACGTATTTCTCCTTGAACTAACATTTTGTTAACAAATTATTTTGATTCAACGACAAACTTTTTTCTCATTGTAAAAAGACACAACCTCGCATTACTAATAGTAATGATTTCAAAGTTGTAACACACTCCAACTTAATCAATTAACCCCGTGGTTTTCATAATCATAACTAAATCCTATGATTTGAATGTGCAAAACACACATACATTCAATACTAGTGAAACTTTCAATAACTAGACATTTTATGCTTGTTGGTTTCTTACATGATAATTTGGATATATCTTTAAAGATTTAACTTCATGACATTTTGAAGTTGAGGACCCGACACTTAAAAAACAAACGAGGAGTAGTCTCATAAAATCATAACTAATTAAATCCGTCTTTTGAGATATAAAAACTCCAAATAACTAAATATATGCTCATCCATCCAATAATAATATAAAATCTAATAAAACTATACAACATTTAGCTTACAAGACTTTAGAAGATATATGTGATGAACATATATATGATCATAGCTGATATGATACATGTATATAACATGTGATGAAAAAGAATTGTTTATGATATGTAACATGCGATGAGAGAGGGTATCTTGATAGTATATAACATGTGACAGTAAGAATATATTATATGTTATATGCATGTAATGTGATATGTAACATGCATGCAACATATGACACTTACTATATGTAACATGTGACAAGAGAGTATGTATAGCATAGGTAGAAACATATATTGTGTATAAATTGGAGTAGAAACCCAAAGGTTGTGTTCAAGCGCTATTGGAAATAAATATACTTAAAGGTATGTGAGTTTGTGTTTTTCTAAAAAATGATCTCTTCTAACTTTTAATGGTTTTTTAGTAAGTGGCAAAGAGAGACATGGCTAGCAGTTCTAGGAGCAATAACATCTGTGACGATGTGCCACAACCTATCGATGTTGCTAAGCCAATTGGCGGTGTAGTTAAGATTTCGGCGGAGGGAACTCAAGACCAGAAGAATCACTATAAGGCATTCAAATTGGATGGGAACACTTACGAGCTAGTTAGTTAATTTTTTTACAACTACCATAAGTTTCTTGATGCTTTTGGTTTACTCATTCAGAAAAACATACCTAATAGGTTTTATATTTTTCGTGGAATGTGGAATATGTAGGGTGATACTGTGCTTTTAGCTGCCGATTCTCAAGGACAGATGACAAAGCCGTATGTGGCTATGATAAAAGTATGAAGATATATATATATATATACATATATATGTGTGTTTGTAATTTGTTTCCCAAAGCTTTTATTATACTAATGTTTGTGTGTACAGGATATCACTCAAATGGAAAATAAGGAAATAATGTTGATTGCCCAATGGTTTTATCGTCCTGATGATGCAACACCAAAAAGGAGTGGTAAAAAAATGGAACTAATTGGTGCAAGGGAACTATACTATAGTTTCCACAAGGATGAGGTTTCTGCTGAGAGCATCGTGCACAAGTGTACTGTACACTTTGTAACTACAGAGAAGCATATCCCATCGCGTAAGGAGTATCCTGGTTTTATAGTTCTAGAGGTGTATGACCCTAAGTCTAAAAGGCTCCTCAAGCTCACTTCGAATGGTTTCAAACAAGATTTTAAAGAAGAAATCAATATGCTTGTTCAGAAAACCAAGCGTCATTTGGGGATCCTTCCTTAAATGGATCGTGTCGCTTAAAAATAGGAATGCCTAAATAAAGAATCCTCTTGTGTTAATGGTAGTTTTTCCATTTCATGAGTTGTTTCAGTGTCGCTTAAGTACTGTAGCTTCAACTTGGATCTATTTCTTCCTTTCCCAAATAAAGAATTTGCTTTATGATGTTAATGGTAGTTTTTTTTTCATTTCATTATTTGTTTCAGTTTCGCACAAATATTATAGCTTCAACTTTGATCTATTCCTTCCTTTCTCAAAATAAATGTAATTGAACCGTATAGGGCCATGTAATATTTTAGTTTTCACATTAGATATATAACTGTAAAGTGAGTAAAAAATATTCACACTTAACAAAATTTTGCATCTATCCTCAAACCACCCTCTACATTTAATACTCACCAAACTACATTCTCTCTTATGGATCTATATCCCCCCCCCCCCCACACAATAAACGCCATCTTTTACTGAACGCCATTGTTGGGCTCCCACGTGTAGCTTCTACAAATCAAATCAAATCAAAAGCAAAATTTTGTATTAAATATGTCATAGTTCAACAAATAAATAGTGAAGCTACAACAATATGTTCAATTAAATTGATTATCTAATAAAGGTCTTCAATTCTAAGCTAATCGAGCCACATATCCTATCATGGATAGCATCATTATTAACTTGCTGCGCACACAAGAAAATCATGACTTAACTAGTTTCCTAGTAAGCGGATAAGGAAATAGAATATTCATATATGGAAAGGGGATCAAGTTATAATTATATTAATACGATAAGAAATTGTGGAAAAAGTAATATGTATCAATGTGAAGTACCCACAACCAAAATAAACATGTAAATATGAACATGCGAAAACATTTGCAGTTTAACCATGGACCAATGTGCGATTAAGTATGGGTGCCTTAGACAAACCATCAAAAACACAAATTTAAATATTATCCTAGGGCTGATTCATGCATCTCAAAATATATAAAATCCACTTCTCAAAGAAAACGTTGCCAAACAAGTGAGACACCGTAGTCTAATCATTCCCCCTACAAGTAGTTTATATGTCATTGATGCCTAAGAAGGTAGTCTATATACCACACATGTGTTACTGTGTTGGTCTATAGTAACACATGTATAATCTAAACTAAAACATGATTGTGACCAAGTAACTTTTGATTTCCTAATGTTTATGTAAATGGTAGATTTAACTTAAAACACCACTAAAAAATGTGGGTGTTTGTTAACATGATTAGAGTGCTCTACTCAAAGGCGTAAAATCTAAATTAAAACAAGTGTTAATCTATATGTTCTGTTGGAAATTTGGTGAATGAATATTTAGCAAAATTTATAATTTAGTGAAATTATAAAATATTATTTAAATTCTACATGTGGTGAATAAAAGAGAACCTCTTGAGTAGAGCTTCTTTATGAAATTTAGTTAGTTTTAGAGTAAAGTCCTATTTGAGTCCTTGTGGTTTGTGCAGTTTAACCATTTGAATCCAAAAACCAAAACTGTCTTGATTTGAGTCCCTGTGGTTTCTAATTTTAATCATTTGAATCCAAAAGTAAACAACATCCAAATCAGAAACATTTGGTTTTTGGATTCAAATGGTTAAAATTAGAGACCACTGGGACTCAAATGGTTAAAATTAGAGACCACAGGGACTTAAATCAAGACAGTTTTGGTTTTTGGATTCAAATGGTTAAACTACACAAACCATAGGGACTCAAGTAGGACTTTACTCTTGGTTTTATTAGAGTTTTTAAGTCTCTAATTAAGTAACTAATTAAGTGAAACCTTTCACTAATCCTTAACTCTTGTACAATTTGTAGGCTTTGTGCTTCATTTTTTGTTTCTACAAGAAAAGGACATAACCATAATACATGAAAAATACTTGAAGAAGGATGAACACTTGAAGACCAACTAGAGAGAGGAGCACTCTCTACTCATTTTCCACCACCATCACATCATTATTTGTTCCACAAATTCAAACACTACAATTACCCGGTGTAACTTTGGGCACGTCAGCCATCTCCAGCAGTACATACTGCTTTGGCTGTTGTACATTGGGAAACGGACGCGTTGTCTTTAGTAGAAGCGCGAAATCTGTTTTAAGGGAAGCGTGTTGAACACGTGGCTCAGCCACAACCGTCAACATCAGTTTGTTTATTTTTGCAGCTAAGAAGAATTGCACAAAGAGACATCGTAGCGGAAATTGTACAAGAAGACGCTTCTCAAGCTCTTGATCAAGACAACAATTTGATTAGATTTATTTAAATATGTTGTATTTCATATTTAATTTTGTATGGATTTGTACACGGTACGAATACTACAGTTTCCCAAAATTATTTAAAGAGAGTATCTTTACAATTTTTATATTCATTTATATAATTTTTATTATAATTGTGACCCACGTCCTACATGTTCATATGTAATTGGAATTAGATGATTAACGTACAAATTAAATTTGTGACTTTTTTTTTATTTTTGTGTTGATGGTGGAATATTGAACCACCCCTCAATGTACTTAACATAAAACTCCATCTAGTATAATTTGAATTAACACATGTGTTACTATAGAGTAACACATATGTTAATCTGAATGAAAATGTGACCAAGTAACTTTTGATTTCTTTATGTTTATGTAAATGTTGGGACATTGTAATACCCATGGATAGACTTAGAGTAAAACTCATCTAAAAAATGTGGGTGCTTGTTAACATAATAAAGTGGTTACTGGAGGGCGTTAAATCTAAATTAAAACATTTGTTAATTTATACATTCACATGTAATTAGAACTAGAATGTTAAAGCACAAATTAATTTGTGATTTTCTTATGTTTTTGTTGAGAATGAGACATTGAACTACCCCTCTATGTATTAATCTTAAAAACCCCTCTAGTACAATTTCAATTAACACATGTGTTAATCTATATTAACACATAACACATGTGTAAATATGAATTAAAACATGATTGTGACCAATTAACTTTCGATTTACTTATGTTTATGCAATTGTTGGGTCATTGTAACTTTCGATTTACTTATGTTTATGCAATTGTTGGGTCATTGTACTACCCAATGTTGTAGAAGGCGCTAGGCGCTAATCGGGCGGTGAGGTACTGCCTAGGGATTAATCGGGATTAATCGGATTGGACTTTTTAAGTATAATTTTACAAATTTTTTTATACATATAGATAACTTTAAACTTTTTATTAATAAATTTACAAGTTTAGGAGATGACTTTATACTTTTTATTAATAAATTTAAAAGTTTAGGAACCATATGTAAACTAGTGAAAGATAGAGGGGGTTAAATGTTAAAATACCTAAAATTAAATGTTAAAATAGGTTTATAAGTAATATTTGGGTTGTAAAACAATGGGCCAAATTCAAAAATGGGTCAAATTTTGTGTTTAATGCACTGTAAAATATGGACCGATTAGTCCGATTTTGACCGCCTGGGACCGATTTTGACCGCCTAAGACCGATTTTGACCATATCCGCCTAATTGGACTGACTAGCTAAAAATTAGTCAATAACTCACCACCTAGCGCCTAGGCGCCGATTAATCGGCCGCCTAGGCCGATTTCTGCAACATTGGTACTACCCCTCAATAGACTTAGAGTAAAACTCTACTCGAAAATGTGGGTGTTTGTTAACATTATAGAGTGGTCTACTAAAGAGCTTTAAATCTGAACTAAAACATGTTTTTTTTATTTTTTCTTAGGTTATTTGAATCAACCTGAACTCAAGCCGAATTGTCCTTTATCTTTATGCTCCTTTAAAGGCGGTGTCCTTTATGTTTAAAATTGACGAGTTTTGTCCTTTATGTTTAAAAATCAAGCACGTTTTACCCTTTCGGCCTAACCCAATTTGTTTTCTCAGTTAAATGTGACCACGTGTAGGTCACATGAGGGTAGTTATGTCATTTAATGTACCCCTGAGCATTTGCCCCCAATTTAACGAACCCCAAACCCTAATTCTTCCCATTTCCCTCAAATCGATTATCATCAAGAACTACCAAACATCGCAAGTTGAAATCTTTCCCCAAATCAATTATCCCCAAACGTCATTTTTTGGTTTCAAAATCTTTTCACACCCATCTGGACTATAGATTGACATTCTAAAGGTAGATCCATCAAGAAGCCGAAAGAAATGAAAATCCCTAAAACCCAACTGAATATCTTCAACCACCTTGTTCCATCCATTAACAAAATAATAACCATCACCAATTTGTTCGATCTTTAACCGCCACGAATACCCTCCGTTTACATATCGAATTGGTGAATTTGTGATTTTGTTCTCTACATGCATGCATGCAAATTCAGGTGGCAATGACTGCGAAAGTTTAAAGATTTTGTTGATTAAAATTAGAGAGAGATATTGAGTTTGTGAAGAAGGTGAAGAAATACCATGTGATCGGCAGATGGGTCGAGTAAAATTAGGGTTTGGGGTTCTTTAAATTGGGGGGAAATACTTAGGGGTACATTAAATGACACAACTACCATTATGTGACATGCACGTGGTCACATTTAACTGAGAAAACAAACTGGGTTAGGCCCAAAGGGTAAAACGTGCTTGATTTTTAAAAATAAAGGACAAAACTCGTCAATTTTAAATATAAAGGACACCGCTTGTAAAGAGGCATAAAGATAAAGGACAATTCTTGCAATTCACTCTAAGATTAGATATAAACCATATGTTTTATGATTGAAGATACTATGTTATGCAGTGGCGGATCCAGCCGGAGAAATCACTGGGTTCCTTTTTCCAAATCATACAAGGTTTACACTACAAAAAAACGTTTTTTCCAAATCATACAAGATTTACACTACAAAAAAACGTTTTTTTCCAAAAAGACTGGGTTCCTGGGAACCCGGTCTTTACATACTAAGTCCGCCCCTGATGTTATGTACTTTAAAAAATAAGATTACAAATAAGCCAAACTTTTAATTAATTGTGTATAACATTTGATGAAAGACAATATCTTAAGAGCATATAACATATGATAGTAAGAATGTCGTATGTTTAATGCATGTAATGTGATATGTTAGATACATGCAACATATGATGCTTACTATATGTAACATGTGACGAGATATTATGTATAGCATAGATAAACACATATGTTATATATATATATATATATATATATATATATAGGAATAAGTTAAAATGAGAACCACCTCGAGTTGTAAGAACCAGCGAGAACCACCCCCGCGGGGGGCCGTTGACCACGAAATTTTTTTTACACCTAGATCCGTATATTTTAACACGGGGGGTAAATTTTGGGTTCAAACGGCGCGCCCGAGGGGGTAGTTTTTTACGCCCAAAGTTTGGTAAAAAAAAAGAAAAATTAAAAAAAACCCAAACTTTGGGCGTAAAAAACTACCCACTCGGGCGCGCCGTTTGAACCCAAAATTTACCCCCGTGTTAAAATATACGGATCTAGGTGTAAAAAAAAAATTCGTGGTCAACGGCCCCCCGCGGGGGTGGTTCTCGCTGGTTCTTACAACTCGAGGTGGTTCTCATTTTAACCTTCCCCTATATATATATATATATATATATATAGGGCTTGGCTATACAAGAAACCCTATCTTTTTTAGAAAACTTTGCAAACTCTTTGTCATCCATTGATTAGGTGTCAGCCAAGTTGATCAATGGTTCTCATGGTTTTAGGTAAGAATTAGATTTAAAAGAAATAATATAATACATTACTACAAGTGGAAGGGGCATTTTAGGTAGTGAAAAAGAAGCTTTTTGACTTTCCAGAACTATCAAATCATCATATCACTTTCTCTTTCTCTTACCTCTTCCTCTTTCCCATTTCTTCAACCCAATCTTGAAGACAAAAGATGAACACTCTTTATATTCAGGAGAAATAAACAACAACCACCACCAGCAACCACCTCCTCCGGCGAAACTCACCGGGCTTCTTCTCCGGCTCTCTCTCTCTCCTCAATCTTTAGAAGCAAATGAAGGGTCTGAATGTTGTTTTAGAGAGAGAACGATGACAACAAACTTCATCATGTTCATCTATAACACCAAGAACACACATACAAGTGTGTGAGAGAGAGGAAGTTTGAACACACATACAGACGACTCGGGTCAGATTCATGTTCAGGTTCGGTTCTAATTTAGTTCGGGATTCACTCCAGATTTATTTCGGTCGGTACATGATTGTCTTTGAATTCCCTACATCCTTGTAATTTTTAGCTGAGTATTTGTTCGAATTGCTGTTTGTTTGATTGATTTTAGGATGTGTATCTTGTTTCCTTACATTTCGTGAATCTTGGATATGGGTATATGTATATATATATAGCTGTGAACTGTTTGGATGGATTATGCTTGAAAAATGTTGATTGTTAACTATATAGGGATTTTACAGAAATAATGATATACGGTTACCGATTTGTTTGTTTATGTATACATAAGGTCTGAAAAAATTATTGAAACTGTTGGAATAATTGTTACAGAAATAATGATATACGGTTGACGATTTTGTTGCTTTGGTTGCTGTTTGGGCTTTTGATCTGAACAGTAAGTGTTTTTTTGTTGGGTTGTTTGATTTACAGAAACAGACCCATAACATGTGTTAAGCACCTGTTAGAATGATATATAACGTGTGGTGATTTACAGAAACAGATCCATAAAGATATTCAATTGACAAGCTGGATGGATGTAAGCGACGTTAATGTGGGGACATTGAATAAGTCAAATCTTTTGGGAAAGAAGTTTTCGTTCGTTTATAACATGTGTTAGGGGTTCATGCTGTAACAGATCCATAAACAAGTTTTCATGCTGTAACAAGTTTTCGTTCGTTTATAAAATGTGTTAGTTGTTCATGCTGTAACAGATCCATAAAGAAGTTTTCATGCTGTAACAAGTTTTCGTTCGTTTATAACAAGTTTTCGGCCATAAAGATATTCAATTGACACCATGATGTGTATATACTGATCTAGCATGTGTTACAATTTGGCTGTTCTGAACATGTAATTGATTAACATGTGACAAGGGTGAAAACAGTCGACGGGGGCGATGAGTTTAATGGTGAGCTTAGTTAATATCGTAATCTTGTTGTAACCCCACTTGTATACATATGATAACATGTAAGCATCCATTATAACCCGACTTGTATTCATGTATATCAAAAGTGGTTTGAAAAACACCATGATGTGCATATACTGATCATAACATGTGTACAAGTTAACATGGAACATACAAGTTAATATTGTAACACCGTATACCTGGGATAACATGTGTTAAGCCTCTGTTATAATCTTGGTTTAACCCAACATGGTGTCATGTATAAGCTAGTGGTTTCCAAAAAAACTATTAACTTGTATAATCTTGGAACATACAAGTTAATATTGTAACACCGTAACCCGACTTGTATTCATGTATATGAAAGTCACATCCTTTGGGAAAGAAGTCTTCGTTCATTTATAACATGTGTTGGATGCATAAACTTCAATAGTAATTGTAACATTAGAGGTACAAATATGGGCGCCTCCAACAGAAAATGTGTTAAGTCTAGACCGTTTTAACATCGTGTACTAGAGAAAACAAGAAGAGTATCACATTACATATTACTAGTAAACAAAAATACATAGCACTAACACGTGTTACGTTGTATGGGTTTCATGTCACATGTAACACATGCATGTCCTGAAGTAAACTAAAATACATAGCACTAACACGTGTTAGTTGTGTTGTGCTGTAACATAAACATGGTCATGATCCTTAAGCATCTGATCCACGTTTGACGAAACCAACGGTCCCGAGAATTGGATCTTGTTTCCCTTGTATCCATCACCATCCTAATAACAAAAAGATATGATAACCGTTAAGTCGTTAACCAGACATAAATATTAACACATTCATAGCCAGAAAATCTTTTTTCTCAAATAACATCACAAAAACAGTTACTATTCAGATCAAAAGCCCCAAACAAAGCAACCAAACCAACAAAAAACAGTTACTATTCAGATCAAAAGCCCAAACAAGCAACCAAACCAAGCACAACTTTTTAACACAAAAATAAAAAACCTGCAAATTAATCTTACACAACTAAAACAACAACTAACAAAGGACACAGAACTAAAAACCTGCAATTAATTCGTCATACCCTAATACATGTCTCTAATACGTCGTCATACCCTAATACATGTCTCTATAACATGTTACTATGGTTTAGTTGTGAAACAGGAGTTCAGACTATAACACGTGTTACGTTGGTTGTGCTGTAAGACAAACTTGGCTTAGCTGTTAAACAGGAGTTCAGACTATAACACGTGTTACGTTGGTTGTGCTGTAAGACAAACTTGGCTTTTCGTTTCTAAAAACAGGTGTGCCGATTATTAACACACGTTATATATCATTCTATCAGGGGCTTAACACATGTTATACATGAACACAGCAACCTAACCAACAGTTACTATTCAGATCAAAAGCCTAAAACAAAGCAAAAACAGTTACTATTCAGATCAAAAGCCCAAAACAAAGCAACCTAACCAACAAAAAACAGTTACTATTCAGATCAAAAAGCACCAAACAAGGCAACCATACCAAGAAAAAAACAGTTACTATTCAGATCAAAATCCCCAAACCAACAAACACATTTTTTTAACACAAAAATAACTAATCCATGGATCAAAATCAAACGAGTTTGAAACCAAAACAAGTAATCCATGAATCAAAATCAAAATTTATAAACACCAGAAGAATGAAAACCAAACTAAAATCAATAGTATTGAAATTTATTACCTATAAACGTCATTCTTTTTTTTGAAACAATAATCAATGGTATTGAAAAATAATTAATCTTTTGGATTATAGGCATGTAAGTATATACAGAATCTTCGAATGCAACAGCTGAACATTGCCATGCAGTATATTTGGATTATTCCATTAAAAAAAATCTCAACTAACAAAAAAAAACATAGATTCGAGATACTTAATTTAGATAAAGAGACAGCCCTAAAGAGACAAACCTTGAGCATTTAATTCTTCATCAGTTTGAGAGTCAGTGCTAAGGAACATGTTGGGGAAACTATGGACCGGCGACATTAACTCGGATGTTGGTGGAATTGTCTCCATGGACATTAATGGAGAAAGCATAATTTGGAGGAGAAGATGATAATGGAGCTTTCTGTTAATGAAGATATAAAATATGGCATATAAAATAAACTGAAATATTGTAAATGAAAAATGGGGTGAGTTGTTTTTTGAAATGAGTTGATGGGCATTAAATGATGATGTCAGATCAAATTGGGAAACTAAACTTGGGTTGGGAAATTACTAATATATCCTTGAAAGCAAAATGGATTATGAAGGTTCTCAGGCCACGTGGATGAATATAGTCCACAAGTAGAGTTTGCTAAGTTTTTTAAAAAAATGGGGTTTTTTATATAGCATTATCATATATATATATATATATATATATATATATATATATATATATATATATAATTTACTTAAATCGGTTTATACTTATTGTGGTATAATCATGGGATTATATTGGGCTAAAAGTCATGGACTAATCAATATAGATATAATTTTTTTTCCGGTGAGTCCTAAAGAATGAATGAATATGTGAAGCAAAGATGGGCTTAATTCGCTTAAAAGTCATGGGCTAATAAATATAGATATAATATTTTTATGGTGAGTCCAAAAGAATGAATTAAAATGTGGGAATAATGGATTTTAATAATCCCAACTATTAGTCATTGGCTAGCAACGGTCCTAACTTAAAAAATATTCACATATTGTAAACCAACGAACATTTACTAACAGAATAGGGAAAAGAGACAAAAAGAAATTAATGTTTTGTTACTAAAGATCCACTGGTTTACAATATGTGAGAATATGGGACTACCATCGGTTGTTTTTTAAGTTGGGACCGTTGCCGGCCAACGGCTAATAGTTGAGATTATTAAAATTCATTATTCCTAAAATGTGTAAAGCAAAGTTTGGTCAAAATTTGTGACTGAATTTTAGAGTAGAGTGGTAATTAGTTCTAACTAGTATTTGACACCGCGCGCGTTGCGGCGCGGGATTCGATTGTTATGGGTTTGTATTCTACCTCACGCGTTGTGGCGCGGGATTCAATCATTTTAGGCTTGTATTTTATCTCATATGTTGCAGCACGGGATTCAATCATTATATCGTTAATGTTATGGGCTTGTATTTTACCTCACGGGTTGCGGTGCGGGATTTAATTCCTATGGGCTTGTATTTTACCTCACGCGTTGCAGCACGGGATTCAATCTTAATGGGATCGAATCGTTATGGGCTTGTATTTTACCTTACGCGTTGCGGAGCGGGATTCAATTGTTATGTGATCCGGGATTTGATCATTATGGACTTATATTTTACCTCACGCGTTGCGGCGCGAGATTCAATTGTTATGGGCTCTTATTTTACCTCAAACGTTAGGATTCAATCATTATCAGCTCGTATTTTACGGTTTACCCCGCGGGACAAGATTCGATCGTTATCAGCTCAGCGAAACACAAAAGAAGTAAAACTTTTATGTAAAATCAGTTATACATTATACAACAATCAATTACTGATGATATTCGCTGGCGATGTAGCTTACACAGACGCACAACATTCAGCATTATCTGGTGATTTGGTCGGTCACATGCAATCCAATCCGCTACCAGAGGCCATTCACCTTTTTAGCACTACCATCGGAACACCATAAAACCGTTCAGTGCTTGTAAACCTTGTTTTATCATGTGTCATCATCCACCGCCTAAATCATCCAATAAAAAGCATAAAACCTACATAGATGTTAAATAAGATACAATGCACAATGTACAACCTCTATAGCCTGAAAATGTTATACATTTCATTTACATATATTCTATTATCTATTATTTACAAGAACCTAAACTAAGTGTACAACATACTTTAACATAGAACACCTTCTAAACACAATGTACAAGAAAGTGGTGCCTAAGTATGTTACAAATTAATATCCTATTATCTATTATTTACAAGGGATTATGATCAAATACAAAGGATCCTAATTGTAAGAAGTGTAAGAAGGATTTATAGAGTGACAAGTGTCCAATAACCTAAAAAATCCACTACACAAAAAAACCCCACTACAAAAAAAAAAAAAAACACCATAAAACCGTTCAGTGCTTGTAAACCTTGTTTTATCATGTGTCATCATCCACCGCCTAAATCATCCAATAAAAAGCATAAAACCTACATAGATGTTAAATAAGATACAATGCACAATGTACAACCTCTATAGCCTGAAAATGTTATACATTTCATTTACATATATTCTATTATCTATTATTTACAAGAACCTAAACTAAGTGTACAACATACTTTAACATAGAACACCTTCTAAACACAATGTACAAGAAAGTGGTGCCTAAGTATGTTACAAATTAATATCCTATTATCTATTATTTACAAGGGATTATGATCAAATACAAAGGATCCTAATTGTAAGAAGTGTAAGAAGGATTTATAGAGTGACAAATGTCCAATAACCTAAAAAAATCCACTACACAAAAAAAACCCCACTACAAAAAAAAAAAAAAAAACCTTAAACATCCACCACCACCAAAAACCTAACCCCCCCCCCCCCCCCAATCACCCAACAAAAAAAAAAAAAAAAAAATTTGCCGATGGGTTGCGGGTTGGGGGTAGGGGTGGGTGGTTAGTTTTTTTTTTTTTTTTTTTAGGTTTGGGGGGGGGGGGGGGGTGGGGTGGGGGGGGGGGGGTTTAGGTTTTTTTTAGGTTTTTTGGGGGTGGGGTGGGGGGTGGGGTTAGGTTTTTTGGGTGTTTTTTTGTGAGGTATAGTTTTTTTTTTTTTGGTTTTTTTGCCGGGGGGGGGGGGGGTGGGGTGGGGGGGGGGGGTTTAGGATTTTGGGTGGTGGTGGGGTGGGTGTTTAGGTTTTTGGTGATGATGTAGTGGGTTTAGTTTTAGGTTATTGGACACTTGTCACTCTATAAATCCTTCTTACAATTAGAAGCCTTTGTAGAATAACTTGACCCTATTTACAAGAACCTAAACTAACTGTACATCATACTTTTAATATAGAACATCTTTTAAACACAATGTACAAGAACATGATGCCTAAGTGTGTTACAAATTAATAGTATATAAATATAAATATGCAAGTAGAAATAAATTTTCTGAATTGTCATGTCAAGACCAATATATATATAAGTGTTACTTGAATAAACTATAATGTATAATATACTTGAGATAATCAATTTAATATAACTTTATCTTAACGGAATTTTGATTTGGTTTTCAGAACTATGAATTTGAACAAAACTGTCCCGACCATCCGTATTCGAACTATATAATTTTTTATGTTTACAAAAATGCATATTTATTTATTTATTTTATATACACATGATCTATTGTTTTTTGTTTTCTTATAATATTCAAAACATGAATTCAATGTAAATTTGAATTTAGTTTTCAAATAAGATTATAAATAAACCAAACATTTAATTAACTATTTATGACAAGTGATGAAAAAAGAAAAGTTTATGACATAAAACATGTGATGAGAGATAATATCTTAACGGTATATAACATGTGACAATAAGAATATGTTATATGATAAATGCACGTATTATGATATGTTAAATTCATGCTACATATGACGTTTACTATCTCTAACATGTGATGAGAGAGCGGTTGTGTGTGTATACATAATTTACAGAAGCGCTGGTTTCTACTGTATTGGATTAGAACCATAGGCTTATATTTGGCTAAAAGTCATGGCCTAATCAATATAAATATAAAGTAGTATTTTTGGTGAGTTCTAAGGAATGATTTAATATGCGAATCAATGTTTGGTCAAAAGTTGCAGCTGAATTTTACGGTAGAGTGGTTATTATTTGCAATATGAAAAAGAAAAAAGAATTTCCTAATTTTCCATTGAGACCAATATTTTTTCTGTTACTTGAATAAACTATAACTAGTAATTAGACTCGCGCGCGTTGCGGCGCGGGTGCATTACAAACATCTAACGAATTAGTCCAAACGTTATGTGATACGTTAACCATATGTAAACGCGTGTTTTGACATATTCTGGTTAACTCAATAGAATTGCGGATAGATCAAACTGTAAAGTAATCGAATTTATACTGTACAATCATAACGTATTTACATGTGACCCGACTCATACATATGAAACGTAAAAAAAAAGCATAATCAAGGGTTGAAATTTTACCCCTAGCGCGTTGCAACGGGGTCGAAACGTAGAGTAACTCGAATTTATACCGTCGAATGAGAACATATAATATTTGACCCCGTTCGATTCGAAACTAAATTTACGGCGAAACATAGTTGAATGGGAAGGTGTAGGGGTTAAAACTGCAATTTTCAAAAGTTGATGGGTGGTAAAAATTGCAAATTTCATAAGTTAAGCAGGTTGTAAAATGGAGTAATTGCGTAGGAGTTAAAATTACATATTTCAAATGTTAAGAATTTGTATGATCGGTGGAAAAACAAAATGGTTCATTTTTGTAAAAGTTTCAAAAAGTAAGGACATTAATGTAAAACTCATAAAAAACATAGGAGGCCATTTGTGTAAAAGTCACAAAACTATAAGAGTTATAGTAATGTATAATATACTTGAGATAATCAATTTAATATAACTTTATCTCACCTGAATTTAGAATTGTGTTTTCAAGTCTATAAATTTCTAAGATAAGACCAGACCATGTGTAGTCATAAAGCCTCTTGGAGGCGTTATGCGATAAGTGTCGAAACACGTAAGAGAGGATATTTATGGGGCTTTATATCACAAAAGGGTGTTGTGGGGTTATATATGTATGGGGCTTTATATATATGTATGTATATATATGTGTGTGTGTGTGTGAGTGAGTTAGTATATGAAATAATCCCCCCCCCCACGCCACTATGATTTTCACGAGAGAAGGAAAAAACATCCTATAGCACCCGTCGTAATGGTGGGCGCCATATACAAAAATGGCGCGATATAACGTGCCACTAGAGGTGGCCTAATCAATCCAACGTTTTGTATTCGAACTATATAATTTTTTTATGTTTACGAAAATGCATATATTTTTTATTTATTTTGAATACGCATGATCTATTTTTTTCCTTACATTATTTGAATCCTGAACTCAAGCCAAATTCATGGTTTCTAATAAGATTATAAATAAACCGAATGTTTATAATTTAAAATACTATTTTATCTTTTTTTTAATGGTTAATGTTGCACACCATGAGGATTGAACCCCTGACCTCTCCTATTCTAAAGTCTATCTAAACTCAAGGTTAGATTATAAATAAACTGAACATTTTAAATTTACTGGTTATGAAAATGAAAAGTTTATGACATAAAACTTGTAATTAAAGAGAATTTTTTAATAGTATATAACATGTGACATTAAGAATATATTATATGTTAAATATGAGTAATGCGATATGTTAGATGCATGTAACATATGATGGTTACTATATGTAATATTTGATGAGAGATTAAGGTGTTGTTTGTTTTTTAAAAGATAAAATGTCTGCAGTCTGCGGATCAAATCTGCAGATATCTATAGAAGAAGATGTGGACCAAATTTCTACAGTCTGCAAGGAGGAGGTTTTTTGTTTTTTAACGTATGTAAACTTCTAAAATAATCTGGTGGTGGTGTACGGACAGTAGTGGTGGGTGGTGGTGGTGGACGGTGGTGCAAGTCAGTGGTGGTGGGTGGTGGTGGTGGACGGTGGTGGACGTGGACGGTGGGTGGCGGACGTGGACGGTGGGTGGCGGAAGTGGACGGTGGGTGGTGGTGGACGGCGGCGGTGGATGGTAGACAACGGTGCTGGTAGACGGTGGTGGTTGGTGGTGGATGGTGGTGGTGATGGACGGTGGTGGGCGGTGGGCGGTGGTGGTGGGTGGTGGTGTTTAACCCTTCTACAGACCTTAGAAGATCTTAGGAGTGACTGGGCCAAGTCTGCACCAAGAAGAGCTCGCGCAGACGTTTTTTTAATGAAACGTCTTCGAAAAAGAAACAGTATGCAGATGGTAATGTCTGCGCATGGTCTGCTCGACGCAGACAAAAGAGCCTGCGCAGATCTTTTAGATAAAAAAAACCAACTAAGTATACTAAAGGTAAAAACATATACTATATCTATATAATTTACAGAAGTCGATTTCTACACTATTGTGTTAGAAATTCTGTCTATATGAAGCAAAGTTTGACCAGAAGTTGTGGCCGAATTTTATCATAAAGTGGTGATTAGTTTATGAAAAAGAAAACAGATGTTCTAATTTGCCATTTCAAGATCAATACTTTATTTGTTTCTTGAATAAACTATAATTTATAATCTTATATATATAAATGAAAATATTTGGGCTGACGTGGCAATATATTAGGGTGAACGGGGCGCCCTCGGGGAAGGGGGCGGTGAGTGTGAACCCCGCTCGGGAACAACGCCGCCATCCCCTCGGTGACCCAAATCGGGGTGTGGGGAGCGGGTTGTGTTCACCGATTGAGATTTGTAATTTTTGACCGTTTTTTATATTAAAACGGCTATATAGCCGTTATATATTAAAAAAAAATCTCCTAAACCCTATAAATACTAACCACTTCAATCTTTTTATTTTTCAAACCCAAAACAACTCCCACTACATTACTCTCCTAAACCCTTCAACTCATCTAATTTTTTACCCAATCTTTAAAAAAAATGGATTCCAAGTTCCCGTTTTTTTCTCTCCTGCCCGACTTTCCCGACGATGAAGATTCATCGTCAAGCGATAGTAGTTTAATTTTCTTCCAAAATATCATCTAACAAGCGGAGCTACTAGACCACGGCATCGTCTAGTAATACATGCATAATTACTAGCGACGGAAGGGCGATAGCACCGGTACACATTCGAGATCCTCCAGTCGAACCCGTCTTCGATGATACTACTTTTAGCGAGCTCATTGACGAAGAAACGCATTGGAGACTAAAACATGATCTCGTTGAGCATCTCGGACGTTTAGATCTACCTCACCTTGAAGCGAATTCCGACGACGAGTAGTTTGTTTTTTTATTTTTTCTAGTTTGAATGTAATTTTTATTTTTAATTTAATGAAATGTTTTTCTTAAATTTTATTTAATTTTTATTAATATTTGTTTAATTTATAATACATGCATAATTACAACAAATAAAAAAAAACAAAAAAAAACAAGTCCCCCAAGAGAGGAGTGCCACCATCAAATTGAGGGTGTGAGGAGAGTTTAAGTGGGGAGTTGACGTGGCGCGTGCTGATTGGCTGTGTGGGTAAGAGAGGTCACTCCCCACTTAGAGGAGTGCCCCTTACACCCTTAGAGCTTCTTAATATGAGTTTTGGCTCCAAAAATTCGGGTCCGCTTTTTTGTTAAGTGAATCCCCAAATACCCATTTTTTTGACCCGCTATAAAAACATTTTAAACACGGCTTTTTCCCCACCACACAAACCCTAATTTGATTTTCAATTCTCTTCGCCGTTCTTCTCTACCTCTCCATTACGTTAGTGAATCAGTGATAATGGTACAAACAATTGTTTGGATGAATCGAAATCAGGTATGTTCGTTCCACCGCCCTAAAATTCTATTCCCTCCTATTGTTTTCATTTTATCGATTAGAGTTTGAAGTCTCATGTTCGAGCCAGGAGGAAGTGAAGTGTTATATCTTTTAGTTTCAGGTTCAAAATCTCATAGAACAGTGTCTGGCATATTTTTCGATTCAAAATAGTTTGTATTTGATCCTAGGCCCATAATAAAATACATATGATATGCAAAACAAGTATAAACTATATCAATACAAATCAAATGAACACCAAGCATTTGTTTTGCCCATTCCCCTAAGCCAACTGGGACGATAACTTGCTACGATTTTAGATTTTACAGGTCGATCAAGTTGGGACATGGTTTAACTTTTAATACATTGATTTTAATGAAAGTAACGATGAGTATACTGAAAATTATCTCTAATTTTTTTAACAATTAAACATCTACTTCATAAATTATTCAACTTTTACTTCTTTTTTTCATGGTGACAACCACTACTAGAAAATCTGAAATTTCTTACACCAGTTTTCGTAGGAAATGCGTTACAAAACAGGCTTTCCCACACATTTATGACAAATACATGATGTAGGAAAATGCCCCGTAGGAAACCTGTTTCCAACGCATTTCCTACGCAATTTCCTACCCATTTCCTACAAAATCGCCATGTCACAAACTGCTACAGATCTCCTACAACAATTCATAGTTATTTTTAATATATTATTTATGATAAATATTAATTATTATATTTTCGGAATTTTTTTAGCTACACATTTCCGACAAAAAAAAATTAAAAAATTTCATTCAGCATTATTCGTGACAAATTTCTGACAGAAAAATAAAAATAGTTGTTACAAATTTCCGACAAAAGCATTATTCGTGACAAATTTCCGACAGAAATATAAAAATAGTTGTTACAAATTTCCGACTTTTGTACTTTTCTTAGTTTTTTTTTAACTTTCAACTTCACCTTTGATTTATAAATGGATTTTGTCTGTCGTCGTTAACATTCTAGATAAAACTTAATACACGATTGTGTTTAATTTTTGTTTCTCAACATTCTCGAATTTATTGATCAACAGAGTCGTATTCGAAATGGAGCATGTTTTGTACCGTACGCTATAACGAGTGTCGATAGGTGCTATTGAAACCGGTACCAATATTCTTTTTTAATGGTTCTTGATCGACATAAAAAAACTCGTGTCAATATTCTTTTGGGTATATCACGACTTTATTTTTGGGTTCTCTATCTCTTCTTGTACCGAAGTATGTACCACAACATAGCGCGATGAATTTCCACTTGTTAAGCCAAATATTTAATTGTCATAAGTTAGAGGGTTATTATTGTAACTAGTAGAATATATATAAACGTCTTTGTAATCAATATTGAATCATGAATATGAAAATATGAGTTGATATGGTATCAGAGCCTATCAACTTGTAAACCCTAAAAAAAAACCCAATCGGCTTCAACCAACCATCAAAAAGGTGATTCCTAATACTCTACCAATCGGCTTCAACCAACCATCAAAAAGGTGATTCCTAATACTCTAGACAACAGCACGTGAAGAAAAAAAAAGGAATCCCTATTAAATTGTTTTCGAAAGCAACAAAGGAGTACAGATTATTAGAAGCGAGGTGACATATTATTTTGGGGAGTTTTGACGGCAGAAGATATACATCAACATCGGACGCATACAGAGAATATATACGGCTGAAATCTTGTATCAAATTACTCACCGAAACTACTCTTCGACCTGCATCTTGCCTACCCCAGGTATAAAAAAAAACCATTGTTCTTACTCATCATGACAACGATTACTGCTTTCAGCATTCAAGAACGTACATCCCATAATTCCCACAAGTTTGCATTCAATCTTACACCAAACAATTATGGCTACTGGAAAGCCATGATGGAACCATTTTTAAAGGCCAATAGATTATATTGTTATGTTGACAACACGTTATCTTGCCCGGAAGAGAAAATTACAACTGGTGATGCTACTACTACAAATCCTAATTTTACAAACTGGATTGCTAATGATGCACACGTCCACATGATCATTAAATCCACCGTTTCCGAGTCTTCGTTTCAACACATCCAAGGAGACACGGCTCGGGAAGTGTGGTTAAGTCTAGCACGTGCATATGCTCCTTCGAATTCATCTCATGAGTTCACACTAAAAACGCAGCTTTTAAAGATTTCAATGAAAGATGGTGAAAAAGGTATCGATTATCTCAGCCGTGCTCAAGAATATGCAACGGCTCTTGCAAATATTGGTGAACCCGTCAAAGACAAAGATCTGGTCATGCTTACTATAGCCGGTTTACGTGAGGAATACCATGGTTTGAAAAGCAACCTTCTTGCCCACTCCCCGCCGGTTCAATTTAACGAGCTTCACGGTCTGATTGGTGATCATGAATATATCACTCGATGCACTGTTTCTTCATCATCGGTCTCTCCACAAGTCTTCAATGTTACCACTGCCGCAACAACTACTTCCCAGGTCCCCGATTTGGCTTCGATTCAGCAGCAGATTACCAACCTTCAACTTTTGGCAAACCAACTTGCTTCCACAACTCAACCGTCGGCATCACCATCGGCTCCTCAGGCAAACTATGCTAATCGGTCTGCTTCTTCAAGACCGGCCCGTGGATACGGTCGGGGCCGTGCGTTTTCTCGCGGGGGCCGTGGCCGTGGTGGTTCACAAGGCTCTCGTCAATTTGCTTGGGTGTCCACTCAAAATATGGTTTACGGTCATTGCAATAGGTGCGGTATTGGTCATATTCCCTCACAGTGCCCGAATCACACCGGCTCTTCTCGTGGATCACCTCAAGCGAATTATGCTAACTCTTAGGCGGGCCCATATACTACTTGGACATCGGATACAGGCGCTAATTCCCATGGTACTCCTGATCTTGCTAGTATGGACAACTCGGACGTCTATTACGGTAATGACTCCCTCTATGTTGGTAACGGTAACTCTCTTCCAATTCTTCATGTCGGTTCAAAATCCTTTTTTACCTCAAACAAAAACTTACAACTTAACCACATACTTCATGTCCTGGGCCTACAACGTAACCTACTTTCTGTTCATAAATTTTGCAAAGATAATAATGTTTTCTTTGAATTTCACACTTCTTTTTTTGTTGTGAAGGACGAGGCTACCAAGGCTATCCTCCTCACGGGCCCCAGTGACCAGGGTCTCTACACCATTCGACTACCTTCTTTTCAACCGGTTTCCAAGATGGCGTTCACTGCTTTTCGAGCTACATCTACTATGTGGCATCAACGACTTGGGCATCCTCACTTTCGAGTTTTTCAACATATTGTTAAAACATTTTCTTTACCTGTTTCTGACAAACTTTGTTCATCTTTGTGTACTTCTTGTCAATTGGGAAAAATGTCCAAACTTACTTTGCCTATTTCATCTTTTCGTAGTAAAAACATACTTGATTTGGTTTATTGTGATGTTTGGGGCCATACATACGTCCTTTGATGGTTATCGTTATTTTTTGTTATGTGTTGACCATCATACCCGCTATATGTGGTATTTCCCGCTCATGCAAAAATCCGACGTCTTTAACACCTTTACAAATTTCGTTCGCCTAGTTGAACGCCAATTTAACACCAAACTAAAAAGTGTTCAAACTGATTGGGGTGGCGAGTTTCGGAACGTTACTCAGTTTTTTACATCCCATGGGATTTTACATCGTCGCTCATGTCCTCATACGAGTGAACAGAATGGCATTGTCGAGCGTCGCCACCGCCACGTCGTGGAAACCGGTCTCACCTTACTAGCCCAATCCAAACTACCTCAAACTTTTTGGTCATTCGCTTTTCAAACTGCCGTCTACCTCATCAATCGTCTACCTTCTCGTCTTTCCTCAAACAAATCCCCATATCAACTTTTTTTCCAACGTCCTCCCGATTACTCATTTCTTCGAGTATTTGGATGTCTCTGTTTTCCTTATTTACGTCCATATAACCAACACAAAATTGATTTTCGTTCTACTCCTTGTATATTTCTCGGTTATAGCCCATCTCATCATGGATATCAATGCCTTGATCAAACTACTCACCGAATCTACATTGCTCGCCATGTCCGATTTAACGAGCATGTTTTTCCCTCCCTTATTGAACCCTCCATCGACCCTCCCTCATCCTCCACAGCCGCTACTTCATTTTCTATAATTCCTGATCCGCCATTAACCATTTTCGATAACCCATCCATTCCTACAACCGAACCATCGCCACCCACCCCTCATATTTCCGAACCTGTCCAAACAACCCCTATTCCTCAGACAAACACCACCCAACCTACTGCCTCTCCTTCGCAACCAACCACGCCCCGTTACCGACCTCCTCACCTTCGGCTACATCCTAAACCTCGAAAATTTTTTGACCCTTCAGCCAATATCGCCACCACCGCTACCGTTCCTTTTGAACCGACTTCCTTTACTGTTGCCAACGAATCCGCGGAGTGGCGTCAAGCCATGACAGCTGAGTTGCACGCACTACACAGAAACGGAACATGGTCGTTAGTTCCTCCGGTTCCAAATTCTAATGTTATTGATTGCAAGTGGGTTTACAGGTTGAAAACTGATCAGCATGGGAACCTGACTAGACACAAGGCTCGATTGGTAGCAAAGGGTTTTTTACAGCAGTCTGGCATTGATTATCATGAGATGTTCAGCCCTGTGGTCAAACCAGCCACCATCCGCACGGTTCTTTATCTTGTCGTCTCTAACAATTGGTCTCTCAAACAACTTGATGTGCAAAATGCGTTTTTACACGGTGATCTACATGAAACGGTCTACATGCGTCAACCACCGGGCTTCGAGGATCCTAAACACCCTAATCATGTTTGCAAGCTGCACAAATCCCTTTATGGCTTAAAACAGTCGCCTAGGGCATGGTTCACCAAACTCTCAAACGTCTTACAGCATCTTGGTTTTAATGGTTCCAAAACTGATCCATCATTATTTATCCTTAACCGCTCGGGTAAACATGTTTACCTACTAGTTTACGTGGACGACATCATTATTACGGGCAACGATCCCAACACAGTTAATCGCATTATTGCCTCACTTGGTCAGCAGGTATCTCTCACTGACATGGGTCGTCTTACTTACTTTCTTGGTATTGAAGTTCTCCACACCTCTTCGGGTCTTATCCTATGTCAACGAAAGTATATTCAG
Organism: Helianthus tuberosus; assembly: GCA_030545235.1. NCBI lineage: Eukaryota > Viridiplantae > Streptophyta > Magnoliopsida > Asterales > Asteraceae > Helianthus > Helianthus tuberosus. The sequence goes on along the minus strand of CM060354.1, from coordinate 10,101,661 downwards.
GAACTTATTGATAGAGCCGGGTTAAAAGAATCGAAACCGCTTGCAACACCTACAAATGCTAAAACAGATACGATAACCAAGGACGACCCACTTATGTCCGATCCCACAAGATATCGCCATTGTGTTGGAGCACTTCAGTATGCCACTTTATCTAGGCCCGACATTGCCTACGCTGTCAACAGGGTATGTCAGTTCATGCATGAACCTCACGAATCTCATTGGACGGCTGTCAAACGTATAATTCGCTATCTTAAGGGAACGTCTCAACTGGGCCTTCGTTTTACATCAAACTCAACGTCTACATTACATGCCTTTGCTGATTCACATTGGGGTGAGCGGTTGGTTGCTATTACAGCATATTCGGATTCTGATTGTGCTGGTTGCCTGGTCGACCGTCGATCCACGGGGGGCTATGCTATCTTCTTGGGTTCGAACTTAGTATCATGGTCAGCTCGTAAGCAGAAAACTGTCTCTAGGTCGTCTACTGAATCCGAATACAAGGCTATTGCTGATACGGTTGCTGAACTAATCTGGTTAAAGTCTCTTCTACAAGAACTGGGAATTAAGTTGAATAAACCCACTCTTTGGTGTGATAATCTTGGAGCTACGTATCTCTCAGCAAACCCGGTGTTTCATGCTAGAACTAAACATGTGGAGGTAGATTTCCATTTTGTTCTTGAACAAGTCAGCCAAGGAAATCTGAAGGTTCAATTTATTAAAACAGATGATCAAATTGCCGACATCTTCACGAAGCCGTTATCAACTCAAAGATTTGAATTTTTATGATCCATGTTGCAGGTCGTTACCCGCCCTCAACTTGCGGGGGAATGTTAAGCCAAATATTTAATTGTCATAAGTTAGAGGGTTATTATTGTAACTAGTAGAATATATATAAACCTCTTTGTAATCAATATTGAATCATGAATATGAAATTATGAGTTGATACCACTATTATATATATATTAATTAAATGCGATTGTCATTATAAATAACATACTTAAGCCTACACCACGAAACGAGTAATAATATTAGAGGGAGGCTGTCTGGCAATCTTTGAACCAGTAAATACTAAACCAATAAGAGGTCTGATCTGTAAGAGACTCTAAGATGGTGTTTGTTTTTTCAGATGCAAAAGGTCTGCAGTCTGCGGACCATATCTGCAAACGTCTGCACGAGAAGAGATGAAACAAATGTCTGCAGAGTGTAATAAGAAAAGTGTTTGATTATCTCACCTATTTACCTCACATCTGCAAATTTTTTTCCCTTTCTTTCCTCCCAAACCCTTTCTCTTGAACAATGAAATATAGTGTAACTTTTAATTGCAAATCAGAGAAACCCATTAGTAAAAGAAACTATTATATAAATTAACTAATATGCGACGTTACACTCACACACCCCAAAACTAGATCCAATCTCGAAAACACTTGCACACAGAGCATCCTCTAAATTAAATTGATTCCCTTGTTTGTCAATCCTCTTTTCCACTAAACCCCAACGAGTTCATCCTCACCGGCGGTACCATTCCACTAAACTTATCAGATCTACTAATGGTATCTCTTCATCTTCATATTATGCTTTTTCTTCACACTTATGCATTTCCAACTAGACTGAACTAGATTTTGTGCCCATTTTTATTGTTCTTGACACTGTCGGAATTGTTCATTCATTTGTTGTTGGTTGCTACTCCAGATCTGTTTGAAATATATGTGGTTTATTAGGTGGTGACCGGCAACGTGGAGGTGGGGGAGGTGTTTATGATTTGAGATTAGGAGAGGGGTAGAGAGATCGTTGGAAGAGGTGGGAAGACATTTTTGAAGGCATTTTTTAATGAAATGTCTTTAAAAAACAAACAGTCTGCATAGCTAAACGTCTGCGCGTGGTTTGTGCGACGCATACATAAGAGGACAGAAGAGATTTTTCTAAAAAAACAAACACCCCCTGAAAACTAATCTTTTTCTTCGTCCTCCTTAACACCAAAACAACAATCTACAAAGGCAAATGTGATACAAAATGGGCCCATAACTTAGCCCAACTACATTAACCCAACCCAATTCAACAACCGCCGTCGTGGCCATCTTTTGCTCCAACCAAAGCAGTTTTCTCTTGCATTCAGAAGCTGCAAATCAAAGAAACAGGTAGAAACCTGATCAATCCTCACGATTTGCTCTAATTCATCTCAAGGTTAAGTTTTTCTCTATCTTTCGTTACCTAATTGACTTTAAAGATCCTATTTTTCTTTTGATTTTGCATATGATTAACCTCAATTTCATTTCATTGTTTGAAACCTAGATTGAAACATGAATAAGAAAATGTTTATGTTTTCTTGTATAAATGGATATTGCCTGCAGTTATTTCTTGAAATTAATGTGTGTTTGATTTGGATTGTAGTTTGATCATGTTAACTATCGAAAATGATTATTAATTAGATTTTACATTGAGATAGTTGGTAAACAGGCAACAAGCTGCTCCGCTACCCCTTTTTGTACAGCAAAACTAAGTATTTTAAAAAATACGTCCATAGATCTCGGGGTCATAACATTACTATGCATATGCTTGACCCTTTGAACTCGACTAAGTAGGTCCATGTCCTCTGGCGCCAGAAGCCAAAAGTATCAAAAGCAAATGGGATAAACCCTAGTTGTCAAGGCACGCTTTCTCATGTTTGGTCACTTTACCCGAAGTAGCCTTTAAAGTAGCCTGTCCCACCGTGAAAGCACTACCCCCTAAGCTCACAAGCGGGGAAACCCCTGTTAGATCCACACAGACATGTTTTCCTCCTACCCATCCAAAGTCTGATCTGTATTTTGTTTAGTTGTTTCGATGCAAATAGTGAGGTGATTGTAGGGGAATTTAATGACCATAAGCATGATTTTAGAACTGTAATGCTGTTAAAATTTATTAGTGACCCGCCCGATTCATAACCCATATAGGCTGGTTCTTATTTCTTAAAAGAACTATCGGTTTTGACCCATAATTCAATGCTACCTAGGCCTGGCAATACTGACCCGTGTATCTAAGTTTGGGCATATACGGGTTTTTTTTTTTAAAATACTGTTACGGGTCAGATTGGGCCGGTTTTTAATTAGCAATGGGTTATATTCAGTATAATATATGATTTGCATATGTTCAAATTGGGATATTTGAAAACTTTATGTTTGTTTAGATATGATCACGGTGTGCTCATGAAATATGATCTGAATTGCAAAAGCATATCGATTATAAGGTTTTGGGGCTTCTTTGTTTGAATCAGATTGTTTTTTGAATCTTAATTTATCATGGAAATTGTCACTTGATACAAATTTAGGACTAGATTTCTAAACTGTTTTTTGAACGTTTTTTTTTGCATATAAACATTTTTAAAGTGACCCATTTTGACCTGAACCCCGTTCTAACCCGAATCCGTTCTGACCCAAACCAAAATAACATTTTTTTAAATCGGCCTGCTTTGACACGAATCTGTTTCAACCGAGCATGCCGCTCGGGCTGTGTATGGTGTGTCGGATCCGTAACTGACCAGATATGGATCCGACCCACCATACATGAACCAGATACGGATCCGTATCTAGTTCATGTAACATTTAAGACCATATCCCTTCATATTATAATTTCTTTTTCATTGTTTATGTGGTGAAATGATAGTGTTTATAAAATAGACGAAATGAAGAACACATATGGGGAAAAAGGTACACAAGTCGGCTAAGAATCGAAGTCTTATGTGAAATTTGGTTAAAGAATGCCTGATCTGTATATTTTGATTAGTTGTTTTGAAAGAAATAATGTGGTAAATGTAGGGAAATTAATGACTATTTCCATGATCTTAGAAGTGTAATGTTGTTAACATTTTTCAGTGAAATAACTACCCATTTGAAATTAAATCAACCCGTTTTGACCCATAACTCAACCAGTTTTTAGCTAAGCAAGTATAGTGCAACATCTATATGTCATTAATTCTTTGTTGCTACACTATGTTACCTTTTGTTACATATATTAATTTTAATTTGCAGTTCATATATTGGTTATTATAAATATTAGAGTTAAATGCCATTTTAGTCCCTATGGTTTCGGTTATTTTGCCAGTTTAGTCCAAAGGTTTCATTTTTTTCCTGTGGGTCCAAAAAGGTTTCATTGTTGCCATTTTAGTCCACTGAGTTAACTTCATGCATTATTTCTGTTAACGAGAAGGGCGATTCAGTCATTTTATATGGCCGAATTGCTTTTCTAGTTAACAGAATTACATATAAAATGACTGAATTGCCTTTCTAGTTAACAGAAAAAATGGATGAAGTTAACCCAGTGGACTAAAATGGCAACGGAGAAACCTTTTTGGATCCACATGATAAAAATGAAACCTTTGGACTAAATTGGCAAAATGGCCCAAACCACAGGGACTAAAATGGCATTTAATTCTAAATATTAGAAGTAAACTATAACATGTAGCGGGTGAACCGACCCTTTCGGACCCTTTTTGATTCCCAACGTTTTTTTTGCTTGTCCCCTTTTGATCGAATCCACAACTGACCAAATTATATTATAATCTAGCTTATAAACCATGTGTCAAAAGTATATCAAGACTGATCTTATTTATATTTTCGTTACATACCGTTATAATTGAAATACTTTTTTTATTGTTACGCAGGGCGAGTAATAAGAGATTAAGAAACAGTATACTAGAATCTCTAACTGAAGGCTAATATCTCTGAAAATAAGATTGCGATGGGAGCATCGCGGGCACAAAAGCTATCCGGTATTCAAAAGCAAGTTCTTTCATTATACAGAGGATTTCTTAGAACCGCGCGTTCCAAAACTCCTGAAAACCGGGCCCACATTGAATCACTCGTATCAGCTGAGTTTCGTAAAAATGCGCAATCGATTGATCGTAAGAATTTCTTACATATCGAGTATTTGCTTCGTCTTGGTAAGAAACAACTTGATCAACTCAAAACCGTTGATTCTGTTCGGTTATCTTCATCAAATGTAGAATTTTCTGATACTCAAAAACAATAATCTGGTTGATTCTGTTAGGTTATTTGATTTCATGTATTGTTCGATCATATTCGGCTGTTGTTTAATGGAGGTTTGATTATCTCCTAAAATAAGTTTAGAGAAAGCATACCCTTGTGATTATCGAGCTGTTTGATTCGGGCTTAAAGATGTAACCTTTATTAATTCAAAACATCAAGTTATTTCTGCTTTTTTTAAATATTTTCTTTTTTATTTTTTACAATAATTTCAATATAATTTCTGTATTTCGTTATGGTTTCGCGCTGATAAAGATGCCTGAAGCAGTATTGCAGTTTTATGTGGTTTGGTTGAGTAGTAGTGCACTTTTAGTTGTTAATAATCAGTTCGAGTGATCCGCTCAACTCGAAGCAAGTCAGCTGGTTTGAGATATATGCGGTTTGTTTCTTGTGGTTTGTTGGTCCTGTTGCTGACGGTTTGGAACGTGTAACCGCTAGAGTAACCGGGAACCTGATCTTTAGCTTATTTTTTAGTATATTTTTTATTTTCGAATGTGTAGTTTTGTATATATGTATTTATATACCCATTAACCATCTTTTATCATTTTCATACAAACCAACAATTTAAAAAAAAAAAAAAAATCGGTTCCAACCATCAAACCACTAAAACTAAACCGTCAAACCGCTAAAACTGGCCAGCCAGGTCAACGCATTAAACCCAACCGCCGACCGGTTTTAATCACCATTTCCTAAAACTGTAGTTAGCAGTCACTACAAACTTTAACCAGACGCAAAATTTAACACCCCTATTTTTGCGATTTTCTGACAACCGCCTTTGGTTATATACAAAGCAATTTGTTTTTTCGTTTTGGATATTTTAAGAAAACGATTATTGTGTGTACGCCATCTAGATTCTTTTTAATCAACATGAGTAGGCTAATAAAACGAAAGTAGCATCAACATCTTGTAAAAAGAGTAACCAATTAGACAACCACATCTCTTTGGTGGACCATGATTGGCTGGTCAAGCTTCTCTCTTGTACTCCTTTGTACTTCAACAAGTTAAACAACTTTGTACTACAAAACTTTGATAATAATACTCTCCTTCACCAACCACATGATATTTTTTTGGAAAAAAATCTTGTTGATCAATAATTATTATTGATGATTTAGTCAAATAGTCGAATCGAATAAAAGTTGAACCTAAATGTTATCGTAACATCAAAATGTATTTATGTTCGTATTTCTGACGAACAAAATATACATATGAATAAGGTTATCGTCGAAAAATTTGTTACTAGTTGAATTCATAGAAGGTTAGGTTTTTTTTGGTAAAGGTTGGGCTTGTGTATTTTTCGCTTCACATGTGTTATGATTTATGAAGTGAAAGGGTTATAGTGACTCGAAAGGTATCCAACAAATTATGCGAATAACGAACGTATTTTGACATTTTGGCGTACATATAAAACAATTTATTAAATACGTATGTGTTACACGCGTCACAACCTATGATCTATTGAGTTCATCACATTAACATCAAACCCTTTTTGAATTTTTAATCAAGAAAGAAGAAAAAAGGGATCAATTTTGTCACTAAGAATGTGTTGAATAAAGTTCCAATCTAAGTATTTGATATAAACATGTATCTTGAATGATATTTACACCAAGAAGTATATAAAATGTCTTCAACTTTCTAAGTGATCAAGAATCTACATAGAGAAACAATCACCACCTCCGGTGGTCATGGTGGTGGAGGATTTATGTGGCGGGGCAACTCTTAAATGATCACCAACCGCCTCCCAACGTCGCTTGGATGATGGTCGTGGTAGATCTTCCGGCACAATTGTCTCTAACGAATTCAATTGCCACGCCGGGCATATTCTTTTGTTACTCCACCTCTTTCCCTTTACCTTTGACTCTATAGCGGCTTTCGGCTCAATGGCGATTGCAAGATCATGGCTATTTCCTACTATACCCTCCATTTGTAGACCAATTATCACACATGCTATACCAACTACACATTGCTTCCTCCAAGAGATCTCCCTCTTTGGTCTACACAATCACAACTAAAACATGTCACATGAATATGTACTAATTAGATCAAAGGCGACCGATGCATATGTGGTGGTCAACTTGACATACCTGGCGGACGGTCGCGGTTGAGCGGTGGTGGGAGTGGCAGTTGGTGGCCGAGGGTGGAGACATGAGGTGGTTGTTAACACCATTTTTCTCTTTGTTTTTCCGTGTGGACAATTAGCAATTTTGCCCAAAATTCCAAAAATATGGGAGATGATGGGCTAATTCAACTCTTTTTATAAGGAGACATTGGTTGGTTAGGTACTCAACTATGGCCCAAAACTATGGTTCGCCCACGTGGGTTGGGCCCACAAGTCTAATTATCACATGTCACTATACCATTTCTTTTAGGAAAAATAAATGTGCAACTATTTTGAGAGATGGTACACATTTTATCAAAATTGTGATGGATGATAATAGTATTAATCATAACCATGGATTTTACGATATAAACCAATATTTTTTTTTTGATAAAAATGTATTTTTTCATTCCAATTAACAGGGTAAATTACATAAGGATAGCAGGTAGACGAGCAACCAATAAATTGAAAGTGAAATTAACATGAAGATTGAAAACTCAAAACTGTTGAATAGTTGTCGTGTTAGGAGTTAGGACACTCGTATTTTCCAATTAAGGCGTGAAGGGCGAGGGTTATCTATTTTACGATAAAAACCATTTTTTTTTGATAAAAATGTATTTTTTTATTCCAATTAACAGGGTAAATTACATAAGTATAACAGGTAGACGAGCAATCAATAAATTGAAAGTGAAATTAACATGAAGATTGAAAACTCAAAACTTTTGAATAGTTGTCGTGCTAGGAGTTAGGACACACGTATTTCCAATTAAGGCGTGAAGGGCGAGGGTTATCTATCGTTGACCGTTTTTGGATGGAGACTAGTGGTTACATGCTTGTACGTTACCTTATAGAATGGACCCCTTTGATTTTGGAGGTAGCTAGTTTGAAAATAACAATTTTAAGTAAATAATATTAACATGCTTTAAGATCTTATCAATAGTTTATAAAGAGCAAATAGATATACTAAATTAAAAGAGTTAAATGCCATTTTAGTCCTTATGCTTTGAGTTATTTTGCCAGTTTAGTTTAAATGTTTCATTTTTCGCATGTGGGTCCAAAAAGGTTTCACCGTTGCCATTTTAGTCAACTGAGTTAACTTCATCAATTATTTCTGTTAACGAGAAAGGCAATTCCGTCATTTTATATGGCTGAATTGCCCTTCTAGTTCACAGAATTACATATAAAATGACCGAATTGCCCTTCTCGTTAACAGAAAAATGGATGAAGTTAACCCAGTGGATTAAAACGACAACGGTGAAATCTTTTTGGACCCATAGACGAAAAATGAAACATTTGGACTAAACTGACAAAATAGCCAAAACCAGAGAGTCTAAAATGGCATTTAACTCAAATTAAAATAAATAAGGAAAAAATAATTATGTAGTTATAGCACCATAAAGCTTGGACCGAATTGAGTCAAAGCAATGGAAAATAGCCTTTTGGTCGGAAGATTGAATAGTTGTAGAGACAAATAGGTCTCTTAAAGAATCTGTGATAACATCATATATATCATGAGTAAAAATGCAAACGTTTCGCTACTAAATACGTCGTGTTGATATTGTCACATCATAAAGTTAAACTATATATGAAGAGATAAGTGTAATTCGAGAAGCATATACATAACCACGAAGCTCAACAACCTGTGCAAGGATAACCTTTTGTTGTTTCTTATAACTTCAATTTATGAGATTGGGCCAAGAAATACATATTCCGTTTAGCTCAAATACCAAGGAACTCTGGGTAATAATAATGTCATTAACATAGACGAGGATGCGCGCCGGGAAAAACCAAACATATGTTGGGCAGAAGAGAGTTTAGAAAATCAAGCTCCATGTGTTTGCTTAAGGCCAAAAAAAGCTTTTATCAAGCAAACACACGTCAAGTGATATTCGTGATATTCTCCTCACTATGCTTGACGGTCTTGCAGACTTTGGAATAATTTCCTGCTCAGGTTCACCCGACTCTTGTTCGGGTTCATACAATATGGAGTATACCATTGAGATAACCATTCTAGGGAACATTATAGATTTGACCATGTTTTTAAATAACGAGCTATAGCTCTCATACTATCTTCATAGTGGAAACTAAGATAATAGAAGCTGAATTTTCCACGATGTTTTAACAAATGGTTTAAGCTTCTATTTATATAAGTTTTGGAATGTTCTACATAAGACTAATTTTATCAAACTGATCACAGATTGATTTTCCTGATTCTCTATTGTTATATTGTTCGATCACAAGTGTGTTATATTGTCGCAACCCCCGATCCCTGATCCCCGGGAACGGGCGGCCGCGAGCCAGTTTCGGTGGTATCTGATATTGTCTAATTTGGCAGCGGAAATTTTCATCAGGACCGTAGTTAGTAAATATTGGATCAGAGTAAAATACCACATTTTTCAATATTAAACACATGGGATAAAACCCAAGTTTGCATTACACACATTTTCATAGGAATAAATCCTATTTTATTTAATAAAAACATATCTTTTATTTTAGGTAACTTTATTGCCACTTTTCCAAGCCTTCAGTGCTGTCCAGCTGGCTTCTATTTGGCTTTCACAGTTTGTTACCTGAAACGCGTTTTAAAAACATTTGTCAGTGGGAAATACTGGTGAGTGAATCCCAGTTTAATCAAGTTTAAATAAAAACCATTGTACAGTATTGAGGTCGATCTCGCAATTACATTTGTTTCCATGTTATATCAATTAACATCCATGGTACTGTCAGACCCGACTTGTGGAAATGTTTACAAAAAGTGGATCAACTCACATTGCTGTCTTAGATTATCCTTGACCAGGTGGTAACAAATTTTGTATACAAAACCCCAACATACTCATGATAATTGTATTCTTACAAATACTCAATAACTGCTTTATATACATTTAATGGTTTGAGGTTTTGTAAAAACAGTTAACAAAAGGTTTACAAAAAGTGGATCAACTCACATTGCTGTCTTAGATTATCCTTTAGGGTTTCCTGGTGACAATCTATAATTTACACAGAAGCACACGTGTTAGTATAATAACCCATTTTAACATTAGTAATACCCTCCCCGAGACGGCATTCCAACGACTACGTCGGGCAGAACCATGACAGCCATTACGGAACCCTAGATCAATCGAGCAGCGTATCTAATACGTATCCAGGGGTTATAATACTTACAACGGAGCAGAACTTCGCTATTTAGGGGGTATTAAACCCGAGTATAATGCCTACTATGAGAGAATTACGTTTAGAAAGAAAGAAATGAACGAGTTGTGCTGAAACCCGATGCCTGCTACTTATAGTGCTTCATCTCAACTTTTACGCGGCCCGCGTAAATGTTAACAAAGGGCTACGCGGCATTGACTAGACCTGCCACGATGATGACACGTGTCATCACCGGGTTGCGCCACACCTTTGATCTCTAGCGGCCCGCGTGTCGCAACCCTCGATCCCTGATTCCCGGGAACGGGCGACCGCGAGCCAGTTTTGGTGGTATCGTGGTATCTGTCTAATTTGGCAGCGGAAATTTTCATCAGGACCGTAGTTAGGAAATGTTTATCAGAGTAAAACCACCATATTTGATATTAATAATCACATGGGTAAAACCCAAGTTTCTTATTACAATACATTTATAATAATCACATGGGTAAAACCCAAGTTTCTTATTACAATACATTTATAGGGATGGACCTTATTTTATTAAATTTAAAACATCGTTTATTAGGTAACTTTTATAGCCACATTTTTCCCAAGACTTCAGTGCTCTCCAGCTGGCTTTTTACTAATTGGCTGTCACATTTTATTACCTGAAACATGTTTTAAAAACATTTGTCAGCGGGAAATACTGGTGAGTGAATCCCGGTTTAATCAAGAAACATTTTATCAATTAAAACAGTATTGAGAGCGATCACATTGTTTATTTCTACACAATTACTCATTCAGTACTGTCAATCCTGACTTGTGGGTCATATTACTCATTGGCTAACTCTTTGTCCAATGGTAACGTCCTGTCATCCCCGACTTACTACTTACAAGGTAGTAAATTTTGTATACAAAACCCCAACATACCGGCAGTAATTGAAGAACTACAAAGACTCAATCACTGCTTAATCGCATTGTAAAACATTTAAGGTTTTGTAAAACATTTACAAAAAGATTAACAAAAAGAGGATAAACTCACATTGCTATCTTAGACTTTGCGTAAGGGTTTCCTGGGAATAATCTATAATTTACACAAATGTACCTAGGTTAGTATCATAACCTGTTGAAAATATTAATGATACCCTCCCCGAGACGGCATTCCAACAACTACGTCGGGCAAAACCACGACAGTTGTTACGGAACCCTAAATCAATCGGGCAGCGTAACTACTATGAAACCGGGGTTATAATACTTACAACGGAGCATAACCTCACAAATTAGGGGGTATAATACTCGCGTATTATAACTCTACTACATAATTTCGAGATTGAGAATGAAATTGTGAGCGAGTTCGACTGAGATCCGATGCCATCTATTTATAGTTGCTGAACTCGACTTTCAGGCGGCCCGCGTAAGGGTAGGCAAAGCCTTACGCGGCCTGCGTCAACATTGGGTCAACGTATAGCTTAGCTGGGTCAGCATGTAGGTCCGCCACGATGTCGACACGTGTCAGCACCGGGTGTCTACGCGTTTGATGATATCACACGGCCCGCGTGAATGTTGGGGTGGGTCTACGCGGCCCGCCTCAACTTACTATTTCTTGTTTTTAATTTATTTTAAATACTATAACGTAGGACTGTAAACGAACCGAACGAACATGAACAAGGTCTTGTTCGTGTTCGTTCGTTAAGGAAATAAATGTGTTCACGAACGGTTCATGAATACTTACCGAACGAGATTTTATGTTCGTGTTCGTTCATTAAGGAAATGAGCGTGTTCGCGAACGGTTCACGAACACAAACGAACACAAATAAATTTGACGAACGCGACGAAGGATAAAGATAGATGGCCCAGAGAGTAGCACTCGAACTTGAATCCCTTATTGTGAAACGGATGTCGATTGTATTCGTGGATGTAAATAATGAGAAATGAAAGAGAAATGATGTATAAACAAGGTGAAAGTGGTTTTTCTAGTTTAATTATTAGGGAAATAAAATGAATAAAAGTACAATAATATAAAAAGTACAAATAAAATATAAGAAAGTACAAAGATCTAAAATTAAAACACAAACATACGAACATAAACGAACGCAAATCAACGAATGTTCACGAACACCTTACCGAACGTTCACGAACACAATTGAACGAACGAGGTCTCTGTTCATGTTCGTTCATTTAACTAATCGAACGAAATTTCTTGTTCATGTTCGTTCGTTTATTAAACGAACGAACATAAACGAACTTCCCGCCGAACGGTTCACGAACTGTTCGCTGAACGTTCGGTTCGTTTACAGCCCTTCTATAACGTATTTCGGGCTCGGTTTTAACATACGGGGTGTATTTAAAGACATATTAAGATATTTTAACATATACTAGGGTGTCGGAAATATTCGAGAGTGTCGGTTTTGCTGAGGGTTGTTACATCCTCCCCACCTTATTTTAGAGCTCGTCCTCGAGATCTACTGGAATAAGTGTGGATATTTCCTTTGCATTTCAGATTCAAGCTCCCATGTGTACTCAGGTCCTCTTTTGGAGTCCCACTTTACTTTGACCAGAACTAGTCTTTTATGTTTGGGATTCTTGACTTTCCTGTCTTCAATCTGTAGAGGCCTTTCTACAAACTTGAGTTGTTCATTTACCTCTATATCCTTAAGAGGTACTATCAGTGATTCATCAGCTAAACACTTTTTGAGATTAGATACATGAAACACATCATGTATTCCTGTCATTTCCTCTGGCAGTTGTAGCTGATAGGCTACAGGTCCTGTTCTTTTAATAATCTTAAAAGGTCCAATATACCTGGGACTTAGCTTTCCCCTTTTTATGAATCTTCCTACTCCTTTCCAAGGAGAGACTTTCAACAATACTTTATCTCCTACTTGAAATTCCAATGGCTTGCGTCAGTTATCGGCATAGCTCTTTTGTCGATCACGTGCGGCTTTCAGTCGTTCCTTGACTTGAATGATTTTGTCAGTTGTTTCTTGCACTATCTCTGGTCCAGATAGTTGCTTTTCCCCAATTTCTGCCCAACAGACTGGGGTTCGGCACTTTCGTCCATAAAGTGCTTCGAATGGTGCAGCATTGATACTTGTGTGATAACTATTATTATAAGAAAATTCTAATAAAGGTAAGTGATCGTCCCAATTACCTCCGAAGTCAATTACACAAGCTCTAAGCATGTCCTCCATTGTCTGAATTGTCCTTTCGCTTTGTCTGTCCGTTTGAGGATGATAAGCTGTACTCAGTTTTAATTTAGTTCCCATTGCCTTTTGGAAACTTGACAAAAAATGAGAGGTGAATCGGCTATCCCTATCAGAAATAATTGATAAAGGAATACCATGTAAAGAAACAATTTCATTTACATACAATTTGGCTAATTGTTCCATACTAAAAGTTTCCTTCATTGGTAGGAAATGAGCTTACTTGGTTAGCCTATCTACAATCACCCAGATTGTATCATTTCCTTTCTTTGTTTTGGGTAATTTAGTAACAAAATCCATTGTTATTAATTCCCATTTCCACACTGGCATTTCTAATTGCTGTAATAAACCTGAGGGTTTCTGATGTTCGGCTTTGACTTGTGAACAAGTTAAACATTTAGAAACATAAGCTGCTAAGTCCTTTTTCATTCCTATCCACCAGAAAATTTTCCTTAAATCCTGGTACATTTTATCACTTCCTGGATGCATCGTATACTTAGACTTATGTGCTTCTTCTAATATACGATGACGTAGGTTTCCTAATTTAGGTATCCACATTCTCTTTTTATGGAATCTCCAAATTCCATCTGTTCCTTGTTCTAATTCTTTTAGCATACCTTTTAGCTTTTCAGTATCTTCCTTGATTACTGATTCTTGTGCTTCTCTTATTTGATCATTTAAATCTACTTGCAGATTTAATTTAAGAGAACGTACCCTTTTTGGCTTTTCATGATACTTTCGGCTTAAAGCATCTGCCACTACATTTGCTTTTCCTTCATGATACTGGATATCACAATCATAATCACTAAGCATCTCCATCCAACGTCTTTGTCTCATATTCAACCCCTTTTGTTGGAAAATATACCTTAAACTTTTGTGATCAGTGAATATGGTGAACTTACTACCATAAAGGTAATGTCTCCAAATCTTAAGGGCAAAAATTATAGCTCCTAGTTCTAAATCATGGGTTGAATAATTCTCTTCATGATTCTTAAGTTGTCTAGATGCATAGGCTATAACCTTCTGACGTTGCATTAATACACATCCATATCCTAACTTAGAAGCGTCACAATAGACTACAAAGTCTTCAGTTCCTTCTGGTAACGCTAGTATGGTGTGTGTTAGTTAATCTTTTCTTAAGAATTCTAAATGCTTCTTCTTGTTTTGGTCCCCATTCAAACTTAACGGATTTACAGGTTAATTTAGTTAAAGGAATGACTATTCTAGAGAAATCTTTAATAAATCTTCTATAATAACCGGCCAATCCTAAGAAACTTCTAACCTCGGTTGGTGATTCAGGGGTTTTCCATTTGGTAATCGCCTCGATCTTTGTGGGATCCACATGGATTCCTTCATGGTTTACTAAATGTCCAAGAAATTGTACATGTTCTAACCAAAATTCGCACTTTGAAAACTTAGCATAAAGCTTTTTCTTTTGTAGTAAACTCAAAAGTGCATGCAAATGTCTTGTATGATCCTCTTTCCTCTTAGAGTAAATTAGAATATCATCTATAAATACAATTATGAATTTATCCAAATATGGCTTACATATTCGGTTCATCATGTCCATAAATGCAGCTGGGGCATTGGTTAAACCAAATGGCATGACAGTAAATTCATAATGACCATACCGTGTTCTGAAAGCGGTTTTAGGAATGTCCTCTTCCTGTACCTTTAACTGATGATATCCTGACCTTAAATCGATTTTAGAGAAAAACCGAGCTCCTTGCAATTGATCAAACAGATCATCAATTCTTGGTAATAGGTACCGATTCTTAATCGTGACCTTGTTTAATTCACGGTAATCAATGCACATGCGCATCGATCCGTCCTTCTTTTTAACAAATAAGATTGGTGCTCCCCATGGCGATGAGCTTGGCTGTATAAATCTTTTTTCTAACAATTCATCTAATTGTTTCTTCAGCTCCTACATTTCGGCGGGTGCCAAACGGTAAGGTGCTTTTGCAATTGGTGTTGTTCCTGGCAGTAGATGGATTCTGAATTCAACTGCTCTGTCTGGCGGTAGTCCTGGTAATTCTTCTGGAAATACTTCTGAAAACTGAGACACTACTGGAATGTCTTTTAGTTCTTTTCCTTTAGTGTTAGTGATTATAGAAATCAAATACACTATAGAACCTTTTCTTATATAACTTGCAGTTTTCATCACAGAGATGAATTTTGTGGATCTAGATGGCTTATTTCCTTTAATTGTGATCATTTTACCTTTAGGTGAATTTACTTGAATTGACTTTTGATCACATAAAATACTGGCTTTATTGGCTATCAACCAATTCATTCCTAAAACAACATCAAATCCTGCCAGATTCATGGGATATAGGTTTGCTATAAATTTTTGATTTAAAATTTCTATTCTGCAAGACTTCAGAAATCCTAACAGTTTCTCCATTAGCTGTCTCTACTAAGCATTCTAGTGGTAGTTTAGTTAATGATTGATTTAGAAATTTGCAAAATGATGTATTAATAAAACTTTGGTTTGCACCAGAGTCAAATAATACTTTAGCAAAGACATCATTAACTAAAAACGTACCAGCTTTGACATCTGGAATCATCTTGGCTTCATCTGCAGTTAGAACAAATGCTCTAGCATTTTTGGTATTCTTGTTGTTTGTAACTGGAGCTAATTTTGGGCAGTTAAGCTTGATATGACCTTGTTCTCCGCAGTTGTAACATATCTTGTTGTTAGCTTTCTTCCTGCAGTCTTCTTCCTTGTGTCCCGATATTTTGCAAAAGTTACAGTATATGGAGCATCTTCCTGAATGCTTTCTTTTGCAACGCCTACAGTAGGGTGTAGAGGTAGAACCTACATTTCTCCCACGGTTAGAATTTCCAGAATGAAATTCTTGAGTCAATTTCTGGGTTAGGTTCCTTCTTTGATCCTCTTCTCGGGTACAGACTAACTCATCAGTCAAGGTATTGGCTAGTTCTACAGCTTCTTCTATGGTTTGAGGTCTAGCTGCCTTGACTACGTGTCTAATCTCTCTGATTAATCCCTAGATATAACGGGAGATTAACACTGGTTCTGGTGAAGCGAGAGTTGGCACTATCCTAGCATATTCGAAGAATAACTTGGTGTACCCCTTACTATCCACACCAGTCATCCTAAGGTTTAGGAATTTGTTGGCTATCTGTTCTTTTTCATTGGGTGGGCAGAATTTCCTTTCTACCTTGTTCTTAAATTTTTCCCATTCCATATTATAGGTTCTATCACTTCCTCTTGATTGAAGGATAGTGTTCCACCATTCTAGTGCTGCATTCTTAAACAGATTAGAAGCAAACAATATCTTATCTTCTTCAGCACACTTACTTATCCTTAAGACTGCCTCAGTCTTTTCTATCCAACGTAGGGTTGCAATGGCCCCTTCGTTGCCCGAGAATTCCATTGGTTTACAAGACCAGAATTCTTTATAAGAACAACCGTAAGACAGGGTTCTTCTTCTTTTGGGAATAGGCAATTGAAGTATAGGTCCATTGTTCACGCTGTTTTCGGGTTCGATCGGTCGCTTACTGCTATGCTTACTTTTATTATTCGCTTCTTGAATAGTTTGAATAATAAATGGCATGACATCTATGATTCCTTGTGCCACTATATGTTGAACGACACTGTTATCCATTTGGTTTCCATTGTTATTGATCCTCGGATTCTCGTTAACCACGTTAATGTTACTCTGGTTATCATTATTTAGATTTCCTTGATTTCCTTCGTCGGCCATCTGAATTTTAAACATTTACCCCGTATTAATATCACAAGATAACGTTTAATATAGTCAATTGCATGACATGCAATTTAACCAAAAGCGTCGATCATTGCGACTTACTCTATTCATATACTATGCGTTTATTACACACTAGTACTGAAATAAAAATTACAATACCAACAGAAATAGAATCATACTAATAGTAATAGGTATCCGTACACACATATTTTATTTTATTATATTATTATTATTATTACTACCATTTCCTCCATTCTCACATTCACGGATATGGATTTATCCAAAAATCCATATTGCGTTCATCGTATTTCCATACGAGACGTTCTCCCACCTGACGCATTCTCTCACTGCTTTGTAAAATTTCCTCCCCGAAAGTCCTAAGTTCTTGGACGTTTTCTGCACTCATTGGGGGTGCAGGTTCTAGGACTGGGTTTGGAATCTGGGGTGCGGGTTCCTGATATGGGGGTGAAAGTTCCTGAAATTGGTAAGGATCTTCTAAGATCTCCCTAATATATTCATCATGGTAATAGGGATCTAAAGGGTCCATACCTGGATAGGCTTCTATGTTTTGTATGGGTGGGTCTTCATGGATAGGGTAACGTTGCACAAAGTCTCTATTGTCGTCCCACCAGGGGTCGTAATTTGGGTCTAGGGGATTTGGTGCAGGTACCCTAGGGATTTCTTCTAGGTTAAAGTCATGCATCTCCACTTGGTTTTCAGGGTTTTCTATCTCCATAGGTTGTTCTGGGATTTGGGGTTGTGTGGCTACTTGTTGTTCCAGACTTGGGTCAACAGCAGTTGTAGCTAGGATATGGAAATTGGCTAGGCTTCTATTAAGCATATCCTGTGTATGGGCATCTGTCTTTCGCTTAGCAGCTGCTAAAACTCTTTGCTGTTGCAACTTTCGCATTCTCTTCCTACGGGCAAAAGCTTCCTTACTGAACCATCCTCTCCTTTTGTAAGGGAATGGCTCTTCCGATTGAGCTTTAAAGGCAAACATTCCTTCTTCCTGATCAGCAATATACCCAGAGAGGGCAGGCTGTGAAGAGGTACCTTCACTCCTAGGTGATTTAGACAACTGACGATTCATGTCTGAGGGTCCTTGATCACTCATACTGTAAACTAACAAATAGTCAAATAACACATAACAAATAATTACAGTTATGCACGTATTTCGGTAATTTATTTCCTAACACAAAATTTAGAATTTTAAGTGTCAGCAGAACACTTCTTTGGCTCAGACCAGTGGCTAGGCTCTGATACCACCTCCTGTCGCAACCCCCGATCCCTGATTCCCGGGAACGGGCGGCCGCGAGCCAGTTTTGGTGGTATCGTGGTATCTGTCTAATTTGGCAGCGGAAATTTTCATCAGGACCGTAGTTAGGAAATGTTTATCAGAGTAAAACCACCATATTTGATATTAATATTCACATGGGTAAAACCCAAGTTTCTTATTACAATACATTTATAGGGATGGACCCTATTTTATTAAATTTAAAACATCATTTATTAGGTAACTTTTATAGCCACATTTTTCCCAAGTCTTCAGTGCTCTCCAGCTGGTTTTTTACTAATTGGCTGTCACATTTTGTTACCTGAAACATGTTTTAAAAACATTTGCCAGCGGGAAATACTGGTGAGTGAATCCCGGTTTAATCAAGAAACATTTTATCAATTAAAACAATATTGAGAGCGATCACATTGTTTATTTCTACACAATTACTCATTCAGTACTGTCAATCCTAACTTGTGGGTCATATTACTCATTGGCTAACTCTTTGTCCAATGGTAACGTCCTGTCATCCCCGACTTACTACTCACAAGGTAGTAAATTTTGTATACAAAACCCCAACATACCGGCAGTAATTGAAGAACTACAAAGACTCAATCACTGCTTAATCGCATTGTAAAACATTTAAGGTTTTGTAAAACATTTACAAAAAGATTAACAAAAAGAGGATAAACTCACATTGCTATGTTAGACTTCGCGTAAGGGTTTCCTGGGAATAATCTATAATTTACACAAATGTACCTAGGTTAGTATCATAACCCTTTGAAAATATTAATGATACCCTCCCCGAGACGGCATTCCAACAACTACGTCGGGCAAAACCACGACAGCTGTTACGGAACCCTAAATCAATCGGGCAGCGTAACTACTATGAAACCGGGGTTATAATACTTACAACGGAGCAGAACCTCGCAAATTAGGGGGTATAATACCCGCGTATTATAACTCTACTACAGAATTTCGAGATTGACAATGAAATTGTAAGCGAGTTCGACTGAGATCCGATGCCATCTATTTATAGTTGCTGAACTCGACTTTCAGGCGGCCCGCGTAAGGGTAGGCAAAGCCTTACGCGGCCTGCGTCAACATTGGGTCAACGTATAGCTTAGCTGGGTCAGCATGTAGGTCCGCCACGATGTCGACACGTGTCAGCACCGGGTGTCTCCGCGTTTGATGATATCACACGGCCCGCGTGAATGTTGGGGTGGGTCTACCCGGCCCGCCTCAACTTACTATTTCTTGTTTTTAATTTATTTTAAATACTATAACGTATTTCGGGCTCGGTTTTCACATACGGAGTGTATTTAAAGACATATTAAGATATTTTAACATATACTAGGTTGTCGGAAATATTCGAGAGTGTCGGTTTTGCTGAGGGTTGTTACATCCTCCCCACCTTATTCTGGAGCTCGTCCTCGAGATCTACTGGAATAAGTGTGGATATTTCCTTTGCATTTCAGATTCAAGCTCCCATGTGTACTCAGGTCCTCTTTTGGAGTCCCACTTTACTTTGACCAGAACTAGTCTTTTATGTTTGAGATTCTTGACTTTCCTGTCTTCAATCTGTAGAGGCCTTTCTACAAACTTGAGTTGTTCATTTACCTCTATATCCTTAAGAGGTACTATCAGTGATTCATCAGCTAAACACTTTTTGAGATTAGATACATGAAACACATCATGTATTCCTGTCATTTCCTCTGGCAGTTGTAGCTGATAGGCTATAGGTCCTATTCTTTTAATTAGAGCTTTTTTATTCGAGAGTTGGTGAATACTAGGATAAGGGAAGACAGTTCAGGTACAGAGCACATTAACAACTTGAATTTGATTTGGCTAGACTTGTGTTAGTGGATAACATATTCAAAAATGAAGTTCAAACTTTACTATTGTTATCTTCTTTGCTAGACAGTTGGTCTGGAACTGCTACAACGATTTCTGGTTCAACAGGTACCAGCAGATTTACTTTTGAGGTGATCCGTGATCTTATTCTGAGCTAGGGCGTCATAAGGAAGAGTCCAGGTGAATCATCGAGTGAATTACTGAATGTTGGCAGTGGAAGAAAAAATAACAGTGATAGTAGAAGCAAGAACAGAAAGAGGGGTCAGTCTAGGACTCGGAGTGATGTAATCTTTAGGAATTGCAAAGAGGTGGGACATTTTAGGAATCAATGTCTGAATGAGAAGAAAGACATCAACAATGCACCAAACCACTTATTAGATGATGACGCATTGGTTTGTAGCTTGGAGAACAATGTGGATTCCTAGGTTATGGATTCGGATGCTTCACTCCATGCTACACACAACAACGAAGCATTGTAGAATATGAAGGAAGGTGATTTTGGCAAGGTAAGACGGGTGAACAATGATATTCTTGATGTTACGGGCATGAGCGACATGGATTCAGTAACTTCATCTGGTTCCAAGTGTACTTTAATTGAAAGAGAATTGAAAGATGTCTGGGTGATTCCAGTTTTGGAGAAACAATTACTTTCTGTCAGGCAGTTGAATGAATACGGACATGAGGTTAGGTTCGGGAATGGGTAGTGGAAAGTTGTTAAGGGAAATCCTGTCATAGCTTGAGGAAGAAAGAGGCGTTTGTTTTACATGGTTAATTTATCGTATGAGGGAGAGACCGTTCCAGTTCAGAAGAATACCAAAGTCCGGTTCACAGAGTCTAAGGGTAGAACAAGGTTTCTTTTGAAGGAGAGAAGCCTAGAGCCACAATTCAGATTCAAGTTGAGCATACTAGGAAAGGTTCCGAATTACTAGTCTGGGGTATTCATGGCAGTGGGAGCACGAGTAGTGTTTCAGTCAGAGTTACCAGACACCATTGGGAATATTCTAGCGGTCAAAGTCTCTCAAGAGGATTACCTACTTAATATGGAGTGTTGTTTGTTCTTAGATTATCTGAGGATCTGGGAGTTCAAGTCAGTGGGAGGCGGTAGAAACAGAGAACGGGTTAAAGGCAGACATAGCCATGACTGATATGTTGGAGCTCGGGGGAGCTTCAACGGTCCTTCAGGTTGATGAGAAGGCGTTGGTAACTAGGTTGAAGTTGAAGTCGAAAGTACATCCAGGAGTGCAGGCGAAAGTATTCAAGTGGAAGATTGTTCGGTTTGTAGGCCCTACATGGGTTTAACTTGGAGAGCATGTTTGCTAAACCCAAGATTAGTCTCTATTAAAATATTTGATGTACTTGTAATTATTTAGCACCTAAATAAAGAATATCTTAGTTGCCACCTGTAAACGTAGATCATTTTAGACCGAACCACATATTTTTTTATGTTTGTTTATCTGATTCGCAGTTTCTTTTTCACTTGTGCTCAATCCTAACAACAATTGACAAGGTATTCTCACTACCTTTGTCAGAAAAACCCAACAAATTAAGAGATAGTGCTTTTATGTTCATGATTAGAAAGCCTTTTGATCTCTTTCAAAAATCCATCGTCTAGAAAAGCCAAACATTGAGATGGTTATTTTATGTTTATAACTAGTGGATGCCCCGCCTGCGTTGCGGGGCGATGCCCGAATAATGAGCGAGTGTTAGGCAGCTCATTGATACGAAAAACAATTAAATCGAGTCAACCAATTAAAACAAAACACTTTTATAGTTTTGATAAAAAAAAAACTAAAACAATGGCAATATTGTAATTTTTAACTGAGGGAAAGCTGTATTTTTTGACTGGGGTAAAATCGTAATTTGCCAAAAGCTAAAGTGATGGCAGTAAATTTGAACCAGTGGCAAAATTGTAAATTTTCACAGGGGCAAATTCGTAATTTTGAACTTGGGGTAACAACGTAACATAAATTTGAACTAAGTGCGTAATCGTAATTTTAAACTGGAGGTAAAACCACCATTTTATTTTGAACCGAGGGCATAATCGTAATTTTGAGTTGGGGGCAAAAGCATAATTTTATTTTGAATTGGGGAAAAAACGTAATTTTGAACTGAGAGCGAAATCATAAATTTTTAAACGGGGAAAAAACACATTTTTGAACAGAGGGCAAAATCGTAATTTTTAGCTGGGGGCAAAACCAGAATTTTATTTTGAACTGCGGGGCGAAAAGGTAATTTTGAGCTGAGGGCAAAACCACAATTTTATTTTGAATCGAGGGAGAAATCGTAATTTTGAGTTGGGGAAAAAAGCGTAATTTTATTTTGAGCTGGTGGCAAAAACGTAATTTTAAAATAGATATAAAATAATAGAGTAAACTGCAATTTTACCCCCTGAGGTTAGGGGTCATTGGCACCCTTACCCCCCTAAGGAAATAATTGCAATTTTACCCCCCACTGTTTGAGGTTATGTCGCAATTTTACCCCCCGGCTTCAATTTTGTTGATTGGTCTGTTGACTTGGGGGTGAAATGACTATTTTACCCCCCAACGTTTGCTGTTATGTCGCATGTTTACCCCCTGCCACCACTGCCACCGCCATTCACCACCACAACCACCATTGCCACCTCCAGCCACCACCACAACTTAATATCCCTTTCATATATTACACCACCACTACTTCCGTCACCGGAAACCTGCAACTCCGGTCATCTTCTCCAACGACTGCCACCACTGCCACCTCCAGCCACCACCACAACCTCCACTGCCACCTCCAGCCAAACCGAAGCTGCTGCTAAGTCACAGCCAAACAATAGCTGCTGCTGAGTCACAACCACCACTGCCACCTCTCAATTTCCTCTCTGTTTGAAGCAATATTCACCGGCCACAATGGTGGCAGGAAAGCAAGGCGAATTGATGGTTCATACACCACAAGATTTCATCAACAACGACCCAATCAAACAGTTGCAGACTAAGTACAAAGAATTTGAGAATGGGTTCAAGGGTTGGCTCGCCAAACAATCTTTACCTGTTGAAGCCGCTATCGTCACCATCACCAGCGCCGCCCAGGGTGCCGCCATGGGTGGTATCATGGGTACTCTCACCACCGACGTCGCCGCCTCTGCTCCGCCTCCCTAGCCTCCCTTAATCCACAGGCTATGGCCTCTTTCCAGCAAGCCCAGGTTACATGTTAGCTATGAATAATTGAATTGAATTGAATTGAATTGTGTACGTGTGTGTATATTTATCTGTGGATTGATAGGCAAATTTGGGATGAGGAGATTAGAGAGAACATGAGATAATTAGAAGCTTAATTAATGAATTCATGCCCCTAGACTAGTGCATCAATGCCATTTTGTAGGCTTACATTAACAAGGGAATAAACTGCCACTGCTCATGATCCACCAATTAACAGTAACAATTGAAAGACAGTACTACCCTTGTTGCCCATCCACCGCTCAGTTACCAGAACTATGAGGGCTCTCATCAAAACAAGTGAAATACTTGCTCTCGTTGCCGTTTTCTGATTCTTGTAAATCATGCATATCATCATTTTCACTGGTAGTAACTTCTCTTCCGTCGTGATTTTCAGGTAAATAATAATATTTTCATTATATGTATATATTTCCAAGTTAGTTTTGTTGCTCTGTTTCTTATTATTATTATTATTGTTCTGTTTCTTACATCAGTTCACATGGTTACAACAACCTCATCACTTGAGCTTAGAAATCCCCTTAATTGATTACATAGAGATGAGTTTTTCATTATATGTATATATTTCCTAGTTAGTTTTGTTGCTCTGTTTCCTACATCAGTTCACTTGAGCCATTTCTACTTGAAGTGGGCTTTGAATTATCCCCAATTTTATGGGAGCTTAGATTTTAATTTATGTTGAATAGATTGTGTGTTGAATGGTTTAAATGGTCAATGCGTGTGGAGATGACGGTGGTGATTGTTGAAGATGAAGGCGGGTGGTGGGTTTTTTTAGAGAGAGAGAGAGGGGGAGGAAGAAGATGGCAGTGGTGGTTGTGGTGATGAATGGCGGTGGTAGTGGTGGTTGAGGGTGGTGGCTGGAGGTGGCAGTGGTGGTTGTGGTGGTGAAAGGCGGTGGCAGTGGTGGCAGGGGGTAATATTACAGAGTAAACAAAACACAGAGGGTAAAATAAAAGGGTATAATAGTCATTTCACCCCCAAGTCAACAGACCAGTCAACAAAATTGAAGCCGGGGGGTAAAATTGTGACATAACCTCAAACAGTGGGGGGTAAAATTGCAATTATTTCCTTAGGGGGGGGGGGGGTAAGGGTGCCAATGACCCCTAACCTCAGGGGGTAAAATTGCGGTTTACTCAAAATAATAAAGTGGTAGGTCCAATGGGGGAGTGCCAGGCAAAAGCGTAATTTTGAATTGAGGGCGAAATCGTAATTTTGAGATGGGGACAAAAGCGTAATTTTATTTTTAGCTGGGGGCAAAACGGTAATTTTAAACAGGAGCAAAAACGTAATTTTAAAATGAATATAAAATAATAAACTGGTTGGTCCAATAGGGGAGTGTCAGGCAGCTGCCTGACACTATTCCCTCATTTGGTAAATCGCCTGACACTATTCCCTCATTTGGTAAACGTATGTATAGTAAATGAGATAGTGCTTACTTACTTAAATAAAATATTATTCGCCAAATTAGACTTCCAAGCTCTCAACTCATGTCTCATGTTTACTTTCTAGTCCCCGTTGGCTGCTTATCATAATATATTAATTAATGGTTACTTTATTTAATCTGAACCAAAAAGATCATTTACTAATTTGTCTTCACATATGAGATATTCACTATTCAGAACTTGAAATATGAATGTATAATTAAGCAATTTTTATTAAGAGTAAATTACAAAAACCGTCTTTATGTTTTATCGGATTGCAAAGTGTGTCCTTTATCTTCAATAATTACAATAATCGTCCTTAAAGTATATACCAACTCAAATTTGATCCATTTAAGACTAATGAAATATACCCTTTATCTTTGAATCTCGTATTTTCCAAATTAAGCAAACATGAGGCATGGTATATACATCTGTCTCTTGGTTAAAACACATGCTGTAATATATTATATATAACTTGATATTAAAAAAGTTATTGTTTTTTTCTTCTAATAATTGCAGTCAAAAGATATGCGCACTAAGCTCATGAATTATTGAAGTCACTATCCAGTGTGACCCAATATAATCAAATTAATGTGCTTCCCATTTCTCTTCTCTTTCTCTTATCTTTCTTTTATTGTGCTTTCGTCTTCCCTACTGTGTTGTTTCATCCTATCTTCTTTTCAGATTGATTTAAGTATGCTTGCTAGAGTAGTTGAAATGGAAGCAAACATTCATTTGTTTCTCCAATTGTATCTACTCTTAGCACTTAAATTTGATTCCATTTGCTCCTTTCATTGTTACCAACATCATAACATGACTCCCATAAAAGTGTTTAACCACCTTAAAATGCCCCTTGATGATATTAAGTTGGCAACCAACAACTTCAATGAAACAAACTACATTAGTAGAGGCGGATTCGGGAAGGTTTACAAAGGAGAACTTGTGCATAGTGGAAAAATGGTTATGGTTGCTATCAAGCGCTTGGATCCGACTCATGGACAAGGTAAACCAGAGTTTTGGAAAGAGATCATGATGCTTTCACGATATAAACACAAAAATGTTGTCTCACTCTTAGGCTTTTGTGATGAGGAAAGTGAGAAAATACTTGTGTACGAGTATTTGTCCAACAAAAGCCTTGACATGTATCTGGGTGACCCTAATCTCTCGTGGATTCAGCGTCTTAAAATATGCATTGGGGCAGCTCGCGGTCTAGAATATCTTCACAATCCTCATGGGACCATGCAACGAGTGTTACACCGTGATATTAAGAGTTCCAACATATTGTTGGATGAGAAATGGAACGCCAAGATTTCAGATTTCGGATTATCTAAATTTGGTCCTGCTAACCAAGAGCATACATTTCTTCTCTCTAATCCAGCAGGAACACTCGGATATATTGATCCACTTTACATGGAAATGGGGTTCTTGACAAAAGAATCAGATATCTACTCTTTTGGGGTAGTGTTATTTGAAGTCTTGTGTGGAAGGTCTGGCTTTATCATGAATTACGATGATAGACGAACATTTCTTTGTAATTTGGCGAAAAACTGCTATGAAGAAAAGAAAATTAGTACAATTGTACCTGATTTTCTACGGGAGCAAATAGTACCAAATTGTTTACATACATACGCCAACATCACGTATCAGTGTCTCCGAAAAAATCGTAACGAACGTCCATCAGGAGCCTACATCATAAGACAACTTGGAAATGCACTTCAGTATCAAGTAAGTTTTATTTCACACTTAAATAATCGAAATTTCTTTTATTTCAGTATCGTTTTTGAAGTATATTTTCCACATATTTAAGTAAATAACATTTTCCAAAAGCAATAGTGGTTGTGTTCCTAACACCTTTGGTGACTATGATAGTTGGTACATTGAAAAGATACTTTATAGTAGAACTTTAATTTGTGAAGTAGGAAAATACAAAAAATTATATTTTAGTATTATAGGATTAGTATTTTGAGATGCACTGAATAGCTTTCTGAATCATGTGAATAACCTTTAGAGCAAAGTATTTTGTGTGTATAAGGTATCAATAATCACATAAAGGATGTTCCATTATTGTGAAAACCGAATTGATATATATTTGTTTATTTTATTATAGAGCAAGCCCTCATCAATAGTAAAGTATCCTTCACTCTATGGGAATGAGTACAATCTAAAGAATGGCCGGGCAATTGTTCGGACAGCCGCTCATGCTCCAGCCGCAGCTCGTTCTCAGGCTGTATTTGGAGCAAACTCGCTTAGACCTCGAACAAAAACAGCTTTACAGTATTTTGATACCGACCAGAAACAACACAATGTAATAGAGGTTATCAAGATTCAACGTGCATATCGGTGCTACCGAAAAAGAAAACAAATGGCAGCAGCGGCTCTCATACAATATATTTTTCGTAAATGGAAAGCAAGAATCGAGTATAAGAAAAAACGTCAAGAAGTAATCGACGTAAATTCATGTAAGATCTCACATAGTATATTTATTTTCAACCCAATTTGATAACATGATGATGGGGGACTAACATATTTTTGGATTAATTCAATGCAGCCCTTCAACATGTTCGCACACAATACGCTAAGATAGAAGTTGCCGACATGAAGAGACCTGTTGCAGATATGGTGAACAATGAACTTAGAAGAAGGCATATTTGTCATCCGAAGTTGCTAACATGCATGTAGAGACAAATCATAAGCCGAAACAATATCACCCATAAGTTCAATCAGAAGAAAAACAACTTGTTGCTTATTGCAGGCGTGCTTGCATTTAATTTGCGGTGGGTCTAGCTTGATAACAAAGTTGCACCCATTTTAGCCTTTCTTGTTTTTGAGTAAACTGTCATTTTGGTGCATGTGTTGGATCAGACCATGGCTACCAAAAACACTCAAAACTCTCGTATAAAAGAAAATAATAGAAAAACTTTGCTGGTAAAAGTATATAGTATATGAGATAGAAGACATAATACTTTCTTGCTTTATTGAATAACCAAAGAAGCCTTAAATAGGCATACATGCAGCAACGTACACAAATACCTATTCAAAACAGTAAACTAACACGTGCTACTGCTATCACCTATTCAAAAGGAAATAACCTAAGAAACCGTGAAACTCAAAACAACCAACTACCCAGTCCATGCAACGTTCATTTTGACTACCTACACTTATTCAAACTAATTTATTGCTTAATAAATAAACTCCAAATAACCGGCTGACCCAGTTGACCCGTAACCCATGAACCATACCCGCCGACCCGTCACGTCAAGATTATCCAACAATCACCCCCATAATCTTGACATCGACCCGTTTCTTCAAAGTAGGGTGGGTTCATCTTCGTGGATCAAGTTGGCTTCTTTGTTCTTGTCTTTCCACTTCGTGCACTCGTTAGCAAAATGCCCGAATTCTCCACACTCGTAGCATCTAAATCCACTCTTATCATCTCGACCCGAGCCTCTTCCTCCTCTTCCTCGACCTCTTTCACCTCTACCATAGCCTCTTCCACGACCTCTTCCTCTTCCATCATGTTCACCATACTTTTGTTCGGTCATCAAAAGTTTGCCTTGCTCTTCTTCCTTTTCATCATGGCTTTTTCGTCTTTCTTCATACACCTTAAGCCTTTCAACCGCTTCATCAAAGAGCATTGAGTCCAAATCGAAACATTGCCCAATTGAAGTTACAATTTGAAGATAGGACTTTGGCATTGCATCAAGTAGTCTTCTCACCATTTCTTCTTCTTCAATTTCGTGCCCGAGACCCCTCAACTTTGAAACCAATCCGCTCACCTTAGAAGCACTATCATCAACGAGTTCTCCTTCCTTCAACCGCAAACCCTCAAGCTCTCTTCTCAATGTTGCAATTCGAGCCGCCCTCAGTCGATCGACACCCAAGTATCGTGTTTATAAGCCATCCCACACTTTCTTCGGGTCCGTGTGACTCGACATTTGCAACACCATTTCCTCCGATATAGCTTGAAATAGGAAGGCGAGCGCTTGTTTTGATTTCTTCGAGTCTGGATCTACACCTAATGCCCTCGGTTCGATCGTCTCCAAAAGACCATGTGCATCCAAGATGGATTTAACCTTGATTGCCCATACCGGATAATTAGTTGCGGTCAAAGTCGGAACTTGGTAAGATATCGAACCTGCATCTTTTGCTTGTACCATCGCCATTCTTCACTTTCTTTCTTTCTTCTTTGAATCTAGCTCTTTTTTTTTTCTTTCTTGCTGCTACCTGCTGCAACTTGCTTTTCTTGCTATCTCTTGCTATTTTCTTGGTCTTTCTTGCTTCTATATCTTGCTGTCTCGTGCTTAAACTTGCTCCCTTCTTGCTTCAATATCTTGCTCAATCAAAACTTGCTTACATGTGTATGACTTGCTGCTGATCACTCAAGATCCAGCCTTTTCTTTCTCTTTCAACGAACCAGGTTTGAGCCTAGGCTCTGATACCAAATGTTGGATCAGACCTTGGCTACCACAAACACTCAAAACTCTCGTATAATAGAAAAACTTTGCTGGTAAAAGTATATAGAAGAAAGTATTCTGTCTTCAAAAAAAAAATGTTGGATCAGACCTTGGCTACCACAAACACTCAAAACACTCGTATAAAAGAAAATAATAGAAAAACTTTGCTGGTAAAAGTATATAGTATATGAGATAGAAGACAGAATACTTTATTGCTTTATTGAATAACCAAAGAAGCCTTAAATAGGCATACATGCAGCAACGTACACAAATACCTATTCAAAACAGTAAACTAACACGTGCTACTGCTATCACCTATTCAAAAGGAAATAACCTAAGAAACCGTGAAACTCAAAACAACCAACTACCCAGTCCATGCAACGTTCATTTTGACTACCTACACTTATTCAAACTAATTTATTGCTTAATAAATAAACTCCAAATAACCGGCTGGCCCAGTTGACCCGTAACCCATGAACCGTACCCGCCGACCCGTCATGTCAAGATTATCCAACAATCACCCCCATAATCTTGACATCGACCCGTTTCTTCAAAGTAGTCTGGGTTCATCTTCGTGGATCAAGTTGGCTTCTTCGTTCTTGTCTTTCCACTTCGTGCACTCGTTAGTTTTGGAGACCTATATACTTTTACCAGCAAAGTTTTTTCTATTATTTTCTTTTATACGAGAGTTTTGAGTGTTTGTGGTAGCCAAGGTCTGATCCAACATTTATATACTTTTACCGACAAAGTTTTTCTATTGTTTTCTTTTATACGAGAGTTTTGAGTGTTTGGCCAAGCTCTAATACAAAATGTTGGATCAGACCTTGGCTATCAAAAACACTCAAAACTCTCGTATAAAATAAAATAATAGAAAAACTTTACTGTTAAAAGTATATAGCATGAGCTTTGGTCACTTTTGCCACTTTAGTCTAGGGGCGTGAATTTCTGACACGACCCGAAAACCCGACACGAACCAAACATAAATTAGCGGGTTTAGGTTTAGTCTAAACGGGTTCGTGTCAGTTTCAGGTTGAACCTGCGAACCGTTTTAGGTTAACGGGTCGGGTTCGGGTCAACCTGGTCGGGTTGGCGGGTTGACCCGTTTAACACATTTATACTATATTATATTTTTTTACAATATATTTTATGTCATAAATTAAATGGGGTGTGTATTTTATGCAATGATTAAAATTTAAAAAGTGAAATTAACATAGATTTTATAATTTAAATATGATATTATTATATACATTTGTATTTTTAGTGTAAATTTTAATTTTAATATATTAATTTCAGAAAAAAATAAAAAAATTCGGGTTGAACGGGTCGTGTTCGGGTCAACCCATGAAACTTCGGGTCGTGTTCGGGTTCTTATGTAGGATACGATTTTCGGGTTCGGGTCGGGTTGAACCCGCCAACCCGCGAACACAACCCGTTTAGCACCCCTACTTTAGTCCAAAACTCAAACCTTTTGAATCTGGGTCCCCGTGGCTTCAGTTTTGTTGTCATTTTCATCCAAAAGTAAAATCAGATCAAATTTCTCAAATAAAATCCTGGTTTTTTGTCCTTTTCCTGTTTTTGAGTAAATTGTCATATTGGTTCATGAGGTTTGTTCACTTTTGCCGCTTTAATTCAAAACTCAAACCTTTTGAATCTAGGTCCCTGTTGTCACACCCTGACTTTTGCGGAAGCGTGATTATGCGTGACTCGCTTAATATCATTGCATTCAATCATAACAACAACTATATGATAAAACTGAAGATGTTCATCCCTTAATTAAGTTTAGAAATATTACAATAACATTGTTTTTAAAACCAAGCGTAGACTTCAAATCCAAAATACAACCCATTCAAATGTTTTAGAGTTCCACAAGGACTCGACAAAAGACTTTAAATAAAACCGGGTTTTGAAAGATGAGTCTTATCTAGGATAAGACACATTATCCAAACCCTTAGATCACGGATGACATCCTTTATTCTCGACGTAACTTGAAACATTCCAAACGCCCGCCAGATCCACCTTTAATTTCCTGAAATACATGTAGTTTGAAAACATCAACAAAAGTTGAGCGAGTTCATGTGTGTGTTTGTGAGTAAACCTTTGAAACATTTGTAAGTATGTCTGTATGTACTTGAAACCCTGGTATGAAAGGAACAAGGAAAATAGATCACCAATGTTTTGCAAGGCCATTGATATGTGTCAAGTGATGCAGGGAACTCAAACCTAGCAAATTTGTCTCCGGGAATAAGACATAGTCACCACATGGGCCACCCTGGTCCGCATGGGTGTGGGCTCGCTACACCCAAATAGATCTATCACTCATGTCCATCGGTCCTACAACGAGGATTAATGGCCTTAAGTGTTATATCCACCACTCACATGATCAAGCAGTACCCTTCCTTAGCTAACCATACCAAATTAAAATGTTTGTAAACAGTATGTAACATGTACTTCACCCCCGAAGTTATAAAACTGAAAACAGTTAAAAGAAAAGGGGGAACATGAACTCACAGTTTTGCGTTCTTTGTATCCGATGTAACTCAAAGCTTCCTCTAGAACGCACGACTACCTACATGCGTACTACGGTCCATTAGACGAGCGGGTCGTGCCTTGACTTGGTATTGATTAGTGTCTTTATTAATATTCCAAGTATATAATTATTTGTTAAAATAATTAATATTTTAACTTAAAATTATATTTATTAAATTGTGGAATAATAGTTAAAATAATATATTTTAACTTAATCCTTCTTAAGTATTTAAACATGTATATCCTCCCCAAGGATGGGTATATTTGTATTTTTATTCTTGTATATTTTTGCCATATAAAGGTGTCGTATTCTGGTGTGTATTTATACGTATAAAAATACGTATTTTTATTGTATTCATTAAGTATTCTTATATTTATTTTTATATTAATTTTCTGGAATATTATTTCTAATAAAAATTCACATATATTTCCAAAATATATATTCTAAGGAATATTACTTGGAAAAATTATTTATAATTTTTTCCTTTGGCAAAAATACTCGTATTGTCATATAAGTTACAAAAATAATATATTTTCAAGTCTCACTTAGAAAATATATATATAAACTTATTTTTATCCAAAAATAATGTATTTCAAGTGTACTCAGTGTTGATACATATTTTGTGGACGCGACTCGGCTCGGTTCGACTTGGTTCGATTCGACTCGGTTAGGTTCGGCTCAAGCCCGACGTCACGACATTCCTCCGTCGTGCGCCCCAGAGTTCGACACG
The DNA here is from genome assembly GCA_030545235.1 of Helianthus tuberosus. NCBI lineage: Eukaryota > Viridiplantae > Streptophyta > Magnoliopsida > Asterales > Asteraceae > Helianthus > Helianthus tuberosus. Next base: position 10,069,023 of record CM060354.1, on the reverse strand, counting down.
CGAAGCACAGAGAGCCGTGAGCATTCCCGAGGCGCCACATCACCATGACATCATCATGATGATGTCACAAGTTGACAATTTTTTACAAATCTTAATTTGTGTACGTGCATGTCATGAAAGTTGTGATATGGGCCGAAACAAGTGATCTGGGCCTTCACTGTTTGGGCCAAAGACCACATCGACGAAACAGCCTGGAAGTCGACGAAACAGACTATGTTTCGTCGACCATGATCCTGATTCGTCGCCTTATTTTCGTTTCGTCGATGCTGATGTGTTCTGTGACTATATATAGACAGAAGACAGATAGGAAACACAGAACACACACACGAGAGAGAGAGTTTACAGAGCACATTTGTAAACATTGCATTGTAACAGACTTTCATAGTATTAATACAGTGGTGTTAATCGTTGAAATCTCGTGTCCATATTATTTACGTGTTCGATCTCGGTTTGCTATCTCGGTTGGATTCCGCACAACCGGGTTGGTTTGTACACAAGGATTAGGCGACTAGATCCTCCCCTAGCCGGACCTACAAGTGGTATCAGAGCCTTGGCTCTTCTCCTTGTTAAAACCGAGGTGTTCTTGGTTGTTTTTCGGGTTTTAAAAGTTTATATTTTTCTGAAAAACATTGCTATTTTGGTTTAAATCTTGTTGTTCTGTTGGAAGTTCTTATAAAAATCACTTTTTCTTTCATGTTCACATATTAGAAGTTGATTTTTAGTGAAGTTTCAAGCAAAACCGGGTTTCGGAAATTTGTGAGTTCACCGGAAAACCCATATTTCTGGGTTGTGTTATTCATACCTTCAAGTTTTTCTTCATAAAAAAAAAAAAAACAACTTTTTGATCTTTGAAAAATTGTTTGGAAACTTGTTTGTGCATTGGAAACTGATATAGGATTAAAATATTAGGAACTTTACTTGTTTGGTGAAAAACATCATGCCTTAGCCGAAAGCAGTTTCTGTTTTGTCAGTAGAAGATAAGATTTGAAAAGTATACCAACCCACTGACACCTTTTTTTTTTTAGCGAAACAAACATTCAACGAAACACAACTCAACGAATCAGAAACAAAATATTTTGGCGAAACAAGTTTCAGTCTCGTCGCCAACTGGGCCTCATTCTCTTTCGTCGACTGTTGTTGGGCCTTAAACAACCTCCCTGTTTCGTCAATTAAAAGGCCCAAAGTGACAAATCTGTTTCGTGGAAGCCCAAAAAGGAATCTGTTTCGCCAATAGACTTATTAGATTGTTTTTTTGTTTCGTCACTAAGCAATTGGGCCAGTTTCGTCGACCAGGAAGCCCAAAGCAGCAAACCTGTTTCGTCGGTTTCGTCGGCTAAGTGTTTAAAATCTGTTTCGTCCATATTCAAGAGCTGGGCTCTGTTTCGTTAATTTGCAAGCCCAAAAGTGTTTCGTCAATTATAAAACCCATCTTGTCAAACCTGTTTCGTAAAGCCCAATACACCCAAATCTGTTTCGCCACAAAACAAAAATCCAGTTTCGTCAACATTCTGTTTCGTTGAGTGTGTTGGTATTTTTAACAGAAGGGTTGCAAGTGTGTCTTAACTGTTTGTTTCAAGTGTGATTTTCAGGTATTCACTTTTCTTGATCAAAAATGAATCCGATTTGGGGTACTCCGGTAAATACAGATATGTATTATGGTACTCCGTCTCCGGATAGCGGAAAGTATAGAAACACGAGTTTGTCTCCTTCGTGGGCCGAATCTCCCGCACCGGTATCTTCACAAGCTAATGCAATTTCTACCGGTCAATGGGCATTCGTATCAAATCAAACTCCAAGTATTCAAAGCATTCTCTTAAGCGAGAACGAAACCGGAAGTTTGAATCGGCCTCCAAAGTTGATGCACTTAAGCGAATATCCGGGATGGTTTGGCAGATTTCATACATACGTCCTTGGACAAAACACGGAATTGTGGTTACGTTTCACCACAGATTTCGATCAAACTATCGAGGTTGCCGCTTCATCTGCTGCAACATTTGCCGATCTTTCGGAAGATCAGAAGAAAGTCTATGATTTAGAGAAGAAAGCTTATGCCATTCTTACTCAGGCATTAAGCAAGGATATTTATCATCAATTTGTCAACTTCAAAACGACAAAGAAGTTGTGGGACGCGTTGAAGACGAGAGGTGTAGGAAACGAAGTGACTCGCCAATTGAGACAAGGTCTACTCAAGAAAGAGTTTGATGGGTTTACATGCATGGATAAAGAATCTTTGGGAGATTTGACGAGTCGATTTTCTCATTTGTTGACTGAAATGGGAACTTTTGGAGTGATAACGACTCCAATCGAAATTGTCACCAAGTTTGCTGATGCTTTGCCACCACAATGGAGTAATTTCTTGGAAATCCTAAAGCTCAATGGCATTTTGGCTACAACAAACTTCAATGACTTTGTTCAACTTCTGGAGAATAAAAATCAGGAAGAAACCCTTAAGGCGAAAAGGGTCATAGTGCCACAGAATCCTGAGATGTATTATGGAACTCCTAGCGCTCCTGCAATACAAGTGCGACATGATCCTGAGATGTATTATGGAACTCCTAGTACTCCTGCAAGACCTTCTTCACACGCTCCAATTCAAACAGCGTTTGTGTCTAGCACAGATATGTATGGCAATCCTATCCAAGTTCCGGTCAAGCCTCCTCCAACAACAGACATGTATGGGAATCCACTTCCTGCTCAACAACAAGCATGTTATGGAAGCACATCATCTGCTGGTCAGCAATCCAAGCCAAATACAGTGCGGCTCGACACCTCAAGCTTTTCTAAAGTCAGTGTGGAAGTAGCAAAGGAACACATGGAGCTGCTAAACACTTTGGTGAGCGCATACTGTGGATTAGTGGAAGGTCAGATTGGCAACATTAATCTGACACAAGAAGACTATCAGCAGATTGATAAGGAAGAGATGGATTTGATGGATATCAAATGGGCGTTCGCAAGTGCTGTAAGGCGAGCAAAGGATTTCATGGAAAGAACGGGCAGAACCAGCTTGGAAAGTAAGAAAGACACCAAGTATGGGTTCGATAAACAGGCAGTGAAGTGCTTTAATTGTGGTGAACGGGGTCATTTTAAAAGGGAATGTACAAGGCCAGCTCAGCATGGGAACCAGAACCCTTTCAGAAATCAAGGCAACTAGCAGAATCAGAACAGGAACAATGAGCGTACGTTGATACCTGTCAACAACCAAAGCCAAGCGGGACCATCAAATGCCAACCAGGCACTTGTGGTTCAAGTAGATGAAGGTTGTGATTGGTCAATCCAGTTGGGAAATGATGCTCCAGATGGAACAGCTTGTTTTGCTGAGGTCGTGAAGGATTTAAATCACGCCAGTGGTGGAGAATCTTCCGCCAATGGTGGTGACTCTTCTGAGGATGAAGACTCTTCTGGTTATAGTAGAAGTTCAGATGAAGAATCCTCGAGTTCAGGTGATGATCATGTGGATGAGACATCAAGTGCGTCAGTCGATGCAGATATTGATGAGCTTTTGGAAGAAGCTGCAGCAGGAATTCAAAGAAGATCTATTTTGGTGGATCAAGCTGCTTATTCTTCGTCTTCTCTCCATTCAGCCTTTATGGCTATTGTCGACAGTTCATCAAGTCAGGTATGTGACGATGAACCCACTGCTGTTATTTGTGATAATTGTGATAGATTGAGTGTTAAATGTGCTGATTTAGAGGCAAACATGTCTGAGTTGCAAGGCAAACATGATGCTTTACAAGCTAGTTTGTTTGACTTGCAAGACAAACATGTTTCGTTGAATGATAAGTGGTGTGAATTGCAAAGCAAACACGAGGCTTTGCAAGAGAAATATGATGTGACATTCCTCCACAATCAGAAATTGACCGTGGATCTTTCGAAGTGCACTGAAGCCAACATGTTTTATGAAAATCATGAAAAGGAGTTTAAAACGGTAATTGAGAAATTAAAGAAAGATAAAACCGAGTTAACAAAAATGGTTTCCAGAAAACAAACTGACATTAATTTGTATATAACTCGACTTGAGATAATGCAAAAAGAGATGGCTTGTGTGAAAACTGAAAGTGAGGCGATCCAGCTTAAGCTAGATAGTTATTTGAGTTCTAGCTATGTGTTGGATCATATCATTGATGTTCAGAAAGAGAAACGGGATGTCACATGCATTGGATATAAGAAATGTCCACCACCTGTGAGACACAATTATGATGCCATGCCTGACGAGGAAGATAGAATTTTCTTTGAACCATCTGTTCCTTTAGACGTTGAGGAATTTGCAATAGGACTCGGATACAAGAAGGAAGTATCATCAGATTCAGATGTGTCAGCAGATACATTTGTAACTGCTGAACAAAATCAGGATCCTCCAGTTGTGATTGAGGATGCTGATTCTTCTGATGATGAATCTGATGATACTGATTCAGCAAAGTCTGACGCGGCAATCAACGAAGAGGACATACCTCTTGAGAATCATATTTTATGTGATCCTCCCGCAAAACCTGCTAAGACTGTTCCGACCGAGTCCACGTCTGCAAAAGATTCTGAAAGTGTGGATTTACTGTACACTCTTGTTGGTGATGATAAAATTTATTCAGACAAAGATTTTCCTATTAAGAATGTTAATCAATCATTAATCAGTAAAGTCTTTGAAAATTCAACAAGTAAGTTTTTGGGAAAGACAGGATCACATGTTACAGTAACACAGTGTCCTCCTATTCCAAAGGCTGAAGTTCGAAAACAATATGGAAATCAGAAATTACCAACAGTGCAAAAACAGCAAAATCATACCAAACCAAAAGGAAAAGCATCAACTCAAAGTCAAAGGAAGCCGAATCAAAAGAACAACAAGAATGTGAACTTTGTGAAATCAAAGGGAACGGACAAAATCAAAACTTTTGAAAACAAATCTAACTTAGATTTTGTTAAACAAGCAACAGTGTTGAAAAGAAATGAATCAAACTGTTCGAAACCTAGTACCTCGAGATCACAAAGTTCATCATTATCGGCAAGACGATCACATGATACTTCGGGGTTTGTTGAACGAAGATCATGTTTTGAATGTGGTGAAATTGGACACATAATTCGAAACTGTCCGTATCTTCATAAGTTGAAAGCTAAGGATGATGATTCCCGTGTCCAAATTGACCGCAAGCGATCTGTTTCATCAAAACCAGATCCCCGTCTTATAAAAGAAAGGGAAAAGAAACAGAAACGCCAACAGGTCAAGAAAATGGAAAAGGCGATTAAAACCGATGTGGTTAACAAAACATCTGTTTCTGTCAAACCAAACAATTTAAAAACTTCAGACAACCATGAAGTTAAGATTTTAAAGAATAACACTGGTATAACAAAACAGACCTGGAAACCAAAAACGGTTATTGAATCAGGGGGGCCATCACAATTTCCAAATCATCAAAAAGTAGAAGTTATTGTTGTTGATGAAAATGGAAGACCCAAGACCACAATGGCTTGGGTCCCAATCTCCAACTAATCATGTGAGTTCATGTGCAGGGTGTTCCAGGAGGAATTATCAGTAGTCATTGGATTGTTGATAGTGGGGCATCCAGGCACATGACAGGCGACATGAAGCTTCTCTACGACGTCAAATCTATTAGAGGAGGTTATGTTGCTTTTGCTGGAGATAAGGGCGGATATATTACTGGTGAAGGAATGATATCCAACGGGGTTGTAAGCTTTGATAAGATCAAATTTGTACAACAACTTGATCACAATCTTCTCAGCGTTTCACAAATCTGTGATAAGCAGTTCTCAGTACACTTTGATGCAAATGGATGTTATGTGCTGAAACCCGGCTTCAAAATTCCAAAAGAATGGATTCTCTTGTCTGCTCCAAGGATAAATGATTTATATGTCCTTGATATGAGCCAAGCTATCACTACGTCTGCACAAGCAACCTGTTTCGTTTCCAAAGCCACAGAAAAGGACTCAATCTCTTGGCACAGACGAATGGGTCACATTCACTTACGCAAAATGAATCATTTGGTGTCAAATGAATTGGTGAATGGTGTTCCTCTTAAAAACTTCCATCTTCAAGACGTCTGTGTTTCGTGCCAGAAAGGAAAACAAACGAAGAAGCGACACCCTACAAAGAAAATCAACACGGTTGCCATTCCGCTTGAACGTTTACACATGGATTTGTTCGGTCCTGTCAAGCATAAAAGCATCCGGAATCATCAATATTGCCTCGTGATAACTGATGATTTTTCAAGATTTTCTTGGGTGGCGTTCATGGCACACAAGAGTGAAACTTTCGGTATTATCAAAAACTTGATCATTCAGATTGAGAATTTGTATAAGTTGAAAGTTAGGAGGATACGTAGCGACAATGGTACAGAATTTAAAAATCATGCCATGGCGGAGTTTTGCACTTCAAAAGGTATTCTTCACGAATTTAGTGCAGCTTACACTCCTCAACAGAATGGCGTCGCTGAACGTAAAAACCGTACATTGATCGAGACTGCTAGGACTATGTTAGTAGAGTCACAATTGCCGATTCCATTCTGGACTGAAGCTGTGGCCTCTGCATGTTACACGTTGAACCGAGTCCTTACAGTCAAAAGGCACAACAAGACCTGCTTTGAGCTTCTTCACAAACGGAAACCAGATTTGTCGTTCCTTGAACCGTTTGGAGATCCTTGCACAATAATCGATCCTAATGGAAAGTTTGGGGCAAAAGCAATTGAGGGATACTTTCTTGGGTATGCCACCCCGAACTTAAGAGTCTGGAATTTAGAGACTAAAAGGGTTGAGGAATGGTCTGAAGTCAGAGTACAAAGACACACTTTGCCAGTCAAATGTCCAGGTCAGCCTTGGATGTTTGAGTATGATGACTTTTTCAATTCGATCAATGTTGAAGCCGTTGAAGAAAATGTTGCGGCAAGGATGTTTTTCGAGAGTGACAATGCAATAGATTCACCGTTGGTTCGTCCAATTATTGTCAATCAAGAACCATCTTCAGTGAACAATCATGCTCTCGACAATGAGGATTTTCACGATGCTACCGAATTGAATGAATCTTCAGAGGATGATGAATTTCTCGATGCAGATCAAGAAGCTCCAACGACAGCAGTTCATGGTACTTCAGAGGGAACACCTCCAGTGGATGCTCCTAGAACAGCTGAAGCTACTGCATCATCCTCTTCGTCAATTCCGGGTATTGAATTGGTTGTTGATCTCAATCTCAACAATCTGGGTACAAATATCCCAGTTCAAGATAATCCAGAAACAAGGATTCACAATACCCATCCTCAACAAAACATCATCGGAAATGTACAGAGTGGCGTTCAAACAAGAAACATGTTGCGGAACAATAACAATGCAGGCCTGTATGCAGCTATCCGAGAATCTGGTCAACAAAATGATTGGTCCTTCGCGTGTTATGTCTCACATGAAGAGCCAAGAACTTGGAAAGACGCTTTGAAAGATAGCTCTTGGGTTGAAGCGATGCAGGAAGAACTGCAACAATTCCAGAAGCTTGGTGTCTGGAAACTCGTAGAGAAACCTGCTGGTTACAAGAAGATTGGTACCCGTTGGGTGTTTAAATGCAAAAAGGACGACCGTGGAATCGTTATTCGAAACAAAGCAAGATTAGTCGTTCAAGGTTTTCGTCAGATTGAAGGGATCGACTACAACGAAGTCTATGCACCTGTTGCACGTCTGGAAGCAATTCGGATCTTTCTGGCTTATGCCTCATTCAAAGGATTCAAGGTTTACCAGATGGACATCAAAAGTGCATTCTTACATGGTGTGGTGGAAGAAGAGGTGTACGTCGAACAGCCTCCAGGTTTTGAAGATCCTGTCCATCCCGATCGGGTTTGGTTGCTCAACAAAGCTCTCTATGGTCTACATCAAGCACCGCGAGCTTGGTATGCAACCTTATCTAATTATCTGCTGGAGAATGGATTTCGCAGAGGTCTTATCGATTGTACTCTTTTCGTTAAAGAACAAGATGGAGATCTTCTACTGGTACAGGTATACGTTGATGATATTATATTTGGTTCTACTAATGATGTTTTGTGTAGGAATTTCGAGCGCATTATGCAGGATAAATTCGAGATGAGTGCTATGGGGGAAATGACTTTCTTTTTGGGCCTACAAGTACAACAAACCGAGTCTGGGATATTCATCCATCAGACTAAATATGTTGGTGACATCGTGAGCCGGTTCCAGATGTCTGATGCAACGCCCATCGGTACCCCATTGCCGCAAAATCACGGAATTACTCCAGACTTGAAGGGTGAAGCTGTTAGCCCCTCATACTACCGCGCGATGATCGGATCTCTTATGTACCTCACAGCATCAAGACCAGATATAATGTACCCAACGTGCCTGCTTGCCAGATATCAAGTCAACCCGAAGGCCTCACATCTTGCAGCTGTAAAAAGGATTTTTCGTTATTTGAAGGGTTACCCTGACACCGGTCTATGGTACCCTAGGGATAATAACTTTGACTTGATCGCTTTCAGTGATTCTGATTTTGGCGGATGCAAAATCGACGGCAAATCCACAATGGCTGGATGTCAGTTTTTGGGAAATCGCCTAGTCACATGGCAGTGCAAGAAGCAGACGCGTGTCGCTACATCAACATGCGAAGCTGAATACATTGCTGCCTCAAGTTGTTGCTCCCAAGTCCTGTGGATCCAACAATAAATGCGCGACTACGGTTTTGAATTCCTAACTACTCCTATTTACGTTGATAATTCTGCTGCCTTACAGATCACTAGAAATCCTGTGCAGCATTCAAAGACTAAGCACATCGAAATTAAGTATCACTTCATACGTGATTGCTTTGAGAAAAGGCTAATCGATGTTGCTTACGTCCACACTGATGACCAACGTGCCGATCTTTTTACCAAAGCATTTGACAAATCAAGATTTGACTATTTATTATTGGTAAACGGCATTAAGGTCAAGCAAGAGTAAAACCAACATCGGAAAATCATTTTTTGTAAATATCTTTGTGTTTTAAAAGTTATCTTAGTTTGTTGATTTTAGGGGGAGTAAATCCAAAATTTGAAAATCCAAAAACATCGAAAAATTTCAAAAACACAAAAACAATAGAAAAACAAAAATGAGTTTCCTGGCGAGCAAAAGAGAAAATGATAGTACATCAGTGGCCTGTCTAAACCTCTTTAAACCTTAAATGAAAAATGATAAGCAGCTCTATATAAGATGTATCGGTAGGCTCACAATCATTTTAAAGTGTGCAGGGTGATATAAATCTTAAATCGACTGAAGACCAGGTGGGAACCATTCATTGGCATATGGTCTTAGTACCGAAATTTCGTTTGAGAGATTGCCGAGGTTCTGAGATATTCGGTCTTTATACTGCTTATCATCTGGGTATCATGGTTGTATCTTTTACCAAAAAATAACGGGGACGCAAGTCTAGATCTTCCATGATACCATACATACGTGTACATATTGCATTCGACCTCAATAAGTGATCAACAATCACATGTCCAAACAAATAAGTGATAATATATCACATTTATCCGGGAGTCAAGTTCGTCTCTCTGCTGTACGAAAGTACTGACCTATTCACGGACTTGCTCTTGTGCCCTCATGCATCGAAAATCAAGTTCCTCATCAATAAGTGATTCTATCACATAGGGCTTGTTTTCAATCAAAATAAGTGAGTTTCTCACATCATATACGGTCAAACAGATGATAATCGGTATACTCACCGGTAAGATGAACCCTCGTGCATACCTTGATACGGGAATGTGTCGTGATGTGGATGAACACCGGTCGGTAAGTATAAATCATACCTTAACGTATCCCCTCGCCATGATTACATCTGATAAGTTGAGCTTATGTGGACAACAATACCGATAATTGTTATAGGATGCTTATCTTAATGTTAACTAATTGAACAACAAGAGCGTTTTGGCATGACCGTACACTGATATGATTCTCTTACCCTCGAAACTCACAAAAAGAATGTTTGTATATATTTATTTACTGCTTTCAGTCTTTAAATTTGAAATATTCAAAATACCAAAAAGATTTTAGGTGTGTTTTAATATAAACTTTATAAAATCCAAAAAGATTTTACTTCTATCTTATTTTCGATTGTACGATGTTGGATCTCGAGTCTTCGTTTCCTGAAACCTGAACGAAAACCAAATTGACTAAATCTTCATAAACGGTCGAAATTTGCAAGTTTTGAAAGTTAAAATCTAAAATTGACAAATTTGTTAAACTTTCAAACTGTCGGATGGTAGTTGAAAACATGGTCACACGTGTGTCGTTTGTTTATGTTAACTATATTCCAAGCAGTTGTTCTCATTACGCGTTTAGATTTCTTGCATGTGCAGATTCTAAAGGCAAGGAGAACATGGTCGATGACAAGCCTCGGAATGAAGACACAACGTGAAGGCACTCAAATGATGAAGATGATCGAGTTGCCGCTGGCCATCATCAACACCACAAGGATCTCAAGTTGTAAAGATCAAGACATTCACGAGCATAACTCAAGGGGGAGCTTATGTTAAGGGGGAGTTTGTCTACACACTTCCTACATGAAACGGGGAGTTTGTTGATACACTTTCTGCTTTGAAGACGTGAAGACTTTGAAGATCCGCCGACTTAGAAGACATGGAAGATGAACCTCACGAGTAGCGTCCAAGGGGGAGTTTGTTGATACATATTTTGTGGACGCGACTCGGCTCGGTTCGACTTGGTTCGGTTCGACTCGGTTAGGTTCGGCTCAAGCCCGACGTCACGACATTCCTCCGTCGTGCGCCCCAGAGTTCGACACGCGAAGCACAGAGAGCCGTGAGCATTCCCGAGGCGCCACATCACCATGACATCATGATGATGATGTCACAAGTTGACAATTGTTTACAAATCTTAATTTGTGTACGTGCATGTCATGAAAGTTGTGATATGGGCCGAAACAAGTGATCTGGGCCTTCACTGTTTGGGCCAAAGACCACATCGACGAAACAGCCTGGAAGTCGACGAAACAGACTATGTTTCGTCGACCATGATCCTGATTCGTCGCCTTATTTTCGTTTCGTCGATGCTGATGTGTTCTGTGACTATATATAGACAGAAGACAGATAGGAAACACAGAACACACACACGAGAGAGAGAGTTTACAGAGCACATTTGTAAACATTGCATTGTAACAGACTTTCATAGTATTAATACAGTGGTGTTAATCGTTGAAATCTCGTGTCCATATTATTTACGTGTTCGATCTCGGTTTGCTATCTCGGTTGGATTCCGCACAACCGGGTTGGTTTGTACACAAGGATTAGGCGACTAGATCCTCCCCTAGCCGGACCTACACTCAGGAAAATATATATCTTTCTCAAAAATTATATATCTTCTAAAAATTCCAAGAAAATATATTTTTACTTCCCAAAAATAATATATTTTCTTCTTGTCAAAAATATGATATAACTTTGTAATAAGTGTAAAAATCATATTTTCATTCCCTTGTGTCCAAAATATTATTTACCAAAATATACTTTGTGAACATATTTTCCGGAATATTTTGTAAGTTACATTTCTTATTCGGTTTTCATCAATATTTTGTGTGTAACTTGTATGTTTATTCCTTGAGATTTTGGTAATATTTTGGATTATAATCCTTGGTATTTTGATGTGTTATATTATTTCAAGTCCTAAAATAATATAACTGATACACAAAATATACAAATAACCACACACATGGTGTTTTCTAAATACGTATTTCCCAAATACACATTTAGTCACTTTTATTATAAAAATCAACCTCCAATAATTATAATTTTTGTAGCAAAAATTATGGCAAAGTTTATGTAACAACTTGTTGTTGAAAATACACTTGTAAGTGCATGTTTATAAATATTTTTCTAAGTGTTTATATTTTTAGAAAATTTTGCCATAGTTTCCCCTAAAAATGGAGGTTTCCTTGATTTCAAGCATATCATTTTCTTTTGTAAAAATCATCACAATCAATTTACAATCAACCCTAAACAACTTACTCTTACCAATTTTGCCAAAATCATGCTTAATCTACCACATCATGAACTTGAAAGTTTGTGAAAATTTGTAATAACTTGGTAGTGTGTTTAGTAAGTTTAGTTACCCTTTAAAGTGTGGTTTTTTATTTAAAAACATCATTCCTGAAGAATTTAGATGTTTACAACTTGTAATCATGTTTTACAAAAAATGTTTCTTTATGAAATGTTACACACGTGTTTCTACACTTGTTTATCCACCAAAAATGAGGTTAGTTTATGTAAGAACCAAATTTTAACAAAACTTATATTTCTAGCTTGGTTTCTTTAGAATAATCCATGAAATATTTAGATCTACAAGGTTAACAATATACTTTGATCATTACTTTACAAGAAAATATTATGTTTCTTTCAAGTTCATGCTTTATGTGTGGATGATCCATCATCCAACAACAATTTCTATTCTCACATCTTGCTAGATTATGTTTTTAATCGTGATCTGGCAAGATCTTATGATGATCAACATCATTTCTATAAACCATCAATGATCAACAAGCATGACAACTCATATTTATCAAGTTTACTTTACTAAACAAGCTTATGTTCATGTTCACTTCTTATGATTTTTAGTGTTCTTTACGATTTGTTACTTGTAACATCTTTTAACCTACTAAAATAGAAGTAATATAGATAGATCAAGGTTCTTACCACTAGTACAAGGCTAGGGATGATTCAAGAGTAGTAATCAAGTGGATAAAAGCAAACGGTGGAGGTTCTTTAACTTCCGAAAGCTCCAAGGTTCCTAACTTAGCTCCTTTGTATGACCTTTAACACCCTTGTCTATGCTTGAAATGGATGAAGCTTGATCAAGTAAGGTGGATGTGTGTGGGATGAGGTTCGGCCGAAGGTGAGCAAGGAGAAGAGAGAAAGAGTATGTGTTCTAGTGTGTGTAGTATGAGAGGTTATGATCACAAGAGTTCTTCTTATAACAATTTTTAGACTTTAACTCATGAATAATGTGCTCATCATAAGGGAACACAATCCATTATTTAAATCAAATAAAACCTATGTGTGAGGGCCATGTTGGCCGTCCATAGGTGGGGGGGGGGGTATGTAGGCTAGGTTTAACCAATTTAGTTCGTTTATGCTTGGATTTCAAGTATCTAGTTAGGGGTTTCAGTTACTGGATATTTTAGGAGGTGTTATGATGTTCAGGGATCATAACTAGCTTGGCAATGTTAAAACAGTGCTTCTAGTGTAAATTTAATGTTTCGGGTAATGTCCGGTTGTTCGGTTGGTTACTGGTTCGTTAAAGTGTTAAACTTGCAGTTTAGTGTGCTTTATGTACCCTTTTGTGATGCTTTTGATTCCTGAAACTTAGGAAATCATTCAGGACCATTTAACCATATTTCTGCATAATATTGGTGTGTTAATTTGCTGATTTTTGCTGAATTCACCACTTTGGGTGAGTTTTAGGCACTTTCCGGCACTTAAACTATCACTGGGGAGGCAGTTTTATGATCCTTACTTTCCTACACACTATACTAGTGTAATACTTGGTTTCTAGCTCATTCTGTGTCTTAATACAATGTTTGTCTATCTACTGAACTCTGTCAGCATTTTTCCCGGTTTATCCGATGACTGTGCTAACAATGTTTCGTGCATCATTTGAATCAAATAAGCTCTCATGCAAAAATGACATATCATTTGGCAATACATGATGCACATGTATGTATACAGTAGTAATCAGAAAGCAGTTCATTGCAATTCAGCACAGTCATTAAGCACTAATCATGGTTAATTAATTGTACAGATACCTGAATTTTGACAGTTGTCACATTCTCCCCGTGTTAAGAAAATTTCGTCCTCGAAATTTATGCTACCTTAACTCCTTAGGGTTACATCATGCATGTATGGATATAAATAACACCTCAGTAACTAACCACACACCGAATCAAGACCTATTGAGTCAAGTGAATCCAAGGACATCTTTCTATATTAAGAATCCAATGGTTAAAAGGTATGTCTCTCAGAATTTGACATCAAGAGATACGAGATGTATAGATGTAAAATCTGGTGTCGCTTATTTCACAAGGGGTCCAACAAAAGAGGAGTTTCGACCAATAGAATTTCAATGGATCGTTTACAATATGCAAATAAGTTTTAGAAGCAATAACATCCGCTAGATGAACTCAAAATCAGCAGGCTCAAATGTAACAGTAACATGAAAAAGATCCGTCAGTTTTTGAACAAATGAATGCATAGAATTAGTGTGTTGACAGTATTGAATCGCAAGAATACACCGAAATGGAATACAATCGAACTTGGTGTATCATTGTCTTAATACATAGTTGCACTGAGAATGTTTAAAAAGACAAGTTAAGCAAAAGTATGCGTAGGTGCATGTGAAACGGTTGACCAAAATTAGCACAAGCTACAAGTTTGTATCGACACCACAAGGTGTCATAATGACATAATTCAATAATAGTGGCGACTGAACAAGTTCACCGTGTTTGAAATTAAATGAAAGTTTACTGAAACAATCTGATTTTGATTTACACAATGTCACAGGGTTTTCAATCGATTATGGATCATCAAAGAACTACCGTTTCCGATCGAAGATGAAAAAGTAATAAATACTGCAAGACATTCGGTCGATAATGAAAACCGTTAGGAGGTACATTGGAATATATAAAATGAATTTATGCACCATTGTCTTAACACACTACTGTGTTGAGACCGCTTTAATTGTGATAAACAAAACAGATTTAGAGCAAGTTAATAAATAAACAAGTAAATCTGTGTATGAGATGTGTAAATGAGATTAGCGCAAGCTTCAATCTTATGAAAACATCACCACAAGGTGTCGAAATCAATAAACGATTTACTAGAGTCATAGACCAAACAAGTCTACTACGACTCGGAAACAGAAGAACATTTGTAAGAATAAACTTTAATATGATGCCCTCAATACATCACATAGTGTTTTGAATTGAATATGCGAATAGACAAGTTCAAGCAATTGAACTTGGTTTCAGCGTAATCCGACAATAAACGTATGTATTGACAAGGGAATTTTCAGCATAGTTGCAATGATAACCATGTATATAGCTTGAAAGAAAAGAAGTATCAAGAGGGTGTGTTGGCCTGAGAGTAAGGGGCCAACAATGTCAATAATGTAGGTCATTCGAATCATATATCATCAATTAGCTTTTAGCAAAATAGCATTTGAACTTGGATGAGATGCTCATTCGAAACGAAACCACATGCATAACAAATGGTGCATGCGTAACATATGAATTTCCAAGGAATGAAATAATGAGCATTTGTTAAAATGAGGAAATAATCAAGTATCGAGACAAAAGAGTGCTTACTCCAATGAAGGGAATTGACGCGATGCAGCTACCATTAAGAGGAGTAGAGACGCAAGAATCTACTCGCTAAAAGAAAAAGTGGAAATTTCAATGGAAGGAATTTGAGTACTTTACCCATTTGGGTAACTAAAATAGCTTACACGACGCAGTGATAAGGTTTTTCCGAGTTAATAGACGTGGTTTCCTAAGCGATATCCTTTAACGAGTTTCGACCTATGCTCCGGTAGTTTATGCGCATACGAAAGCTATCGTCCTTCTTCTTGACGAGCAAAACTGGAGTTACCCAAAACGAGAAACTTGGTCTGTTATCTTCCTTCTCTATCAACTCCTGAAGCTACACTGACAATCCTTGCATCTTCGAAGGTGTAGGTCGATAAGGTGTCTTAGCTACTGGCCCGGCGCCTGGAACTAAGGCAATGTGAAATTCGACTTGTCGCTGAGGGGGTAATTCCTGGCAAGTCTTCGGGGAAGACTTCAGGATGTTCTTCTTCCACAGGGATATCTTCGAGATCCGGTGCTTCGGCTTCTTGGCCCACGACATCTGCCAAGGAAACAATGCATCCTTTACGCAACAACTTTCGTGCCTTCAAGCAACTAATAATCCGAAGTGGCGTATCCTGCTTCTCTCCATGAATCACGATCGTCTCTTCACTCGCCATCGGAATGCGGATAATCTTTTCATGGCGAACAACCTTCGCATGATCACTCAACAATCAAACCATCCTAATTACTATGTCAAAGCTTCCTAAATCAACTGGCAGAAGATCCATCGAAATCTCACGCTCTCCAAGTTCTATAACACATCCTCTATTCACTTCGTTTGCTTCTACTAACTTCCCACTAGATGGTTCCATCGAGTACGAGGTATCTAACTTACCTTTTACTAAACCAGGTATTTTCTTATACTCTAGAAATATGAAGCTATAGCCAGTACTAGTATTGAACAACACTGATGCAAAGTGTAGGTTGATGGGGAATGTACAAGGAACCATGTCTGGATTTTGGCATGCTCCACGAACTCCGATGTTGGATGTTCCTTCATGGTCTTGGTTAATCCCCCTTGGGCAAAATTTCCTAAAGTGCCCCACGTTCCCACATCTGTAGCAGCCTGGAATTTTATCATAATTATTTCCGTCTTGGTTGTCGTCATCCTTTCCTCCTTGTCTGGGACTTTTCGCCCAACTGGCATCCTTGTTGTGTCCTTTCTTTCTGCACCTACCGCACTTAGGACTCAGACATCGACATTCGTGGTGATACTTGCACTCATCACCTCTCGGCTTAGCTCCCAAGTAAATCTTAACATCGGCCTGATTGTTGTTAGGGCAATATTTCTTGAAATGCCTTTTGTTCCCACAGTTAAAACAACCATGAGCACGTTTTTGTTCATCACTGGTTCTACCTTGATAGTCGTTGTTGCCGTTGCTTCCTCTGTGATTTCCGCTATCATCTTGACCTTCGTTTCCATGTCCCGTTTCGAACCGACACGTCTCCTTGACATGCCACACTTTGCCGCATACATCACTTTTTCCATACCTACATGGCCCAGCATGATGAAGTAGGCATTGTCACACTTAGGTAGTTTACCCATGTACCCCTTTCCCTTCTTGGCCTTCTTTTTGTTATTCGCCCGCGTACCCTTCTTGAAATTTGTGAGCTTCCTCTTATTTTCTCCAGATGGCTCCACAGGAATCTCCTTTTTCTTGTCAGGGGTCGAAAGTTTTTCCAATCTAAGTGCTTCTTTAGCGAGCGCTAAACTCACCATACTTGCGGCAATAGTTGTTGGTGGCGTTGATGCCGTCATCAAGCTCAAGGCTTGAGGCGCCAGTCCCCAGATGAATTGCCCCATCCTCTTCAACTCTGGTTCCACAAGGTATGGAACAACTCACGATAAATCATGAAGTCTCTGTACGTACTCCACCACCTTTGGACCTTCCATCATCAGGCTCCGGAATTCACTTTCCAGCTTCTGGGTCTCCATCTGGGAACAATACTCCCGCATCATTTCTTTCAGCTCATCCCATGACAAAGCATACGCTGCAGTCTCGCCCATTATTCTAACCCGAAGGTTCCACCATAACAGAGCCTCATCTTTAAATAATCCAAAAACGTATGGGACTTGTTGCTCTGGCATACAACCGCTCATTCGTACAACAGAATCCACATTTTCGGCCCATTTCACAAAAGCTATGGCACATCTAGTGCCGTCAAAGTTCTGAGGCTTGCAGTCCAAAAACTGATTGTAGGTACAACCTATACCCAAGCAATTTTCGTCACAGAAAGCATTAGCAAAGCACACTTGGAATTGTCCAAACGTATTGTAATGTGTCTTAGGCGACTTAAACATTACCGTTAGGCGGGTTATTCCCTGAGATACTTTCGCTGTGTCTGGAGCGAAGAACCTCGTGCCGAGCTATGGCCTGTGTGATGTGCGCTTGTAATTCTGCCTCGATCAGCCGAATGATCTCTTGATGTGACATCTTCTAAGAAGCATTTGGATTGGTCAGGTCTCATTTGTTCAGGGAGTGCATATAGTTGTTTAGAGGTCATATGTACATACACATAATAAATTATCATATCAACCAATCAAGCAATAGCATAAACAAGTAATTAGGGAATTATGTTTAATGAGAGCATAGCAAGCAAGCATGTAGCATCATAATTATAGCACACACATGCAGATCAACAACGTGCTTAACGAAGACATAGCGACTGAGCTCTCATTATTTACCGACCACAATCACATTGTCTACAAAGTGTTTTACATCAAAAGGGACACATGGTCACCCTACCCTTGTCCAATAAGTCTATCAGTGTATCAAAATCACGTGGTCAAAAGTGGTCTTCAAGAGTCTCCACAATCTCGGCTCATTAGTAGTGTCCTTACTCCAAAGCAATGCAATCCGCATAAGGCCAAACGCCAACTATACTGATGACTGGGGCGAAGAAGAAAAAAAACAAGCTGCTAACGTGTGCGAGCTCCTCCTCGAGCTTGTACACACGTCAAGGTAATAAACTAATCTGCTACTCGATAGTAAAGAAACGAGCATCGAAACCTGGGTAAGGTGTAAGAGTAGCAGGTGAGAGTGCAGAAGGAGACAGTGATGAATGTGGAGGATCAAAGTATACTGGCAATAGACAGGGTGGAGGACGTGGTGTCAGCTCAAGCTCCAAAGCTCTGTGACTCATAACCTCAAACTGTAGCTGATGTGACAGGAGCAACTCATTCCGTGTGTAGCCTTCATAATGTGAGGGATGGTAGGGGTCTGAAATCAGCATAGTGTATGGTAGGAACCATCGGAATGGTTCTTCCATCAGTGAAGTATTGAAAGGAGCAAACGGTGCGGCCTGTGCGGTCGGGGAAGATGCTGCTATAGCAAAAGGATCGTCATGCGGGTGCTGACCTGGAGTACCTTCCCGAGGTGATAGTATGTCCTGAAAGAAGGCGATAGGCATGTTGGTGCAACGGACGTCGGTCTCCATAGGGGGAAATGAGCAATATCGGTGGGTGCGGGTGCAGGAACAAATGTCTCAACAAAAGAGAAGATCATCAGGTGCAGGTACTGGGTCAGGTATAAGGGGTGCATTGTCTGGTAAACCAAAAGAAATAGGGTCATGATCAAGCAAGGGTGCAAGATCAGTAGTTGCAACATCAAGCTGACCCAAAAGGAACATGAGCTGGCTCAGGAGCAGGCTCTGGGTCGTGTGAAGGTGTGGGATCTCAAGCAGGTGATAGTGCAGCAGTCATAGCGGCGTCATCACCTAACTAAGTAGCGAAAACAGTAGTCCGACCGTCTGTAAGGCTGAAGATGTCACAGACTCAAAGGAGTCTGAAATCGAGTGTAAAATGGAAGCATAGGATACTTCAATGGCAGGAATCTCAGGAGGTAGAATAGCAACGTCATCCTCCGCTATCTCTTCATCACCCTGGGCATCAACAGGAGGATCATCAACAAATCAACGTTGTCATTAAACTAATTGTCGAAAGGCAGATTCCTCAGGAGGAATAGCCACTAGGGGAACGGGAGCGAGGATCGGTGCCACGACATGCTCACCATCGGGATGATGATAAGATGATCATGGGCAGGAGTGGGTGTAATAAAAGAATCCTCGTCTGGAATGCCATCAGTAGTCGGTAAATCATCCCCCCAAGTCGGGCAACGCGAACGGCTACAAGTCGTCGTCGGACATCCTCTCCGGGTCACTTTCGTCGGATATGGTTTGGGAAACAAAGATACTGGTTAACTCGTGGTTTACGAAACAACTTATGGTTTTCAAAACAAACTCTTAAAACTAAACAACCAACTGTGAACTCGCTCAACTTTGTTGTTGACTCGTTGTTAGATGCCTTGCAGGCTTTTAGGTGCATATCGTTGGAACTTGCTGTCTGGGATGCTGGAGTGGTCATGGGTCGAGATACATGGAATCGCAACACAAGTCTAATGGCTTACTTACACATGGTTTATATAACATTTAACAAATTAATTATGCTTCCGCTGTGTACTATGAGTTATATGTAACGTTTTGAAATACTTTCTGTTAATAAATGAAAGTTTTATTTAATTATACTTACGAGTTCAATCTGATTGGTGGCTAAGATCCTGGTACGTCACACACCCCGTGGTGATTCCGCATGTGGTATTTTGGGGGTGTGACAGATTGGTAACAGAGCCATTGGTTATAGTGAACTTGGTTTTAAAAAAGGGGAAAACGTTTTTGTAAAACCAGACTATAACCGAACAGTTCTGAAAACGTGAATACGACCATGACACTCAGCTCCAGATTGCAAGGTTCGTCTCTCGTATACTCATTGTACTGCATAACTAGTGAACACTTACGTATGTTATTGCCTGTGATTGCACGTTCAGCACAACAGTATGAGTTAGTGTATTACTTGCCTGTGTTAGGTGACTGATAGGGTGGTATTTCCATAAACCTTTATGACTTACGCTTCGTGATGCTCTCTGTTAGCTACTTGAGTTTGATGAATCATTTGACATGAGTTAAGAGGAGCTGGGATGAGCATGCAAATCACAATATTATTGTGGGTGCACACATAATAATAATGTGGGGTGCATGCGAGTCCCAGTGAGCCTTAACAAGTGGAAAAGGGGTTCCGTTCCGTTATTGATCGATGTTAAACATAACAAACCTATAGGGGTGATAGTAGTGATTGTCCCCTACTCGAACGTCAATTTTTCATTCATCTCTGGATCCTTTCGAATCTCGATGCTATCGAGTATTACCTGCACACTCATCTGAATGCCTAGCGAACTGTGTAGAATGTTAGGTGATTGTACGAACATCCTTGAGTTGGATGTTGCAACGACAAGGATTGGTCTATACCCTTCTCACTTTTCTTCGTTTGTTGGAAATTAACGTATTGACGTTTTAAATCCCGAAGTGCGATCACTTCTGCAACACTCTCGTAACATACCGTGTATTACTCAGTCAACTTGCAAGAACGATGGGCTTTAGCATTTGAACGACCCTAGTTACCAACAATGAACATCAGCAATTTGACTCCAATCAAATCCTTAACCCCAGCCAGCGACTCATGGGAGTCAACTTTTACAAATTAATCAGGAGATAAGCAATGACAACTGACTGTAGAATGGAATGTAAAACCCCCGCACAGTGAGTAGTGCCTTAACACGTACCATGGAATGTGAAGAGGTGGACCCTGTCGGTAAAAGGTCGTAGAGCTCCATTTCAAACAACAGCATTAGAGCCAACAGTCACGGCAACAACAAGATATTTGTAATGGTAACCAACAGTATGGAAAGTGAAGGTGCCTACGACATGGAGTGGCCGGTGTTAAATCCCACGACAACAACCAAGGGAACGACGGCCATATTGGAAATCCTCGCAACGAGTACAACAACACGGGAAATGATGCTCATGGAGGGACATTAGGGATTGGCGTGGGCGGCGCCGGGATTATAGCAACATGGTGGCCTACGTGTTCTTGGTGACTAATCACTTCGCCACTGTTCTGGTTAACCCTGATGCTTCTTGAAACCGAACCTGTAGTGGAGTCAGCTGATGGCAAGACAATGGAAACCTCATATGATCGTTAGGAAGCAAACTCGACCTTGTGGGACAAGTGTTCGACATCGACCTTTCTTCTATGGTTTTTTATAGATGTACCCTGTGAAGAGAAGATTCTACGTATCCCTCCCCTAGTGGAGGATTGTTATCTGTTCTAACACGTCAGGGTGGTGCAGAGGTTAGCATCAATTTAGCAGGAAGGACAGAAGTGTCCACGGAAGGATTATCCCTCTATAATAGCACTCGTTACTGATGTCAAGGCTAAAGAAAAGAGGATCGAGGATCCACCAACTGTCCGTGATTCCACCCAGTATGCTACGGGAGGAACTATCAGGTTTACTTCCACAACTATTGGATGGACTCTCAGTTTGATCTCACGCCAGAGGCAGTCCTGATGCTTTGTATCTCTTACCGTCTTGCACTAGGAGGGTTGCGAGAGTTGTCAAATCAGCAACAGGGATTGTTGGACAGGAGCTTTGTCGGACCTAGTTTTTGCTTTGGGGAGCCCCAGTTATATCCAGGAAGATAGGTTGTATCGTTGGATAGGTGTACTGATTATTGAGAACTCAACAAGGTGACAGTCAAGAACCGTTCACTTCGACCATGTAGTAACACCCTGTTAACCAGTTGCGAGGAACAAGCTTCCCTTCGAGGATTGGCTGGTGAACGAACTATCATCAGATGGAACTCCAAGAGGAGAATGCTCTTAGAACAACATGTCGAACGCAATGCATCCATTTCAACTTTGTACACCTTGATCATTGAGTTGATCAACACACCAGCAGCTTCTGGAATCACATGAATCGACCGTATTTGTTGACGATGTTCTGAATCATGGCCAGGAGAAAGGAACGCCATGGGTGACATATGTATCCTATTACAGCGGTTCTGTGGGAGGAGCCATTACGTGCGAAGCCCTGTTAAGATGCATCTTGTTAGAAACTGATCGACACCAAAGATTCCTTTGGGGACGCAACAATTCCTTGGTTTCGCTAGATACTAACGCAGCTCACCCACAAGATTTTCAATGGTCATACAGCTTAAATCCCTTTAGCACAGTAGGGTACTGTGTTCGTGAAAGACGAAACAGGAGGACGTCTTTTCAGCTTTCAGGTTCCAACTCTGCAATGCACCGAGCATCGTCCTTACCCGAGGGTGCGGGTGATGTAGTGATATACCACGATGGCCCGAATCAGAATCCCTGTTACACACCAACGCAACACGAGAGAATGATGACTTACGTGATGGAGCTACAAAGAGGAACTGCACGACACACAACTGGCGGTGAAAACCATGGCCTTGGGATTTAGATGGAGGCATTACTTGGACGGTACCAGATGCGTTAATCAGACCGATCACAAGAGCCTCCCGTGTACCTTGGCTTCGACAGAGCTAGTGCAGTTAATGGGATCGCTGGAGGAAACTTTAGGATGATTACAACTATGAAACTTGAATGTGCACAAGCTTTGCAGCTCACTATCGACTCTAACTTAACTGATCAGACTCGCTCTATTCAAACTAGAGAACTGAAGGAAGAGGATTTTCAAGTTGAACCCATGCGGGGCATGGAGAAGCAACCTTTGAAAGGTTGGACGATACTCGTTACCTCATAGAACGAATGTGGGTCTCATTATACGGCAACGTTAGGAAACTTGTGTTGAGCAGAGCACAGCGGCTTCGATATTCTAGTCGTCTGGATTTTTAATGAGAGATAGTAGGATCTATGAAACTTGTGCTGATGATCGGGCATGAAGGCCCACCTAGCTAGGTACGGGAATGATGTTTGACTTGTGGGAAAGTCAAGGTGAAGTGTTAGCAACCAGAAACACCTATATGGAAAGCGAAAACAGACTGCCATGGATTTGGTCACTAGCCTGCTTATAACTCGAAACAGAAACAATAACAACTGGATGATCGTTGATTGTCTCACGTAACCAGCACACTTTCTAGCCATCAAGGAAATGGATAAGTTTTTCTACACTTGCAGTCATCTACCTGAAAGAAGTGGTTGCTAGGCACGGGGTGCCAATCTCCATTATCTTTGATCGTGACCGACGATTTGCATCTGATTTGTGGCAAGCGATGCACAAATCCTTTGGCTCACGTCTAGACAGGAGCACAGCATATCATCCGCAGACGGATGGGCAGACTGAACGCACCATCGAAACTCTTGAAGACATGCTTCGAGCATGTGTAATCGACGTTGGTAACTGCTGGGAGCGGCATCTACCTTAGTGGAGTTTTCGTATAACAACAGTTACCGCACCAGCATCCAGGCTGCTCCGTTCGAGGTATTGTACGGACGGAAGTGCCGATAACCTCTTTGTTGGGCAGAAGTTGGAAACAGCTAAATCACTGGCCCAAAACTCACCGTAGACACAACAGAGAAGATTGCTCAGATACAAAAACGAATGGCGGCAGCTCGTGACCGTTAGAAAAGCTACGCTGATAAGCGCAGGAAACCACTCGAGTTCCAGGCTGGGGGATCGAGTGCTATTTAAAGTCTCACCTTGGAAAGGTGTAGTTCATTTTGGTAAACGAGGCAAACTTAACCCGCGAACATGTTGGACCTTTTGAAATCACGGAGAGAATTGGAAAGGTGGCCTACAGATTGAATCTACCCAAAGAACTCAGTGGAGTTTGCAATGAGTTCCATGTGTCGGATCTGAAGAAGTGTCTGTCAGATGAAACCCTCATAGTTCCTTTCAAGGAGCTCATCATCGACGATCAGTTGCGATCTGTCGAAGGACCAGTGGAAATCTTGGATCGGAAGGTAAAGATTTCTCAAACGCACTAGGATACCTATGGTTCGAGTTCGTTGGAACTCCCGTTGTGGCCCATAGTTTACTTGGGAACAAGAAGACCAAATGAAACACAAATATCCCCAGTTGTTCGAGAACAATGAAACCACTACTGAGGCTGAAGCTACTGCGGAATTTCGGGACGAAATTCCAAACCAACGGGGGGATGATGTGACACCCCAGGAAAATCAGGAAAACCATGCAACCTAACTAGGTTCCTCAGTAACTATGTGCTAAATTTCGGGACGAAATTTCTTTCAAGTTGGGGATGATGTGACAACCCGAACTCTCAAGGTTGGTAACTTTTAAATCTCGTGATCTTAATTTCTCGTTATTCCTCTTTCAAGTGTGTTACGTTCCGTGCTCGTACGATTTTGTAACTGTATAATTATGTTTTTGGGCTGCAATTGTATTGGGCCACATCATTTGTGTTATTCATTCGAGTGAGCCGCACCCTAAACCCTCGTAGCCCAATAGAATCCAGTTAGTCTAAAATCGGCCCACTGTGATAACCAATTACCCTTTTATTTATTGTGATAAGTCCACTTACATGGGCTTAAGCCCAGTTCGGCTAAGCCTTAACCACCCCAAACCAAACCTTTATTATTTCAATGAACGTAATGTGTTTTTCTTAACAAAAGAAAACTCAAAATTTAAACCCTACCTCTCCCAAGTTGCGTGCGGCAGGAGACACCCCCCTCTCGTCGAGGCATTACTTGGTTAGTACTCATGTCTACGTAAACTCTTAATAGTCATTGATCTTGTTCATGTGTTAGTCTATGTGATGATTATGTTATGTGATTTGTCGGGTGTGGTTATATGCGATAGGGATCCGATGTGATTTTATTTGGAATATTGATGTAGTGGATTGATGATTAAAACAAGAATAACCTCCTTGTAATTGTTGCAAGCTGCCATCGAAAATCCCCCCATGCACATGATGTTGTTTTATATGATTATATGTGCTGGTGGCTGCCAAAGTTATTCCCCTCCAAAGTCCATGTATGCACCCAATTTCTAGTTTGTAGTTTTGATCAAATCAAGCCATGTGCCTATCCTAATGGTGTTGTCAGAATAGTCTAGGGTTTTAATAATTAGGTGCACATGATTGTTATGATTAATATTATGTGAAGTAAAGGATGAGATGATATTGTATTTGTTGAAGTTGGAATCTGATATATACAATCCATGGTTTCTTATGATTTTCGTGAGTTAGAAGGAGTAGGGTTTTACATGAATAAATTTTGTGTGCTTAATTAATAGCTTGATAAGCTTCTGTTAGTGTCTTGCCATTAATCGCTTGAGTTTTTGCACATGTTAATTGGTGAATTGTTGTGATCTATTGGTATGTGTAATGTTAAACGATGATGGATTTGAATGTTTGTTATACGCTACTCGCCGTAATGATCGAATGATGATTCACTGAAATTATGTTAAGTGATGAAATTGTTTATGTGATAATGATGATTAATATGTGTAGGTCCCGTTTTTCCGGTGAGGATCGATAACGAAAACCTATTCCCTGTTTATAACAAACACGGTAACGGGTGCGGAATCCCCGTGACGGTGCAAACCAAACACAGTTAATAAAGAACACGGATTAACCAATGAAACACACTCAATTGATTAAACGGGATGAGAACCGATCACAAACTGATACAAACACAATTTTGACAGAATTTTGGCAGAGTTTCTTTACATGTATGCTCTCATCTCTGTTTCGAAGTGAAACTGAGATGGGTATTTATACTAAGACACAGACTATGACGAAATAGAAAGGACTCGGCGAAACAAATCAAAGTCGACGAAACACAACTTGTTTCGTCGATATACACAATTAATTCTATCTGTTTCGTCGTTTGTTGTATAAGCCCAAGAGAAGACAAAGTCCAATTCACAGGTTGCGGCCCATGTGTAAGGTTTACGGCCCAGATATGATTCTGGTTACAAATCGTTCACCAAATAACATATAGGACAAACTGTTGACATCATCGTGACATCACTAAGGTGATGTCATGGTGATGTGTTTGCGGGAAAGGCTTGCGGCGCTCCGTGCCTTGCGTGTCGAACTCTGGGGCGCACGACGGAGGAATGTCGTGTCTTCGGGCTTGAGCCGGACCTAACCGAGTCGACCCGAACCGAATCGAACCGAGTCGAGTCGCGTCCACATAAAGTGTACCAACAAACTCCCCCTTGGACGCTACTCGTGAGGTTCGTCTTCTGTGATGGTTCGTCTTCTGTGTCTTTCATGTCGGAGGATCTTCAAAGTCTTCACGCATAGTAAGATGAAATTGTATCAACAAACTCCCTTTTCATTTAAGAAGTGTGTTAACAAACTCCCCCTTAGAATGAACTCTCCATTGAGTCATGCTCGTGAATCATTTGACTTGTCAATTCTTTAGATCCTTGTGGTGTTGATGAAGGGTCAGCGGCAACTCGATCATTTTTATCCTTTGAGTGCCTCCACTTCGTGTCTTCATTCCAAAGCTTGTCATCGAACATGTTCTCCTCGCCTTTAGCATCTGCACATGCAAGAAAGCTAAACGCATAATGAGAACAACCGCTTGGAATATAGTTATCATTTAAACAAACGACACTTATGAGATCAAATCTCAATCAAAACACCAACCGACAACAGTTTGAAAGTTTAGAAAATGATCAATTTTAATTCTTTAACTTTCAAAACTTGTTAACTTCGACTGTATATGAAGGTGCAATTGTTTTCCGGCTTACGATCAGGATTTTGGGTAGGATAGACTCGAGTTCCAACATCAGTCAATCAAAAATAAACTAGAAGCAAAATATTTTTGGATTTTATAAAGTTTAGATTAAAACACACCTAAAATCTTTTTGGAATTTTTCATTTTTCAAATGTAAAGACGGAAAGCAATAAATAAATATATACAAAGATGCAGAAACTGAAAGCAGTAAATAAATATTTACAAACATTCTTTTTGCGAGTTTCGAGGGTAAGAGAATCATATCAGTGTACGGTCATGCCAAAATGCTCTTTTTGTTCAATTAATTAACATTTAGATAAGCATCCTATAACAATTATCGGTATTGTTGTCCACATAAGCTCAACTTATCAAATGTAATCATGGCGAGGGGATACGTTAAGGTATGATTTATACTTATTGACCGGTGTTCATCCACACACGACACATTCCCGTATCAAGGTATGCACGAGAGTTCATCTTACCGGTGAGTATACTGATTATCATCTGTTTGACTGTATAAAAGATGTGAGAAACTCACTTATTTTGTTTGAAAACAAGCCCTATGTGATAGAATCACTTATTGACGAGGAACTTGATTTTCGATGCATGAGGGCACAGGAGCAAGTCCGTGAACAGGTCAGTACTTTCGTACAGCAGAGAGACGAACTTGACTCCCGCAAAGAATCTGTGATATATTATCACTTATTTTGTATGGACATGTGATTGTTGATCACTTATTGAGGTCGAATGCAATATGTACACGTATGTATAGTATCATGGAAGATCTTAGACTTCGTCTCCGTTATTTTTACGGTTTGATACAACCATGATACCCAGATGATAAGCAGCATAAAGACCGAATATCTCAGAACCTCGGCAAACTCTCAAACGAAATTTCGGTACTAAGACCATATGCCAATGTGCGGTTCCCACCTGGTCTTCAGTCGATTTAAGATTTATATCACCCTGCACACTTTAAAATGATTGTGAGCCTACCGATACATCTTATATAGAGCTGCTTAAGATTTTTCATTTTGCATTTCAGTTTAAAAAGGTTTCGACAGACCACTGATCTACTATCATTTTCTCTTTTGCTCGCCAGGAAACTCATTTTTGCTTTTCAAATTTTTTTTTTTTTTTGAATTTTGAAATTTTTCATTGTTTTTGAATTTTTCAAATTTGGATTTACTCCCCCTAAAATCAACAAACTAAGATAAATTTAAAAGACACAAATATATTTACAAAAACGATTTCCCGATGTCGGTTTAACTCATGGTTTTACCTCAATGCCGTTTACCAAAATTAATTTTGAATCAGAAATGATTTATCGAATTTTGGAAAAATGAGTTGGCATGTCGGTAAGCGATGCGGACCATGACAACATTGACGAGTTTCATAGTGAAACAATCACGTGTGAGGTGATATTCGAGTTCAATGTGTCAGGTCAAAGAGTGCTGTACGAGATGGTAATTATTCATAAAGCAGCTAAAATATCGACAAGTATAGGAGAGATTAGAAATTTAAAACCGTATCCTGCAACTGCTTCGTGCATTGCAAGGAATCTGAGTGCTCTCCCAAACTGAATATCCACCCGGTGTGGATTTCAAAGTCGATTTTGTAGCTACTGAGAAATCTCTTCACAGCAACAAGATCAGAAACCTTTTGGGTCCGGCTGGTCTTCCACATTGCACCAGCGAATGTCTTTGTCTTTCTCTTGAGAAGTAGTGTGCGGTTGTTCAATCCACGCCAAGGCATCCGCACACCCGGTTGGTTTGTTCAACAAACACATTTACTTCAATTACACCGCGAAGAAATGTACACTGCACGTTCACATTGTTGATTTTGAACTTCAGACGTGCTGCAGGTGCGTACATTTTGATTGAATCTATCCTGGGGACCCGATCAAAGCCTTGAACAATCAAACTTTGGAATGATTTCCATTTTGTCGAAGCTTTCAATCTCTTTCGACAAACAATTCTGTCTTCTTTTCTTTTTCTCTCCATCAAAGGCAACAAATTCTTTTGTTGCCATTATTGTGCATGAACATTCCACTATCAATAATCTTACGATGATCGATAGCTCCTCCTGGAACATCCTACACACTCACTCAGAGATTAGTTGGAGAGGGGGACCCAAGCCTTAACAGACTTGGGTCGTCCTTCATCATCGAAGATTGTGACTTCGATTTCCTGATGATTCGGAATGTAGTGAGCTTCCCCTGAAACAGTTACCGATTTTGGTTTCCAAATCTGTTTTTGTTTTTCATTTTTAATTTCTAACTTAACAGGCATTGTTTGGACAACCTCCGGTTTTAACGCCTTTTCAATCACCTTCACATTTTTACGTCGTTGTTTTGTTTCCTGTTCTTTAACAGTGCGTTTATCATGTTTTGGAGAAACAGGACGACGTTGTGAGTTACCTTGTTCAGAGGGGGCTCTTTCCACAAATTTCTCTTTAGGAGTGTTTGAGCAGTTCTTAATGATATGCCCAAACTCCCCACATTTAAAACACGTTCTCCTTTCCACAAACTTAGGAGAATTTGATCGACCAACAGATGTCGAACCCGTAGAACCTGAGGTACTTGCTCTTTCATCACACCCATTTGTATGTTGAGTGTAATTGTTTTGACTGTTACGTTTTAAAATCTTGACTTGTTGGATAAAATCGGTGTTTGATTTGTTTTCAAAAGTCTCAATTTTATCAGTACCCCTTGATGCTACAAACTTGACATCTTTTGCTATCTTCTTGTAACGAGCTCCTTTTGATTCAACCTTAGCCTTTGGCTTTGGAGCTCGTTGTTGCTGTTGTTTACCCTTAGAAGCAACAGGTTGTTGCTTTGTCGGTGATTTCTGTTTTCCAGGGATTGTCTTTCCCAAAAATTTTCTTGTATTATCTTCAAACACTTTGTCAATCAAAGATTGATTGACGTTTTTGATTGGAAAATCTATGTCTGAATAAATTTTACTATCACTGACTAAAGTATACAACAAGTCATTGCTCTTAACAGCAGGCACACATTTATTGTTATCTTTGACATACTTGACAGGATCTATCACTTGCTTGGCAACAGGTTGCACGGCAGGAGTAGGAGGATCACAAAGAATATGATTCTCAATTGGAATTTCCACTCCTTTCGTCTCATCAAGTGATTCATCCTGGTCATTCACATCTGATTCATCATCTGAAGAATCATAGTCCTCAATGGTTGGAGGACTTTGATTTGAGGCACATGATGACTTTTCTTTGTTATCAGATGAGCCCTCCGATGAATTGTCCGGTTTGAACCCTAGGCCAGTAGTAACTTCCTCATAACCAAGAGGCACACTGGGTTCATACCGAGGCATATCCTCTTCATCGGG
Source organism: Helianthus tuberosus (assembly GCA_030545235.1). Lineage (NCBI taxonomy): Eukaryota > Viridiplantae > Streptophyta > Magnoliopsida > Asterales > Asteraceae > Helianthus > Helianthus tuberosus. The sequence goes on along the minus strand of CM060354.1, from coordinate 10,038,758 downwards.
CAACTTGGTATAGTCGTGTCTCAAAGGGGGTGGACACTTCCTATAACCAACGCCTTTAACGTTTCCTTTTAGTTTTTGAACGTCAATGATGTGATCGAGCACATATCGGGAGTTAGAATAACTCTCCAATTTGAGCTTGATCGCTTCATATTCACACTTGGCCACGGCTAGCTCTTTCTTGGTTCCCTCAATGATATTAATGTAGTTATTAATACCAATTTGTTTGTTGAAAACAGTTTTTGTTAATTCAGAAACACTTTTCTTTTGGGTTTCAATAACTGTTTTAAACTCCTTTTCATTGCGAGCTAAGGCCATGTTTGCCTCTTTGCACTTTGACAGTTCAACAACTAAACTTTGATTGTGACTATGAATTGTATCACATTCAAGTTTCACTCTATCACATTCATGTTTCATATCAGCACAATCACTACATATGCTAGGAGTTTTAGAACTTACCTGACTCGAAGAGGCTGTGACTTTAGCCATGAAGGCAGTCTGAGAAGAGAAAGATCCATCTTCAGAATTATAATCTCCTGCATTCGAGCTTTCTTCATCTGAACTCCCACTAAAACCCGAGCTATCATCACTTTCAGAAAACTCTTCCTTGTGAACATGCTTGATGTGATTGATAATTTTTGCATAGCATGCATTTCCACCTCTTTGATCATTATCTCCCAATTGTACAGACCAATCACATCCTTCGTCAGCTTGAACGGTCAATGCTCGATCGGTGTTTGAAGGTCCAGACTGGTTCTGGTTGGTGGTGTTGTTCACAGCTACTATCCCTTTTCCACGGTTATCTTGATTGGCATTGGAAGTACTTGTCTGATTTCTGAATGGATTCTGGTTGCCTTGTCTGCTTGGCTGGGTGCACTCACGTTTGAAGTGACCCTTTTCACCACAATTGTAACATGTAACCGCATCTTTATTGAACCCGTACTTCGTATCATTTTTTCCTTCCAACGAAGTTCTTCCAGTTCGATTCATGAAATCCTTTGCCCTTCTAACTGCACTTGCAAACGCCCACTTTATATCCATTAACTCCATTTCATCACGGTCTATCTGCTGATAATCTTCATTGGTCATATTGATGTTTCCAATTTGACCTGCTACCAATCCACAGTATGAACTGAACATTGTGTTGAGAAGTTCCAAATTTTCCTTTGCAACTTCTACACTGACTTTTGAAAGATTGGAAGTATCAACTCTGACAGTGTTGGTGCTTTGGGGTAAAGGATTGTTGCTATAATGCGCTTGTTGTTGTTGTGGTTGGGCTTGAGGTTGGGGTATGGATTGAGACATGTAAGAACTTTGATTCCACTGTGGAAACGGAGATGAGCTTGTATTGGACACATACGCTGTTTGAAGCTTCGGTTGCTGAATTGAACTAGAACTAGCTGAAGGACTAAAACCAGGCAAATACATTTCTGTGTTTTGAGGAGGTGCAGTTGCAATCCTTTTAGCTTTCCGAATTTCCTCTTCGTTCTTGTTCTCCAACTTCTGAATGAATTCATAAAGACTGACATTTGCTGCATCCAGAGCGCCCGTATGCTTTAGAAGTTCAATGAATGGACTCCACTTAGGAGGTAGAGCATCAGCAAATCGTATAATCATTTCCGGATGATTTGTAGCAACACTGTAGGAAGTCATTTCACTAATCAAATGATAAAAACGAGTAGTCATATCATTTAGAGTCTCATTCTCCAAGAACTGAAATGATTCAAACTCTTTCTTCAATAAATCATGGCGTATCTTTCTAGTAGCTGCATTTCCTTCCCCTCTCGCTACCAATGCATCCCATAAACCTTTCGTGGTCTTACAATATGAGAATTGATGAAAGAGGTCTCTGTGAAGTGCTTGAGTGAGAATAGCATACGCCTTCTTCTCCAGATCATATGCCTTTTTGTCGGCTTCTTGCATGTTATTGAAAGTTGTCGCATTTGATCCTGCTTCTTCAAGAGCTTCACTAAATGCAGAGATGAAACACGTCCATAATTCTGTGTTTTGCCCTAGAACGTAGTTATGGAAACGACCCTTCCATGATGGATAGTCGTTCATGTAATTTAACTTTGGCGGGCGATTGTTGCTACCCGTCTCATTCTCACTAAGCAAAATATTTTGAATGCTCTGATTTTGATTCGACACCATTGCCCATTGACTTGAACTTATTGACTGTTGTTGTTGAGGTATGGTACGATTCATATATTCGGCCATCGACATCTGTTTTAGATCTGGTAGTGGATCCGTACTCCAATCCCAAGGATTCGTACAACTCATATTTGATGAAGAAAAATGAATACCTGAAAATCACACCTCAAACAAACAGTTAAACTGTTATTGCAAACCTTCTGTTAAAAAAAATGTTTCGACGAAATAGAATATTGACGAAACAGATTTATAAACTTGGGCTCCCAGACAACGAAATAGGCCCAATTTAATTGATTGGCGAAACAGATATATTTTTTTTTTAATTTGGGCTTTGACGAAACAGATATTTGATAAATGATCGACGAAACAGATCTTGTGTGATTGGTCGACGAAACAGGTCTTGATGATTGGTGTGACGAAACAAATAAGTGTTATATGATCGACGAAACAGATTGGTTATGTAACTTGTTGAAGCCCAAAACAAATTGAAGCCCAATGGGTTTTGTTGACTTGCATGTCCACGAAACAGATTACTTGTTTTGTTATGTTTGACGAAACAGAATTCTCTTGAATTAAATAATGGAGCCGAATTATTTGACTATTGAACTTTGAAGTTGACTGATGATATATATATCCGACGAAAGTGATTGTTGTTTGTTGATCGACGAAACAGGTTATATAACCTCTGACGAAACAGATGGTAGATATTATCTTGGTAGATATTTTCTTGAGCCTTATCTTCTGTAACAGAGAGCCACAATTTTCAATTTGTTGTTTTCGAGACTTCATTTATTCAACAAACCATCATCAAATAAGTCACAAATGTCAAACAATTATTAGAATAATCAATTAACACTATAATCAAGTTCCAACAAAGATCAAACAATAGAAACTTTCAAGAACAGTTTGAAGACAACTGAAGAACACGATGAATATTTGAAGATTCCGGTTACCGAATAATTTTCCGAAACACGATTTTGCTTAAAACTTTCAACGAAAACCAAACGCAAACATGTAGAAATGCAAAATAATAAGGTTTTCACTAAAACTTATAGCAAAACAACACTTCAAACATTGATTTTCAGCAAATATTTCCAGAAAATATGAAATTTTTTAAGAACGAAATCTGAAAAATCACAATAACACACTTGATAAAAACCCAAACTTGTTTGGTTTTAAACAAGGAAAAGAGCCATGGCTCTGATACCACTTGTAGGTCCCGTTTGTCCGGTGAGGATCGATAACGAAAACCTATTCCCTGTTTATAACAAACACGGTAACGGGTGCGGAATCCCCGTGACGGTGCAAACCAAACACAGTTAATAAAGAACACGGATTAACCAATGAAACACACTCAATTGATTAAACGGGATGAGAACCGATCACAAACTGATACAAACACAGTTTTGACAGAATTTTGGCAGAGTTTCTTTACATGTATGCTCTCATATCTGTTTCGAAGTGAAACTGAGATGGGTATTTATACTAAGACACAGACTATGACGAAATAGAAAGGACTCGGCGAAACAAATCAAAGTCGACGAAACACAACTTGTTTCGTCGATATACACAATTAATTCTATCTGTTTCGTCGTTTGTTGTATAAGCCCAAGAGAAGACAAAGTCCAATTCACAGGTTGCGGCCCATGTGTAAGGTTTACGGCCCAGATATGATTATGGTTACAAATCGTTCACCAAATAACATATAGGACAAACTGTTGACATCATCATGACATCACTAAGGTGATGTCATGGTGATGTGTTTGCAGGAAAGGCTTGCGGCGCTCCGTGCCTTGCGTGTCGAACTCTGGGGCGCACGACGGAGGAATGTCGTGTCTTCGGGCTTGAGCCGGACCTAACCGAGTCGACCCGAACCGAATCGAACCGAGTCGAGTCGCGTCCACATAAAGTGTACCAACAATATGATTTATATGAGAAAAGTCTTGTGTGAAAGATGAATAGAGTCCTTGTGAGTCAACGAGATGTAACTGTTGGGCCGCAAACCAAACCAAGTCACAATATGATCAGATCATAAGACCATATTGGATGACACATTAGTTGATAGATCCAATCGCGCAAATCAGTTGGGCCGTGAAGCCTTTTGGGCCGTACCCGAGTCAGTGGGCTGCGGACATAAGTTAATCACACATTTCTTTTGGGCCTGAACTTAGATGGGCCGCACATTACGTGTTGAATGCTATGAATGCTTACTTACTGTTACGACGTGTGATCTATGTATAAATGTGTGTTCGACACTTGGTTAAGATAAGTGAAAAGGATGTGATTTATTACATAGGAAACTGATTATTATTGATGACCATATTGGAATCTTGGTGTAAATTTATATGAGAACTGAATGCACGCTATGAAACTACTTGATAAGAATGGGCTGCTATATTAACTAGTATGGCATGTGTTATACGAGTGCTTCTTGTACACAACATAAATGTGGAATACGTGATCTATGTACATGCGCACTAACTGTCTTTGGTAACCACGATAGGGTTTGAGTGATCAACTGTAAACACGTAGCTAAACTTACCGAGCAAACCAAGGTGAGTTCACACTTTCTACAAGGCATGGGATTCCCGGTGGTTTGAGAATGGGTTAATAAACTAAAACGGAATCTACATATCCTCCTTGGGTAGGATATGTACGGCCATCCTCCTTGGGTAGGATGCCACTATAAATCCTGCGTATTCTCCTTGGGTAGAACTACGTACGTTCGTCCTCCTTGGGTAGGACAACAACCTTACAACTTACTAGACAAAACTCAATCATGAAGTCCCTCACTTTATATCGACTTAATCGCCGAGGCCGATGGTGAGCGAGTCATTAGTTAATAGCGCTATTAGGTTTGACAAACCTCACACCGTGCCGGTCGGATGGGCGTGTACTAATGGATCATGGCAAACAGTCAATGATGATAGACATTGACTTAGGGCAAAACTTACTTTCGTCAGTAGTCGATATGGTAACGGTCTAGTGGTTCACATGGGGAAGCCCCCACTGATTATGGATATGGTTTGGGAAACAAAGATACTAGTTAATTCGTGGTTTACGAAACAACTTATGGTTTTCAAAACAAACTCTTAAAACTAAACAACCAACTGTGAACTCGCTCAACTTTGTTGTTGACTCGTTGTTACATGCCTTGCAGGCTTTTAGGTGCATATCGTTGGAACTTGCTGTCTGGGATGCTGGAGTGGTCATGGGTCGAGATACATGGAATCGCAACACAAGTCTAATGGCTTACTTACGCGTGGTTTATATAACATTTAACAAATTAATTATGCTTCCGCTGTGTACTAAGAGTTATGTGTAACGTTTTGAAATACTTTATGTTAATAAATGAAAGTTTTATTTAATTATACTTACGAGTTCAATCTGATTGGTGGCTAAGATCCAGGTACGTCACATGCCCCGCGGTGATTCCGCATGTGGTATTTTGGGGGTGTGACAGTGCCGAACCCCAGTCTGTTCGGCAGAAATAGGAGAAAAGCAACTATCCGGACCTGAGATAGTGCAAGAAACAACCGACAAGATCATTCAAGTCAAGGAACGATTGAAAGCAGCACGTGATCGACAAAAGAGTTATGCTGATAACAGGCGAAAGCTATTGGAATTTCAGGTAGGAGATAAAGTCTTACTAAAAGTTTCTCCTTGGAAAGGAGTGGTAAGATTCATCAAACGGGGAAAGCTAAGCCCCCCGGTATGTTGGACCTTTTGAAATTATTAGAAGAATAGGACTTGTAGCCTATCAGCTACAATTGCCAGAGGAAATGACAGGAATACATGATGTATTTCATGTGTGTAATCTCAAGAAATGCCCAGCCTATGAATCTCTAGTAGTGCCTCTTAAGGATATAGAGATAAATGAAAAGTTAAAGTTTGTAGAGAAGCCTCTACAGATTGAAGACAGGAAAGTCAAGAATCTCAAACACAAGAGACTAATTCTAGTCAAAGTAAAATGGGATTCCAAACGATGACCAGAATACACTTGGGAGCTTGAATCAGAAATGCAAAGGAAATATCCACATTTATTCCAATAGACCTCGAGGAAGAGTTCTAAAACAAGATGGGGAGGATATAACAACCCTCCAAAATTATTTTCGACACCCTTAATATACTTAAAATATCCCTATATGTCTTAAAATGCACCCCGTATACGAAAACCGAGCCCCAAAATACCATATAATTAAAAAAATAAAATAAAAACCAGAATTTAGTGTCGCTCATGGGCCGCGAAGACTTACTCCTCGGGTTACGCGGGGCGCGACAGATAGGTGATCGGGCTGCACCCGGTGCTGCCACGTGTCGGGCTGTGTGTCGAATCTATAGTGCTGACCAGTCATAGCTAGGCCCTACTCACCCTAGGTCGCGGGCAGCGAAGGACCCCAGTGTGGTCTACGCGGGGCGCAAAGGATGGTTGATCAGGCACTATAAATAGATGGCTTTGGCCATCAGTTGAAATCGTTCAAAAATCTCTTTCTCTCTCAAAACTTCTATAGTATAAGCTATACCTGGGAATTATACCTACTAATATAACGAAGTTCTACCTCGTTGTAAGTATCATAACCCCCGGTTACGTATTAGATACGCTGCCCGATTGATCCAGGGTTCCGTAACGGCTGTCGTGGTTCTGCCCGACGTAGTCGTTGGAATACCATCTCGGGGAGGGTATTACTAATGTAAATATTGGGTTATTATACTAACGCGTGTGCATTTTTGTAATTTATAGATAATCACTAGGAAATCCTAAAGGAAAACCCTAAGACAGCAAAGTGAGTAATCTTGATGTGTGCTAAACAGACTATTAAAATTAACTACTTTAGACTCTTTAAGCTAGACACTAAAAAGCTTTAAATCTAGACTCGACCTAAACCACACAATCGGCAAGTGTACCGATCACTGTAGTATGACCTAAGGAAGTCCGGATATTGAACCACGAGACTCTATTAATCACGTAAACTAGACTCTAATAAACAAATGACAGACACGACTCAAACTGTTTAATTGTTTGGGGGGGGGGGGGGTTACTGAAAATCAAGGAAATCTATTAAACTAATTATTAAACTAGAACTAAGTGAATATGAAATAAGGCGAAGACTGTTTTCAGATAATGGAGAGGACCACCTAGACTAGAATCCTAGATTGATTTTAAGAATTTACCAATTAAGTTAACTGCATGATTTATGGAACCGGGATCTTGTGATACTAAACCTATTAAGACACCAACTAAGCCCCTCAACCCTTCTCGAGGTGAAACTTATGGCACTACCTAGGCCGTTAATCCTACCGGTTATTAGACTTCCTTCCAGTTATCTAATTATTGTGCAAGTACCCTAATATTGACCTACTCTTTTCCAATTATAGATCTAGGGTAGTTTGGATTTGTTAATTTGACTTGATAGACCAATAAACCGACGAGGCAACTAAGGCACGACTTTTTCCAAAGACTGTCTAAAGAAATTTTCCGGGTAAGACCTACCAATAGCCCTGCACCTTCCAGCTATTAGGACTAGTAGAATACTAAAATCTAGCAAATTATTAACTATTACTTCTAAGGTTTATTGGCCAATTCACCCTAAAGGTCAAAGACACAAGGTCAAAGATCTAGCATGAATCTATTCCGTAGCAGACAACCACAAAGATTCACACGAAGCAATTGATAGTAATTAACTGGATTAAAGTACGCATACACACCAAATCAGTAAACCAACCTTTTTACAATACACAATCAATCCATAAAAGACACGCAATTAACGAAAAAGGTTCAAACTTTATTTCAATCCATTCATCATAGTCTAGGTAGTTTAAATGTTTAGCCAAGCATATCAAATAATGAAAACAAATCAAAGATGTTCAAACAAGAATTCATCATTACAAGTTTCGAAAGAAAAATCAACAAACAAGGAATTAGAAAACCCGTGCAAGTCTTCAATCTTCGTCCCGAACTCGTACCAATGATTCCGGTGATAAAAAACGCTCTGATTAGCTCAAAGAATGCTCTAGAAATCGCCTCCTATGCCCTTAATTCATCACTAGGGTTATTTTTCCGAGTTTATAATGAATATATATACTTTTTCCCTTCAACCCTTGAACTAATTCATAAAAAACTGCCAGATGGGGCCTCTGGCGGGGCGCGACCCACTCCTGAAGTGGGTGGCGGGGCGCCACCTTGTCTCATTACTCGATTACTTCCTTCAGTCTCTCGTCGGGCGCGAGAGACCCGGCGAGAGACTTGTCACGGGGTGCCAGAGAGTGATTTTTTCAGCTTTTTAACTTATTTCCAGCTACCGATCTTTCCAACGCGTTCCCGAACTTGGTGTTTCCGTATTGTGGCTCGTTTTTACTCAATTTTCCGCAAATTTAAGCACCAAGACTTGCAAAACTCGCTTTGATCAATAGTATGCACATTCTAACGAAAAAAAACAAAATATAACGAAAACTATACAAACTGTACATGAATAAATGATGTATTTTGCAATACATCAAATCTCCTTTTTGCAAACTGTTTTTACAAAACGTCAATTAAATTATAATATATTAAACAGTGATTGAGTATTTGTATTCTACAATTATCGTCGGTATGTTGGGGTTTTGTATACAAAATTTGTTACTACATTGTGAGTAGTAACATGACCACAAGTAAGGGTGACAGTACCGTGTGTGGTAATTAAAGTATATGGAAACAAATGTAATTGCGAGATCGCCCTCAATACTGTAAAATGGTTTTACCTGTCTTGATTAAACTGGGATTCACTCACCAGTATTTCCCACTGACAAAATGTTTTTAAACGCGTTTCAGGTAACAAAATGTGAAAGCCAAATAGAAGCCAGCTGGACAGCACTGAAGGCTTGGAAAAGTGGCTATAAAAGTAACCTAAATAAAGAAATGTTTTATTTCAATAAAATAGGGTTTATCCCTATGAAAATGTGTGTACTTGAAACTTGGGAATTTCCCATGCGTTTAATGTTATAAAAGCGTGGTATTTTACTCTGATAAAATATTTCCTAACTACGGTCCTGATGTAAATTCCGCTGCCAAACTGATAAATACAGATACCACCGAAACTGGCCGCGGCCGCCCGTTCCCGGGTAATCAGGGGACGAGGGTTGCGACAAGATAGTTCCGTTACATAGCACATTAAGTGGAATTCAATTTGCCTAGACTTGTGTTAGTGGATTATTCAAAAATGAAGTTCAAACTTTACTATTGTTATCTTCTTTGCTAGACAGTTGGTCTGGAACTGCTACAACGATTTCTAGTTCAACAGGTACCGACGGATTTACTTTTGAGGTGATCCGTGATCTTATTGTGAGCTAGGAAGTCATAAGGAAGAGTTCAGGTGAATCCTCGAGTGAATTACTGAATGTTGGCAGTGGAAGAAAAAATAATAGTAGTAGTAGAAGTAAGAACAGAAAGAGGGGCCAATCTGGGACTCGGAGTGATGTAATAATTGCAAAGAGGTGGGACATTTTAAGAATCAATGTCCGAATGAGAAGAAAGACATCAACAATGCAGCAAACCACTTATTAGATGATGACGCATTGGTTTGTAGCGTGGAGAACAATGTGGATTCCTAGGTTATGGATTTGAGAGCTTCACTCCACGCTACACACAATAACGAAGCATTGTAGAATATGATGGAAGGTGATTTTGGCAAGATAAGATGGGTGAACAATGATGTTCTTGATGTTACGGGCATGAGCAACATGGATTTAGTAACTTCATCTGGCTCCAAGTGGACTTTAATTGAAAGAGAATTGAAAGATGTCAGGGAGATTCCAGTTTTGGAGAAACAATTACTTTCTGTCAGGCAGTTGGATGAATACGGACATGAGGTTAGGTTTGGGAATGGGTAGTGGAAAGTTGTTAAGGGAAATCCTGTCATAGCTTGAGGAAGAAAGAGGCGTTTGTTTTACATGGTTAGTTTATCGTATGAGGGAGAGATCGTTCCGGTTTAGAAGAATACCAAAGTCTGGTTCATAGAGTCTAGGGGCAGAACAAAGTTTCTTTTGAAGGAGATAAGCCTAGAGTCACAATTCAGATTTAGGTTGAGCATACTATGAAAGGTTCAGAATTACCAGTCTGGGGTATTCGTGGCAGTGGGAGCACGGGTAGTGTTTCGGTCAAAGTTACCAGACGTCATTGGGAATATTCTAGCGGTCAAAGTCTCTCAAGAGGATTACCTTATTAATATGGAGTGTTGTTTGTTCTTAGATTATCTGAGGATCTGGGAGTTCAAGTCAGTGGGAGCCGGTAGAGACAGAGAACGGGTTAGAGGCAGACATAGCCATGACTGATATGTTGGAGCTCGGGGAAGCTTCAACGGTCCTTCTGGTTGATTGATGAGAAGGCGGTGGTAACTAGGTTAAACTCGAAGTCGGAAGTACATCCAGGAGTGCAGGCGAAAGTATTCAAGTGGGAGATTGTTCGGTTTGTAGGCCTTGTGGGCCCTACATGGGTTTAACTTGGAGAGCAAGTTTGCTAAACCCAAGCTTAGTCTCTATTAAAATATTTGATGTACTTGTAATTATTTAGCACCTAAATAAAGAATAGAGTTAATTACTATTCCGTCCCTGTGGTTTGTCAAAAATCACTATTTCAGTCCATTAGTTTAAAATTTGCGATTTCAGTCCCTGTGGTTTCACTTTCATAACCATTTCAGTCCACCTCGTGACCATTTGAGTCCCTGTACTTACAAAATAAATGGATTGAAATAGTTACGAAACTGAAATCACAGGGACTGAAATGGTTACGAAAGTGAAACCACAGGGACTGAAATCGCAATTTTTAAACAAATGGACTGAAATAGTGATTTTTTACAAACCACAGGGACGAAAACAGTAATTAACTCTAAAGAATATCTTAGTTGCCACATGTGAACGTAGGTCATTTTAGATAAACCACGTAATTTTTTATGTTTGTTTATTTAATTAGCAGTTTCTTTTTCACTCGTGTGATCGATCCTAACAACAATTGACATATTCTCACTACCTTTGTCAGAAAAACCCAACAAATTAAGAGATGGTGCTTTTATGTTAATGATTAGAAAGCCTTTTGATCTCTTTCAAAAATCCATCGTCTAGAAAAGCCAAACATTGAGATGGTTATTTTATGTTTATAATGAGATAGTGCTTGCTTGCTTAAATAAAATATTATTTGCCAAATTAGACATTCGAGCTCTCAACTCATGTCTCATGTTTACTTTCTAGTCCCCGTTGGCTGCTTTTCATGATATATTAATTAATGGTTACTTTATTTAATCTGATCCAAAAAAGATCATTTACTAATTTTGTCTTTCACAAAAGGGCTTCTTTATTTTGTCTCACAAATGAGATATTCACTATTCAGAACTTGAAATATGAATGTATAATTAAGCAATTTTTATTAAGAGTAAATTACAAAAAACCGTCTTTTTTTGTTTGTATCAGATTGCAAAGTGTGTCTTTTGTCTTCAATAATTACAATAATCGTCCTTAAAGTATATACCAACTCAAATTTGATCCATTTACGACTAATGAAATATACCCTTTATCTTTGAATCTCGTATTTTCCAAATCAAGCAAACATGAGGCATGGTATATGCATCGGTCTCTTGATTAAAACACAGGCTGTAATATATTATATATATAACTTGATATTAAAAAAGTTATTGTTTTTTTCTTCTAATAATTGCAGTCAAAAGATATGCGCACTAAGCTCATGAATTATTGAAGTCACTATACAGTGTGACCCAATATAATCAAATTAATGTGCTTCCCATTTCTCTTCTCTTTCTCTTATCTTTCTTTCATTGTGCTTTCGTCTTCCCTACTTTGTTGTTTCATCCTATCTTCTTTTCAGATTGATTTAAGTATGCTTGCAAGAGTAGTTGAAATGGAAGCAAACATTCATTTGTTTCTCCAATTGTATCTACTGTTAGCACTTAAATTTGATTCCATTTGCTCCTTTCAGTATTACCAACATCATAACATGACTCCCATAAAAGAGTTTAACCACCTTAGAGTTCCCCTTGATGAGATAAAGTTGGCCACCAACAACTTCAATGAAGAAAACTACATCAGCAAAGGTGGATTCGGGAGGGTTTACAAAGGAAAACTTTTGTGTCAGGGTAAATTGGTTATGGTTGCTTTCAAGCGCTTGGATCGAACTTATGGACAAGGTGCACCCGAGTTTTGGAAAGAGATCATGATGCTTTCACGATATCGACACAAAAATCTTGTCTCTCTCATAGGCTTTTGCGATGAAGGAAGTGAGAAAATACTTGTGTACGAGTATTTATCCAACAAAAGCCTTGACATGTATCTGAGTGACCCTAATCTCTCATGGATTCAGCGTCTTAATATATGCATTGGGGCAGCTCGCGGTCTAGAATATCTTCACAATCCTTGTGGGACCATGCAAAGAGTGTTACACCGTGATATTAAGAGTTCCAACATATTGTTGGATGAGAAATGGAACGCCAAGATTTCAGATTTCGGGTTATCCAAATTTGGTCCTGCTAACCAAGAGTGCACATTTCTTGTCTCTAACGTAGTAGGCACATTTGGATATTGTGATCCGCTTTACATGGACATGGGCATCTTGACAAAAGAATCTGATATCTACTCTTTTGGGGTAGTGTTATTTGAAGTCTTGTGTGGAAGGTCCGGCTTTATGAATTACAATGATAGTCGAAGGTTTCTTTGTAAGTTGGCGCAAAAGTGCTATGAACAAAAGAAAATACGTACAATTGTACCTGATTTTCTACTGGAACAAATAGAACCAAATAGTTTACATACGTATGCCAACATTGCGTATCAATGCCTGCGAAAAAATCGTAACGAACGTCCATCAGGAGCCTACATCATAAAACAACTTAAAAATGCACTTCAGGATCAAGTAAGTTTTATTTCACACTTAAATAATCGAATTTATTTTATTTCAGTATCGTTTTTGAAGTATATTTTCCACATATTTAAGTAAATAACATTTTCCAAAAGTAATAGTGGTTGTGTTCCTAACACCTTTGGTGACTAGGATAGTTGGTACATTGAAAACATACTTTATAATAGAACTTTAATGTGTGAATTAGGAATTAATATTTTAGTATTGTAGGTTTAGTATTTTGAGCTGATGCACCAAATAACTTTCTGAATCATGTGAATAATCTATAGATCAAGGTATTTTGGGGTGTACACGAAATCAATATTTGGATAACACAACAAATAATTGACATGGATGTTCCATTATGTGAAAACCGAATTGATATTTATTTTTATTTTTTTTTATAGCGCAAGCCCTCGTCAATATTAAAGTATCGTCCACTCCATGGGAATGAGCACAATCTAAAGAATGGCCGGGCAATTGTTCGGGTAGATACTCATGCTCCAGCCCCAGCTCGTACTCAGGCTGTATTTGGAGCAAACTAGCTTAGACCTCGAACAAAAACAGCTTTCCAGTATTTTGATACCGACCAGAAACAACACAATGTAATAGAGGTTATCAAGATTCAACGTGCATATCGGTGCTACCGAAAAAGAAAACAAATGGCAGCAGCGGCTCTCATACAATATATTTTTCGTAAATGGAAAGCAAGAATCAATTATAAGAAAAAACGTCAAGAAGTAATCGACGTAAATTCATGTAAGATCTCACATAGTATATTTATTTGCAAATACCCCATTTGATAATATGATGATGAGGGACTAACATATTTTTGGATTAATTCAATGCAGCCCATCACCATGTTCGCACACAATACGCTAAGATAGAAGTTGCCGACATGAAAAGACCTGTTGCAAATATGGTGAACAATGAACTTAGAAAAAGGCATATTTGTCATCCGAAGTTGCTAACATGCATGTAGAGACCAATCATAAGTCGCAACAATATCACCCCTAAGTTGATCAATCAGAAGAAAAATCAACTTGTCGCTTATTGCAGGCGTGGTTGCATTTAATTTGCGGTGGGTCTAGCTTGATAACAAAGTTTCACCCATTTTAGCCTTTCTTGTTTTTTTATTGGAGATGTAACATGTAGAGAAATCCAAGGTGCGCAATATTGGAGCTTCAACATGCAGAGAAACCCATTAATTGGTGAAATTCGAAGTGATATGGAGGTGACCCAAGAACTAACGGGTGATCCTTGGACCAATGAGACACATGAAAGTGGGTTATAAAATGGTGCAACTTGTTGTTCGTCTACCTGCCATTAGTCTATAATCGTCTATATTTTAAATAATTTGATAAAAAAAAAGTCTAGAATTACATGGTCATAAGTAATAAGCGGGTCTAAGTGGTCGGATCATGTAAGCTACGATTTTGAACTGAATGAATTTCCCCAATTTTGTTGTTGAATATATTTCATTTTGATTTTATAAATGCGTAAATATTTAACTTGGGTAATTTACACGTTTATTTGGAAAGTTAATCTGATTACCACATACTCAATTTCACTTTTCTGTAATTTGGGTATGCCAAATTTAGATTTACAGATATGGATGTAAGTTTCTAATTCAAGATGTTGTATGTATCTTATCTTTTATATTTGCGCTTTCACTCATCTGACAAAGTTAACCGGTGACAATCGTGATCATTACGTATAAGCATATATGTGTAGAGTATGTAGTATGTATGTACAATGCACTGATAAGATAGATGGTCACGTATACCATTGTCTATAACGGTCCCAAACATTGATATGTCGGCTTTGGCTCTTTCAACACCATCATCATGATAATTACTATCCTGACTTGCATCTTCCTCAAAATTTCTGGTAAATTCCTAGACTATATATTTACTATAAAATAAAGTTTTATAAAAAAATACCTTTTAAGGTTGCGACGACGACAGTCAACCTTGATATGAGAAACTCGTGCTTGATCAAGATTGTTTATTAACTGAATCCAATATAAACTCGAGTTCAGAGCCAAGCAGGTTTAAGTTCGACTAGATTTGATTTTTTAACGAGTCGGTCTCGAATAGCTTAGCTAAAGAAAGGCTCATATAAAAGTAATATTCAAATAGTTATGTAGAGATAAACCAAGTAGCAAAATTCTAATATATCCAAAATAGAAATTTAAAGAAAAAACAAATTAAGGAAATTAACGGAGATGGGATGGTCATACACTAGTTGATTATCATCAATAAAGCCAGAAATGTTCTTTCTAGCATTAATTCGGACTTAAAATTAAGTGGTAATTCATTAATAAATCATCAACTACAGGCAGTTGAATTGGTCAAACACTAATTAGTTCATTTAATGTTTTCAACTTGTAGTATCAAAACCTATCGATCACCTCATTTCATGCTAACAAAGTCAGTACTTATCGTCTGACTGCTAATTTATAGTTTATTAATCATGTACTGACCAACTTGTGCGTGGGGCTAGTAAAATCATCTTGTAGCTTGAGCTATGCGCATATATAAAACACACTCTTCGATCAATGTCTATTAATTAAAAGCCCACTACAACAGTACAACCGGTTCTTATTTTCGTTTCCGCTAAGTAAGCTTTCATGCATGGAACGCTTAACGGGGTTGTCAAGAATCGGTCTTATAAATTATATAATGCCCACTACGTATCGCCTATATTATAAATACCTCACCAGCTTGCTATTTAGTACACACATCTCTATTGTACTTTCTTGTTTCTAAACACCAATAATTGTAATCGTTTTGATATCATGGAAACAAAAATGAGTTTCCCATGTTCATTTGAACGCTTTAGAATTCGGCTCCAAGATATAGAAGAGGCCACCAACAACTTTGATGAAACTAATATCATCGGTGAAGGTGGATTTGGGATAGTCTACAAAGGAGAACTCATCCTCTCAGGTACGCGGGTTATGGCTGCAATTAAGCGTTTTAATCCCAAATCCAAATCCGGACAAGGAACAATTCAGTTTTGGAATGAGATCACAATGCTTTCTCACTTTAATCATAAAAATATTATATCTTTGGTGGGTTTTTCTCACGACGATGGTGAGAGTATCCTTGTCTACGAGTATCAACCTAAGCAAAGCCTAGACATGCATCTTGGCAAGTCAGACCTCTCATGGATCAACCGCCTTCACATATGCATTGGGGCAGCCCGTGGTCTTAAGCGTCTTCACAACCCTAAATGGGCCATACAACATCGTGATATTAAGAGCTCCAACATATTGTTGGATACCAAATGGAATGCCAAAATCTCCGATTTTGGTCTTTCAACATTTTTACCACCCGCTACTCTTTTTACTCCGCCAGTTGGCACATACGGGTATACTGATCCCTCTTATGCTGAAACTGGATTCTTGACAAATGAAGCTGATGTCTACTCATTTGGGGTAGTTTTGTTCGAGGTGTTGTGTGGAAGGCTGGTTGAGAATGACAATCGTCCACTTCTATTAGAAACTGCTAAAAGCTGCTACAAGGAGAGAAAGATGCATACAATTGTCCTCGATTGTTTACGACAGCAAATATCACCTGATTGTTTGGAAAGGTTCATTGCAACTGCATATATATGTCTACAGAAAGATCACACTAAACGTCCTTCCGCAGCTGAGATTGTGAAAGAACTTAGAAAAGCACTCTTATGTCAAGTAAGTTTTACTCAATAGTGAATAGATTTTACTATTTTCTCATGTTTATAGTTGCTAACATGTGGTATATCTGATCAGGCGGCAGTGAATAGTTGGAGGGATGGGAGGTTAAATTCTCAAGCACTATCCCCTCTAGTAAAAAACATGAGGATTTACGACTGTTTACCGCGAGTAGAGTTCTTGCATGCGAAGCCACACCCAGACTGGGACATTGAAAGTTAAGGAAGATTGTTGAAGTATAAATGAGACTAACTATTTATCGTGTCATATTTGAAGCGTGTGTGTTACCATTTACACCAATTTAGTGTGAAAAGAGTGGCTTTGTTGCCTTCTTTTTATTAAACATGTAATTTAAGTTTTCTTTAATAAATTGTAGCATTCAATATTTAATAAATACTTGTGAGATTCTTTGTGCAGTTTGACGAGAATTCGGTTGGTATCGTTTCCGTTTGTTACAGTACTGTGTAAAACGATTCATTCTAGTAAGTGGATCAATACAAACCTTTGATCACTTTAAAAATGCTCACACTAATCTTTTACAACATGAGACTATCTCCAATTCATCCTTAACCCCTTGCCCCTACAAGTCCTTACATGCCTTTACCATTGGAGTCGGTGACCTTTGAAGCCCTTAATTAAGGATGTATGTTTGTATTGGTTTTGGTGATAAGGTGGGCCCAAATTAAAATAAGAAACCTTTTATTTAAGTATTGTGTAGTGAGTAGGTGATGAGGTGGAAATTTAGAAGAGTTAGGATATTTGTAAGATTGGAGGTGAAATAAAGATTTTTAAGGATTTGTAAGCGTATGATATGATGTGACAGCTAAAGATGCCTAATGGCGCTCGTAGCATTGGAGATAGTACAATGGGATAAAAAAATAAATAGACAAAAAGACAAAAGTTATGAGTGGTGACAATTGCACTGCTGCATAACTTTGTTAGACCATGTGTAGTGGTAAGTTGTTGTAATGCCCCCATCATGGGGTATTATCCGACATGTGGCATCCTAGTCACACTTGGGCATTATAGCAAAAGTGGCGTAGTGGGGCATTATGCCAATAACCCCCAATAACGCCCATATTATTTTTAATGAAAAAAAAAGCACACCACATACACACGAAATTCAACCACTTTCAAAAGGTGTCAGAGACATGTGGGTACATGTGGGTAAAAGTGATTGGTGGGTCAACAATTAAACAAACCAATTCAGCGTTTTAAATATAACGCGAAAAACAAATTTTTCCAAAAAAAAAACGCTGTATAACGCCTGCTGTAGTGGGGAGGGGGCGTTTTGGGGCGTTTTTTTTTTCAATTTTTTTAAAAATAACGCCCCACTACGGGTGGTCTTAGTAGTGGAACATATAAATCAGTACTAACACAAAGATCCTCTCAGCAGTTGTGAACTGTAGTACTCAAGTGTCTTCAACAAAATTATAAACTTCAGCACCAAGATAGTACTACGTTAACACTAACTAAGATCTTCAGTCTTGAATCAACATCAAGTAGTCACATCAACAACCTTAGAATATTTTGGTATGTATCGGCCTCAAATATACCTACCCACAACAATGAGATTTAGTTACTTCATCCGGTTCCAAGCGGACTTTGAAAGAAGTCAGGGTGATTCCAGTTTTAGAGAAACAATTGCTTTCTGTCGGGAGGTTGGATGAACAAGGACTTGAGGTTAGGTTCGGGAATGGGCAGTGGAAAGTTGTTAAGGGAAATCCTATCATAGCTCGAGGAAGAAAGAGACATTCGCTTTACATGGTTGGTTTATCGTTTGATGGAGAGACCATTCCAGTTCCGAAGAAAACCAAAGACTGGTTCACAGAGTCTAGGGGGTAGAACAAGGTTTCTTTTGAAGGAGATAAGCCTAGAGCCACAATTTAGATTCACGTTGAGCATGCTAAGAAAGGTTCAGTATTAACAGTCAGGCGTTTTCGTGGCAGTGGGAGCACGGGTAGTGTTTCGGTCAGCGTTACCAGACGTCAATGTGTTAAGAGAATCAATATTCCAGTGGCCTAAGTTTCTCTAGAGGATTACCTATTTAATATGGAGGGTGTTGTTAGTTCTCAAGATTATAAGAGGATCGGGGAGTTCGAGTCAGTGGGACTCGGTAAAGACAGAAAACAGGTTAGAGGCAGACATAGCCATGACTGATATGTTGGAGCTCGGGGGAGCTTCAACGGTCCTTCAGGTTGATTAATGAGAGGCGGTGATAACTAGGTGGAACTTGCAGTTCAGATTGCGGAAGTACATCTAGGAGTGTAGGAGAAAGTATTCAAGGCCGATAAGTGGGAGATTGTTGGGTTTGTATGCCTTGTGGGCCCTACATGGGCATAACTTGTAGAGCAAGTTTGCTAAACCCAAGTTTAGTCTCTATTAGAATATTTAGTGTACTTGTAATTATTTAGCACCTAAATAAAGAATATTTTGTCACCCGTTAACGTAGGTCACTTTAGACCGAACCACATAAATCTTTGTGTGTGTTTATTTGTTTCACAGTTTCATTTTCACTTGTGTGCTCCATCCTAACAACAATTGAATAGTAATCTCATTACCACCGTCAGAAAAGCCGATAGTGCCTTTTTTTGTTAATAATTAGAAAGCCTTTTGATCTCTTTCAAAAGTCGATCGTCTAGAAAAGCCAAACAATGAGATTGTTATTTTATGTTTACAATGAGATAGTGCTTGCTTGCTTAAATAAAATATTATTTTCCAAATTAGACATCCAAGCTCTCAACTCATGTCTCATGTTTACTTTCTAGTCCCAGTTGGCTGCTTATCATAATATATTAACTAATGGTCACTTTATTTAATCTGAACCAAAAAGTTCATTTACTATTCAGAACTTGAAATATGAATGTATAATTAAGCAATTTTTATTAAGAGTAAATTACTGAAATTGTCCTTTATGTTTGTATCGGATTACAAAGTGTGTCCTTTGTATTCAATTAGGGCCGGCTTTGGGCCTGTGCGGGATGTGCCACCGCACAGGCCCAAAGCATCTAAGGGCCCAAAGTTGTTTAAAAAAAATATAGATGTTTTAAATATGTAAAGTTGATGTAGAAAAAGGAAACACAAATTCTCCCTTTGGCTTAATGGAAGCGGCAATTATGTGAAGAGCTGGCCGTTCCAGGTTCGAATCCCAGCATGTCGTTTGTTTTCTAGTTTCTCCAAATTTTCTTTTGTTTTCTAAGCTTGTTTTATTAACTGGGGAAACTCATACCAATTGCAACTTTGCAATCTTTTTTTAGTTTTAATTTTGAGTTTTACATTTTTTCTTCTATTTAATCATTTACATAACAAATTTGACATGTTTACTTGTTTAAATTTGTAGGTATTGTATTTCTTGTTTCTCATTTAACCATTCACAATATAAACTTGGAACAACTCAATATCTAGTTCTATTTATTTTATTTGTATGATAAGGTTCGTGTTGCGAAACTTATTTGGATATGTTTACACATATATTACAGTTCTTTTACTAAAAAAGATTCAAGTGTTAATTATTTTTGTTTATCCAGATGAAACTAATGTTAGTTGTATCAATTTATTTGTAAGATAAAACTAGGATTTATTGTTTTTAATCAATGCTAATTTGAGTTCTGCATTCACTTTCTGAACATGGATAATTGTGGTACATTGAAACATAGAGAAGAATCGGTATGGATTATAAATACTTGATCGAGAGCTTTACTTTCAAAATCGCTAGGAGAGCCTCACGATTCGGTTAAGTAAGTAAGGTTGATCATTTTGCTACACTGTTTTTGTTTTGTTTATTTTATCATAATTAGCGTCTTTATCACAATTAGCGTTGTATTGTGGTTTTTTGATATATATGATTGATGAGTTTATATTATAGGGAGGGGGCCCAATTTTTTTGTCTCGCACGAGGCCCAAAAGTTTTATATCATTTTCAGAGACAAGAAATACAATACCTAATAATTGCCTCAAAAGATATGCGCACTAAGCTCATGAATTATTGAAGTCACTATACAGTATGACCCAATGTAATTAAATTAATGTGCTTCCCATTTCTCTTCTCTTTCTCTTATCTTTCTTTCATTGTGCTTTCGTCTTCCCTACTTTGTTGTTTCATCCTATCTTCTTTTCAGATTGATTTAAGTATGCTTGCAAGAGTAGTTGAAATGGAAGCAAACATTCATTTGTTTCTCCAATTGTATCTACTCTTAGTACTTAAATTTGATTCCATTTGCTCCTTTCATTATTACCAACATCATAACATGACTTCCATAAAAGTGTTTAACCACCTTAAAATTCCCCTTGATGACATAAAGTTGGCAACCAACAACTTCAATGAAACAAACTACATTAGTAGAGGCGGATTCGGGAAGGTTTACAAGGGAGAACTTGTGCATAGTGGAAAATTGCTTATGGTTGCTATCAAGCGCTTGGATCCGACTCATGGACAAGGTACACCAGAGTTTTGGAAAGAGATCATGATGCTTTCACGATATAGACACAAAAATCTTGTCTCACTCTTAGGCTTTTGTGATGAGGAAAGTGAGAAAATACTTGTGTACGAGTATTTATCCAACAAAAGCCTTGACATGTATCTGAGTGACACTAATCTCTCGTGGATTCAGCGTCTTAAAATATGCATTGGGGCAGCTCGCGGTCTAGAATATCTTCACAATCCTCATGGGACCATGCAACGAGTGTTACACCGTGATATTAAGAGTTCCAACATATTGTTGGATGAGAAATGGAACGCCAAGATTTCAGATTTCGGATTATCTAAATTTGGTCCTGCTAACCAAGAGCATACATTTCTTCTCTCTAATGCAGCAGGAACACTCGGATATATCGATCCACTTTACATGGAAATGGGGTTCTTGACAAAAGAATCAGATATCTACTCTTTTGGGGTAGTGTTATTTGAAGTCTTGTGTGGAAGGTCGGGCTTTATCATGAATTACGATGATAGACGAACATTTCTTTGTAATCTGGCGAAAAACTGCTATGAAGAAAAGAAAATAAGTACAATTGTTCCTGATTTTCTACGGGAGCAAATAGTACCAAATTGTTTACATACATACGCCAACATCGCGTATCAGTGTCTGCGAAAAAATCGTAACGAACGTCCATCAGGAGCCTACATCATAAGACAACTTGGAAATGCACTTCAGTATCAAGTAAGTTTTATTTCACACTTAAATAATCGAAATTTCTTTTATTTCAGTATCGTCTTTGAAGTATATTTTCCACATATTTAAGTAAATAACATTTTCCAAAAGCAATAATGGTTGTGTTCCTAACACCTTTGGTGACTATGATAGTTGGTACATTGAAATTGAAAAGATACTTTATAATAGAACTTTAATTTGTGAAGTAGGAAAATACAAAAAAATAATATTTTAATATTGTAGGATTAGTATTTTGAGATGCACTGAATAACTTTCTGAATCATGTGAATAACCTTTAGAGCAAAGTATTTTGTGTGTATACGGTATCAATAATCACATAAAGGATGTTCCATTATTGTGAAAACCCAATTGATATATATATATTTTTTATTTTATTATAGCTCAAGCCCTCATCAATAGTAAAGTATCCTTCACTCTATGGGAATGAGTACAATCTAAAGAATGGTCGGGCAATTGTTCGGACAGCCACTCATGCTCCAGCCCCAGCTCGTTCTCAGGCTGTATATGGAGCAAACTCGCTTAGACCTCGAACAAAAACAGCTTTCCAGTATTTTGATACCGACCAGAAACAACACAATGTAATAGAGGTTATCAAGATTCAACGTGCATATCGGTGCTACCGAAAAAGAAAACAAATGGCAGCAGCGGCTCTCATACAGTATTTTTTTCGTAAATGGAAAGCAAGAATCGAGTATAAGAAAAAACGTCAAGAAGTAATCGACGTACATTCATGTAAGATCTCACATAGTATATTTATTTGCAACCAATTTGATAACATGATGATGAGGGACTAACATATTTTTGGATTAATTCAATGCAGCCCGTCACCATGTTCGCACACAATACGTAAAGATAGAAGTTGCCAGCATGAAGAGACCTGATGCAAATCTGGTAAACAACGAACTTAGAAGAAGGCATATTTGTCATCCGAAGTTGCTAACATGCATGTAGAGACCAATCATAAGCCGAAACAATATCACCCATAAGTTCAATCAGAAGAAAAACAACTTGTTGCTTATTGCAGGCGTGCTTGCATTTAATTTGCGGTGGGTCTAGCTTGATAACAAAGTTGCACCCATTTTAGCCTTTCTTGTTGTTGAGTAAACTGCCATTTTGGTGCATGAGGTTTGGTCACTTTTGTCAATTTAGTGCAAAACTCAAACCTTTTGAATCTGGGTCCCTTTAGTTTCAGTTTTGTTGCCATTTTCATCCAAAAGTAAAATCAGCTCAGGTTTCTCAAATAAAATCCTGGTTTTTTGTCCTTTTCCTGTTTTTGAGTAAACTGTCATTTTGGTCCATGAGGTTTGGTTAATTCTGACACTTTAGTTTAAAACTCAAACCTTTTGAATCTCCCTGTGGTTTCAGTTTTGTTGCCATTTTCATCCAAAAGCAAAATCAGCTCAGATTTATCAAATAAAATCTTGGTTTTTGTTCTTTTTCTCAGTTTAATGAAGGGCAAAATGATCCTTATAATTTATTATAACAAATTATTAATTAAAATAATAAAATTAAATACGTTGTTGTTTGACCTTGTAAAAGCAGACACTTCCCCAAATGCAAACATCATCTTCTCCAAACCCTTTTATTAACAATAACAATAACAATATACTAACCGAATGCTTTGAATCAGAACTTGAACGATTTGATATCAATGTAACAGTGAGTTCGAATGGATACAAGTTATTTACTCGATGACACTATAAATACGAAGTGAAGCGTTGCGTCTTGGGACGTGTATGTTCAGTCGCATATTTGAGATCGAGACACCGATTCAAAACATAACAAACCTATTGGACTCTACATTTTCGACTCAAACGACTAGTGGCCTACGGCCCAATACGAAACATAACAAATATTTTAAACAATTCAACGAAATAGAAAACTAAACATAATAAACGACTAACGCATAACCCGGAGACTATTTTGAATTTTGATTACTAACGTGTGATCTTATTATTCTTTGAGTAAAATTTTCTTTTATTGCATGATATCAGGATATTCATTCTTGTTTGATTCTTTCAAGTGTTTATTGTCTTCTGATCTTGAATAATTCTTCTTTTCTTCTTTCTTTCTTTCGGTTTGGCGTGTTCTTTTCTTGTTCTTCTTTAATGATTTCCCACGGGTATTGGATTTGCATATGATCAGAATGATATGAGATGGTGATTGGGTTTTCTTCATTTTCCATATTGCTCCTAGTGATTGTTTAGAGGGTGCTTTCATCCTTCAAGATTTTTGAAACATTTTGTTCTTTGATGGTGCGGAACAGGGATTGGTAATTTGATACTGAATTCAGTGGCGGACCCAGAATTTATTTGCTGGGGGTGCAAATGAGTGGTTCAAGCATATGTTCAGGGGATGCGGTTGGGTTTTTTGCCTTAAATATACACTAATTTTTTTTCAAGGGGTGCGCCCGCCCACCCAGGATTATACCTGGGTCCGCCCAATAACCAGAATTTATACAAACATTCTTCTGATTTGAATTGCTGACTATGGAATAAACCTTTAGTTGTTGTGAGTTTGATCTTATTTTCTCTGTTTCAAAGTCAGAAATAGTCAAACAAACCCATTGATTGTTACACTTCTAATCATTGAATCGGTATTCTGATCTTTTATAACGTAAAACAGTGAATCATTTCAGGAGTCGGGAATAATTAGCAATTGTTTGTTGGTGCACTTGTGTCTGTACTTTGTCTGTATACGAAACGATGTCTTGTTAGTCTTGTAAGTTTGACCAAGTCAACTATCCTCCTAGTTTGACTTGAACAAACAGTCAACATTATGTTTGTTAGTTGCTGGGTCGAAGGATGGTCATCGAAGGATCACTTATATCCTTCGATGATGATGAGCTCGATAGATGGACCTTCGATGGATGAACCACGAAAGATCACATCTTTCGTGGTGCATCTGGATCGTTCGAGCTAATTCTGGTCGATAGATGATCCTTCGATCATCCTATCTGATCCTTCGACCGGACCAGCTGTGTTTGGGTATAAATACCCGTGTGTTGTGTTCATTTCGACAGATCAGACAGTTAGACACTCAGACAGATAAGGAACACACACACACACACACTAGAGAGAGTTTGCAAGACTGATTTGTAAACATTGAGCTGTAACTGGACCTTTCATACGTTTAATACAAGTGGTGTTAATCATTGAACTTTGCGTGTTGTGTTTATCATTGTGCTTGTTCTATCCCGGTTTGCATGCTAGCTTGGATTCCGCACTCGCTAGTGTGTTAGACATAACAAGGAATAGGTTAAACCTCAACCTCCGAGGGACCTACAAGTGGTATCAGAGCCGTGGCTCTTTTCCTTGTTAAAAAACCGGGTTTTTACAAGACTTTGGAGTGTTTTTGCTCAAAAACTCACTTGGTTTTGAACTCGTTTTTTACTGTTTTTCTCGCCTTTCCAGTTGTTAAAACGTGTTCTATATTAACCGGGAGTGTTGCATGTCGGGTTGGGTAACTTAAAAACTCGTGTTTGAGGTGTTTGGTGATTTCCGGCCAAAATTCCGGCTTCTCCGGTGACCGGTTTTCTGGATAAGCTTATTATATTTTATGTTTCAAATCATGTTTTTGGCAGAAAGCATGGTCTGACCATATCTTCCGCAGAAAGTTTCTACCAACCCATCACCTTTTTCACCAACCTGTCGTCCTTTGTCAACTGTGTCAGACCGTTCGAAAGATATCCTTCGAACTCGAAAGACCATCTTTCGATCAGTGGAGGTTCGATAGATCAATCATCATTCGAACCAAGGAATCATTTCGAAACATACATCTTTCGGTCTATTGCTCATTTTCGAAAGACTAGGATCCTTCGACTGGGGAGTCTTTCGAAGTCATCGTTCGACACTCAACAGTGTTCATCTTTCGATCTACAGTAAGTTTTCGAAGGATAAGGATCCTTCGTTGGAGAATCTTTCGAAAACATTGTTCGAAACTCAACAGTGATCTTTCGAACCCTGTTGATCTTTCGAACAGGTGTTGATCTTTCGATCCTTAGTCTATTGGTGTTTAACAGTTTGTGTTGTTCAAGTCTTTCGAACAGGTATCTTTCGGCTGATCAAATATGAATCCAAGGTGGAATACTTTGGTAAATACAGATATGTATTTTGGTATCTTCACAAGCTAATGCAATTTCTACCGGTCAATGGGCATTTGTATCAAATCAAGTTCCAAGTGTTCAAAGCATTCTTTTAAGCGAAAGCGAAACTGGAAGTTTGAATAGACCTCCAAAGTTGATGCATTTATATGAATATCCAGGATGGATTGATAGATTTCATACATACGTTCTTGGTCAGAATACAGAGTTGTGGTTGCGGTTCATCACAGATTTTGATCAAACAATAGAGGTTGCTGCATCATCTGCTGCTACGTTTGCAGATCTTACAGAAGATCAGAAAAAGGTGTATGATTTGGAAAAGAAGGCATATGCCATTCTCACTCAGGCGTTGAGTAAAGATATTTATCATCAGTTTGTTAGTTACAAGACAACGAAGAGGTTGTGGGATGCGTTGAAGACAAGGGGCGTGGGAAATGAAGCGACACGTCAATTGAGAAAAGAACTGCTGAAGAAAGAGTTTGATGGTTTTACCTGTATGGAGAATGAGTCGTTGGGTGATTTGACAAGTCGATTTAATCACTTGCTGACTGAATTGACAAATTTCGGGGTTGCTACAACTCCTGTAGAGATTGTGAAAAGGTTTGCAGATGCATTGCCACCTCAGTGGAATACGTTCTTGGAAATCATGAAGTACAATGGTACTTTGGCCACAACGAGCTTCAACGACTTTGTTCAAATTCTAGAAAACAAGAATCAGGAAGAAACTCTGAAGGCAAAAAGAATTCCCGTGCCTCAAAATCCTGAAATGTATTTTGGAACCTCTAGCACCTCTACAAAACCCTCTTCGCATGCTCCAATTCAGACAGCATTTGTGACTAGCACTGACATGTATGGCAATACTATCCAAGTGCCGGTTCCTCCAAAGACAGACATGTATGGAAATCTGCTGGAACCAGTCCCTCAATCAGCACCACAACAGCAACGACCTCTCAGACCAACTGATATGTTCGGAAATCCTTTACCAACAACAGACATGTACGGGAATCCGCTTCCTCCTCAACAGCAAGCATGTTATGGAAGCACATCATCTGCTGGTCAACAATCAAAGCCAAATACAGTACGGCTCGACACCTCAAGCCTTTCTAAAGTCAGTGTGGAAGTAGCAAAGGAACACATGGAGCTGCTAAACACTGTGGTGAGCGCATACTGTGGATTAGTGGAAGGTCAGATTGGTAATATTAATCTGACACAAGAAGACTATCAGCAGATAGATAAAGAGGAGATGGAGATGATGGACATCAAGTGGGCCTTTGCCAGTGCTGTTAGGCGAGCAAAGGATTTCATGGAAAGAACAGGCCGAACCAGCTTGGAAAGTAAGAAAGACACCAAGTATGGGTTTGATAAGCAAGCTGTTAAATGCTTCAACTGTGGTGAACGGGGTCATTTTAAAAGGGAATGTACAAGGCCAACTCAGCATGGGAACCAGAATCCTTTCCGAGGTCAAGGCAACAGGGCAAATCAGAACCAAGGAAGGAACAACGAGCGAACACTGGTGCCTGTCAACAATCAGAGTCAAGCAGGACCATCTAATGCCAACCAGGCACTTGTGGTTCAGGTAGATGAAGGCTGTGATTGGTCAATCCAGTTGGGAAATGATGCACCTGATGGAACAGCTTGTTTTGCTGAAGTGGTTAATGATCTTAAACACGCCAGTGGTGGAGAATCTTCCACCAATGGTGTTGAATCTTCTGAAGATGAAGACAGCTCCGGGTACAGTGAAAGTTCAGATGAAGAGTCCTCTGCTTCAGGCAATGATCAGGAAGATGACACATCAACTGCATCAGTTAATGCAGACATTGATGAACTTTTGGAGGAAGCTGCAGCAGGAATTCAAAGAAGATCTATTTTGGTGGATCAAGCTGCTTATTCTTCGTCTTCTCTCCATTCAGCCTTTATGGCGAATGTCGACAGTTCATCAAGTCAGGTATGTGTCGACGAACCCACTTCTGTTAGCTGTAATAACTGTGATAGTTTGCATGTTAGATGTGCTGAGATGGAAGCAAACATGTCTGAGTTGCAAGGCAAACACGATGCTTTACAAGCTAGTTTGTTTGAATTGCAAGACAAACATGTTTCTGTGAATGATAGGTGGTGTGAATTGCAAAGCAAACACGAGGCTTTGCAAGAGAAATATGATGTGACATTCATTCACAATCAGAAATTAACAGTGGATCTTTCAAAGTGCACTGAAGCCAATATGTTTTATGAAAACCATGAAAAGGAATTTAAAAGGATGATTGAAACATTAAAAAAAGATAAAACATAACTGACAAAAATGGTTTCCAGAAAACAAACCGACATTAATTTGTATATCACTCGTCTTGAGGTGATGCAAAAGGAAATGGCTTGTGTTAAAACAGAAAGTGAGGCGATCCGACTCAAGTTAGACAGTTATTTGAGTTCTAGCTATGTGTTGGATCACATCATTGATGTTCAGAAAGAGAAAAAGGATGTCACATGCATAGGTTACAAGAAATGTCCACCACCCGTGAGAAACAATTTTGATGCTTTGCCTGATGAGGAGTATAGGACTCACTTTGAGCCATCTGTTCCTTTGGACGTTGAGGAATTTGCAGCAGGGCTCGGATACAAGAAAGAAGTATCGTCAGATTCAGATGTGCCAGCAGATACATTTGTAACTGCTGAACAGAATCAGGATCCTCCAGTTGTGGTTGAGGATGCTGATTCTTCTGATGATGAGTCTGATGATACTGATTCGGAAAAGTCTGATGCAGTAATCAAAGAAGAGGACATACCTCTTGAGAATCATATCCTATGTGATCCTCCCACGAAACCTGCTAAGACTGTTCCAACCGAGTCCACATCAGCAAAAGAGTCGGAGAGTGTAGATTTGCTGTACACTCTTGTTGGTGATGATAAAATTTATTCAGACAAAGATTTTCCTATTAAAAATGTTAATAAATCTTTAATCAGTAAAGTCTTTGAAAATTCTACAAGTAAGTTTTTGGGAAAGTCAGGACCACATGTTACAGTCACACAGTGTCCTCCTATCCCAAAGGCTGAAGTTAGAAAACAATTTGGGAATAAGAAATTACCAACAGTGGAAAAACAGCAAAATCATACCAAACCCAAAGGTAAGACACCGGCTCAAGATCAAAAGAAGCCGAATCAGAAGAAGAAGAAGAATGTGAACTTTGTGAAATCTAAGGGAACGGACAAAATTGCAAAGTTTGAAAATCAATCTAATTTAGATTTTGTCCAAAAAGCAACTGTGATGAAAAGGAATGAACCAAGTAGTTCAAAACCTAGTACCTCGGGTTCACAAAGTTCATCATCGGCAAGACGACCACATGATACTTCGGGGTTTGTTGAACGAAGATCATGTTTTGAATGTGGAACAATCGGGCATATTGTTCGAAATTGCCCGTATCTTCATAAACAAAAAGGCATAGTTGATGATTCCCGTGGCCCAACTGACCGCAAGCGATCTGTTTCTGTAAAATAAGATCCTCGACTCATAAGAGAAAGGGAAAAGAAACAGAAACGTCAACAGGTCAAGAAAATTGAAAAAGCAATTAAAACCGATGTGGCTCAAAAACAATCTGTTTCTGTCAAACCAAACAATTTAAAAACTTCAGACAATCATGAAGTTAAGTTTTTAAAGAATAACACTGGTATAACAAAACAGACTTGGAAACCAAAGACGGTTACTGACTCAGGGGGACCATCACAATTTCCGAATCATCAAAAGGTGGAAGTTATTGTTGTTGATAAAAATGGAAGACCCAAGACCACAATGGCTTGGGTCCCCATCTCCAACTAATCGATTGAGTTTATGTGCAGGGTGTTCCAGGAGGAACTATCAGTAGTCATTGGATTGTTGATAGTGGGGCATCCAGGCACATGACGGGCGACATGAAGCTTCTCTACGACGTCAAATCTATTAGAGGAGGTTATGTTGCTTTTGCAGGAGATAAGGGCGGATATATAACGGGTGAAGGAATGATTTCCAACGGGGTTGTTAGTTTTGACAAGATCAACTTTGTACAACAACTTGATCACAATCTTCTTAGTGTTTCTCAAATTTGTGATAAGCAGTTCTCAGTACACTTTGATGCTAATGGATGTTATGTGCTGAAACCCGGCTTCAAAATTCCAAAAGAATGGATTCTCTTGTCGGCTCCAAGGATAAATGATTTGTATGTCCTTGATATGAGCCAAGCTATCACAACGTCTGCACAAGCAACATGTTTCGTTTCCAAAGCCACAGAAAAAGACACAATCTCTTGGCATAGACTAATGGGTCACATTCACTTACGCAAAATGAATCATTTGGTGTCAAATGAATTGGTGAATGGTGTTCCTCTTAAAAACTTCCATCTTCAAGACGTCTGTGTCTCGTGCCAGAAAGGAAAACAAACTAAGAAGCGACACCCTACAAAGAAAGTCAACACGGTGGCTGTTCCTCTTGAACGTTTGCACATGGATTTGTTCGGTCCTGTCAAACACAAAAGCATTAGGAATGATCAATATTGCCTCGTGATAACTGATGATTATTCAAGATTTTCTTGGGTGGCGTTCATGGCACATAAGAGTGAAACCTTCGGTATTATTAAAAATTTGATCATTCAGATTGAGAATCTTTACAACTTGAAGGTTAGGCGGATACGTAGCGACAATCGTACTGAATTCAAAAATCATGCCATGACGGAGTTTTGCACTTCTAAAGGTATTCTTCACGAATTTAGTGCAGCTTATACTCCTCAACAGAATGGCGTCGCTGAACGTAAGAACCGCACATTGATCGAGACTGCTAGGACTATGTTGGTAGAGTCGCAGCTACCCATTCCATTCTGGACTGAAGCTGTGTCTTCTGCATGCTATACGTTGAACCGAGTCCTTACAGTCAAAAGGCACAACAAGACCTGCTTTGAGCTTATCAACAAACGGAAACCAGACTTGTCTTATCTTGAACCGTTTGGAGCTCCTTGCACAATAATCGATCCTAATGGAAAGTTTGGAGCAAGAGCTATTGAGGGATACTTTCTTGGGTATTCCACCCCGAACTTAAGAGTCTGGAATCTAGAGACTAAAAGGGTCGAGGAATGGTCTGAAGTCAGAGTACAAAGGCACACTTTACCAGTTAGAAATCCTGGTCAGCCTTGGATGTTTGAGTACGATGACTTTTTCAATTCGATCAATGTTGAAGCCGTTGAAGAAAGTGCTGCGGCAAGGATGTTTTTCGAGAGTGACAATGCAACAGATTCACCGTTGGTTCGTCCCATTATTGTCAATCAAGAACCATCTTCAGTGAACAATAATGCTCTCGACAATGAGGATTTTCAAGATGCTACCGAATTGAACGAATCTTCAGAGGATGATGAATTTCTAGATGCAGATCAAGAAGCTCCAACAGCAGTTCATGGTATTTCAGAGGGTACTCCTCCAGTGGTTGTCCCTCGAACAGCTGAAACTTCTGCATCATCCTCTTCGTCAATTCCGGGACTTGAATTGATTGTTGATCTCAATCTCAACAATCTGGGTACAAATATTCCAGTTCAAGATAATCCAGAGACAAGGATTCATAATACCCATCCTCAACAAAACATCATAGGAAATGTACAAAGTGGCGTTCAAACAAGAAACATGTTGCGAAACAACAACAATGCAGGCTTGTATGCAACTATCCGAGAATCTGGTCAACAGAATGATTGGTCTTTCGCGTGTTATGTCTCACAGGAAGAGCCAAGAACTTGGAAAGATGCATTGAAAGATAGCTCATGGGTTGAAGCAATGCAGGAAGAACTGCAACAATTCCAGAAGCTTGGTGTCTGGAAACTCGTAGAGAAACCTGCTGGTTATAAGAAGATTGGTACCCGTTGGGTGTTTAAATGCAAAAAGGATGACCGTGGAATCGTTATTCGAAACAAAGCAAGGCTAGTCGTTCAAGGTTTTCGTCAGATTGAAGGGATCGACTACAACGAAGTCTATGCACCTGTTGCACGTCTAGAAGCCATTCGGATTTTTCTGGCTTATGCCTCATTCAAAGGTTTCAAGGTATACCAGATGGACGTGAAAAGTGCATTCTTACATGGTGTGGTGGAAGAAGAGGTGTACGTCGAACAGCCTCCAGGTTTTGAAGATCCTATCCATCCCGATCGGGTTTGGTTGCTCAACAAAGCTCTCTATGGTCTTCATCAAGCACCGCGAGCTTGGTACGCAACCTTATCTAATTATCTGCTGGAGAACGGTTTTCGCAGAGGTCTTATCGACTGCACTCTTTTCATCAAAGAACAAGATGGAGATCTTCTACTGGTACAGGTATACGTTGATGATATTATTTTTGGTTCTACTAATGATGTTTTGTGTAGGGATTTCGAGCGTGTAATGCAGGATAAATTCGAGATGAGTGCTATGGGGGAAATGACTTTCTTTTTGGGCCTACAAGTACAACAAACTGAGTCTGGGATATTCATCCATCAGACTAAATATGTTGATGACATCTTGAGCCGGTTCCAGATGTCAGATGCAACGCCCATTGGTACCCCATTGCCACAAAATCACGGAATTACTCCAGACTTGAATGGTCAAGATGTTAGCCCCTCATTCTACCGCGCGATGATAGGATCTCTTATGTATCTCACAGCATCAAGACCAGATATAATGTACCCAACGTGCCTGCTTGCCAGATATCAAGTGAACCCGAAGGCCTCACATCTTGCAGCTGTAAAAAGGATTTTTCGTTATTTGAAGGGTTACCCTGACACCGGTCTATGGTACCCTAGGGATAATAACTTTAACTTGATCGCATTCAGTGATTCTGATTTTGGTGGATGCAAAATCGACGGCAAATCCACAACGGCTGGATGTCAGTTTTTGGGAAATCGCCTAGTCACATGGCAGTGCAAGAAGCAGACGTGTGTCGCTACATCAACATGCGAAGCTGAATACATTGCTGCATCAAGTTGTTGCTCTCAAGTCCTGTGGATCCAACAACAAATGCGTGATTACGGTTTTGAATTCCTAACTACTCCTATTTACGTTGATAATTCTGCTGCATTACAGATCACTAAAAATCATGTGCAGCATTCAAAGACTAAGCACATCGACATTAAGTTTCACTTCATACGTGATTGCTTTGAGAAAAGACTAATCGATGTTGCTTACGTCCACACCGATGACCAACGTGCCGACCTTTTTACCAAAGCATTTGACAAGTCAAGATTTGACTATTTATTATTGGTAAACGGCATTAAGGTCAAGCAAGAGTAATCCACATCGGAAAATCATTTTTGTAAATACCTTTGTGTTTTAAATTTATCTTAGTTTATTGATTTTAGGGGGAGTAAATCCAAAAATTTCCAAAAATTTGAAAAATCCAAAAACATTGAAAAATTTCAAAAACACAAAAACAATAGAAAAGCAAAAATGAGTTTCCTGGCGAGCAAAAGAGAAAATGATAGTACATCAGTGGTCTGTCCAAACCTCTTTAAACCTTAAATTGAAAAGCGATAAGCAGCTCTATATAAGATGTATCGGTAGGCTCACAATCATTTTAAAGTGTGCAGGGTGATATAAACTTAAATCCGACTGAAGACTGGGTGGGAACCATTCATTGGCATATGGTCTTAGTACCGAAATTTCGTTTGAGAGATTGCCGAGGTTCTGAGATATTCGGTCTTTATGCTGCTTATCATCTGGGTATCATGGTTGTATCTTTTACCGAAAAATAACGGGGACGCAAGTCTAGATCTTCCATGATACTATACATACGTGTACATACTGCATACGACCTCAATAAGTGATAAACAATCACATGT
Source organism: Helianthus tuberosus (assembly GCA_030545235.1). Taxonomy (NCBI): domain Eukaryota; kingdom Viridiplantae; phylum Streptophyta; class Magnoliopsida; order Asterales; family Asteraceae; genus Helianthus; species Helianthus tuberosus. The sequence continues at coordinate 10,004,962 of CM060354.1, read as the reverse complement.
CCAAACAAATAAGTGATAATATATCACAAATTCTTTCCGGGTGTCAAGTTCGTCTCTCTGCTGTACGAAAGTACTGACCTGTTCACGGACTTGCTCCTGTGCCCTCATGCATCGAAAATCAAGTTCCTCATAAATAAGTGATTCTATCACATAGGGCTTGTTTTCAAATCAAAATAAGTGAGAATCTCACATCATATACGGTCAAACAGATGATAATCGGTATACTCACCGGTAAGATGAACCCTCGTGCATACCTTGATACGGGAATGTGTCGTGATGTGGATGAACACCGGTCGGTAAGTATAAATCATACCTTAACGTATCCCCTCGCCATGATTACATCTGATAAGTTGAGCTTATGTGGACAACAATATCGATAATTGTTATAGGATGCTTATCTTAATGTTAACTAATTGAACAAAAAGAGCGTTTTGGCATGACCGTACACTGATATGATTCTCTTACCCTCGAAACTCACAAAAAGAATGTCTGTAAATATTTATTTAATGCTTTCAGTTTCTGCATAATTGTATATATTTATTTACTGCTTTCAGTCTTTACTTTTGTAAAATTTAAAATACCAAAAAGATTTTATTTCTATTTTATTTTCGATCGTACGATGTTGGAGCTCAAGTCTTCGTTACCTGAAACCTGAATGAAAACCGAAAACGACTAAATCTTCATAAACGGTCGAAATTTGCAAGTTTTGAAAGTTAAAATTGAAATTGATAAAATTGTTAAACTTTCAAACTGTCGGACGGTGTTTGATTAAGCAATGGTCACATGTGTGTTGTTTGCTTATGATATTCCAAGCGGTTGTTCTCATTACGCGTTTAGATTTCTTGCATGTGCAGATTCTAAAGGCAAGGAGAACATGGTCGATGACAAGCTTCGGAATGAAGACACGACGTGAAGGCACTCAAATGATGAAGATGATCGAGTTGCCGCTGACCATCGTCAACACCACAAGGATCTCACTTCATAAAGATAAAGACTTTCACGAGCATAACTCAAGGGGGAGCTTATGTTAAGGGGGAGTTTGTCAACACACTTCCTACATGGAACGGGGAGTTTGTTGGTACACTTTCTGCTTTCAAGACGTGAAGACTTTGAAGATCCTCCGACATTGAAGACGTGAAGAGACGTCAAAGACTTGAAGACACGAAGACCCTACAAGGTTTAAGAACGAGATCGAGACAAAGCTACAGCGACAAAGCTACAGCCAAGGGGGAGTTTGTTGGTGCACTTGTGTCTGTACTTTGTCTGTATTTTGTCTGTATACGAAACGATGTCTTGTTAGTCTTGTAAGTTTGACCAAGTCAACTATCCTCCTAGTTTGACTTGAACAAACAGTCAACATTATGTTTGTTAGTTGCTGGGTCGAAGGATGGTCATCGAAGGATCACTTATATCCTTCGATGATGATGAGCTCGATAGATGGACCTTCGATGGATGAACCACGAAAGATCACATCTTTCGTGGTGCATCTGGATCGTTCGAGCTAATTCTGGTCGATAGATGATCCTTCGATCATCCTATCTGATCCTTCGACCGGACCAGCTGTGTTTGGGTATAAATACCCGTGTGTTGTGTTCATTTCGACAGATCAGACAGTTAGACACTCAGACAGATAAGGAACACACACACACACTAGAGAGAGTTTGCAAGACTGATTTGTAAACATTGAGCTGTAACTGGACCTTTCATACGTTTAATACAAGTGGTGTTAATCGTTGAACTTTGCGTGTTGTGTTTATCATTGTGCTTGTTCTATCCCGGTTTGCATGCTAGCTTGGATTCCGCACTCGCTAGTGTGTTAGACATAACAAGGAATAGGTTAAACCTCAACCTCCGAGGGACCTACATTGTTGATGATACAAACAATGATTGACTTCACAGGTTTCTTCCAAGAGCGTTCCGCACTGATATCATTTTGATAGAGATTAACGAGATTAGACAGAGAGATTTTGTTGAACAATTTATTAGTTTTAAATGTGTTCAGTGGTCATGAGCCAAACTGGGGGTCTACTTGAACTCTGCTTGCTAAAAACTCTAAAACATACTTGATACCACTTGGGAGTTGGGAATGAGTATACTAAGTGTCTAGTTGATTCAAACAAACTGCAATATGTCATGGATCTGTGCTTTTTTTTCTTAGAAAATAGATTGTTGTATGATCTATTACAACCCTATATGTCATGGATCTGTGCTTTTTTTTTTCTTAGAAAATAGATTGTTGTATGATCTATTACAACCCTAATATATACTCACCGAATAGTTGTGTCAGTTAAGGCATTAACCGTCAATACATAGGATAAAAACAATATAATACAATAATTATTTAACTAAGCTTAGGATAAGTATACTAAATAATGATTATGCTGCCAAATTTAATTCCTTGAGTATCAGTATTTTGCGTCTAGCTATTTGCTAGTTGCTTTCATGGTATATATTGAAATATTAGCGGTTCAAAAAAATTGATTCATGATTGTAGGTCCCTCGGAGGTTGAGGTTTAACCTATTCCTTGTTATGTCTAACACACTAGCGAGTGCGGAATCCAAGCTAGCATGCAAACCGAGATAGAACAAGCACAAACACAACACACAAACTTCAACGATTAACACCACTTGTATTAATGCGTATGAAAGGTTCGGTTACAATGCAATGTTTACAAATCAGTTTTGCAAACTCTCTCCTAGTGTGTGTGTGTTCTGAACAGAATGCTCTCACTTCTCTATGTGTCTAACTTTCGAACTCACTTGTCTAACTAACTAAAGTGAAAACAACACATGGGTATTTATACCCGAACACAGCATGTCTGGTCGAAGGATCAGATTGAATGATCGAAAGATCATCTGTCGACCAAGAACCCATCGAAGGATCACATATACCACGAAGGATGATATCCTTCGTGGTCTATCTTTCGAAGGTTATCTTTCGAGCTCATCGAAGGATCTAAACTATCCTTCGATGACACATCCTTCGACCCAAACATCTTTCAATCATTGTCTAACTGTTTGACCAAGTCAGACCGGAGGATGGTTGACTCGGTCAAACTTACATCAATCTTACATCAAAGGCATCGTTTTGTATCAAGACGAAATACAGACAAAGTACAGACACAAGTGCACCAACAAACTCCCCCTTGGCTGTAGCTTTGTCTGGCTGTAGCTTTGTCTCGATCTTTGTGACTTCAAGTCTTTGACGTCCTTTCAAGTCTTCAATGTCGGAGGATCTTTAAAGTCTTCACGTCTTGAAAGCAGAAAGTGTATCAACAAACTCCCCGTTTCATGTAGGAAGTGTGTTGACAAACTCCCCCTTAACATAAGCTCCCCCTTGAGTTATGCTCGTGAAAGTCTTGATCTTTATGAATTGAGATCCTTGTGGTGTTGATGATGGTCAGCGGCAACTCGATCATCTTCATCATTTGAGTGCCTTCACGTCGTGTCTTCATTCCAAAGCTTGTCATCGACCATGTTCTCCTTGCCTTTAGAATCTGCACATGCAAGAAATCTAAACGCGTAATGAGAACAACTGCTTGGAATATCATAAGCAAACGACACACATGTGACCATTGTTCAAACAAACACCGTCCGACAGTTTGAAAATTTTAACAAATTTTATCAATTTCAAATTTTAACTTTCAGCACTTGCAAATTTCGACCGTTTATGAAGATTCAGTCATTTTCGGGTTTCGTTCAGGTTTCAGGTAACGAAGACTCGAGCTCCAACATCGTACGATCGAAAATAAAATAGAAATAAAATCTTTTTGGCTTTTATAAAGTTTATATTAAAACACACCTAAAATCTTTTTGGAATTTTTGAATATTTCAAATGTTAAGACAGAAAGCAGTAAATAAATATATACAAAGATGCGGAAAACTGAAAGCATTAAATAAATATTTACAGACATTCTTTTTGCGAGTTTCGAGGGTAAGAGAATCATATCAGTGTACGGTCATGCCAAAACGCTCTTGTTGTTCAATTAGGTAACATTAAGATAAGCATCCTATAACAATTATCGGTATGTTGTCCACTTAAACTCAACTTATCAGATGTAATCATGGCGAGGGGATACGTTAAGGTATGATTTATACTTACCGACCGGTGTTCATCCACATCACGACACATTCCCGTATCAAGGTATGCACGAGGGTTCATCTTATCGGTGAGTATACCGATTATCATCTGTTTGACCGTATATGATGTGAGATTCTCACTTATTTTGATTTAAAACAAGCCCTATGTGATAGAATCACTTATTGATGAGGAACTTGATTTTCGATGCATGAGGGCACAGGAGCAAGTCCGTGAACAGGTTAGTACTTTCGTACAGCAGAGAGACGAACTTGACTCCCGGATAGATGTGATATATTATCATTTATTTTGAGGGACATGTGATTATTGATCACTTATTGAGGACGAAAGCAATATGTACACGTATGTATAGTATCATGGAAGATCTAGACTTGCGTCCCCGTTATTTTTCGGTAAAAGATACAACCATGATACCCAGATGATAAGCAGCATAAAGACCGAATATCTCAGAACCTCGGCAATCTCTCAAACGAAATTTCGGTACTAAGACCATATGCCAATGAATGGTTCCCACATGGTCTTCAGTCGAGTTAAGTTTATATCACCCTGCACACTTTAAAATGATTGTGAGCCTACCGATACATCTTATATAGAGCTGCTTATCGTTTTTCATTTTGCATTTCAGTTCGAAAAGGTTTTGACAGACCACTGATTTACTATCATTTTCTCTTTTGCTCGCCAGGAAACTCATTTTTGCTTTTCTATTGTTTTTGTGTTTTTGAAATTTTTTAATGTTTTTGGATTTTCAAATTTTGGATTTACTCCCCCTAAAATCAACAAACTAAGATAAATTTAAAGACACAAAGGTATTTACAAAAATGATTTTCCAATGTTGGTTTTACTCTTGCTTGACCTTAATGCCGTTTACCAATAATAAATAGTCAAATCTTGATTTGTCAAATGCTTTGGTAAAAAGGTCGGCACGTTGGTCATCGGTGTGGACGTAAGCAACTGTTGGTGCACTTATGTCTGTACTTTGTCTGTATTCGGTCACGATGTAAAACGATGTCTTTGTAGTCCTGTAAGTTTGACCAAGTCAACAATCCTCCGGTTTGACTTGGCAAAACAGTTAGAAAATGGTTGTAATATGGCTGGGTCGAAGGATGGTCATCGAAGGATAACTTAGATCCTTCGATGATGAGCTCGAAACATAAACATTCGACAGATGGACCACGAAGGATATCATCCTTCGTGGTACATGTGGATCATTCGAGCTATTTCTGGTCGACAGATGATCTTTCGATCAGTCTGTCTGATCCTTCGACCAGACCTGCTGTGTTGGGTATAAATACCCGTGTGTTATGTTCATTTCGAGAGTTGGACAGATAAGGAAAACAGAGAACACACACACACACTGTTAGAGAGTTTATAGAATACATCTGTAAACCTTGTGCTTGTAACTGGACCATTCATACGTATTAATACAGAGGTGTTAATCGGTGAACTTTGCGTGTCGTGTTTTTACGTGTTCTATCTCGGTTTGCTATCTCGGTTGGATTCCGCACAACTGGGTTGGTTTGTATACAAGGATTAGGCGACTAGATCCTCCCCTAGCCGGACCTACAAGTGGTATCAGAGCCTTGGCTCTTCTCCTTGTTAAAACCGAGTGTTTTCGGGTGTTTTCCGGGTGTTTGAAGTTTATATTTTTCTGGAAAAACTTGTTAAAATCGGGTGTAAGCTTGTATTTTTGCTTGGTGTTTTGTTGAAAACCTTGTTGTTCATCATGTTCTCATGTTAGTTTTTGGTTTTCATTAAACATTTTAGCAAAATCTTGTGTTTGGTAGTTTAAATTTCACCGAAAATTTATAAGTGTTCTTGTTATATTCATAGTGTTCTTGATAAAACTACACTTTTGATCTTAAGAATTTTAAATTATCAAGTGTTTGTGTGTTGGAAGTTGTATTTTGTTTAAAATATTGGGATCATTACCCGGTTGGTGAAAAACCTGCATGTTCAGACCTGAAAGATATGGTCTGAACATACTTTCTGCCGAAAGTTCTCACCAACCCGTCAACTTTTCACCAACCTGTCACATTTGTCAACCGTGTCAGTAAGATCGAAGGATATCTTTCAAAGTCGAAAGATCATCTTTCGACCAAAGGAGGTTCGACAGATAGTCATCCTTCGAGCATCCTTCGAAGTGTGAGACTTATCTTTCGTTCCAAGGAATATTTTCGAAACATATATCTTTCGGTCTACAGTGCTTTTTCGAAAGATAAGGATCCTTCGTCTGGAGAATCTTTCGAAATCATTGTTCGAAAGTTCAACAGTGATCTTTCGAACCCTGTTGATCCTTCGAACAAGTGCTGATCTTTCGATCCTCAGTTTGTTTAAGTTTAACAAGTTTGTGTTTTTCTCATCTTTCGATCAGGATCCTTCGGCTGGTATTATTTTTCTTGATCAAAAATGAATTCGATGTGGGGTGTTCCGGTAAATGCAGAGATGTATTTTGGTACTCCAGCTCCGGATTCGGGTTCGCAAGCTAATGCTACATCTACCGGTCAATGGGCATTCGTATCTGTAACACCTCGAAAATTTACGTCCAATAATATCTTGACACGTGTCATAGTGTTTGAACGTGTGAAAGAATGTTCGTGGAGGACTAAAGTTGACAGACAGTGAAACTGTGTAAGTATAAGGGTTCAAAGTGTCAACAATGAATAAATACACTTTGCAATAACCCTACATAATGTTTATAACCTAAAACGAATAGATCACGGATCATACGAAGCGAATTGTGAAAGAAAGTGAGAGATTACAAACTACAGGGGTTAATTGTGTCAACATGTTAAAGAAATACCTCTGAGTGACCTTTTGACAAACCCGAAGCTTTGTAACGATTAATTATGCTCACTAGAATGTACCATAAAAATTTCACCAAGTTTCGTTATCGTATGAGCAAGTTGTGATAAAATTCGTGTGCAAGGGTTAGTATCGTCAACATTGAAATTTAGGGCTTTTCGGGTGATCACAAAGTTACCCGAGGACTTGACATAGTGGGTATAAGTCTTAAAGCCCCAAATATTAAATATCAAAGCTTCTTGTGAAAGATTGGACTTGAAAACGACCTTTCGGGGGACTAGGGACCAAAAATGCAATAAACAAAACATGTTAACCTGATCAGAAGCCTCAGGCGGCCCGCCTGAGGATTAACAAAAACTAAAGCGGGCCGCTTTAGGACCCCAGATGCAGAAAATGACCTGCTGCATGGGCAGGTGTCTGTTCGTGCCTTATAACCGACTTATATTGATGGTTTTCGATACTAGGGGCTGGTATACATTAGTATACAACTTATAAAAGCCATATACATTCATCATTGATCATCATTCACCCATTTGGAATCAAAGAAGAAAGATCAAGGTCCTTGTCGATAGTCTCGTGTTCAACATACAAACACATATCAACTTCTGGACATCAAAGGAGCTTACGGGTCATTCACAAGACTTCCATATCATCCATTAGACTTGTGTAAGTGCTCTTAATCCTTCTCGATTCAGTTTTACATCGTTTATAGCCTAGAAATCAAACCGTCGTAACTACGGTTTGACTTGGCGATAAAACACAAACGATCCAGAGATTTGTCGAAACGAAAGTTGTTACGAGTTGGTAATTATATGAGTATTAAAACCCTAAAAGGGCTCTCACTGATTTTAATCCTAACTATGTCGTTTGTCGAGTCAAAGGTTACCCGAAAAGTCAACAGAAATGATAATCGCATATTTAATGATACGGAGGGCGTGTAATCTGTTTTAACACTCATATAAACTGAAAATAAGTATAAAAACTTGTCTACGCTTGTTTGATTCGACAACTTTCTATCTAGAACCGATTCGGAGCCGAAAGACGCAAAAGTTTGACTTTTGCGTTGACCTCAGTTCTGACCCGATTCTTATAGGTTTAGACATGCCTTAAGGTTCCTTTAGGACCTAGATACACGTGTGTATAAACCTCTGCGTTTATACCACTCGAATCCCTAATCGTCCGATGTTTCCGTTAATCGCCTAAATAGTGACCGTAATGCCCTTATGACCATAAAACGAGATTTTGGGAAAAGTGGAAATGCCATAATCTTAGTTATTGATTATTATGCATGTCCCGAAAATTTCACGATAATCGGAGGTCTAGATTAGGACTTATGCTTAATGACGTAATTATGGCGATTCTTAATACATAAATGACGTCATTAGCGTAAAGCCTATCTAAACCCAATTTTTGACACCAAACCTTTTACTCACTGATGTAATATAATATTTTGGGATTTTTGAAGATTTTTAATTATTTTTAAACTGATCATAAGCTTGGATTAGCGCCTTAATTCGGTTAATACCGAATATACCCTTTTCGGCCATAAAATGAGTTTTACAAATCCTTTTAACGCCAATCCAATTGCTACTTATTTTAAATATTAATTAGAGTGTTTTGAACCTGTTTAACTGATCAGGAAACTCAGAATCGTATTTTAAACCGTACGTCGCTTAAAACGGCTTTATACGCGTATTATACGCATAGTTTGGGTTTAAAACTATTTTAACATATAAGACTTATAACCAAATGTTATAACCTGTTAATATAAGCTATTTTACTGATGTAATCAGACCCGGTTCATAGAAACCTAATTTAATCCTTTTATAATCTTTAAAATGACCAAAATACCCCTACGGGACTTATTAAGAGATTAAACTCGTTTTGGGCATCATGGGTGATATCCTACTGATATCACAACTTATTTAAGGCGTGTTAACTTAGGAAACCTGTTTAGGACTATTACGGATACCCGTTACGCTTCATGCGCGTTCGGTTCGGTTTATGTAACTAGTTTACATAAATTAGCCGAAACGGGTCAAACCTTAACGGTTTTATCTCAAAATCCAGAATGTGCATCACATACCCATATTAAGCAAGTCTTCAAACTTGTCGGGTCTAAATCACATTCTATCCGGTCTTCGCTTAATCGTGCGTACGAACCGTATCTTTAAAACTAGCCGGTCTAAGCGTAAGCTTAACTAAAGACCCGTTAGGATTCTAATAGGTTATTATAAACCTTCGTTCCAGAATAGGAGAACCAGTAAAAGATATTTGCACTCGCTGATTTCTGAACTATACTTACTCAGGTAAATACTTTTAACTTATTTCCCTATACGGGCTTGGGTAAGGTATATAAAATACCGCTTGGTCGGGCGTTGAATATTTAATCTTATTATGGTTAAATTATTGAGATGTCTCCGTTTAATTTGTTTTGTTGCTTAAAGCCTTTGGGGGGTTAATGACCGTGTCCCGGATATCCCTGGCATCATTTTACGAAATGGCCACGACCTTAGCACTCTGGTGTAGGCGTACACCTGTAGTGTCTCATAATTTAAGTGGTGTGTTAATTGATCTTTAACCCGGCTCGATCCGGGCTACTGAACGCATAAGGAACATGTAAATCCTTTACAAGTTTATATATTAAATAATTATCCCAAGTTATAAAATATTTGTGCCTTGTGCCTTAAATGCATTTCTTAAACTCTTTTCAAAATGAGTCGGTTGATTGTATTTACCAGTGTAAACTGACGTATTTTCTTAAAAAGATTGAGTGCAGGTACTACGCGAAATAGGCTGGCTTGTCTCCTAGCATCCACATTAAGTCTCGCCAGCTTGGATGTCATATCTGTTGAACATTTGTTTCCTTTTTATTTTATTTGATCTACATGTGGATTTATATTCGACTATTTGTAATACTTAATATTACAATATCGTTGGTTGAATTTAATCTATACTTTGCTTCCGCTGTGCATTTAAATATTGTGTTGTTTGACTATTATGTTGCCAACCACGTCACGATACTCCCCTACCGGGCCCACCGGTGACACGTGGAAATTCGGGGTGTGACAGGTTGGTATCAGAGCCAACTCTGAGTGAATTAAACACTAGCCTTTTGTGTTTAATCTCAGTTACACAATTGCACATTCCTAAATCTTCGAGTCTAGACAAAGAACTTAGGAATAATCCAAAATTTTTCAAATTTTTATTTTATTTAATTAAATTTGCCCTATATTTTTCCTTGTTATTATCTTGTGTGTTTTAACAGGTACAATAATGCCGCCAAGATTTAGACGAGGTGGTCGAGGAAAGGAGCCAGCTAGCGCCCCTAACGACCATGAGGCAGGGCCTTCATTTCGCCGAACTTCTTCTACAAGGAATGACGAAACGAGGGAACTATGGAGGACCTATGAAGACGATGCCAGGCGATCTTTTTCGCACTCCTCAACACCTCCATATCATGACTCTTATGGGCCACAGTCAGAGAATGAACCCCACAACCCGCAACGTTACTTTGGCGACCCTACTCCAGTTTTTCAGGGTCAGTTTAACCCAGCAGAGTATCTGCCAGAGCAAGTGGGCTTTAACCCACTTGGACCGGAAGATCACTTCTCTGGTGATCAGGATATGGACGAGGACACAGATCCCGTCGAGGCTTCAACCGGATCCATGAACCATCCTTTCGTGATCTCTGACGGATCGTCATATCACGGGACGCCATACCAGGGTCCGGATAGTCACATGGCACGGTTTGAACGGTGTGAGTGGTACAATACTCCATCTTACCACCCATCACCTCACCAGCAGCCACCGCAGCAGCCTCATCAAGATTCCTCTGGGGAACACGGGTTTGTGGCAGTAACGCCACCGCCTCCTCCGCCACCAGTTCAGCTAGAGCCTCCAGCACCACCCAGACGTAGGAGGACTGGTGCACGGATCTCAGCACGAGAAGTTGACTTTCGTCTCAACACCCCTCAACACTCTAGCGGTAGCCATTACCCGCCTACTCATGGAGTCCCACAGATGGAAGGACCTTCTGTCCCAGTTTCGGAGGTGAATTCAGCACCTATTGTACCGCCATCACCGGGTTTTGGCCACCCAATACCTGCTTATACTACTCCGGCAACTTACAACCCATATGGACCACCAGCATACCATGGCTATAACTATGCTGATGACCCTTACAACGTAGCAGCAAGCTACCAAGCCCATAATAATCCTGAAGGACCATACGGACCTCCTTGGGGAATGGGATACCCAACTCAGGGGTATCAAGCACCAGTTCAGCCGCCACCACAGTACCAGCCACCACGGGCTCCTCCCCCTTCTGAGCAGGAGGAACTCCGTCGAAGACTGGCCAAAGTGGAGCGAGACTTCCAGAAGGAACGTAAGAAGAATGAAGGATTTATGAGTGGTTTGGCAAACTTGCTTAAGGGAAAGAAGAAACGGGATCGTTAAATCCCCATATATATATTGTTGTATTTCCTTGTTTAAATCAAGTCCCTACGTGGACATTTATTTATATGTGTATGTAGTCCCTGCGTGGACATCTATCTTAGTACCTAGTCCCTACGTGGACTTGTCTCTAGTAGTCCCTGCGTGGACATTTACTTTTGTAGACCATCCCTGTGAGGACATGTATTATCTGTATAGCTCCTGCGTGGGCATCTGTATAGTGAAAAGTCCCGTTTAGGGCAAAGATGTACTACTTTTAGTTTAATGGAATGTAAGTTTATAAATTTCATCTTTGCTATGTCATGCATAATTAAATTATATATGAAATAAATAAATCAAAATCATTCCTTTTAAAAATCTATCTGCCTATGTTATTTATATTAAGGATCTTAAAAGTAAAACCTAGCCTGCATGTCATTTTAAGACCTGGCCCAGATGGTAAAACTTGTTAAAAAGATTCAAATCCCTGTTAACATCTGAAAACATGTTAACACTCCTAGCAGATATGATTCGTTAGAAACATACGCATTATTATTATATTTGAATCTTTTCAAGATTCTAAACCCACTTAAATGATCTCTGAATCATGGGTTAAATCATTAATAAATATGATAAGTTCTTTTTACCATCCATTGGTAATGGAATGCCTACGGGCCCTTCTCATTTTTCATATGAGACAAAAGACAGTATTAATCTATGACCCTGTCTGATAAAGGTAATGAACTTTGTTCAAACCTTCATGCTTTGATTCTCTGAAATCCTAGCTTATAATCTATATTGTCCCTGTGACTAGGCCTTATGTGCTAATAAAACTGTTATTGTTTTTTTTTAATTAGGATAAATTATATTAGAAATCCTAAATTTATGTGAGTAATAAATTAACCATATTTGGTCTATGTTTACCACGGTTAATAAAAATTGCCATAAAAGACAATTCCATAATAAACTCACCAATAAATTATTGCCAATGTGTTACAGTTCAAGATACATGGCAGACTCAAACGAAGTCAACAGTCACCCAGGGATAGTAAATGATAATGCCCATGTAAACGTAGCAGGTGCAGAGTTGCAAGCTATGATAGACAATGCAGTTAATAGAGCTATGGATAGACAGCACCATGGATCAAGTGGTACCCATACGAGGACCCATTCTGCATCACACACTAGAACACCCTCCAGAACCCACACTGCCCACAACAGTAATACTCACCACTCCTCGAATCAAAGGAGTAATCCATCCCAACGAGTCGTGCAGAACCAAGAACCTCGTAATAGGGGTTGCACATATAAGTACTTTGTCTCGTGCAAACCCAGAGACTTCAATGGGGAAAAAGGAGCTGTTGATTGCATGACGTGGATGGATGAAATGGATACTGTGGTGGATATTAGTGGTTGTCATAATAGAGACATTGTGAAGTTTGTCTCACAGTCTTTCAAAGGAGAAGCCTTAGCCTGGTGGAGATCTTTGATCCAAGCCACAGGGAAAGTCCCGTTATACAACATGACATGGGAAGAGTTCATGGCACTAATCAAGGAAAATTTCTGCCCTCAACACGAGGTTGAGAGAATTGAATCTGATTTCTTATCACTGGTCATGAAAAACTAGGACTGTCAGGCCTACCTTACTACTTTCAATACTTTGTCAAGGTTGGTCCCTTACTTGGTAACTCCGGAGCCTAAGCGTATAACTCGCTTTATCGGGGGTTTGGAACCGGAGATTAAAGCAAGTGTAAAAGCGTCCAGACCAACCACTTTTCGGTCAGTAACAGACATATCGTTATCCCTAACCTCAGATGCTGTCAGGCTGAGGTCACAAAGGAAAAATGATACCGAAAAGAGGAAGCGTGAGGATGACAACTCGCGGCGTTCAGATAAGAAGCAGAAGGGTAGCAATGACCAGAAGAAGGGGTCAGGTTTTAAGAAGGATGGTCAGCAGACGGGTGAAAAACCCAGATGCAAAACCTGCAAAAGGCAGCACTTTGGGAAGTGCAGGTTTGAATCCAACTCACAAACACAATCGAAGCCTTTTGCATGTGGGTTATGCAAATCCAGGGAACACAAAACCGTGGATTGCAAGAAGATAAAGGATGCAACCTGCTATGGTTGCAATGAAAAGGGGCATATCAAGTCCAACTGCCCAAAATCTGCAAGGAAGAATGAAGAGGGGAAGAAGACCAATGCGAGGGTCTTCAGAATGGATGCTAAGGAAGCCGTCAAGGACGACAACGTGATAACAGGTACCTTTCTCGTAAACGATGTTTATGCGAGAGTGTTATTTGATTCAGGCGCTGATAAGTCGTTTGTAGATAATAAGTTCTGTGAACTGTTGAAACTACCTGTTAGAACTTTAAGTGTGAATTATGAGGTGGAACTAGCAGATGGCACTTTAGAAACCGCTTCAACCTTATTAGATGGATGTTTCATATCCATTAAGAATCACTCTTATCCTTTGTCCCTACTTCCTTTAAAACTAGCCGGTTTCGACATAGTTTTGGGTATGGACTGGTTATCTCATAACCAGGCCCAGATTATTTGCAATAAGAAGCAAGTGAGGATCAAGACTTCGTCTGGTGAATCACTTACTATTCAGGGAGATACCCAGTATGGGCTGCCCGAGAAGATGTCTATACTCAAAGACTCAAAGTGTTTGAAGAAGGGCTGTGTCATCTACATGGCACAGGTGATTATTGATGAACCGAAACCCAAGATTGGAGAGATCCCAGTCATTTCTGAATACCCCGAAGTATTTCCTGAAGAACTACCTGGTTTGCCACCAGATAGGCAAGTGGAATTCAGAATTGACATTATTCCTGGATCAGCACCAGTTGCAAGGGCGCCTTATAGATTGGCACCAACGGAGATGAAGGAATTGAGGACGCAGCTAGATGATTTGCTAGCCAAAGGTTTCATCAAACCTAGTTCGTCTCCTTGGGGAGCACCGGTTTTATTTGTTAAGAAGAAGGATGGATCGATGCGTCTGTGCATCGACTACCGTGAGCTTAATAAGGTTACTATCAAGAATAGGTATCCTTTGCCCAGAATCGACGATCTGTTCGATCAACTTCAAGGGGCAAGTTTCTTCTCAAAAATTGACTTGAGGTCAGGCTACCATCAATTGAAGGTTAGAGATGAAGATGTGCACAAAACAGCATTTAGGACTCGTTATGGTCATTACGAGTTCCTAGTGATGCCTTTTGGGCTCACTAATGCACCAGCCGCGTTCATGGATCTCATGAATCGCGTTTGCAAGCCGCACTTAGACAAATTCGTCATCGTCTTCATCGACGACATTCTCATCTACTCAAAGAGCCAAGCTGACCATGAGAAGCATCTTCACTGCATACTGGAACTACTTCATAAAGAGAAGCTCTATGCCAAATTCTCAAAGTGTGAATTCTGGCTCCGAGCAGTCCAATTTCTTGGACATGTTGTTAGTGAGCGTGGTATCCAAGTAGATCCCGCTAAAGTTGAATCTGTCATGAATTGGCATGAGCCAAAGACGCCTACAGAAATTCGTAGCTTCCTAGGTTTGGCAGGATACTATAGACGATTCATAGAAAACTTTTCAAGGATTGCTGCACCCCTGACTTCGCTGACACGTAAGAAGATTAAGTTTGACTGGGGTCCTAAGCAGCAGGAATCCTTTGATATTCTGAAACAAAAGTTGAGCAATGCTCCAGTATTGACATTGCCTGATGGAATAGAGGAGTTTGTAGTTTATTGTGATGCATCACACACCGGGATGGGATGTGTGCTTATGCAAAAAGGCAAAGTCATTGCCTATGCTTCAAGACAGTTAAAGGTGCACGAAAAGAATTACACCACCCACGACTTGGAGTTGGGTGCCGTTGTATTCGCACTAAAACTGTGGAGGCACTACTTATATGGAATCAAATGTGTGATCTATTCTGATCACAAGAGCCTTCAACATCTGTTCAACCAGAAGGACTTGAACATGAGGCAACGCCGTTGGATGGAAACTCTTAATGATTACGATTGTGAAATAAGATACCATCCCGGCAAGGCAAATGTAGTTGCCGATGCCTTGAGTCGGAAGGAGAGGGTGAAACCCATCCGAATCAATGCCAAGAGCATGGAAATAAAGAACGGTTTGATGGAAAGGTTGTTAGCTGCACAGAAGGAAGCTGTGTTAGAAGCTAACTATCCTAACGAAAAGCTCGGAGTAACTGAGGAGCAGTTATCTCTTAGTAAGGATGGAATTCTTAGATTGAATGGACGGATATGGGTTCCAGTTTATGGAGGACTTCGTGATGTTATCCTCCAGGAAGCCCCTAGTTCCAAATATTCCGTTCATCCTGGAGCCGATAAAATGTACCATGATCTTAGAGCAAATTATTGGTGGATAGGCTTGAAGAAGTCTGTAGCTACCTATGTAGCTAAATGCTTGACGTGTGCGCAAGTCAAGGCAGAACATCAAAAACCGTCAGGTTTACTACAACAACCTGAACTTCCTACTTGGAAGTGGGAAATGGTAACTATGGATTTTATCACCAAGTTACCTAAGACGAGGAAAGGAAATGACACCATCTGGGTGATAGTTGACCGACTGACTAAATCAGCACATTTCCTACCCATCAAGGAGACTTACAGCTCCGATATGTTAGCCCAACTGTACGTTGATAAGATTGTAGCCTTACATGGCATACCTGTAGCCATTATCTCTGACCGAGATACTAGGTACACGTCGCACTTTTGGAAAAGCTTCCAACAATCTTTGGGCACACGTTTGAACTTTAGTACGGCTTACCATCCACAGACAGACGGTCAGAGTGAGCGTACTATTCAAACGTTAGAAGACATGCTACGTGCATGTGCAATCGACTTGGGAGGTAGCTGGGATAAGAACCTGCCATTGATCGAATTCTCCTACAACAATAGCTACCATACCAGCATAAAGGCTGCGCCTTTTGAGGCATTATACGGTAGAAAGTGTAGATCGCCTGTTTGTTGGGCGGAAGTTGGAGAAGTCCAGTTATCAGGACCAGAGATCGTGTTCGAAACGACGGACAAGATTGTCCAGATTCGAAACAATCTCCAAGCTGCCCGGAATAGGCAGAAGATATACGCTGATCCAAATCGTAAGGATTTTCACTTCGAAGTAGGTGACAAAGTCCTACTTAAAGTGTCACCCTGGAAGGGAGTGATGCGATTTGGTAAGAAAGGTAAGCTAAGCCCGAGATACATAGGACCTTTCGAGGTTATCGAACGTGTCGGGTCAGTTGCCTACAAGTTAAACTTACCTGAAGAGCTCAGTAGTATACACAATGTGTTCCACATCTGCAATCTGAAGAAGTGTTTCGCTGACTCCGCTGACGAATCAGTGATTATACCCTATACAGATGTGCATATCGATGAGAGCTTGAAATTTGTGGAAAAACCTTTGTCGATCGAAGATCGACAGGTGAGGAAGCTTCGAAGGAAGCATATACCTTTTGTAAAGGTCAAATGGGATGCCCGAAGAGGTCCCGAATTCACGTGGGAAGTTGAATCCACGATGAAAGAAAAGTACCCTTACTTGTTTCAGTAAATCTCGGGTCGAGATTTATTTTAAGGGGGTGAGGATGTAACACCTCGAAAATTTACGTCCAATAATATCTTGACACGTGTCATAGTGTTTGAACGTGTGAAAGAATGTTCGTGGAGGACTAAAGTTGACAGACAGTGAAACTGTGTAAGTATAAGGGTTCAAAGTGTCAACAATGAATAAATACACTTTGCAATAACCCTACATAATGTTTATAACCTAAAACGAATAGATCACGGATCATACGAAGCGAATTGTGAAAGAAAGTGAGAGATTACAAACTACAGGGGTTAATTGTGTCAACATGTTAAAGAAATACCTCTGAGTGACCTTTTGACAAACCCGAAGCTTTGTAACGATTAATTATGCTCACTAGAATGTACCATAAAAATTTCACCAAGTTTCGTTATCGTATGAGCAAGTTGTGATAAAATTCGTGTGCAAGGGTTAGTATCGTCAACATTGAAATTTAGGGCTTTTCGGGTGATCACAAAGTTACCCGAGGACTTGACATAGTGGGTATAAGTCTTAAAGCCCCAAATATTAAATATCAAAGCTTCTTGTGAAAGATTGGACTTGAAAACGACCTTTCGGGGGACTAGGGACCAAAAATGCAATAAACAAAACATGTTAACCTGATCAGAAGCCTCAGGCGGCCCGCCTGAGGATTAACAAAAACTAAAGCGGGCCGCTTTAGGACCCCAGATGCAGAAAATGACCTGCTGCATGGGCAGGTGTCTGTTCGTGCCTTATAACCGACTTATATTGATGGTTTTCGATACTAGGGGCTGGTATACATTAGTATACAACTTATAAAAGCCATATACATTCATCATTGATCATCATTCACCCATTTGGAATCAAAGAAGAAAGATCAAGGTCCTTGTCGATAGTCTCGTGTTCAACATACAAACACATATCAACTTCTGGACATCAAAGGAGCTTACGGGTCATTCACAAGACTTCCATATCATCCATTAGACTTGTGTAAGTGCTCTTAATCCTTCTCGATTCAGTTTTACATCGTTTATAGCCTAGAAATCAAACCGTCGTAACTACGGTTTGACTTGGCGATAAAACACAAACGATCCAGAGATTTGTCGAAACGAAAGTTGTTACGAGTTGGTAATTATATGAGTATTAAAACCCTAAAAGGGCTCTCACTGATTTTAATCCTAACTATGTCGTTTGTCGAGTCAAAGGTTACCCGAAAAGTCAACAGAAATGATAATCGCATATTTAATGATACGGAGGGCGTGTAATCTGTTTTAACACTCATATAAACTGAAAATAAGTATAAAAACTTGTCTACGCTTGTTTGATTCGACAACTTTCTATCTAGAACCGATTCGGAGCCGAAAGACGCAAAAGTTTGACTTTTGCGTTGACCTCAGTTCTGACCCGATTCTTATAGGTTTAGACATGCCTTAAGGTTCCTTTAGGACCTAGATACACGTGTGTATAAACCTCTGCGTTTATACCACTCGAATCCCTAATCGTCCGATGTTTCCGTTAATCGCCTAAATAGTGACCGTAATGCCCTTATGACCATAAAACGAGATTTTGGGAAAAGTGGAAATGCCATAATCTTAGTTATTGATTATTATGCATGTCCCGAAAATTTCACGATAATCGGAGGTCTAGATTAGGACTTATGCTTAATGACGTAATTATGGCGATTCTTAATACATAAATGACGTCATTAGCGTAAAGCCTATCTAAACCCAATTTTTGACACCAAACCTTTTACTCACTGATGTAATATAATATTTTGGGATTTTTGAAGATTTTTAATTATTTTTAAACTGATCATAAGCTTGGATTAGCGCCTTAATTCTGTTAATACCGAATATACCCTTTTCGGCCATAAAATGAGTTTTACAAATCCTTTTAACGCCAATCCAATTGCTACTGATTTTAAATATTAATTAGAGTGTTTTGAACCTGTTTAACTGATCAGGAAACTCAGAATCGTATTTTAAACCGTACGTCGCTTAAAACGGCTTTATACGCGTATTATACGCATAGTTTGGGTTTAAAACTATTTTAACATATAAGACTTATAACCAAATGTTATAACCTGTTAATATAAGCTATTTTACTGATGTAATCAGACCCGGTTCATAGAAACCTAATTTAATCCTTTTATAATCTTTAAAATGACCAAAATACCCCTACGGGACTTATTAAGAGATTAAACTCGTTTTGGGCATCATGGGTGATATCCTACTGATATCACAACTTATTTAAGGCGTGTTAACTTAGGAAACCTGTTTAGGACTATTACGGATACCCGTTACGCTTCATGCGCGTTCGGTTCGGTTTATGTAACTAGTTTACATAAATTAGCCGAAACGGGTCAAACCTTAACGGTTTTATCTCAAAATCCAGAATGTGCATCACATACCCATATTAAGCAAGTCTTCAAACTTGTCGGGTCTAAATCACATTCTATCCGGTCTTCGCTTAATCGTGCGTACGAACCGTATCTTTAAAACTAGCCGGTCTAAGCGTAAGCTTAACTAAAGACCCGTTAGGATTCTAATAGGTTATTATAAACCTTCGTTCCAGAATAGGAGAACCAGTAAAAGATATTTGCACTCGCTGATTTCTGAACTATACTTACTCAGGTAAATACTTTTAACTTATTTCCCTATACGGGCTTGGGTAAGGTATATAAAATACCGCTTGGTCGGGCGTTGAATATTTAATCTTATTATGGTTAAATTATTGAGATGTCTCCGTTTAATTTGTTTTGTTGCTTAAAGCCTTTGGGGGGTTAATGACCGTGTCCCGGATATCCCTGGCATCATTTTATGAAATGGCCACGACCTTAGCACTCTGGTGTAGGCGTACACCTGTAGTGTCTCATAATTTAAGTGGTGTGTTAATTGATCTTTAACCCGGCTCGATCCGGGCTACTGAACGCATAAGGAACATGTAAATCCTTTACAAGTTTATATATTAAATAATTATCCCAAGTTATAAAATATTTGTGCCTTGTGCCTTAAATGCATTTCTTAAACTCTTTTCAAAATGAGTCGGTTGATTGTATTTACCAGTGTAAACTGACGTATTTTCTTAAAAAGATTGAGTGCAGGTACTACGCGAAATAGGCTGGCTTGTCTCCTAGCATCCACATTAAGTCTCGCCAGCTTGGATGTCATATCTGTTGAACATTTGTTTCCTTTTTATTTTATTTGATCTACCTGTGGATTTATATTCGACTATTTGTAATACTTAATATTACAATATCGTTGGTTGAATTTAATCTATACTTTGCTTCCGCTGTGCATTTAAATATTGTGTTGTTTGACTATTATGTTGCCAACCACGTCACGATACTCCCCTACCGGGCCCACCGGTGACACGTGGAAATTCGGGGTGTGACAGTATCAAATCAAGCTCCAAGTGTTCAAAGCATTTTACTAAGCGAAAGTGAAACGGGAAGTTTGAATAGGCCTCCAAAGTTGATGCATTTAAGTGAATATCCGGGATGGTTTGACAGATTTCATACATATGTCCTTGGTCAAAATACAGAACTGTGGTTGCGCTTCATCACAGATTTTGATCAAACGATAGAGGTTGCCGCTTCATCTGCTGCTACGTTTGCTGATCTTACGGAAGATCAGAAGAAGGTCTATGACTTAGAAAAGAAAGCATATGCCATTCTTACTCAGGCGTTAAGCAAAGACATTTATCATCAATTTGTCAGTTTCAAGACAACGAAGAAGTTGTGGGACGCATTGAAGATAAGGGGCATAGGAAATGAAGCAACACGTCAATTAAGAAAAGATCTGCTAAAGAAAGAGTTTGATGGTTTTGTTTGTATGCAGAATGAATCTCTAGGAGATTTGACAAGTCGATTTACTCATTTGCTGACTGAATTGGCAAATACTGGGGTTGTAACAACTTCAGCAGAGATAGTGAAGAAGTTTGCAGATGCACTGCCACCTCAATGGAGTAATTTCTTAGAAATCATGAAGTACAATGGCACTTTGGATACAACAAGCTTCAGTGATTTTGCTCAACTCCTGGAAAACAAGAATCAGGAAGAAACTCTCAAGGCAAAAAGAGTTGCAGTGCCACAAAATCCTGAGATTTATTATGGAACTTCTAGCACTTCTACAAAACCTTCTTCACACGCTCCAATTCAAACAGCATTTGTGTCTAGCACGAGCCTGTATGGCACTCCTCCTCCAACAACAGATATGTTTGGAAATCCGCTTAATCCAGCTCCTCAACCAGCACCACAACAGCAACAGCAAATCAGAGCAACTGATATGTTCGGGAATCCACTTCCTCCTCAACAGCAAGCGTGTTATGGAAGCACATCATCTGCTGGTCAACAATCAAAGCCAAATACAGTACGGCTCGACACCTCAAGCTTTTCTAAAGTCAGTGTGGAAGTAGCAAAGGAACACATGGAGCTGCTAAACACTGTGGTGAGCGCATACTGTGGATTAGTGGAAGGTCAGATTGGGAACATTAATCTGACACAAGAAGACTATCAGCAGATTGATAAGGATGAGATGGATTTGATGGACATCAAATGGGCTTTCGCCAGTGCTGTAAGGAGAGCAAAAGATTTTATGGAAAGAACTGGAAGAACCAGCTTGGAAAGCAAGAAAGACACCAAGTATGGGTTCGACAAGCAAGCTGTAAAGTGCTTTAACTGTGGTGAACGGGGTCATTTCAAAAGGGAATGCACAAGACCAGCTCAGCATGGAAACCAGAATCCTTTCAGAAACCAAGGCAACCAGCAGAACCAGAACAGGAACAATGTTCGTACGCTGGTACCTGTCAACAACCAAAGCCAAGCAGGACCATCAAATGCCAACCAGGCACTTGTGGTTCAAGTAGATGAAGGTTGTGACTGGTCACTACAGTTGGGAAATGATGCTCCGGATGGAACGGCGTGTTTTGCTGAGATTGTCAAGGATCTTAATCACACCAGTGGTGGAGAATCTTCCGCCAATGGTGGTGACTCTTCTGAGGATGAAGACTCTTCTGGTTACAGCAGAAGTTCGGATGAAGAATCCTCGAGCTCAGGTGATGATCATGTGGATGAGACATCAAATGCGTTAATCGATGCAGATATTGATGAACTCTTGGAAGAAACTGCAGCAGGAATTCAAAGAAGATCTATTTTGGTGGATCAAGCTGCTTATTCTTTGTCTTCTCTCCATTCAGCCTTTATGGCGAATGTCGACAATTCATCAAGTCAGGTATGTGTCGATGAACCCACTTCTGTTAGCTGTGATAACTGTGATAGTTTACGTGTTAAATGTGCTGATTTAGAGGCAAACATGTCTGAGTTGCAAGGCAAACATGATGCTTTACAAGCTAGTTTGTTTGACTTGCAAGACAAACATGTTTCTATGAATGATAGGTGGTGTGAATTGCAAAGCAAACACGAGGCTTTGCAAGAGAAATATGATGTGACATTCATTCACAATCAGAAATTGACCGTTGATCTTTCAAAGTGCACTGAAGCCAACATGTTTTATGAAAACCATGAAAAGGAATTTAAGTCAATGATTGAAACGTTAAAGAAAGATAAAACAGAGCTGACAAAAATGGTTTCCAGAAAACAAACTGACATTAACCTTTATATAACTCGTCTTGAGGTAATGCAAAAGGAAATGGCTTGTGTTAAAACAGAAAGTGAGGCGATCCGACTCAAGTTAGACAGTTATTTGAGTTCTAGCTATGTGTTGGATCACATCATTGATGTTCAGAAAGAGAAACGGGATGTCACATGCATAGGGTACAAAAAATGTCCACCACCCGTAAGAAACAATTTTGATGCACTGCCTGATGAGGAGTATAGAACTCATTTTGAACCATCTGTTCCTTTGGACGTTGAGGAATTTGCAACAGGGCTCGGATATAAGAAATCAGTATCATCCGATTCAGATGTGTCAGCGGATACATTTGTAACTGCTGAACAGAATCAGGATCCTCCAGTTGTGATTGAGGATGCTGATTCTTCTGATGATGAGTCTGATGATACCGATTCAGCAAAGTCTGATGCGGTAATAAACGAAGAGGACATACCTCTTGAGAATCATATTCTGTGTGATCCTCCTGCAAAACCCGCTAAGATTGTTGCAATCGAGTCCTCGTCTGCACAAGAGTCGGAGAGTGTGGATTTGCTGTACACTCTAGTTGGTGATGATAAAATCTATTCTGACAAAGATTTTCCTATTAAAAATGTTAATCAATCATTAATCAGTAAAGTCTTTGAAAATTCAACAACTAAGTTTTTGGGAAAGACAGGATCACGTGTTACAGTAACACAGTGCCCTCCTATTCCTAAGGCTGAAGTTAGAAAACAGTTTGGCAATCAGAAATTACCAACAGTGCAAAAACAGCAAAATCATGCCAAACCAAAAGGTAAAACACCGGCTCAAGGTCAAAAGAAGCCGAATCAGAAGAAGAAGAAGAATGTGAACTTTGTGAAATCTAAGGGAACGGACAAAATCGCAACATTTGAAAATCAATCTAACTTAGATTTTGTCAAAAAGGCAACAGTGATGAAAAGGAATGAACCAAGTAGTTCAAAACCTAGTACCTCGGGGTCACAAAGTTCATCATCATCGGCAAGATGATCACATGATACTTCGGGGTTTGTTGAACGAAGATCATGTTTTGAATGTGGTACAATCGGGCATATCATTCGAAATTGCCCGTATCTTCATAAGTTGAAAGCCAAAGAAGATGATCCCCGTGAACACAATCACCAAAAGCGATCTGTTTCTGTAAAACAAGACCCCCGACTTGTAAGAGAAAGGGAAAAGAAACAGAAACGCCAACAAGTCAAGGTGGTTGAAAAGGCACTTAAGAATGAAGTGGTTCAAAAACAAACGGTTCCAGTTAAACCAGAAAGTTCAAAATTTTCAAAAACTTCAAACAATCACGAAGTTAAACTTTCAAACAATCAAACTGGTAAATTTCAACAGACATGGAAACCTAAAATAACCACAAATTCAGGGGGACCATCACAATTTTCGAATCATCAAAGAGTAGAGGTTATTGTCATTGATGAAAATGGAAGACCCAAGACCACAATGGCTTGGGTCCCCATCTCCAACTAATTATGTGAGTTCATGTGCAGGGTGTTCCAGGAGGAACTATCAGTAGTCATTGGATTGTTGATAGTGGGGCATCCAGGCACATGACAGGCGACATGAAGCTTCTCTACGACGTCAAATCTATTAGAGGAGGTTATGTTGCTTTTGCTGGAGATAAGGGCGGATATATTACGGGTGAAGGAATGATTTCCAACGGGGTTGTTAGCTTTGATAAGATCAACTTTGTACAACAACTTGATCACAATCTTCTTAGTGTTTCTCAAATTTGTGACAAGCAGTTCTCAGTACACTTTGATGCAAATGGATGTTATGTGCTGAAACCCGGTTTCAAAATTCCAAAAGAATGGATTCTCTTATCGGCTCCAAGGATAAATGATTTGTATGTCCTTGATATGAGCCAAGCTATCACAACGTCTGCACAAGCAACATGTTTCGTTTCCAAAGCCACAGAAAAAGACACAATCTCTTGGCACAGGCGAATGGGTCACATTCACTTACGCAAAATGAATCTTTTGGTGTCAAATGAATTGGTGAATGGTGTTCCTCTTAAAAACTTCCATCTTCAAGACGTCTGTGTTTCGTGCCAAAAAGGAAAACAAACGAAAAAGCGACACCCTACAAAGAAAGTCAACACGGTGGCTGTTCCTCTTGAACGTTTGCACATGGATTTGTTCGGTCCTGTCAAGCACAAAAGCATTAGGAATGATCAATATTGCCTCGTGATAACTGATGATTATTCAAGATTTTCTTGGGTGGCGTTCATGGCACACAAGAGTGAAACCTTCGGTATTATCAAAAACTTGATCATTCAGATTGAGAATCTGTATAACTTGAAGGTTAGGCGGATACGCAGCGACAATGGTACTTAATTCAAAAATCATGCCATGGCGGAGTTTTGCACTTCAAAAGGTATTCTTCACAAATTTAGTGCAGCTTATACTCCTCAACAGAATGGCATCGCTGAACGTAAGAACCGCACATTGATCGAGACTGCTAGGACCATGTTGGTAGAGTCGCAGCTGCCCATTCCATTCTGGACTGAAGCTGTGTCCTCTGCATGTTATACGTTGAACCGAGTCCTTACAGTCAAAAGGCACAACAAGACCTGCTCTGAGCTTATAAACAAACGGAAACCAGATTTGTCATATCTTGAACCGTTTGGAGCTCCGTGCACTATAATCGATCCTAATGGAAAGTTTGGGGCAAGAGCAATTGATGGATACTTTCTTGGGTACTCCACCCCTAACTTAAGAGTCTGGAATCTAGAGACTAAAAGGGTCGAGGAATGGTCTGAAGTCAGAGTACAAAGGCACACTTTGCCAGTTAGAAATCCTGGTCAGCCTTGGATGTTTGAGTACGATGACTTTTTCAATTCGATCAATGTTGAAGCCGTTGAAGAAAATGCTGCGGCAAGGATGTTTTTCGAGAGTGACAACGCAACAGATTCACCGTTGGTTCGTCCCATTATTGTCAATCAAGAACCCTCTTCAGTGAACAATAATGCTCTCGACAATGAGGATTTTCAAGATGCTACCGAATTGAACGAATCTTCAGAGGATGACGAATTTCTCGATGCAGATCAAGAGGCTCCAATAACAGCAGTACATGGTACTTCAGAAGGTACACCTCCAGTGGATGTTCCTAGAACAGCTGAAGCTACTGCATCATCCTCTTCGTCAATTCCGGGCCTTGAATTGATTGTTGATCTCAATCTCAACAATCTGGGTACAAATATTCCAGTTCAAGATAATCCAGAAACAAGGATTCACAATACCCATCCTCAACAAAACATCATCGGAAATGTACAAAGTGGCGTTCAAACAAGAAACATGTTGCGAAACAACAACAATGCAGGCTTGTATGCAGATATCAGAGAATCTGGTCAACAAAACGATTGGTCTTTCGCGTGTTATGTCTCACAGGAAGAGCCAAGAACTTGGAAAGAAGCTTTGAAAGATAACTCTTGGGTTGAAGCAATGCAGGAAGAGCTGCAACAATTCCAGAAGCTTGGTGTCTGGAAACTCGTAGAGAAACCTGCGGGTTACAAGAAGATTGGTACCCGTTGGGTGTTTAAATGCAAAAAGGATGACCGTGGAATCGTTATTCGAAACAAAGCAAGGCTAGTCGTTCAAGGTTTTCGTCAGATTGAAGGGATCGACCACAACGAAGTGTATGCACCTGTTGCACGTCTAGAAGCAATTCGGATTTTTCTGGCTTATGCCTCATTCAAAGGTTTCAAGGTATACCAGATGGACGTGAAAAGTGCATTCTTACATGGTGTGGTAGAAGAAGAGGTGTACGTCGAACAGCCTCCAGGTTTTGAAGATCCTATCCATCCCGATCGGGTTTGGTTGCTCAACAAGGCTCTCTATGGTCTTCATCAAGCACCGCGAGCTTGGTACGCAACCTTATCTAATTATCTGCTGGAGAATGGATTTCGCAGAGGTCTTATCGACTGTACTCTTTTCATTAAAGAACAAGATGGAGATCTTCTACTGGTACAGGTATACGTTGATGATATTATTTTTGGTTCTACTAATGATGTTTTGTGTAGGGATTTCGAGCGTGTAATGCACGATAAATTCGAGATGAGTGCTATGGGGGAAATGACTTTCTTTTTGGGCCTACAAGTACAACAAACCGAGTCTGGGATTTTCATCCATCAGACTAAATATGTTGGTGACATCTTGAGCCGGTTCCAGATGTCTGATGCAACGCCCATCGGTACCCCATTGCCGCAAAATCACGGAATTACTCCAGACTTGAAGGGTGAAGCTGTTAGCCCCTCGTTCTACCGCGCGATGATCGGATCTCTTATGTACCTCACAGCATCAAGACCAGATATAATGTACCCAACGTGCCTGCTTGCCAGATATCAAGTCAACCCGAAGGCCTCACATCTTGCAGCTGTAAAAAGGATTTTTCGTTATTTGAAGGGTTACCCTGACACCGGTCTATGGTACCCTAGGGATAATAACTTTGACTTGATCGCATTCAGTGATTCTGATTTTGGGGGATGCAAAATCGACGGCAAATCCACAACGGCTGGATGTCAGTTTTTGGGAAATCGCCTAGTCACATGGCAGTGCAAGAAGCAGACGTGCGTCGCTACATCAACATGCGAAGCTGAATACATTGCTGCCTCAAGTTGTTGCTCCCAAGTCCTATGGATCCAACAACAAATGCGCGACTACGGTTTTGAATTCCTAACTACTCCTATTTACGTTGATAATTCTGCTGCATTACAGATCACTAGAAATCCTGTGCAGCATTCAAAGACTAAGCACATCGAAATTAAGTATCACTTCATACGTGATTGCTTTGAGAAAAGGCTAATCGATGTTGCTTATGTCCACACCGATGACCAACGTGCCGACCTTTTTACCAAAGCATTTGACAAATCAAGATTTGACTACTTATTATTGGTAAACGGCATTAAGGTCAAGCAAGAGTAATCCACATCGGAAAATCATTTTTGTAAATACCTTTGTGTTTTAAATTTGTCTTAGTTTATTGATTTTAGGGGGAGTAAATCCAAAATTTGAAAATCCAAAAACATCAAAAAATTTCAAAAACACAAAAACAATAGAAAAGCAAAAATGAGTTTCCTGGCGAGCAAAAGAGAAAATGATAGTACATCAGTAGTCTGTCCAAACCTTTTTAAACTGAAATGCAAAATGAAAAACGATAAGCAGCTCTATATAAGATGTATCGGTAGGCTCACAATCATTTTAAAGTGTGCAGGGTGATATAAACTTTAATCGACTGAAGACCAGGTGGGAGCCATTCATTGGCATATGGTCTTAGTACCGAAATTTCGTTTGAGAGATTGCCGAGGTTCTGAAATATTCGGTCTTTATGCTGCTTATCATCTGGGTATCATGGTTGTATCTTTTACCGAAAAATAACGGGGACGCAAGTCTAGATCTTCCATGATACTATACATACGTGTACATACTGCATACGACCTCAATAAGTGATAAACAATCACATGTCCCTCAAAATAAGTGATAATATATCACAAATTCTTTCCGGGAATCAAGTTCGTCTCTCTGCTGTACGAAAGTACTGACCTGTTCACGGACTTGCTCTTGCGCCCTCATGCATCGAAAATCAAGTTCCTCATCAATAAGTGATTCTATCACATAGGGCTTGTTTTCAATCAAAATAAGTGAGTTTCTCACATTTTCATATACGGTCAAACAGATGATAATCGGTATACTCACCGGTAAGATGAACCCTCGTGCATACCTTGATACGGGAATGTGTCGTGATGTGGATGAACACCGGTCGGTAAGTATAAATCATACCTTAACGTATCCCCTCGCCATGATTACATCTGATAAGTTGAGCTTATGTGGACAACAATACCGATAATTGTTATAGGATGCTTATCTTAATGTTAACTAATTGAACAACAAGAGTGTTTTGACATGACCGTACACTGATATGATTCTCTTACCCTCGAAACTCGCAAAAAGAATGTCTGTAAATATTTATTTAATGCTTTCAGTTTCTGCATATTTGTATATATTTATTTACTGCTTTCAGTCTTTATTTTTGAAAAATTCAAAATACCAAAAAGATTTTATTTCTATTTTATTTTCGATCGTACGATGTTGGAGCTCAAGTCTTCGTTACCTGAAACCTGAACGAAAACCGAAAATGACTAAATCTTCATAAACGGTCGAAATTTGCAAAGTGTTGAAAGTTGAAATTGAAATTGATAAAATACTTTAAACTTTCAAACTGTCGGACGGTGTTTGTTTAAACAATGGTCACATGTGTGTCGTTTGTTTATGTTTACTATATTCCAAGCAGTTGTTCTCATTACGCGTTTAGATTTCTCGCATGTGCAGATTCTAAAGGCAATGAGAACATGGTCGATGACAAGCTTCGGAATGAAGACACGACGTGAAGGCACTCAAATGATGAAGATGATCGAGTTGCCGCTGACCATCATCAACACCGCAAGGATCTCACTTCATAAAGATCAAGACTTTCACGAGCATAACTCAAGGGGGAGCTTATGTTAAGGGGGAGTTTGTCAACACACTTCCTACATGAAACGGGGAGTTTGTTGGTACACTTTCTGCTTTCAAGACGTGAAGACTTTGAAGATCCTCCGACATTGAAGACTTGAATAGAAGTCAAAGACTTGAAGACACGAGAACTTACAAGAATGAAGATCGAGACAAAGCTACAGCCAGACAAAGCTACAGCCAAGGGGGAGTTTGTTGGTGCACTTATGTCTGTACTTTGTCTGTATTCGGTCACGATGTAAAACGATGTCTTTGTAGTCCTGTAAGTTTGACCAAGTCAACAATCCTCCGGTTTGACTTGGCAAAACAGTTAGAAAATAGTTGTAATATGGCTGGGTCGAAGGATGGTCATCGAAGGATAACTTAGATCCTTCGATGATGAGCTCGAAACATAAACATTCGACAGATGGACCACGAAGGATATCATCCTTCGTGGTACATGTGGATCATTCGAGCTATTTCTGGTCGACAGATGATCTTTCGATCAGTCTGTCTGATCCTTCGACCAGACCTGCTGTGTTGGGTATAAATACCCGTGTGTTATGTTCATTTCGAGAGTTGGACAGATAAGGAAAACAGAGAACACACACACACACTGTTAGAGAGTTTATAGAATACATCTGTAAACCTTGTGCTTGTAACTGGACCATTCATACGTATTAATACAGAGGTGTTAATCGGTGAACTTTGCGTGTCGTGTTTTTACGTGTTCTATCTCGGTTTGCTATCTCGGTTGGATTCCGCACAACTGGGTTGGTTTGTATACAAGGATTAGGCGACTAGATCCTCCCCTAGCCGGACCTACAGCAACATCGATTAGCCTTTTCTCAAAGCAATCACGTATGAAGTGATACTTAATTTCGATGTGCTTAGTCTTTGAATGCTGCACATGATTTCTAGTGATCTGTAATGCAGCAGAATTATCAACGTAAATAGGAGTAGTTAGGAATTCAAAACCGTAGTCGCGCATTTGTTGTTGGATCCATAGGACTTGGGAGCAACAACTTGAGGCAGCAATGTATTCAGCTTCGCATGTTGATGTAGCGACGCACGTCTGCTTCTTGCACTGCCATGTGACTAGGCGATTTCCCAAAAACTGACATCCAGCCGTTGTGGATTTGCCGTCGATTTTGCATCCGCCAAAATCAGAATCACTGAATGCGATCAAGTCAAAGTTATTATCCCTAGGGTACCACAGACCGGTGTCAGGGTAACCCTTCAAATAACGAAAAATCCTTTTTACAGCTGCAAGATGTGAGGCCTTCGGGTTGACTTGATATCTGGCAAGTAGGCACGTTGGGTACATTATATCTGGTCTTGATGCTGTGAGGTACATAAGAGATCCGATCATCGCGCGGTAGTATGAGGGGCTAACAGCTTCACCCTTCAAGTCTGGAGTAATTCCGTGATTTTGCGGCAATGGGGTACCGATGGGCGTTGCATCAGACATCTGGAACCGGCTCAAGATGTCACCAACATATTTAGTCTGATGGATGAATATCCCAGACTCAGTTTGTTGTACTTGTAGGCCCAAAAAGAAAGTCATTTCCCCCATAGCACTCATCTCGAATTTATCCTGCATAATGCGCTCGAAATTCCTACACAAAACATCATTAGTAGAACCAAATATAATATCATCAACGTATACCTGTACCAGTAGAAGATCTCCATCTTGTTCTTTGATGAAAAGAGTACAATCGATAAGACCTCTGCGAAATCCATTCTCCAGCAAATAATTAGATAAGGTTGCATACCAAGCTCGCGGTGCTTGATGTAGACCATAGAGAGCTTTGTTGAGCAACCAAACCCGATCGGGATGGATAGGATCTTCAAAACCTGGAGGCTGTTCGACGTACACCTCTTCTTCCACCACACCATGTAAGAATGCACTTTTGACGTCCATCTGGTATACCTTGAAACCTTTGAATGAGGCATAAGCCAGAAAGATCCGAATTGCTTCTAGACGTGCAACAGGTGCATACACTTCGTTGTAGTCGATCCCTTCTATCTGACGAAAACCTTGAACGACTAGCCTTGCTTTGTTTCGAATAACGATTCCACGGTCATCCTTTTTGCATTTAAACACCCAACGGGTACCAATCTTCTTGGAACCAGCAGGTTTCTCTACGAGTTTCCAGACACCAAGCTTCTGGAATTGTTGCAGTTCTTCCTGCATTGCTTCAACCCATGAGCTATCTTTCAAAGCTTCTTTCCAAGTTCTTGGCTCTTCCTGTGAGACATAACACGCGAAAGACCAATCATTTTGTTGACCAGATTCTCGGATAGTTGCATACAAGCCTGCATTGTTGTTGTTTCGCAACATGTTTCTTGTTTGAACGCCACTTTGTACATTTCCGATGATGTTTTGTTGAGGATGGGTATTGTGAATCCTTGTTTCTGGATTATCTTGAACTGGAATATTTGTACCCAGATTGTTGAGATTGAGATCAACAATCAATTCAAGGCCCGGAATAGACGAAGAGGATGATGCAGTAGCTTCAGCTGTTCTAGGGACATCCACTGGCGGTGTACCCTCTGAAATACCATGTACTGCTGTCGTTGGAGCTTCTTGATCTGCATCGAGAAATTCATCATCCTCTGAAGATTCGTTCAATTCGGTAGCGTCGTGAAAATCCTCATTGTCGAGAGCATTATTGTTCACTGAAGATGGTTCTTGATTGACAATAATGGGACGAACCAACGGTGAATCTGTTGCATTGTCACTCTCGAAAAACATCCTAGCCGCAGCATTTTCTTCAACGGCTTCAACATTGATCGAATTGAAAAAGTCATCGTACTCAAACATCCAAGGCTGACCAGGATTTCTAACTGGCAAAGTGTGCCTTTGTACTCTGACTTCAGACCATTCCTCGACCCTTTTAGTCTCTAGATTCCAGACTCTTAAGTTAGGGGTGGAGTACCCAAGAAAGTATCCATCAATTGCTCTTGCCCCAAACTTTCCATTAGGATCGATTATAGTGCACGGAGCTCCAAACGGTTCAAGATATGACAAATCTGGTTTCCGTTTGTTTATAAGCTCAGAGCAGGTCTTGTTGTGCCTTTTGACTGTAAGGACTCGGTTCAACGTATAACATGCAGAGGACACAGCTTCAGTCCAGAATGGAATGGGCAGCTGCGATTCTACCAACATTGTCCTAGCAGTCTCGATCAATGTGCGGTTCTTACGTTCAGCGACGCCATTTTGTTGAGGAGTGTAAGCTGCACTAAATTCGTGAAGAATACCTTTTGACGTGCAAAACTCCGCCATGGCATGATTTTTGAATTCAGTACCATTGTCGCTACGTATCCGCCTAACCTTCAAGTTATAAAGATTCTCAATCTGTATGATCAAGTTTTTGATAATACCGAAGGTTTCGCTCTTGTGTGCCATGAACGCCACCCAAGAAAATCTTGAATAATCATCAGTTATCACGAGGCAATATTGATCATTCCTAATACTTTTGTGCTTGACAGGACCGAACA
Source organism: Helianthus tuberosus (assembly GCA_030545235.1). Taxonomy (NCBI): domain Eukaryota; kingdom Viridiplantae; phylum Streptophyta; class Magnoliopsida; order Asterales; family Asteraceae; genus Helianthus; species Helianthus tuberosus. Next base: position 9,972,439 of record CM060354.1, on the reverse strand, counting down.
AATCCATGTGCAAACGTTCAAGAGGAACAGCCACCGTGTTGATCTTCTTTGTAGGGTGTCGCTTCTTCGTTTGTTTTCCTTTTTGGCATGAAACACAGACGTCTTGAAGATGAAAGTTTTTAAGAGGAACACCATTCACCAATTCATTTGACACCAAATGATTCATTTTGCGTAAGTGAATGTGACCCATTCGTCTGTGCCAAGAGATTGTGTCTTTTTCTGTGGCTTTGGAAACGAAACAAGTTGCTTGTGCAGACGTTGTGATAGCTTGGCTCATATCAAGGACGTACAGATCATTTATCCTTGGAGCAGATAAGAGAATCCATTCTTTCGGAATTTTGAAGCCGGGTTTCAGCACATAACATCCATTTGCATCAAAGTGTACTGAGAACTGCTTATCACAAATTTGAGAAACACTAAGAAGATTGTGATCAAGTTGTTGTACGAAGTTGATCTTATCAAAGCTAACAACCCCGTTGGAAATCATTCCTTCACCCGTAATATATCCGCCTTTATCTCCAGCAAAAGCAACATAACCTCCTCTAATAGATTTGACGTCGTAGAGAAGCTTCATGTCGCCTGTCATGTGCCTGGATGCCCCACTATCAACAATCCAATGACTACTGATAGTTCCTCCTGGAACACCCTGCACATGAACTCACATACTTAGTTGGAGATGGGGACCCAAGCCATTGTGGTCTTGGGTCTTCCATTTTCATCAACAACAATAACTTCTATTCTTTGATGATTTGAAAATTGTGATGGTCCCCCTGAATTTGTGGTTATTTTAGGTTTCCATGTCTGTTGTAATTTACCAGTTTGATTGTTTGAAAATTTAACTTCGTGATTGTTAGAAGTTTTTGAAAATTTTGAACTTTCTGGTTTAACTGGAACCGTTTGTTTTTGAACCACATCAGTTTTAAGTGCCTTTTCAATCACCTTGACTTTTTGGCGTTTCTGTTTCTTTTCCCTTTCTCTTACAAGTCGGGGATCTTGTTTTACAGACACAGATCGCTTTTGGTGATTGCGTTCACGGGGATCATCTTCTTTGGCTTTTAATTTATGAAGATACGGGCAATTTCTGACAATGTGCCCAATTGTACCACATTCAAAACATGATCTTCGTTCAACAAACCCCGAAGTATCATGTGATCGTCTTGCCGATGATGAACTTTGTGATCCCGAGGTACTAGGTTTTGAACTACTTGGTTCATTCCTTTTCATCACTGTTGCCTTTTTGACAAAATCTAAGTTAGATTGATTTTCAAATGTTGCAATTTTGTCCGTTCCCTTAGATTTCACAAAGTTCACATTCCTTTTCTTCTTCTGATTCGGCTTCCTTTGAATTTGAGTCGGTGTTTTACCTTTTGGTTTGGCATGATTTTGCTGTTTTTGCACTGTTGGTAATTTCTGATTGCCAAATTGTTTTCTAACTTCAGCCTTTGGGATAGGAGGGCACTGTGTTACTGTAACACGTGATCCTGTTTTTCCCAAAAACTTACTTGTTGAATTTTCAAAGACTTTACTGATTAAGGATTGATTAACGTTCTTAATAGGAATTTCTTTGTCAGAATAGATTTTATCATCACCAACAAGAGTGTACAGCAAATCCACACTTTCCGACCCTTTTTCAGACGAGGACTCGATTGCAACAGTCTTAGCGGGTTTTGCAGGAGGATCACACAGAATATGATTCTCAAGAGGTATGTCCTCTTCGTTTATCACCGCATCAGACTTTGCTGAATCAGTATCATCAGACTCATCATCAGAAGAATCAGCATCCTCAATCACAACTGGAGGATCCTGATTCTGTTCAGCAGTTACAAATGTATCTGCTGACACATCTGAATCTGACGATACTTCTTTCTTGTATCCGAGTCCTGCTGCAAATTCATTAACATCTAGAGGAACAGATGGTTCAAAGAAAGTTCTATCCTCCTCATCAGGCATGGCATCATAATTGTTTCTCACGGGTGGTGGACATTTCTTGTAACCTATGCATGTGACATCCCGTTTCTCTTTCTGAACATTAATGATGTGATCCAACACATAGCTAGAGCTCAAATAACTGTCTAACTTGAGTCGGATCGCCTCACTTTCTGTTTTAACACAGGCCATTTCCTTTTGCATTACCTCAAGACGAGTTATATAAAGGTTAATGTCAGTTTGTTTTCTGGAAACCATTTTTGTCAGCTCTGTTTTATCTTTCTTTAACGTTTCAATTATTGACTTAAATTCCTTTTCATGGTTTTCATAAAACATGTTGGCTTCTGTGCACTTGGAAAGATCAACGGTCAACTTTTGATTGTGGATGAATGTCACATCATATTTCTCTTGCAAAGCCTCGTGTTTGCTTTGCAATTCACACCACTTATCATTCAAAGAAACATGTTTGTCTTGCAAGTCAAACAAACTAGCTTGTAAAGCATCATGTTTGCCTTGCAACTCAGACATGTTTGCATCCAAATCAGCACATTTAACATGCAATCTATCACAATTATCACAGATATCAGCAGTGGGTTCATCGACACATACCTGACTTGATGAACTGTCGACATTAGCCATAAAGGCTGAATGGAGAGAAGACGAAGAATAGGCAGCTTGATCCACCAAAATAGATCTTCTTTGAATTCCTGCTGTAGCTTCTTCCAATAGTTCATCAATATCTGCATTAACTGACGCAGTTGATGTGTCATCTTCCTGATCATTCCCTGAACTCGAGGACTCTTCATCTGAACTTCCACTGTAACCGGAAGATTCACTACCATTGGTGGAAGATTCTCCACCACTGGCGTGTTTAAGATCCTTGACAACTTCAGCAAAACAAGCTGTTCCATCTGGAGCATCATTTCCCAACTGGATTGACCAATCACAGCCTTCATCTACTTGAACCACAAGTGCCTGGTTGGCATTAGATGGTCCTGCTTGACTCTGGTTGTTGACAGGCACCAGTGTGCGCTCGTTGTTCCTTGCTTGGTTCTGATTTGCCCTGTTGCCTTGACCTCTGAAAGGATTTTGGTTTCCATGTTGAGATGGCCTCGTACATTCACGTTTGAAATGACCACGTTCACCACAATTGAAACACTTGACAGCCTGTTTATCAAACCCATACTTGGTGTCTTTCTTGCTTTCCAAGCTGGTTCTGCCAGTTCTCTCCATGAAATCTTTTGCTCGCCTAACAGCACTGGCAAAGGCCCATTTGATGTCCATCATCTCCATCTCCTCTTTATCAATCTGCTGATAGTCTTCTTGTGTCAGATTAATGTTGCCAATCTGACCTTCCACTAATCCACAGTATGCGCTCACCAAAGTGTTTAGCAGCTCCATGTGTTCCTTTGCTACTTCCACACTGACTTTAGAAAAGCTTGAGGTGTCGAGCCGTACTATATTTGGCTTTGATTGCTGACCAGCAGATGATGTGCTTCCATAACACGCTTGCTGTTGAGGAGGAAGTGGATTCCCATACATGTCGGTTTGGCCGGTAGATTGAGGAGGAAGAGGATTCCCATACATGTCTGTTGATCCGGTAGAGCGAACAGGTAAAGGATTTCCGAACATATCAGTTGGTCTGAGAGGTCGTTGGCTTTGTTGTTGTGGTACTGATTGAGGGACTGGTTCCAGCAGATTTCCATACATGTCTGTCTTTGGAAGGACCGGAACTTGGATAGTATTGCCATACATATCAGTGCTAGTCACAAACGCTGTTTGAATTGGAGCATGCGAAGAAGGTTTCGTAGAAGTGCTAGAAGTTCCATAATACATTTCAGGATTTTGTGTCACGGGAACTCTTTTTGCCTTGAGAGTTTCTTCCTGATTCTTGTTTTCCAGGATTTGAACAAAGTCATTGAAGCTTGTTGTAGCTAACGTGCCATTGTACTTCATGATTTCCAAGAAAGTATTCCATTGAGGTGGCAACGCATCTGCAAACCTTTTAACAATCTCTGCTGAAGCTGTAACAACCCCAAAATTTGCTAATTCAGTCAGCAAATGATTAAATCGACTTATCAAATCACCCAACGACTCATTCTCCATACAAGTAAAACCATCAAACTCTTTCTTCAGCAGTTCTTTTCTCAATTGACGTGTCGCTTCATTTCCTACGCCCCTTGTCTTCAGCGCGTCCCACAACCTCTTTGTCGTCTTGTAACTGACAAATTGATGATAAATATCTTTACTCAACGCCTGAGTAAGAATGGCATATGCCTTCTTTTCCAAATCATAGACCTTCTTCTGATCTTCCGTAAGATCTGCAAACGTAGCAGCAGATGATGCGGCAACCTCTATTGTTTGATCGAAATCTGTAATGAACCGCAACCACAATTCTGTATTTTGACCAAGAACGTATGTATGAAATCTATCAATCCATCCTGGATATTCATATAAGTGCATCAACTTTGGAGGCCGATTCAAACTTCCGGTTTCGCTCTCGCTTAAGAGAATGCTTTGAATACTTGGAGTTTGATTTGATACGAATGCCCATTGACCGGTAGAAGTTGCATTAGAAGATACCGGTGCGGGAGACGGAGTACCAAAATACATATCTGTATTTACCAGAGTATTCCACCTTGGATTCATTTTTGATCAAGAAAAATAAGAACCTGAAAATCACAAACTTGTTAAGCATAAACAGACTAAGGATCGAAAGATCAAAGCTTGTTCGAAGGATCAACAGTGTTCGAAAGATCACTGTTGAGTTTCGAGGAAAGATTTCGAAAGACTCTCCACTCGAAGGATCCTTGTCTTTCGAAAGACTCTCCAATCGAAGGATCCTTGTCTTTCGAAAAAGAACTGTAGATCGAAAGATGTATGCTTCGATATGATTCCTTGGTTCGAAGGATGATGATCTATCGAACCTCCACTGATCGAAAGATGGTCTTTCGACTTCGAAGGATATCTTTCGAACGGTTCTGACACAGTTGACAAAGGATGACAGGTTGGTGAAAAAGTTGATGGGTTGGTGAAATCTTTCGGCAGAGGTATGGTCAGACCATGATTTTCTGCCAAAATCAGATTTTGAACCAGTAAAATATTACCAAATATTACCAAAAATCAAATGATCAACCCAGAAACCCGTACCGGAGTATGCCGGAATTTTGGCCGGAAATGACCAAACAACTTAAAAACAAGTTTTCAAGTTACCCAACCCGTCTTTTAACACACCCGGTAAGTTTAGACACGTTTTTACGACAAGAAATACGAGAAAATCAGTAAAAACGGATGCTAAAAACAGTGAGTTTTATCCAAACACTCCAAAGTCTTGTAAAAACCCGGTTTTTAACAAGGAAAAGAGCCACGGCTCTGATACCACTTGTAGGTCCCTCGGAGGTTGAGGTTTAACCTATTCCTTGTTATGTCTAACACACTAGCGAGTGCGGAATCCAAGCTAGCATGCAAACCGAGATAGAACAAGCACAAACACAACACACAAACTTCAACGATTAACACCACTTGTATTAATGCGTATGAAAGGTTCGGTTACAATGCAATGTTTACAAATCAGTTTTGCAAACTCTCTCCTAGTGTGTGTGTGTTCTGAACAGAATGCTCTCACTTCTCTATGTGTCTAACTTTCGAACTCACTTGTCTAACTAACTGAAGTGAAAACAACACATGGGTATTTATACCCGAACACAGCATGTCTGGTCGAAGGATCAGATTGAATGATCGAAAGATCATCTGTCGACCAAGAACCCATCGAAGGATCACATATACCACGAAGGATGATATCCTTCGTGGTCTATCCTTCGAAGGTTATCTTTCGAGCTCATCGAAGGATCTAAACTATCCTTCGATGACACATCTTTCGACCCAAACATCTTTCAACCATTGTCTAACTGTTTGACCAAGTCAGACCGGAGGATGGTTGACTCGGTCAAACTTACATCAATCTTACATCAAAGGCATCGTTTTGTATCAAGACGAAATACAGACAAAGTACAGACACAAGTGCACCAACAATGATAAATATATAAAAGTTAACAGTTAGCTGAGGGTTTGGGGCCAAAATATTAACTAAAGGCAGTGAGCCGAAATATAAATGATACTGAACAGTCGCCAAGGCCAGGGTTAGGGGCAGACCATGGCCAGACTATGGGCAGGTTAGAACCGGGTCAGACTCTAGAACCAACCTTTGAGAAAAAACGAAAATCAAAATACTAGTAGTAGTGATCTCGTGTTGTGTAGTGTTGAAGCAAGTTACATTATTAAACAATACTGAAAGGAATAGAATCTCCAACATAGTGACAAGAAGGAATTGAAATTAATACACATCATAGTAGTTACAGTTCCTTGCATGATTCGAAATGTTATTGTCAATTGAAACGTACTACTTTCACAACCATACCCAGGAAGACCACTTAGAATTTTGGGTTCTGATTGTAAAGCATTCGTTTCTTCGGCTTAAAGATATACCTGGAACCATATATCGAGTGATACACGTCCACCAGAAGAGCATACTGCAATTTAGCATATAAAATAACAGGCACAGCAGCCGCTACACTAATAACGATTGGTACCCAGATCAACTTGTTATGATAAAGCACAAAGAAGCTGAAGCTGAAAGCAATCATCATGGTCATTATAGAGAGGAAAAGTGTTGCTAAACCTATCATAAGTTTTCGGGGTAATGGTTCAAAGAAATCTTGTTCATCATAACGAGAAGTCACGATAGATAAGAACATGAGGATTGATGCTGAAGAGAAGATCAAAGAGATAGCATCTGATATGACAAATGCAATGAATATCTCTTTGCGGATAAACATAGGGAAACCATTCTTTTGATCATACCCACCCGGAATCGAAAAAGCTACTCCAAATACTATGGTGGCTATAAGAGCAGCAACCACCATGCACTGATTAGCAGTTGCTCTCATCCACTTTTCACCCCTGGAAACTAGTTCTTTATGATTCTCAGTGAATAATTCACGTGGTGTTTTGCCAGCTGCATTCTTCCTTTCTCTATAAGAAGGTGGGATCATAGCCTCTACTTCCTACATTACAGTACCAAATTAGTAGTATCCTCTGTTACAACCAAATATTTCAAAATACGTAAAGCCTTAACTTATGATGTATGTTGTCGTGTTTAAGAAAGAACAATTTATTAATTGACACATAAGCTGATGATGAGAAAATTACCTTGAACCATAGCAATTCCCAATGCATTTGAAAAGCGACTCCTGATACATCATGAAGTCGATTTTTTTCAGCGTTCTTCCCAACTAGGTGCAACATATTATTTCCTTCTGGATCTTTTAGAGGAGTTATCAAGTCTTTCATAGACCCTATCTCATGTAATAGATTGTAGATACTCGCATGACGATGAGAGACAGCAATGTGAAATATGCTTTGGTTATTATCATTTACCTTCCATATGAGATCAGGACACTGACGAATGAGCTCCACCACAAATTTGGTGTTGCCCATTTCTGCAGCAACAAATAGCACTCGGGAAGAGTGTGTTCGCTTCCCATCCTTCGCAATCAGGTTTCCCTTTTCATCTTTCTTCGCTGGGTCAGGCGGCCCTCTAAGTTTTTTATCAACATCTTCCTTAGGCATTTCTAATATATTTTCCCAAATTATTTTAAGCAATTGCATGGCTTCACTTTCGCTTTCCTTCACATGTACTCCGAAACCTATACACAATAAGTGAATGAAAAAAGTAGATTGTGAGAGTTGTGCATAATTAAGCGTACGTAATATTCCATAGATTCGCAACGAGTGACGTATAATAAATATTAGCTAACAAGCGGAGGTAATTACACGAGTTTATGGTTCCCAATGGAAAATGTGGATCTCTATCAATAAATGCATAAGGCTTTCGAGCCAAAACTCCAAGTACATCATCAGTTTGTGCAAGTTTCTTGTCATCTTTCAACATTTTTAATGCGATATCTACCAACAAAAATATGATCATCACTTACTGAGGTGAAAACAATATGATAAGTAAAAACAAATTATCCATGAGTTTAAACTAGGGCTGTAAACAAACCAAACGTTCGGCGAACAGTTCGTGAACCGTTCGGCGGGAAGTTCGTTTGTGTTCGTTCGTTTATTAAACAAACGAACATGAACAAGAAATTTCGTTCGTTTAGTTAAATGAACAAACATGAACAGAGGCCGCGTTCGTTCGTTTATGTTCGTGAACGTTCGGTAACGTGTTCACTTGTGTTCGATAGTTCATTAGTGTTTTTAGTTTTTATATTTATTTAAATATATCAAAATTCTGACAAATTAAATATCTGATAAGTGGGAGTGTATTATAAATTCTGTTCATGAACTATTATTTGTGTTCGTTTGTTTCCATTTGTGTTCATTAACATTAATTTGTGCTTATTTGTGTTCGTCAACATTCGTTGCCTAAAATTAACAAACAAACACAAACTAACACGAACAAGTTCATTTCCTTAACAAACGAACACAAACATAAAATCTCGTTCGATAAGTGTTCGTGAACGGTTCGTGAACACATATATTTTTTAACAAACGAACACGAACAAGGTCTTGTTCGTGTTCGTTTGGTTCGTTTACAACCCTAGTTTAAACTGTGGATATATTAAAAATACAAAGCTGTGCCGACCTTCAAATAGTTTAAACTTTATAAGAAGAACCAAAAATCTCTCATTATCCACAAAATATAAGCAGATTTCTGTTATATAAGCAACTTTGTGTAGGGGTAATCTTGGCGGGTCATGGATATGGTTAAAAAACGGGTTTGAACGGGTCAACATTTATGTTATTTATGTCAAATGCTTTTAGTGTTTGTTTGTTGAGTCAAGTAGTTAAGTAGTGGGTCAAATAAACAAGGGATAGTGTAGGTGTTTTAGGAGATAGTGTGCTAGTTTATTTAGAGTTTATTTGTGTAAACTTTGTTATCAATGAAAGGTGGGTTTTTAAGTAGTAAAATATTCTTGATGTTACGAGCATGGGAGATATCAATCTGCTAACTCCATTAGGATCAATATGAAATTTCAAGAGTGTGAGGGTCATTTTTGGTTTGAAAACAATTTTTTTTTTGTCGAACAGGGTTTGGAAGTAAAGTTTGGTTGTGAAAAACGGAATTAAGGTGATTGATGGAAATATGGTAATTGCTCGTAGAAATTAAAGAAGCGTGGATCATTGTACAAGGTGGCGGTACATGTTGATGGAAGTATGGCTGTCCAAGTTAAGCATGATTAAGTCTGGTTCGTTGAGTCTAGGGCAAAAGAAGGTTCATTTTGCAAGTGTGAAGCCCTGGTGCTAAGGTGATTCAAGTTGAACGTGGTCAGCATATTAAAATAGGCCAGGGGTTTGGTAATAGTGAAAGCACCAACCGAGTTCTTGGTAAGTTCCAAAACATCGTTGGGTCTTAAGAGCGTTTTTGTCCGACTAACACAGGGAATACTTGTTGAGTTTGGAGAGTGCTAATGGTCCTCGATGTATCTCTCGATCCGGTGGAGTGTCCAAGTCGGTTGAGACGGAGGATGGGTCGTTGGCGGGATTAGTGACGGTTGGGCCTAGTATAATTGATGGGTTGGGGCTCAAGGGAGTTTCAATTGGCTTTGCAGGTAACTGATAAAGAGGGCCGCTAAAACTAGGGAAATTTGGATTTGAAGTCTTAGCTTATTCTTGGGAACTAAAGGCTCGGAAAATTTGTACGTTTTGAAGATTAACGGAGAAACAATGATATAGGGTTAGCTTGGATGGCATTTGTGGATTGCGCAAAGTCTCCGAGTGGGTGACTGTTGGGCTAGTAGGCGTTTGGCAGCCCAAAACGAGTTGAGACAGCCAATACTAGTTTGGTTTTTCTTCCCATTTGGTTAACTTGTTGATTAAGTTGGTTTGAAAATAAGTAGTACGGGCTATTTGTCAAAAGGTTTGGTAATATTATGAATAATAATAATCTGTCACTTATGGAGGTAGTTCATACTTTGGCCAAGTTTAGAAGTTATATGTGTGTGTATATATATGTTTGTGTGTGTTTATCCATATATAAAAAAAATATAAATTGAATTCGAATTTCGAATCGAATCGAATTGAAAATCATAAATTCGTATTCGATTCTAGTTCGATTACTGGACTCGTATATGAATCAACTCGAATTCAAACATTTTTAATCGAATTCGAATCAACTCGAATTTTGAATTTTGAATTTTCGAATCCGAATCGAATTCTGAACACCCCTACACACACTCTCTCTCTATCTATCTCAATCTCATTTCTCTCGTTAAATATCTTCTATCTATAAACCTAGATAACTTCATGGTGGTGCTTTATTTGTGGTGGTGTTTTATGTCTCTTAAGGTGGTGGTGGTGGTGGTGGTGGTGGCGGCTGATGGTGGTGTTTGTGGTGGTGAGGGGCGGCGGTGGTGTTTGTGGTGGTGAATGGTGGTGTTTGTGGTGGCGAGGGGCGGTGGTTTATGTGGTGTTGGATGGTGGGGTTTTGGTGGTGAAGGCGGCGGTGGTGTGAGTGGTGGTGAACGAAGGTGCTTGTGGTGACTATTAGAAGAAGAGATATAAGTTAGATCTTATATTACATTAGATATATTATATGCTTAGTATTATTTCATAATTATGTAACATATATCATAGGTAGCGACGGTTACGAGGGTCTCTTCATAACTCGTATATATATCCTGTATTATCACACATTTGTATTTACCGATTCTAATCAAGAACAGTATATTCGTTCTCTTTCAATATCAAAACCCTAAAACAAATCATATCGATTCCAACAAGTGGTATCAGAGCCATCACCGATCCACATTCCATATTCGTTCAAATCATTCAAGCAATCACACAATCTCTAAATACAGAAGATACAAAATATTGCATCAAATGGTGGAATACATACTCAAATTCCAAAATTACTTGGACAGAATTATTTTCACTGGCATATACAAATGAAAGTTTTATTAGAATCACAAGATCTGTGGTCAATCGTCGAAGAGGGATACAATCAACCGGCATCTGGGGCATCCGAAAGTGATCAGAATGCATACAAAGAGAACGTTAAGAAAGATAAAAAGGCACTGCATATTATCTTTCAGGCGGCAAATGATATGGTGTTTGAACGAATCGCAACATGTTTAACATCCAAGGAAGCATGGAATGCTTTACACAAAGCGTATAGAGGAGAACAAAGAGTAAAAATGGTAAAACTTCAAACCCTAAGATGTGAATTCGATGCCCTACGTATGAAAGAAAATGAATCAATAGAAGATTTCGTTAATAGAACGAATCGTAGAAAAAATCCTAAGAACCCTGACACGAAAATATGAATCCGTAGTTGTTGCCGTCGAAGAATCTAAAGATTTAAACAATATGTCCATTGAAGAACTACTCGGTATTCTTCAATCGCATGAATTACGTTTAAAACAATATGATGATGTGCCGATGGAACAAGCGTTTCAAGTACAGAGTAATAATTATGAACGTGCAAGACAATTCAGATCAGAAAATGCAGGAAGAGGACGTGGCAGAGGAAGAGGAAGGTTTAATGGTCAGATTAGATGCTACAATTGTCAGAAACTAGGGCACACTGCACGTTTCTGCAATCAAAGAAAGGATGAAAATGATAAAATGGGTAATGCACTCCTGCACGAAGAAGAAGAAACAAGTGACAGAAATGATGATACAATGTTTATGATCTTCAATGTAGAAGAAGTAACAAAGAATGATTGCTAGTATTTAGACAGCGGTTACAGCAATCATATGACAGGAGACAAAAGTCTGTTTATTACTCTCAATGAGTCTGAGAGAAGAGAAGTGAGAACTGGGGATAACAAAAAACTCGAAGTACTGGGATGTGGTGATGTAGCCATATCAATAAAGGGAACCGAGAAGAAGGTTCCAAATGTGTTTTATGTGGAAGGACTAAAGCATAACTTACTGAGTGTAGGACAACTAGTTCAGAAAGGATACGAAGTAAAGTTCAGTAACCGAGAATGTAGGATCAAAGACACAACAGGAGAAACTATAGGTGTCATTAAAATGACAGGAAACAAGATGTTTCCATTAAATCTGAGTCAAGATATGATACCTCGAGCATATAGTATGATCACACAAGATATGTCTATATTGTGGCATCGCAGATATGGACATATTAATTTTGATACACTATATGATATGGGAACAAACGAAGTAGTCAAAGGGTTACCCAAGTTACCGAAGCAACAACACAAACTGTGTGAAGGTTGCATGCTCAGCAAGCATGCAAGAAAGCCATTTCCAAAACTGTCTACATGGCATGCCATCAAACCACTGCAACTCATACATTCAGATATTTGCGGCCCCATGAAGACATTATCAATTGGAGGGTGTAGGTACTTTATTACTATCATCGATGATTTTTCAAGGAAAACATGGGTATACTTCTTAAAACTCAAGTCCGAAGCACTAAATAACTTCAAAACATTGAAAAGATTTGCTGAAAATCAAACGGATCATAAAATAAAGTGCTTAAGAACGGATAGGGGAGGTGAATATTGTAGCAATGAATTTCAAGAATTCCTTAAAGAAAGTGGAATCTAGCATCAACTCACTACAAGCTATACCCCCTAACAAAATGGGGTAGCCGAACGAAAAAAATAGAACAATTATGGAACTTGGGAGAATTATGGTGAAAATGATGAACATATCCAATGATCTATGGGCCGAAGCAGTAGCATGTGCAACCTATCTTTTTAAACCGAACAGTAACAAAGAAAATTCCAAACATAACACCCGAAGAAACTTGGAGTTGAAAGAAATCAAACATAGGTCATCTCAGAATATTTGGATGCACTGCATATGCCCAAATTCCAAAACAACGACGCAGCAAGTTAGATGACAAGACTGAAAAAAACAATATTCGTTGGGTACAGTGAACAAAGTAAGGCTTACAAACTTTATAATCCAATAACGAACAAAGTTATTATTAGTAGAGATGTTATATTTGATGAGAATCAAGTGTGGAATGGAACCGAGTCATACAAACAGGGAACATACATTCAGCTGAATGATGCAGATCATGTTAGTCAAGATGAGCCGAGACATAATAGTGTGACAGCACCCGAAGATAGCAATCAAACAAATATTACAAACAACGATGCAACTATCAATGAACAAGGAGATGAAGAATACACATCTTCATTAGAAAATGAATAGTTAAGAACTAGAAGTGTTGCAGATATCTATCAGGAATCACAACCACTTACAAAAGCACAAGTAGATGATCTATATGAAAGAAATCAAGCACTGTATAACAATACTGTTGCAAACTTCGTCCTTTATGCAGATGCCGACCCTACTACCTACGATGAAGCATGTAAGGACATGAAGTGGAAAGATGCAATGGACAAGGAAATTGAATCCATAAAGAAAAATGAGACATGGGTATTAGTAGAACCTCCAAAAGATCAAAAGCCTATTGGAGTAAAATGGATTTTAAAACTAAATACGATGAACATGGAAATGTAAGCAAGTACAAAGCACGTTTAGTAGCGAAAGGATATAATCAGAAGTATGGAATCGATTATCAAGATGTGTTCGCTCCTGTGGTTAGATTTGATACTGTAAGACTTGTACTTGCTCTAGCAGCTCATTTCAGATGGCACTTACATCAAATGGATGTAAAGACTGCCTTCCTGAATGGAAAACTGAATGAGAATGTGTATACAGAACAACCAAAAGGATATATAAAAAAGGGAGAAGAACATAAGGTATGTCAACTTAAGAAAGCATTATATGGATTAAAACAAGCCCCAAGGGCATGGTATAGTAGGATAGACGGGTATTTCATGTCACATGGCTATGATAAGTGTGTGTATGAACATACATTGTACTTCAAACACTCCAAGAATACAAGAGTCATAATATGCTTATATGTGGATGGCCTTATCATAGCAAGTGACTCGCTAGATCAAATCAGACAATTAAAGGAGTCAATGAAAAATGAGTTTGAGATGACAGACCTTGGAGTGTTACACTACTTCTTGGGAATGGAAGTCAATTATAACAAAGGAAACATTACCCTATCTCAGCAAAAGTATGCAAGAAATTTACTGGACAAGTTCAATATGGGAAATTGCAATGCAATCTCAACACCTATGGAATATGGATTACGTCTAACAAAGGAGGATCCAGAAGAAGATGTTGATCAGAATCTGTATAGAAGTCTGGTTGGGTGTCTAATGTATCTAACAAACACAAGACCAGATATCATGTTTGCTGTTAGCAAGATAAGTCGTTTTATGGAAAGACCCAAAAGAAGTCACTGGGAAGCAGGGAAAAGAATTCTTAGATACGTGAAAGGGACAGTGGATCATGGAATAACATACTCAAAAGGAATCAAAGGGAAACTTACAGGTTGGGTGTCTAATGTATCTAACAAACACAAGACCAGATATCATGTTTGCTGTTAGCAAGATAAGTCGTTTTATGGAAAGACCCAAGAGAAGTCACTGGGAAGTAGGGAAAAGAATTCTTAGATACGTGAAAGGGACAGTGGATCATGGAATAACATACTCAAAAGGAATCAAAGGGAAACTTACAGGTTATAGTGATAGTGATTATGCAGGTGATATAGATGATAGCAAGAGTACATCTGGTTATGTATTTCATCTACGATCGGGTGCAATTGCATGGCAATCAAAGAAGCAAAAAGTGGTAGCATTGTCGTCAACGGAGGCAGAATACATCGCTTTGTCAATGGCGGGATGTCAAGCTCTATGGTTTAAGGGAATTCTCAATGATCTTCAAATAAACATGGATTGTCCACCAACAATTCATTGTGATAACAAATCAACTATATGTTTAGCAAAGGACCCAGTCTATCACGGAAAGAGCAAGCACATACGAGTAAAGTATCACTTCATACGTGATCTACTCAAGAATGATGAAGTTGAAATACGTTTCTGCTCAACAAAGGAACAAGCAGCAGATATCCTTACTAAAGCCCTGCAGCCCAAAGATTTCATGCGGATAAAGAACCTAATGAATGTTGGGGAGATCTGACTTAAGGGAGGATATTAGAAGAAGAGATATAAGTTAGATCTTATATTAGATTAGATATATTATATGCTTAGTATTATTTCATAATTATGTAACATATATCATAGGTAGCGACGGTTATGAGGGTCTCTTCATAACTCGTATATATATCCTGTATTATCACACATTTGTATTTACCAATTCTAATCAAGAACAGTATATTCATTCTCTTTTAATATCAAAACCCTAAAACAAATCATATCGATTCCAACAGTGACGAGGGTGGCGGTGTTGTTTCTGTTGGCGAGGGGCGATGGTGTTTGTGGGGTGAACGGTGGTGTTGGCGTGTTGCTGTTGTTGCTGAAAACCCTCCATGTTACTTACTTGTAAATAATATGTATAATCATTTTGTGGGTGGGTGTGTGTTAATTATAGGTAAACATCTTTTAATTTGAAACAAAAGATCCAAGTTTGTTTTCAATTTGAATTTTTGCCATGGTTTTTGATTTGGAACAAAAGATAAAAGTTTATTGTTCAAGTGATGGTGGTTGGTGTGTGTGAGAGGTGTTTAGGTTAAATATTTTTTGTTATCAATGAGAAAATAAAAGTAAAATAAATGATTGATTGGGAGTTTTTAAACTGCTGTTAATACAGTTTGTTTTGAGGTTGTTTACACGGTTGTAAATGATGTAATCCAAATGCAAGTGAGGATTTTTTGTGAATGCTTTTTCTTTGTTTTTGATGTCGACAAGTAGTTGTAATAACTGAATGTTCTTTTTTTGTGTAGATGAATAATGCTTGGTCTGGTTTTGGAGAAGATAAATTAGATAATGAAGATCAAGAAATGAAGACTTTTATTTGTATTATTGTAATGTAATTATGTATCAAAAACATGTTTTACATTATGTAAAATTCTTTTACGCCAATGCAAATCTGATTTGTTAAATATTTGTTTGTTTTGATGGGTGACATGTCTCTGATGTACTGTTGGACAGTCTAATAGAAGTACAGGGGTAGTCAAATTACCAAAGAACCTCTCTGACTAATTTTTGTTACTTTTTAATAATAAAAAAAAGAGTTAACTACCATTTTCGTCCATGTGGTTTGGTCACTTTGGCCATTTCAGTCCATTTTTCAAAAATGCGTCATTTTCCTCCCCGACGTTCTAGAAAGGTGCCATTTCAGTCCAAAAATCATAACCCAGTTAAGTCGGTTTGTAAATAAGGACTGATTGTGTAAATTTGTAACATAAAGGACCATTTAAGTAAAATGTATAAATATTTATATAATTATAAAATATATAATATATATATAATGTATACACACTCTCTTTCTACTCTCTCTCTATGCTCTGCAATCACCACCACCGCCGCCGGAACCGGAGCTCCGGTGGTCACCACCGCCGCCGCCGGAACCACCACCATCAACGTCATAACGACGAGAGAGAGAGAGAGAAGGAGGCGGGAGAGAGAGGGAGAAAGTCCGATGCTCTTGCAGAACTCCGACGGTCGTACAGGTGGTCCGTGGAAGTCCGTACAACTCCGATGTGAGTGTCGGCGACGCCTTCGAGCTCCGGCGATCGAAACAGAGAGAATGGATTGAGGATGTCGATGTATTTCTTTTATTTATAATCACATAACGCCTTTTTGATTCTTGTTTTGAAAGTTGTTAAGGTTTCCGAATTAGTACAAGATCAATGTATTCGGTTGCAAAAAGGGATTAGGTTCTTGATTGATTGTAAAAAGGAAACGCGGAACAATTCACTCACCGACAATCCAGAAAAGGAATGAAGAAGCAATCTCGTGAATGAATCTTGGCGGCAACTGTGTTTAAACGAAAAGAAGGAAATTTTGTTAATTATAATCAATCCATTTAAAAGGGAAAGTATGCGTACAGGAAAGAAAGGAAATGTTGGTTGTCAACTTACTGTTTTGGCGGTCAAACTTGTGAGAAGGATTTCAAATGTATGCTTGTCTATAAGGCGGCGGCAGAGAGAACCGGCGACCACCGGAGTTGAAAAACAGAGATGATGACCGGAGATGAAGATGATGTACGGCGTTGAACGGTGAAGAAGATGATGACAGGAGGTTAGGTTCGAGTGACCGGAACAGTGGTAGGAGAATGTGGTCGAACAAGTTGAAGGTGATGGTGTGGTGATGTGTTGAAAACAGCCGGAGATGATGACGGAATTTAAGGAGGGTGGTGGTTATGGCGGAGAACAGAGGTGGTTATTGAAATGTGTCGGAGGTGGTTCGTCGGAGTTGTTGCAGGTAGCGACGTCGGCGTCGGGGATTGTACGTTGGTGGTCGGCGGACACGGGTTCCGGCGGCGGCGGTGGTGACCACCGGAGCTCCAGTTCCCTCTCCCGGTGTGTATACATTATATATATATATATATATATATATTTTATAATTATATTAATATTTATACATTTTACTTAAATGGTCCTTTATGTTACAAATTTACACAATCAGTCCTTATTTACAAACCGACATAACTGGGTTATGATTTTTGGACTGAAATGGCACCTTTCCAGAACGTTGGGGAGGAAAATGGCGCATTTTTGAAAAATGGACTGAAATGGCCAAAGTGACCAAACCACAGGGACGAAAATGGCAGTTAACTCTAAAAAAAAGAAAACTACAAAACAAAATACCCCAACTAGGCTTGTTTCTTGTTTTGATCATATATATATATATATATAGAGAGAGAGAGAGAGAGAGAGAGAAAGGTTAACGTACATTACGGCTTAACGTACATCTCGTACGACAGGTAATTACGCACGTTCATTTTAAAATCACGCACGTTATAATTCAAAAATCCAAAATCACGCATGTTGAAACACAATAATCACGCATATTGAAAACATTAATCACGCATGTTATAGAACAAATCACGCACGTTGTTGTACGTGAAGCACGTTAAGCTGTAATGTACGATATACTTTCTCTCTCTCTCTCTCTCTCTCTCTATATATATATATATATATATATATATATATATATATATATATATATATATATATATATATATATATATATATATATATATATATATATAGGGAGCCGCTAAAATAGAAACCACCTCTAGTTGTAAGAACCGCGAGAACCACTCTCAACCAATCAGAATATAGGGTATTTTGGTCATTTACTACAAGTGTCTAATCTAGCTTTCTATTTTGTCTTCCCACTCTCTCTCTCTCTATCACTTCAAGTCAGACATTTCTCTCACCTCTCCCCTCTCTTAAAAAACACATTCCTTAAAAAAAACACAGAGCTTCAACACCCACTAATTTCTCTCTTTCTCTCAAAGTTGTTCAACACCCATCTTCCCTCATCTTAATTCACAGACCTCCGGCGGTGAAAGGCAGTTGTGGTGGTGGGGAGGCTGTTGATCGATGGTGAGCAGCGACGGTGTTGGTGGCTGGTGGAAAGGGGGTGACGGTGAATGGGTGGCTGGTGGAGAGGGGGTGACGGTGAATGGTGGCTGGTGGAGAGAGAAAGACTGGTATCGTCGGCGACGGGCTGACGGCAGCGCCGCTGTGAACAGCGGCGATCCTGGTCTCCCGACGAGCTGTGAATGTAGAAGATGACGATGTTTCAGCTTAGAGTTGTTGCTCGGGTCGACTTTGGAGGTTATGGGTTTTGTTGGTTCAAGAGTAGTTCATCAGATTCTTTGTTCGAGTAAGTTGCATATTCGGTGGATTTGATCTGTTGATTTTTGATATGTGGGTTTGATCTGATGATTTTTGATCTGTGGGTCACAAACAAGAATCTGATGAACTTTGTGGGTTTGATCTGTTTGATTTATTTGACCAGTAAACTATGTTCTTTGCTTTTCTAGTGATTTTTGATTTTCTGCTGAATTTTTTGCCTGTGTTCGTGTTTATCTAGTGATTTTGATCAGTGGACTTTTGTGGGTTTTGATTTGTTGGATGTGGGCGGCGATGATGCAAAAAAAAAAAAAAAAAACGCCGATTTTGATGACGATGGCGCGACAAGGACGGCGGAGGGTAGGTTTTTTAAACCTGCAACCCCACTTTTGCAGCCTTTTGATTATCCTTTAATCTGAGCCAAACCCCGTTTTTTCGAGATAGACTTTGTTTTGATGTTGTTGGTTTTTAATCCCCCCCCTAGTCGATGATGATAACGATATATCTGAGAAATCTCCCGAGTTTGCGATTTATGGGTGCGTTCGTTTTTGCGTAAAGAAGTTTTTGTAAAAAAAAAGTTAACCCGTAAACTTTTTAACGTAAAACGTAAAAAACGTAAAACGTAAAACGTAAAAAGTTTTATGTAAAACGTAAAAAGTTTTCATGTAAAACGTAAAAAGTTTTCATGTAAAACGTAAAAAGTTTTAAAGTAAAACGTAAAACGTAAAAAGTTTTACGTAAAAACGTAAAAAGTTTTTCCTAAAACGTAAAACGTAAAAAGTTTTTCGTAAAACGTAAAAAGTAAAAAGTTTAACGTAAAACGTAAAATTTTTAACGTAAAACATAAAACGTAAACATTTTTCTACGTAAGTTGTAAAACGTAAAAAACCGTGTGATAAAACGGCGCCTAAACAAGGGGCGTGAATGCGGCGCATAAAAACGCCGCGAAAAAAAAACGGGACGTAAAAAACGGCGCGTTAAAAAACGACGCTTGAAAAAGTCAAGCGTAAAAAACGGTGTGACAAAACGACCCATTAAAAATCGATGCGTAAAAACGGCATGCAAAAACCGGCGCGCAAAAAAAATCTGAAATTAAAAATGTTTTTAATAAAAAAATCTTTTTAAAAAATAAAAAGTAATATAATAAAATTAAAAAATAATATAATAAAACAAAAAAGTAATTAAAAAATAATAAAGACAAAAAGACAAAAAAAAGTAGTTATTTTACTAAACTACCCTTTTGGATTAAAATATTAAAGACATAATAAGACAAAATGTATTTAATATTAATTTTTGTTACTTTTAATCTCATCAATCCATCTTGTTGATCTGAAGGCTAGAAAGTGGTTCTCATGGTTCTTACAATTAGAAATGGTTTCCATTTTAGCGATCCCTATATATATATATATATATATATATATATATATATATATATATTAGGTTTATTTGTGAATAACCCTCTTAATTGTGAACACTAGTGAACTAATACCTGTCCCGTATGTTTCGGGTATCAGGTTTTCCCGTCGGGTTCGGGTTTTGTTCTCATCCCTATGGTCAGGATATGTTCAATCAGTTCACAAATACATTAGTGTTAACTCTAGGGATGACAACAAAACCCGAACTCGACGAGAAAACCCGATACCCGAAACATATGGGACGGGTATGGGGTCGGGTAATCGGGTATGGGATTTTGTTTTAAAAATTTGGGACGGGTATGGGATTTAGTGTTATACACGTTTACTCGACCCGATTATATATATACCCATTTACCCGATTCTATATACCCGTTAACCCGTTAAGATACTCGATATCAATTAGAGTTCATTTTTTATAAATTATAACACACTCGATGTGCTCTTTTTTGGTGAAAACAAACTACTGAAACTGAAATGGTGGATCAAGGATGGACATATTTTACTTGAATACATATTAGGCTTTTATATCAGAATTATATAACTATAATGAGTAAATTTCAAATTTCGTCCTTTATGTATGTCTAAAATATCAAAGTATGTCCTTTGTCTTTAATATCTTCAAGAAACATACTTAATGTTTGAAAAACCATTCAGGTTATGTCCTTTAGTCATAACACAATTAGTTTTCATGGTTAAAGTTGACTAAGTCAACCCCACATAAGGGTATTTTAGTCATTTTATCCTAAATATTATAATAAATTATCCTACCCCCACAACCACAACCACAACCCACCTGCTACCGCCACCGCCACCGCCACCGCCACCGATCTGCCACCACCACCACTTCACCTGCAAGTTTACTCTGCTCCAAACCAGTGTACGATCTCTATACGACGACGATTGCACCGATTTCATACTCCTCGTATAGTAAACAACTTAACAGATCGATCGAATTGATTGTAAAACCCTTATCTCCCCAAATCTATTTACAAAATAAAGGGTAGAAACAAAAAGATTTATCTAACAGACAATCGATCCCAACTGTTTTCATCTCATCAAACATACCAATAGCCAAATTAACAAACCTAACTCACAGAACCCAAAATATCAAAACATTATAAGTCTTCGCAGCTGAAAGGAACCCTTTCATCTCCATATCCTTCAAGAACCTAACTGCAGCCTTCACTTTCTTCAATCCAATCTACAACCAGCAAACACCGACCACCGTACAACTCACCGTCAACACTCAAAACTCCTCTGACCATCATCGTAACTACCGCCTCAGCCACCACTTCATTCAAACACCACCACCATCACCTGCAAGTCTCCGGTCATCACCTCATCCACCTTTCTACACCAACACCTCTGACCACTACCTTCGATCACCTTCATTCCCACTGCCGTTCTTTATCGTCATCAATCTGTCTCACATGATCCGAAAAGTGCTAATCGGATTCGGTTGATGCGTTTATGTGAGAATTGGGGGATTTGGAGGTTGAAGAAACCCTAGATCTGGAGAGGTTGTGGTTGTGGTCACCCTAGATCGACTCCTGCTACCGACCACCGTACAACTCACCGTCAACACTCAAAACTCCGCTGCCACTGTTGCCATAAAAGGAGGGGATCGACTCCTTTCTTCTTCTCCGTCTCTCTCTCTCTCTTCGATCTGTCCGATCTGCTCAGTAGGGGGTGTGGGTGTGTGTGGGCGACAATATCGGGAGACAGAGGAGGATCGGGTGTGAGTGTGGTCGCCGGAGAAGGAGCGACAGAGGGAGGGTGAGGGTTATGGGGGCTTGTCGGGGTAGGAGTGGTGGCCGGGAGATGGTGGTAGATGGTGGTGTCACCAGAAGTTAGAGAGAGAGTGGGGCAGGGAGAGAGTTTAGAGAGAGAGGGAGATGGTGGTAGATGGTGGTGTCACCAGAACTATATACGTAAATATATATAATATATTTTAATTGTTTTATTTATTACTTTTTATATTTATTAATTTGAGTAAATAAAGTAAATGACCAAAATACCCTTATGTAGGGTCCATTTGGTCATACTTAACTGTAAAAATTAACCTAGTTAGGGCTAAAGGACATAACCTGAATGGTTTTTCAAACATTAAGTATGTTTCTTGAAGATATTAAAGACAAAGGACATACTTTGATATTTTAGACATACATAAAGGACGAAATTTGAAATTTACTCAACTATAATTGTTTTGGTTCTTTTGAATATGTATTGGTTCAGGTATTACCTTAGCTTCTTTTGACTACGTACTGGTTTAAAAAAATGAACTCTAATTGATGGTAGTAGCGTACTAGCCTATGATTTTTATCACGTTCCAGCCTTTTGTATTGGCTTCAAACTCGGCATACATTGATTTTTACTCGTTGATATCCGATGGTTATACCCGATACCCGAACCCCTGAGCATACCTGAAATCCGTGGGTATGCCCGACACCCGATGGGTTTTGGGCCCGGTATGGGACCAATTTTGTAACCGGGTATGGGGTTGGGATTAGCTATACCTGCCCCATACCCATACCCATACCCATACCCGTCTCATTGTCATGCTTAGTTAACTCTAGAACCCACCTTATAAGTGAACTAAAAAAAATAGGGAACCAAGAAACCATGAGTAAATATATAAAAAGAAACTCATTAAAAGTAACTTTTTACAGCAAAAATTTCATTTTACACAATTTTATCGGAGTTTCTCATATAAACACGTATAAAAATCGTTTTTATAAATAATTAAAAATAAAAAAAAAGTTTAAAAACAGTTAGAAAAAGATAAAGAAAAATAATTTTTTACAAAGATTTTTTTTTTTAATTTGAACGACTCATACAGATGCCGCAAGCTCAAACATAAAAAAATAAAAAGTTGTGTAAAAACTGTACATGTGAAAATGAATCTTTCATGAGTTTTTCACATATGAAATCCCATGTTTCCCTATATTTTTTTTGGTTCATTAACTTCCCAGTTTATATATATTAACAAAAAAATGGGTGAATAATGAAACACCCACCGACAAAATTACTTACCGAAAAGATCAGCCTCAATGCATTTCAATAGGACCCAACCTCGATTCTCAGTCGTCCAATTTTGACCAGTCATATTTTTAGAATTATCATACAAATATTCCACGGTGTCATGGTTACCAAATAAAGCTGCGATGTAGAGTGGCATCATTCCTCCACTACCTGGCATTGTTAGTAATTTCGTGTTCTTATTCACTAAAATCTCAGCCAATTTCTTGTTCCCAGCTACTACTGCCAAACATAGGGTTGTGTTACCACTTTTATTTTGAAGCTCTAGATCCTCCGGATCCATTATTTTCACAAGTTCTTCCACGAACTTGGTGTTCTGGGCTGATACTGCAATATGAAGTGCCGTTTCATGATTTTCTGTGATGCTAAACCGTACCAACTCTTGTCGTTGAGTTAGGATGGCATTTGCAGCTTCCCAATCTCCATTAATTGCAGCATTATATAGAGGAACACATATTTTGATGTAGTCTTGTCTTCCTTTAAATAATTAAGAACTCATGTAAATAAGTGAAAATATTTTGTTCTAAAGTTATTTAGGTGAAAGACAAGTTATTAATTCGAAAACTACAAAAAGGTCTATAAAGGAAAATCATGAAAATATTTAGTTTTTTTAACGAGGAAACTAACAAAATAGTCGATCTTGACTTTTTCTACTACCAATCAACTAGAGATTCCAATCACGCTACACAGATTGGATCCTTTAGCACATTATATTCAATCATTTTGACGAAGCGGGTCATAGTGTTACACCAAGAACCCCACGAAATAAAGTGGCACTGATTAGTGTATTTTATATATAGCTAATTGTATTCCAACTAAAGCTATTCAATAAATACACTAATACAATTGATTTTTTTTATTTGGTTCAGTATTATATTTTACGAGTAAAGATCCTGTACAAAGTATCTTATCGTACGAAACGTACGAATGACATGGAAAAGTAAAAAACGCGGTGTCATTTTCGTAATTATTTTACTCGTAATTACACTACAAGATCAAATTTACCCTACAAGATCATTTGTAGAGTAATTATGATACTCTACAAAATTACCCTATAAGATCAAAATTATCCTACAAGATCATTTCACAAAATTACCCTACAAGATCATTTGTAGAGTAATTTTGATAATTTACAGACGAGTAAAATAATTACGAAAATATCACTGCATTTTTTTTTTACTTTTCCACTCCGTTCGTACGTTTTGTAGGATAAGGTACTTTGTATTTGATCTTTTTTGTATATTTTATAGTTTAGGAAGAGTATGACCTTAAGACATTGTAAATCCTTATCTCTATTATAATAAATAATTTCAATGTCACGTGTAATTATTAAAATTAGTTTTTTTTTACGTCGCGCATTGCGGCGAAACTAAGTAAATGATAATGTAAAACAAACGTGATTTGAAAATAAAGAATGTTGTTTGGAAAGCCAAACCATTAGAACGATTTAGTTTATTATCGTACAGTTTTATGATACCAAATAAATATTTTATTTTGAGTACAACTTCGTTTTTAACAGAACTTATAACAGAATGTCAGGGGAAAAATTAAGAAGTATCAAATTAATCGATAAATTAATATATGTTTTAAAAAAAGAAAAATCAATTATTAAAAAATGGTTAAGGAAATATATGTTTTTAAAAAAGGAAAAAAATTAAAAATATGTCATTAAAAGTAAAAATAATAAAATATGTCATTAAAAGTAAATATAATAATAAACTATTATAATATATTAAATATTAAATAATAAAAAGCTATAAAATATTATAAAAATAAAGTTACTATTCATCATACTTTGTCAACAATATATATATATATATAATATATATATATAATCCCTCTTCTACATGTATCTTTTACACTAACTTAAATTAAAATATTAATTTTTATTTCCTACAATATAGAAATATATATGTTAAATCTTCATATAATCTCTATCTTTAATAAACAAAAATCTTAGGGGACAAATAACAAAGTTTTAGGCAACCTTAATTTTTGTTTTTCATCCTAAATTGTATACCCATTTAACTTACACTCGGATCCTTACTCGTATAAGATTTATCCGATTTCGTTTTCAATATCACATTTAATACATACCTTATTTCATTTTCATCAATTTCACCCGTTTTTATTATTCAAACTTTACTATTTTATAATAAAGGAAAATTGAATTTTAATAATCTCATATAGAGGTGCTTGGCCAATAATAATCTCACTTTTAAAAATTTATACTGGCAGTCTCGCCTTTTAAAAACGTAGTTCTCATCAATCTGAAATTTGTGACGAGGGTCCATTGTGAATAATAATTTAAAAGATGGGATTGTCAGTAGCAATTTTTTAAAAGTGGGATTCTTATTGGCCAATCACCTCTAAGCGAGATTATCATTATCCAATTTCCGTATAATAAATTTTTAACTAGCTGTTATTTTGTTTCTGTTTTTTAAAATCTAAGATTTGTGATTCTGATTTTCCTCTTTTGCCTCTTATAATCACACATATTTAAAGTTACAAAAATATAACAAAGTTTTACTAATTCAAGCCGTGTTATACACATGATTCTAACCTAGTTATATAATATTTTAATATGATATCAAAAAATTAGTTTTACGATCGAATTTAAAGCCACTTTTATATATATTTTTTTATCAAAAACATTCTTAAAAATGAATTTTGTTTCACCTTTATGTAAAGTTGATAATTTAATATTATCACTTAATTCAAACGATGGCAGATATTTAGAAAAACAAAAACAATATTTCTTTAATTTGGACTAAAAATTGTTTTTGAAGAAGCAACTGTACATTTGTTGCACTCAAAAAACTCAAATGGTGAGCTTGGCCCATCGATTGACAAAGAAATAGGAAACAGCCCACAAAGAATTGAAGGAAAGATGTGGTGCAGCCCATTTACATAAAACAGCCCAGAAAATAGAACTAAAAGGTCTTACACGGCCAATGTAGGCAGTTGGCAACTTTAGATGAGTTAAAAGAGAGGACGACAGCCTTCGGCTGTTGTTATGAGAGACGAAATACAATTAAAATGTTTTTTTTGCTTATATCCTCCTATTGACCACAACTGGAACTACGGTTTGATTTTTTTTAATGTACAACTTTAATTTAATTTAGATCTGGTAAAACAAGTCCATCCATTCCATTTTAGGTTGTATGCGTATTTTAAATTTTTAGATGGGTTAAGATGGCTCAAACAAAATTAGTCACTAGGTTAAGATGGGTTATGAAGTGGTTGGTAAAAAAAAGAGTAGGTTAGGATAGGTATGAAATAAAACCCAAACGGGTCAGGATGGGTATTAGATAAAATGACTAAACTAATTACTACTCGTTGATATCTATTCACAACTGCGACAATACCAATCGCCGTTGTAGTACTCTTCCGCCGTTCTTCGTTTAAAAGTAATAAAATTAATTAAAAAAACTTCTAATAAATAAAAAAAATTGTAAAAAATTAGAAAAATTCTAAAAAAATCAAAAGAATTCTAAAAAAAATCAAAAACAGTTGTAAAAAATTCAAAAAATTCTTAAAAATTCAAAAAAATCCTAAAAAATCAAAAACATTCTAAAGAATAAAAAAATATTTATAAAAAATCAACAAAATTGAAAAAAATCCAAAAAATTCTAAAAAAATAAAAAAATATCTAAAAATAAAAAATTCCAAAAAATAAAAAAAATTAAAAAAATAAAAAAAAAATCTAAAAAATAAAGAAAATCCTTAAAAATAATAAATATTTAAAAATAAAAAATTTCTAAAAAATCAAAAAATTTAAAAATTCTAAAAAATTCTAAAAAGGCAAAAAATAATAAAAATATTAAAAATCCAAAAAATTCTAAAAATCAAAAAAATTCTAAAAGAATAATAAAAATTTTAAAAATAAAAAATCATAAAAATTCTAAAAAAAATAAAAAGAAATTCTAGAAAATCATAAAAATTCTAAAAAATTCTAGAAAATCAATAAATTCTAAAAAATCTAAAAAAAATCACAAAATTCTAAAATAAAAATTAGGGTTTTTGGATTTTTAGAGTTTTTTGATTTTTTAGGATTTTTTTGATTTTTTTTTTTACTTTTTTATGATTTTTAGAATTTTTTTTTATTTTTTAGAATGTTTTTTAAATTTTTATATTTTTTGTGTTTTTTAGAATTCAGTGAAGTTTTTAGAATTTTATGATTTTTTTCATTTTTTTTCATTTTATTTATTTTTTATAATTTTTTTTATTTTTTAGATTTTTTTTATTTTTTAGAGTTTTTTGGATTTTTTAGAATTTTGATGATTTTTTTTATTTTTTTAGAATTTTTTATTCCTTAGATTTTTTTTTTTTAGAATTTTTTGGATTTTTAGAATTTTTATGATTTTTTTGATTTTTTAAACTTTTTATGAATTTTTTGATTTTTATAATTTGTTTGATTCTAAAATAAAAAAAAAATTCTAAAAAATCAAGAAAATTCTAAAAAATCGTAAAATTCTAAATAATATAAAAAATTCTAGAAAATCAGAAAACTCTAAAAAATAAAAAAAAATAAAAAAAAACATAAATTTCTGAAAAATCAAAAAAAAAATTATTGGAATTTTTAGAGTTTTTTGAGTTTTTAGGTTTTTTTTGTATTTTTAGAATTTTTTATTTTTTAGAATTTTTTGTATTTTTTAGAATTTTTTTGTTTTTTAGAATTTTTTTTGTTTTTTGAATTTTTATGAATTTTTTTCATTGTTTATAATTTTTTTGATTTTTTATAATTTTTAGATTTTTTTTATTTTTTAGAGTTTTTTTGGATTTTTTTGGATTTTTTAGAATTTTGATGATTTTTTTTATTTTTTAGATTTTTTAGGATTTTTTTTGATTTTTTATTCTTTATATTTTTTTTGGATTTTTAGAATTTTTATGATTTTTTTAGATTTTTTAGAATATTTATGATTTTTTTTATTTCTTATAGTTTTTTTGATTCTAAACGCATCCTAACCTAAACCTATTTTGACCGAAATCCATCTTGACCCATTACCCATCCAACTTTTTTTTTAAATACTCATACTGACTTATATCCATCTTAACCCAAACCTATCTTGACCCATTACCCAAACCCATCCAACTTACCTACTTTGTCACCACTACTTTAATTATCATATTTGTATTCGGACATTTGAATAATTATGAATTTTGACACTTGGGTTGGTATTAATTTTGTGTTCTTGTTTGGTTGGGTTATTTGTACCATGTAATATATGTTATGTCCATGTAACCAGGCCTGGCAAAATCAACCCGGACGCCTAGTTTTGGGTTTGTATAGGTCATCACGATGACCCCGTGGGTCATTTTGGACATGGGGACTTATAAGAATGGGTTTGATTGAAACTAGTGTATTTTCCATAGGGGTTATAATGGGTTGAAACAAATCTAGGAAAGGGTTAGAATGTGTTGGCTACTTGTCCAGCACTGTTCGTGTAACTCAAATATCACCTAACCTTCGACGACCACCCATGTATGCAGCTCCAGCTACTATCGTCATCGCCACCCATGTAACTATCAGAGTCCATCACCAACCATTGCCACCATAACAACCACAGTCAGTCAATGCCACCACCAAACCCACGCTGTCGCGCAACCACACCAGATATCTCTGTCGCGACAATCACCAACAATCAACGCCACAACCATCGTAGTTGTTGTAAACATAGTACGCTACACAAATCCACATCTAAAACCGTTGTCGTGGGTTCCAAATCTATGCACACTCCGTTGTAATCGACTATTAAGTTGTAACGGAAACTATAGATAAATCGATACAAATGAGACTATATTGCAAGTAAAAGTATATTTATTTATGTTTGCAATAAATTGAATGTCATATACCTCTTTCAAAATATACTTTCCAACACATCACTCACCACCATTATTTTTTTTATTCTGAGTTTTACAAATACCAAAATTTAAAACTGTAGTCCAACTTGGCAACTAAAATTTGACTTTATTTTATATTTTTACTTTTATACTTTTTCATATTAATATTTTTATTATTATTAACTTATTTTTTCTTTTCACCCATCCTAACTCAAATACATCCTGACCTGTAGGGCTGTAAACGAATCGAACGAACATGAACAAGGCTATGTTCGTGTTCGTTCGTTAAGGAAATTTGGATGTTCGTGAACTGTTCGCGAACACATGACGAACAAAAGTTTGTGTTCGTGTTCGTTCGTTAAGGAATTCTGGTTGTTCGCGAACAGTTCGTGAACACTAACCACGAACGCAAATGAACACAAATGAACTTTAATTTTGAAAATTAAAAAAAAGCACCGTTAATCTTAAACATTGTACACAATGAACGTGGTTAAATATAACCATTTAAAGATTGAAGGGATGGATAATATTGTGTTTAATCGATTGGAGATAAGTTGAATGAGGGAGCGTAATATCGAAAGAGGGAGAGGGCCAGAGAGAGTGAAATAATACATATGTGGAAAGTAAAAAATTAATAAAACATTAAGAACTTTTAGAAAAATAAACATAAAAACGAACACGAACAAACATAAACGAATGAACACGAGCGAACATATTACCGAACGTTCACGAACGCAGTCGAACGAACGAGACATTTGTTCGTGTTCGTTCGTTAAGCTTATCGAACGAAATTTTTTGTTCGTGTTCGTTTGTTAAGCTTATCGAACGAACATAAACGAACTTCCCGCCGAACGGTTCACGAACTGTTCGCTAAACGTTCGGTTCGTTTACAACCCTACTGACCTGATAACTCACCTATTTTGTCACCTCTAAATATTTATATACTTGCTTAAAAAATTGTAATACTAACTTAGCTATTTAGGTTAACTAAGGCTATGTGGTATGGTAGAGGCTCATCCTTGGAGGATGATCCGCCATGTAGATCGGATATGAGGATGGGACAAAGATGATAGAGGTAAGGAAATGGGGGATGAGCCTAAAATATATATGTATATGTTGTATGTATATATGTGTGTGAGAGGAGGAGGCCCGTCCAATTCGTCTCACCTCCGACGATCTGGACGAAGGAGGCACGGCGACGAAGAGCAGGAAATGGAGAGGGGACATGGCGACGGTGCTGGACGGTCCCCATACCGTCTAGCCTAAGTTTTGCCTGACTTAACGAGTCAACACATGAGAAATTAATTGAGGGTCTAATCGGTCAAAATGATTGATGACACTTGTTCTTTTCTGATTGGTAGAAAAAAATTGGAAACTAAATAAAAAAAAAAAAAAAAACTCTACCTTTGGAGATTTCAAAAAGTCAATATAATATTGTTAATCTCCTCTTGGTTATTTTCGTGATTTTTCTCTATTTATTAGGAAGCAGATATATGGAATTTGTTGTAGAATTGTTATAGAAGTTACCAGCAAGTAGATCACCACGAGGAAGATTGAGTTGTCGTGTTAGTGGTTTCAAACCTGATGCAATACGGAGTGGTGGTGGTGGTACAGGTGGGGGATTTGGGACAGAGTTTGGTGTTGGTTGCTGGTTGGATGGTGCTTGCTTCGGGCTTACAGCATTAGGAGGCTCACTTGTTGAAGCTAAATCTGTAGTTGATGATGCCCTCATATTTTTTTATTGTTCCTGCACAATGATAGCATTAATAACTTACATTACTGGTGAAAGCAAGCTCATGTTCAACATTGGCAAGAACATATTACAGACTCAGACTCACGCAGGTATGATAGATTACCTATATCAATCAGCTTCAATAGAGATGAAGTAGATCTAAACTGTATATGAACAGTCAAACAATAATGTTAGACCAATAAGGACGATAATGGGAGAGTACTTAAAAGACAAATGACTTAAGGAATGTGGCCCTTAGTATCTTTGCTGGATCCTATCATGTCGAAGAAAAATCCAGCTGACAATATTCAATTTACTACATCAGTCCCTCAAGTTCCAAGCTTTAACTTTTGACACTTGACTTTTTTTGCTCACATATCTACCTAAAACACACAATGAAACACTTTACTAGATATGTTGAATTATATTTCTAGCATCTCCTGATTCAACTTTCAAACATGTCTAAGGAATTTCAGTTGATTAAAAGAGTGATTATGCTAATTTGCATTGATATCTTTGCTAAATTATGGGCAATTTGATTTGTTGATTTTATTTTAATATGCTTTATAACTCCAACAACATTCTTTTCTCTAATGAAATTCAAATCTCTTTCAAATGTTTTACATGATCAAGAAAAACATAATTTGATGCCATAGATACATGAGCTTTAATGTCACACATATTGTAGCTTACAATTAGTTGGACAACCTTCATTTTATATGTAATTCTGTTAACTAGAAGGACAATTTGGTCATATAAAATGACCGAATTATCCTTATCGTTAACAGAAATAATGGATGAAGTTAACCCAGTGGACTAAAATGGCAACGGTGAAACCTTTTTCAACCCACATGCGAAAAATGAAACATTTGGACAAAACTGTCGTAATGACCCAAACCACAGTGACTAAAATGACATTTAACTCTTTATAAAAAGTAGAAAGAAATGAAGAGTAAAGAGAAGTAAAGTGGATAGAATGGTACAAAAATTGTGAATGAGTGGGGATTTATATTTGGTTTGGTTTGGGTTGAAAAAGGTTTAAAAAAATATATTTTTTTAATTGGAACGGTCACATGACCGTTTGAAGGGGGCCCACATCCAGGGCTGACCCGATGGGCTTGTGACCTTAGGCACATGCCTAGGGCTACCACAATTGAAGGGTCACCAATTTTCTAATATTAGGCCTATTACAAACACTATTACACTAAGGAGACCAGGCCCAATCATCCAAATATTGATATCAGATAACCTAGGCCATAAACGTGATATTGAACAAACGGCAATGATTGAGGATCCTTGATATTGGCGGCCTGAAAGACTGAAAGCGTGACAATTATCAGATGTGCAAATGAATCGATGAAGTCGTTTGAGTTTCCGATACGGAATCAGGCAATTAGAACGACGATCATGGTATCCATCGTAATCTAAAATCTTAACTGAAGAACATAGCTTGACAGGTACAACGACTAATATAACTTTTTTACATGCTAATCAGTATATATTGATGATTGATCGACCCTCAAAACATAAACTGATATCAGTTTTGCGATTTTTCGATTATATTGTCTCGGTTTTGGGATTTATATTGTGTGGCTAGCTTGGAACTTGGAACACAGTGGCACTCTGACTCATTATTGCGATATAATCTTGTGGCTCTCACTAAGGTTAAATATCTTCATTTGTTGTTTACAGTGTATTTGCATACTTGAATTTGTTGTTTAGGGCTTATGCTTATTTCATTATTTGCTGATTTCGAGTTGTAGTTTAGGGAATTAGAGCTTATTTGCTGATTTCAGCTTGTTGTTTAGGCCTTTGGGGCTTATTTGCTTATTTTACTCTGTTGTTTAGAGCTCATTGTTAGAATAACTTGATTACGATTCTCTCATCAAAGAGTTTGCCTCAATTAAAGCTAGAAAAGTATGTTTTATTTAAACATGTGCTTAATCTATACAAAACATATAACTTTCAACAATTTATTTAAACTTTGCCAATTATAAACTCTTTAGTTTATAATTGTCGGTCCAAAGCTCGGGTAAAGGAGGAGGGGTTTATTACTAAATATGTTGAAAAATATAATTTTGAAAAAGGACCTCCACTTCGTAGTTCGCTTAGGGTCTCTAAAAACATAGAAACGGCCCTGCCCACATCCAAACATACCCACGCCAGCCCCTCCACGGCCTTCACCCACGCTGGCTACGGTGGTGTTCCGCACCAACCACACCAACTCTCATCATGGGCGAAGGATAGTGGGGGCGGGAGGGGGCGGCCGACCCCCCGAACTTTTCGCTCAGTAGTAGAGAGTATGTAATTTTCGTATAGAAATTTTCGGGTATATACGTTTTTGACCCCCCGGTCGGAAATCTCAAGCTTCGCCACTGACCCTCATGCCATGTGGCAGGGGCGTTGGCCTGTAGACTGTAGCGAATGGTCTAACACATTGTTATTTGAAATGGACGGTGCCTGTTGCGGGCTTAGGGTAAGCGGAGCGACATCGGTAAGAAACCCGCACTACCATAGGGCTTTTCAGTTTGCTGCAGATAAGGGACCAACTTGATGAGGAGATAGCAAGGATGTTCTATACTGGAGGTTTACCTTTCAATCTTGCAAGAAACCCGCACTACCATAGGGCTTTTCAGTTTGCTGCAGAGAACAAAATTGAAGGGTATGTACCTCCTAACTATAATAGGCTTAGAACAGCCATGCTACAAAAGGAAAACGAGAATGTGCACAAGTTATTGGAACCGATTAGGTTATCATGGAAAGAGAAAGGTGTATCTATTGTCAGTGATGGTTGGACAGATCCTACAAGAAAGCCTTTAATCAACTTCATGGCTACCTCAAGTAATGGTTCTTTATTTCTAAAGGCGGAGTTTTTTATTGCTAATCTGATGATTGAGGAGATTGTTTCCTAATGATGATGAGCACGATAGAGTCTTGGAGGAGTATGCTTTGTTTTCAATGAAGGTTGGTCCTTTTGAAGATTTAACATGTATTACAAAGATGGATACTATGGAACCCAAGTCATGGTGGGCTAACTTTGGTGCTCAAACTCCTCTTCTCCAAACTTTAGCTTTTAAATTACTTGGACAACCTAGTTCGTCTTCATGTGCTGAGCGAAATTGGAGCACCTATGCATTTATCCACTCGCTTAGGAGGAACAGATTGACTACAAGTCGTGCTCAAGACTTGGTTTACATCCACAACAATCTTCCGCTTTTGTCTAGGGCCCCTAATGATGGTGTAAATATGTGGGATGTGGGTGGAGATGCTTTTGACTCGATGGAAGATGTACGATTTTTGGAGTTTCTTTAACAAAGATCTCTTCAATTTCTGGTGCCATTTTTACCTGATTTTATAATTTTTGAATGAAGGATTATCGTACCAAATATTCGATGTATGAGTTTGTATTCTTGCAACCACCTACTCTTAATTCTTACTTAGTATTCTGTCTTTCATTTTCTTTTCCTTTAATTCATAGTTATGTTGATTTCCATCCATTCCAAGATTTATATAATTTGATTTCATTTGATTTCTTGTAATTATGATTTGTTCTTTGCAGGTTTTAGTTTTGTGACTAAAAACTTGGCTTTAGTGTTTTACAAAATTCCTTACCTGATTTTATAATTTTTGAATGAAAGATTATCGTACCAAATATTCGATGATGAGTTTGTATTCTTGCAACCACCTACTCTTAATTCTTACTTAGCATTCTGTCTTTCATTTTCTTTTCCTTTAATTCATAGTTATGTTGATTTCCATCCATTCCAAGATTTATATAATTTGATTTCATTTGATTTCTTGTAATTATGATTTGTTCTTTGCAGGTTTTAGTTTTGTGACTAAAAACTTGGCTTTAGTGTTTTACAAAATTCCTTTTCCTGCAAGAAAACCAACTTGGGTTTTCTTCATCCTTCCATATGCCTAAATTTTTCAAAAAAACTTCTCCATACTGCTCCCAGCGATTGTTTAAAGGGTGCTTTCATCCTTCAAGATTTTTGAAAAGTTGTGTTCTTTGATGGTGCGAAAAAAGGATTGGTGATTTGATACTAACTTTAAATAACCAGAACTTATACATGCATTCTTTTGATTTGAATTGCTGACAATGGAATAAACCTTTAGCTGTTGTGAGTTTGATCGGAAACAGGGTTCTAATGGTATTTTTGACACATTGATGAAACATGGGTTGGATAATAAACGAACTAGACTATGAAAATGGTTGCAAATGATCAATTTTTGGTCTTGATCTCTCTGTTTCAAAGTTAGAAAAAATCACAAACCCCTTGATTGTTATACTTCTGAATTCTGATCAATGAAATGATATGCCAAATGTAACATAAAACAGTGAATTGATTCAGGGCAATTAACAGACGGGTACAATTAGCAATTGTTGATGAGACAAACAATGATCGACTTCACAGGTTTCTTTCCAAGAGGGTTCTGCTCTGATACCAATTTGATAGAGATGAACGAGATTAGACAGAGAGATTGTTTAAACATAAAAACTTTCATTATTATACAACTAAACTTAGATTATGAAGGCAAATTTAATTTCAACAGCATTCTGTATTTTGCGTCTAGCTATTTGCTAGTAGCTTTCATGGAATATATTGAAATATTTACTTTTAAAAAAATAAGTATGATTCATGATAAACATAAAAAAATTGAGTCTGAGTTGAATGAAAGTGTTGATGCAGATTTTGTGTCCGATGCTTGTCGAATAGATTAGTTTTATTTTACGCTGAATTTGTAATAGTTAGTGAAACGGTCTATCGAACGTGTATAGACCCGCTCGTTTGAAGTGGTCAAACGAGAGGGTTATTTGGTTGACCGTGTGTGTTTGCAAGACAAGGGGTGTGACTATAAATAGAAAACCCTTGCCATTTGCAACACTTGGAGTTTTTAGGAGGTTTGAGACCTCACCGGGAGAGATCACCACTTGGTCTCTCCCCGGATGTATACTTCTTTGGTATTAGTTCGGTTATCATGTAATCGGGCCGATTTTTAATGTTATACTACCGGATTAATACAAAGTTGTTTGTTTATCCTCTCTAATCTCTCCTGTCTTGAACCGATCTCACAAGAATCACGGTTTCGGTCACGAAACTCGGTCCTACAATTGGTATCAGAGCCATGGTGCCCGATTTAGTAAATCTAACCGTTTACTAAGTCACATGTGCTCTAGATCTGTGATTTGAGTGATTTTTGTTCAAGAAGAAAAGTTAGGTGAAAATGAGAAAAACTCAGATCTGGACCCGAATATTCAGATCTGTGCGGAAACAAGTGTTCAGTTTTATGTTTTTCACCTATATAATCAAGTTATCATCATCAAAAATTGTATACAAAGTGTTTTCGTCAAATCTGCAAAATTAAACAGAGGCTGTGTTCTTGATGTTCTTGGCAGCTTCATATTTCGAAAGATGTAAGGGTGCTCGAAAGATCAAACAGATTTCGAAGGATCATCTTTACCCTCAACAACTTCGAAAGATTCAGCATATATCTTTCGATCTGAAATAGGTCGAAGGATATCCTAGGTCGAAAGATCAGGTCGAAGGATCATCTTTCGAACATCGTCGTCCAGCATACATCTTTCGATCTGAAACAGGGGTTTGAAGGTGGAATCTTTGAATCCGGTGCTTGTTTATGTATTTTGGAAATGGGTGGAGGCTGCACAAAGATGTGATACAGCTGGTATGTATCGCACAAGGAGAGAGACGAAGACAGATGTACTGATGTCGACTGGTTGCTGGGTATCCAAGAGAGGAGCTGCTGCTGATTGTTCATCATCGAAGAAGAAGACCTGATTGTTCTTCGAGAGTGGACTTGAAAGATGAAATTGTTGACTGAAATTTGTTGAATGGTGCTGGATGTTTGAGTTTTGTTGAATCGCAGAGAGATAGAGGAAGGAAGATGAAAAGTTCAGCTGGTGTATGAAAGGTAGATGTCGGCTGATTAAAATTAGGGATTGTTGACTTTTGAGTTTAAGATGGGCCAAAGCTGCCATGGGCTCATGTGAATTTTCAATAGATGGGCTCAGTGTATCGCAGACCTTCAACTGGATCAAGGTTCTCTATTATTTTTTTTGGGGTTTTTGTTTTGTATTGAGACAAACAAAGAAACAAAATGAAGGGGTGTTTGACTTTAGAGGGCATGTATCGAAGAAAGATGAAGACAGATAATGTTGTCGGCTGAGGATGTTGACTTTTAGGGGTGGTGGTTGTGTATTGCAGAGAGACAAACCTTATCCTTGATCTAAACAAACCGCAAAACCTTATCCTTGATCATAATTCATTTATATATAAAAAAAAAAAAAGGGATTGTGGACTTCAATTCGGTGATGGGCTGGGATTTATTATATGGTGGGCCGTGAATACCATATGAGACCCATTCATATATAAAGATGAGAATGTAGTGTGACTTGGGCTTTGAATTGGCAAATCATTATGTTTGAACATTCTCTTAGGCCCACCTGAAATTCTAATGGTTGTTAGGATTTGGGTTTAAGTATGGACTATTTTAGTGGGTCGTGCGTTCGCGAAATTGATTTGAATCGTGCTTCTATAATTCAACGTCAAATTTGTACGGGTTCGGGAGCACGCGGGATGATGCAGCATGATGAAAACAAAAGATGATGATTTTTAAAAAAAAAAATGTGGGGTAGTCACGGTTACCGATGCAAATGTCAAAAATGGTGACGCGACTACTATGGGCCAAAAACAATACGGTATGTTCACTTCCGCACGTCAATATTTATGATTGTTATCGGTTATTCGTAAATGTTCGAAGGCATTTTGTTTATTGTCATATTCTCGCATTTGAAAACGAACGTATGAACCTGGAACGTCAACACCGGTCCTAACGAGTTCACAAAGTCTTTGGAGGGATACAAGTCGGATCCTACGGGGTACTAGGCGATATTTCCTTATCAACTAGAATATGCAACGAAGAAATCTTTTTTTGTTTATTGTCATATTCTCGCATTTGGTAACGAATGAATGAACCTAGAATGTCAATACCGGTCCTAACGAGTTCACAAAGTCTTTGGAGGGATACAAGTCGGATCCTACGGGGTACTAGGGGACGTTCTTATTCAACTAGAATATGCAAAGAAGAAAGTCGTTTTCGTGATTTTTCGGAACCGAGAACATTCAATGAAGATTGACGACAGTTCCGCTTAGTGGAGGGAATTGGTGAACATTTGACGACAGTTTCTTTGAAGTGGAAAGAATCTGTTAAGGTTTAGAGATTTTACCAAAGAAATGGGGGGATAAAAATTTTCGTATGTTGAATTTCTTCGGTAAATTTCTAAACGCAATCACAGGTGGTAGAGTTTGTGATTTTCTGGTGATACCAACGGTTCGGCGTGGAATGTTTTGCACAGACACATATTTGAGGATTTTAATTAATTCTCCAGCCAGCGTGAAGGGTTTTGCACGGAAACATACAGGTATCTAAAGTCGACAGTTGTTTCAAAGCGCTGTTTACTGAAGACCTGGGGGAATCTTTATGAAAGCTGATAGTTCAAGGCTGAAGACCTGCAGGATTCGGTTTTGGGTTTGATGTTTCTTTGGGATTTTACAGGGATCTGGGGGTAACTCAATTCGTTGAGTTTGCAAACGATGTACTTGGTCTAGCTGACTTCCTGAGTACTGATGCTGAAGATCCGTAGTGCATTACGTGGTCAACTTCACAAAGGCGAGACAATGAGATCTGGATGTAGTTCAACTAAGCATGCTAGTTGAGCTTGCAAGGGATACACTTGGTCTAGCTGACTTTCCTGAGTGTTGATGCTGAAGATTAAAGTGCATTACTTGGTCGATTCCACAAAGACGGTTTACAGAAGACAGTTCACCAGAAATCTCTATCAATGTAGTATGCTTGTATGAAATAGAGTTCTTATGACAAGATCAAGACTTGATGCAGTTCTTAAAGATTGGAACCCTTATCAAATGCCGGTTGGAGTATTGGAAGATCAGCGGAAGATCGGTCAATTGAGGAAATTGCACAACACCCAACACGGATACGCGTACTTTAAGGGGGAAATATTATACAAGGAGCATCAAGATACTACTTACCTGGATCATCGGTCAAGGGGGAATTTGTTAACACAGAGAAGATGAATACTTGACTGAAGATCGATTGCAGTTGCATTTTCAGCATTCGACAGCAACGGACAAGGGGGAATTTGTTGATGCAGATTTTGTGTCCGATGCTTGTCGAATAGATTAGTTTTATTTTACGCTGAATTTGTAATAGTTAGTGAAACGGTCTATCGAACGTGTATAGACCCGCTCGTTTGAAGTGGTCAAACGAGAGGGTTATTTGGTTGACCGTGTGTGTTTGCAAGACAAGGGGTGTGACTATAAATAGAAAACCCTTGCCATTTGCAACACTTGGAGTTTTTAGGAGGTTTGAGACCTCACCGGGAGAGATCACCACTTGGTCTCTCCCCGGATGTATACTTCTTTGGTATTAGTTCGGTTATCATGTAATCGGGCCGATTTTTAATGTTATACTACCGGATTAATACAAAGTTGTTTGTTTATCCTCTCTAATCTCTCCTGTCTTGAACCGATCTCACAAGAATCACGGTTTCGGTCACGAAACTCGGTCCTACAATGTTGGTGCACTTGTGTCTGTACTTTGTCTGTATTTCGTCTTGATACAAAACGATGTCTTTGTTAGTCTTGTAAGTTTGACCAGTCAACCATCCTCCTGGTTTGACTTGGTCAAACAGTTTGAACATTGTTTGTAATATGGCTGTGTCGAAGGATGTGTCATCGAAGGATTGTTTAGATCCTTCGATGAACTCGAAAGATAAGCCTTCGATGGATGGACCTCGAAAGATGTCATCCTTCGAGGTACATGTTGATCCTTCGATGAGTTTCTGGTCGATAGATGATCCTTCGATCAGTCTATCTATCCTTCGACCAGACCTGCTGTGTTCGGGTATATATACCCAAGTGTTGTGTTCATTTCAGAAGAACAAGTTAGACAGAAAATAGACAGACAGAATAGAGAGCATTCTGTTCAGAACACACACACACGAAAGTTAGAGAGAGTTTATAGAATACATCTGTAAACATTGTGCTTGTAACCGAACCTTTCATACGCATTAATACAAGTGGTGTTAATCGTTGAATATTGTGTGTTGTGTTTATCATTGCTTGTTCTTTCTCGGTTTGCATGCTAGCTTGGATTCCGCACTCGCTAGTGTGTTAGATATAACAAGGAATAGGTTAAACCTCAACCTCCGAGGGACCTACAGAAAGGTTTTGGGCCAAAGTATTAACTAAAGGCACTGAGCCGAAATACAAATGATATTGAAAAGTGACGGTTACTTGCATTGTGGCAGACTATGTCCGGTTTAGAGCCGAGTCAGATACCAGAACCAACCTGCGAGAAAAAAAAAATACTAGCAGTAGTGATCTCGTGTTGTGTAGTGTTGAAGCAAGTTAAAGTATTAACGCATTGAACTAAATTAAACTAAACAATGAAAGGAATAAAATCTCCAACATAGTGACAAAAAGGAAATTAATACACATCATCGTAGTTACAATTCAAGACATGATCCTAAAAGATATTGTCAATTGAAATATCACATTCAAAACTATATACACCCAAGAACACCACTTAGAATTTTGGCTTCTGATTGTAAAGCATACGTTTCTTCGGCTTAAATATATACTTGGAACCATATATTGAGTGATACACGTCCTTGAGAAGAGAATATTGCAATTTAGCATACAAAATGACAGGTATGGAAGCTACTACACTAATAAGGATAGGCACCCAGATCAACTTGCTGTGATAAAGCACAAAGAAGCTTAAGCTAAAAGCAACCATCATGGTCACTATAGAGAGGAAAAGTGTTGCTAAACCAATCATAAGTTTTTGGGGTAATGTTTCAAAGAAATCTTGTTCATCGTAACGAGATGTTAGGATAGATAAGAATATGAGGATTGAAGCTGAAGAGAAGATCAAAGAGATAGCATCCGATATGACAAACGCAATGAAGATTTTTTTGCGGATAAACATAGGAAACCCGCTATTTTGATCATAGCCACCTGGAATCGAAAATGCTACTCCAAACACTATGGTGGCTATTAGAGCAGCAACCACCATACATTGATTAGCAGTTCCCTTCATCCACTTTTCACCTCTGGAAACTAATTCTTTATGGTTTTCGGTGAATAGTTCACGTGGTGTTTTTTCGTCTGCATTCTTCCTTTCTCTGTAAGAAAAAGGGACCATAGCCTCTACTTCCTACATTCCAATACCAAGTTAGTAACATCCTCTATTACTAAA
The DNA here is from genome assembly GCA_030545235.1 of Helianthus tuberosus. Classification (NCBI taxonomy): domain Eukaryota; kingdom Viridiplantae; phylum Streptophyta; class Magnoliopsida; order Asterales; family Asteraceae; genus Helianthus; species Helianthus tuberosus. Next base: position 9,931,506 of record CM060354.1, on the reverse strand, counting down.
ATTTCAAAATAGGTAAGGCCCTAACTTATGTTGTTTGTTGTTGGATTTAAAAAGAAAAGATAATTTATCTATAGATACAAAAGTTGGAAGTGAGAGATTTACCTTATACCATAGCAATTCCCATTGCATTTGAAAGGCATCTCCTGATACAGCATGAAGTCGATTTTTCTCTGCATTCTTACCAACTAAATGCAACATGTTATTTCCTTCTGGATCTTTTAAAGGAGTTATCAGGTCCTTCATAGACCCTATCTCATGTAATAGATTGTAGATACTCTCATGACGATGAGAGACAGCAAGGTGAAATATGCTTTGATTATTATCATTTACCTTCCATATGAGATCGGGACATTGACGAATGAGCTCCACCAGAAATTTGGTATTGCCCATCTCTGCAGCAACAAATAGCACCCGGGAAGAGTATGTTCGTTTCCCGTCTTTCAAAATCATGTTTCCGTTTTTATCTTTCTTCACTGGGTCAACAGGGCCTCTAAGTAAGAGATTAAAGTCAACCTTAGGCATTTTCATTATATTTTTCCAAATTATTTTAAGTAACTGCATGGCTTCAGTTTCCTTTTCTTTCACCTGTACTCCAAAACCTATAAACAATAATAAGAGAAAACAAAGTTGATTGTGAGAAAGCCTATGAATGCATAATTACTAGATAATGAAGTATATTTATAAGAAGGAAGTATAATAAGAGTTGTTATTTTCTTTTGGTAGGATAAGGTTAATTGCACAATTTTCGGTGATTTTTGAAACCCTTTTGGCATAATTGGGTGATCTGCTCGACCTTCGCACATTAACACAACAGCCTCACTATCAGCTGCCCAATAAACCACCACATCCGCTATATCAGATAGTGGATCACCCAAATAAAAAAAGAGTTTAAAGAAAACCCAAAATCCATGCAAAATTAATCCTATTTGCACCAAAAGCAACAAAACAAATCAGTATAATAGATATTAATTAATTAACAAGTTGAGATAGTTACATGACTTTATGGCTCTCGAGTAAAAATGCGGTTCTTTATTATCAAATGCGTAAGGCTTTCGAGCCAAAACTCCAAGTACATCCTCAGTTCGTGCAAGTTCAGGGTTATCTTCCAAGATTTTTAGTGCAATATCTAGGATGAATAGGATTATCAGTTCGTGAGGTAAAACAATATGAATAAAAATGATCAAGGAATTTGTGAAAAGCAGAACAATAAAAGTTTAACGCCGACATTAAAAAAAGTACAACATATTACGCAAATGACCCGCAAATCTCTGATTGAACTAATCCACATAATATAAGCAGATTTCTTGATCCAAACCAGAGATATAAATGTGTACATAAGTGATTTGTGTTATATTAGTAGCAACAAAAATTATGATCATCATATAATTGTGAAGTACAAAAACCATTAGGTATCATGAGTCCGATAGACATGATGATTAGCATCTCACAGTATTGATGAATGTATAAAGCAAACTCCCAAACGGTGATGGCGTTAGTGTGCAAATTGCACCATCAAAATATCACATTTAACCCATTGGCCACGGTCATGGTTAAAGAGTGTGCGCGTAATGATGCTTTGCCCCTTTAAGTGTCCCCCGCCTCTTTAGTAAATCACGGAACTAATATATAAAGAAGAAAGTTATCAACTTAAAACCACCAAAACTCTTTCATCTCTTCTGCCTTTAACTCGATCCAAAATACACATTCATTTTGTTAATTTGAAAATGTTCCCAATGACCCCCTTCGTTTTCAAAATATAGTCGCATTGTTTTAATGATGCACACACAACACGACTAACCAGATTCTGAAATAGTTGCAATGTTATGCATATATAAAGTTTGAATATTGAAATTTAAACAATTATGTACTAAAAGCTCTTAGGTTTAAATATAGAAAAGATTGTTGAACTAAAGCCACTGAACCATCTTCCTATATGTCACGGAGAACCGCTTACTCATATATCCTTCCTTTCACTCATCTTGTGTCTTTGCTTCTTTGATACTAAGCCCTTTAAGGCATAGAAAGCGGCATCACCTCCATTTTAAGATAAATATAACTTATCAAGAGAATTCTCATAACTAGAACTCCTTAACAATACACACACACACACACACACATATATAAATTTATCACAAAGCTAATTAATACTTGAGAACAGTGATATGCAAAACACTAAACAGTGGGTTAGAAAAGGATAATATGAAACAACCACCAACAAAAATACTTACCGAAAAGATCAGCCTCGATGCATTTCGATAGGACCCAACCTCGATTCTGGCTTGTCCAATAATCGCCAGTCATTTTTTGAGAATTATCATACAAATATTTCACTGTGTCATGGTTACCAAATAAAGCAGCCATGTATAGTGGCATCATCCCTCTACTACCTGGGATTGTTAGTAATCCCCTGTTACTATTCACCATAATCTCAGACAATTCCTTGTTCCCAGCTAATGCTGCCAAACATAGGGCTGTGTTACCACTTTGATTTTGAAGCTCTAGGTCCTCCTTGCGCATTTGTCTTACAAGTTCTTCCACAAATTCGGTGTTTTCGGACGAAGCAGCGATATGTAGTGCAGTTTCATGATTTTCAGTGATACTAAATCGTACTAACTCTTGCCTATCACGTAGGATGAGACTTGCAGCATCCCAATCTCCATTAATTGAAGCATTATATAGAGGAACACATATATTGATGTAGTCTTCTCTTTCTACAAAATTATTACAAAGTTATATAAATTAGTTGTGCGTTGGAACAAAAATTGTCATAAATGCGATGGAAATTATGTACATAAATGAAAAAAAATTTTAAAATAATAAAAATTGTCAGAAATGAGAATGGAAAATTTGTGTCAGAAATGCGTAGGAAAAGTCATTTTGGAAAGGCTCATTCTATACACACCCCCCTCTTCCTGACTACACCCCCCCTTGTGAGAGGAAAACTGTCGGTCCCACGCAGGCCCCACATGTAAGTATGTGAGAGGAAAAACGTAAGAACTTCAGACAACATCCTTGTTGGAAATAAACCAAGTCTTTTTTTTTTTGAACGGCGAAAACACTTTATATATATATATATATATATATATATATATATATATATATATATATATATATATATATATATAAAGAGCCAACAAGAAACTGGGAAACAGACAAAAGACAAAACAAGAACAGAGACAATTAAAGTAAGTCTACAACATCAAACATCACCCAGTTCTCCCATTTAGGCTTTTTAAGCTTCGTGCGGTTGGTTATCCATAAAAAAAGTGTCTTCCTTAAAGAAATCCACCGTCTTTATAATCGGGATAAAGCAATCTTCAAAAACCCTCGCATTTCTCGCACCCCAAATTCTCCAAACCATAGCTATAACTATCGTGTAAACTAAACGTTTCCAAACTCTTCCACCCGGACTCTCCTTAACGTAGTTTATAAATTCCAAAAGCGTCACACAATTTTCAGGGAATCGAATACGGATCCAAGCCAAAACATTCCACCAGATACTTCTAGCCCACAAGCATTTTATAAAGATATGATCTGGACTTTCCACTTCAAGCCCACATCGTGGGCAACCGACATCGGACACCGGAACTCCCTTGCGAGCCAGCCCCTCCCAAGAAGAGCCCTTAAAAGCAGAAAATTACCTTTAGGCGGAGCCCAGCTGTTCCACTCGAACTCCGGCTCATTAGACGAATAGGCCATCTGTAACACCCCGTGTTACGAAAGTCAAAGTCAAAGTCAAGATTGAAGTCAAAGGAAGAAAAGATTACTAATTGCGATCTGTCACTCCTTGCTTAATTACTGATTTGAGTTCTTTGACTTGTAATCGAATCTTTTATTTTAATCGCTTTAGTTGTATTATGTGGAGTATCTATTAATAATCGAGGTTTAATCGATGTTTATCGCATGTTTTATCGCTAATCGCATCGCAATCGCATTCTCGCCTTGATTGATAGATTCTGAATATTGTTTTACGTGTGTGTGCTATTTATGTGTTACTTGTGCATGATTACTTACTGTTTGGTGGTGAATAATCGAAACGCGATCGCAACTCTATCGCAACGCAAGTTAATCGCAAGCGCTAAACGCAAGTTATTTTTGATGATTGTATGTTAGATATAGTATTATGTGGTTATTATTAATCTACCGCGTCGCTTAATCGAGACTCGCTCAAACGCATCGCAAAGCTCAGCACGCGAAATGAAACGTCGAAACGCAACTCATCAGAGCCACTCGATCGAGTGACCACTCGATCGGATGGCCATCCGATCGGATTGCCATCCGATCGGAGTGTCATCCGATCGGAGTGTCATCCGATCGGGGTGCATCCTATCCGACACCTTTGCACTTTCCCTTTTTGGCAACCTATAAATACCCCTCCTGTCACATCACTGACAGCTTCCTCATTCGACCAGCAGCGTTCCAAGCCTCCTTTCTCTCGATTTCTCGCGATTCTTGTAAGTTTTCAACTCAAATCTTGTACTTCTATGATCTACACGCACTCCTTCATCTTTTTCACCTTTGAATCTTAACTTTTAACCGTGAAATCAGCGGATTTGAGGTGTTCTAGGATGATGTCATCATGGAGTTCTTATGAACTTCAAGATTTGGCCTCATTCCACGAAGAACAACTCAGATCTGAAGGATTTCCACATGATTAAACAATGTTTTCGCATAGATCTACACATATTCATGGTTAAAAGGATTGAAAGATGGTTTTCTAACTTTCTTTCAACTCTTTTACACTCAATGCACTCAAAACCGAGAGAATCGGAGCTCGTTCCGATCTTCTACTCATTCTTAGTGATGTGTCAGTTCAATATCTGATTTCTATCCAAGGGACAACTGATTTCGGGTTAAACATTAACAACCTCCACGACCAGTTAACTGACCGGACTAGGGTGATTCCTATTCGATCGGATGACTTGGGTTTGGTGGAGTTCCCGTTGTTTAGCACGCTGTCATACTGTCTCGATTATCTGCAAGAACTTTTCAAACTTAACAAACTTTCATGTTGCAAAACTATCAGGTTCGCGGGACGGATTTCCGTCCGATCGGATTGCCGACCGATCGGATTGCCATCTGATCGAACCGCAATCCGATCGGGTTGCAACTTAGTCTTCAACACTTAAACAATTTTCAACATGATCAATGCATAGTCAGTTCTAACGGATTGCCATCCGATCGGTAGACCACCCGATCGAGTGACAATCCTGCTGTGAACTTGTTCTCCAAGGGAATGTCTCGCCGAACGGATCATCATCCGATCGAACTACCGTTCGATCGAACGACCTGAAAGGTAGAGATACTTCTCTATTTTCAAAATGCTACAACGAAAACTTCAAAGCCATCATACACAAACACATCCTTACCAAATGAATGTCAATCCAATCGAATGGCCATCCGATCGGATTACCATCCGACACTTATCCACTCTTCACCATTTTCCACATCGTTCATCGCTTATGATATCGTTAACTGTTCAGACTAAGCTCTCAGCGCTCCCTTCAATCCAAGATGGTGTTTATTAACTTAAACGCTATTTGTGAGTATACTCGATCCCTTTTTGTTTAACGCACTTTTGGGTGTTACATACGTTACTTATTCAAATCACAATCGACACACAACGCAAACACTATTTATACGCTGACCGTTATTGCATGTTACGTGTTATTCGATGAATGCTTGTATGTTATGTTAACACAGTGATTGTTGCCTGACACCTTAGCAACGATAGTACTATAGTTTGGACTCAGCACCTGTCGTGGACAGGGGTTGTTAAGGGCTTTACTTCACGTATCCCAGTGGGGATATGTGTTGCGCATTCTACAATTCGCAGTCACGTCTGTGCATATTTCTCTGTCGATAACCTACTTGCCTTCACTTTGTACATGTTACATGCTAGTTATGCGTAAACTATTTCGAACTCTATTATACTATCAAGCTTGTATGCTCACCTTTACACTATGTGTATTGACTTTATTTTAACGTATGTGACAGGTGTTTGAGATGCTAGGATGTTGCTTGCTTTCATGGAACCGAGTAGGAGAGTCTAGAAACAAAGACAATTTATTTGATTAAATCTGAGTTGTCGGAACATGTTTTGTTTTGAGGATATCTTTGTCTGTAATAATTTAATTGCTTGGTAGGTTATAATATGGGACATAATATTAACTATCCGGTAATTTAGTTGTTATGGAATTTCTCTTGACAATCTGTTTCGCTCAGTGCCATGCCCCGATGTTTCCGTCATCGGTTGGGGTGTGACAGATTGGTATCAGAGCCATAACTATAGTGAATTAGGCAAGACTCGACCTAGTCCGGGTTGATGTCTTAGAAACGACCTAGTCTATAGTCTAGGTACTGACAGACCGACTTGTGCGAACCCAGTAGGGGTTCCGCATGAACTTACTTGCTATTCTCGCTCGCACTCGCTTTACACTATCACTGCACTATTTTCGAAAATGAACGAGTGATTAGGTCGAGATTAGGTGTGAAAGCCGCAAACTCTCGGTTTGATCGCTTGTTCGACCCGCATTTTATTATAAAACAAGAGAATTTGCGTTAGATCAGGAGTGAAATCCGCACTTCGACGCAAATTTTCCTCTCTACTTTATCAAAACAGGAACGAAGTTGTTAAGTCAGGGGTGAAACCAGAACCTTGACGACTTGTTCCGTCCTCTATTTTGGTTTTACAACACTCTCACCAAAGTCTCGACGGACTCCAACGACTTGAAGTCACACTGTAACTGGAAGGATGCGTGCCAATTACCCAAATCGAGGCAAGAGCACAGTCCAGAAAGCCAAAAGTGGGTACCAAAAGTCCTTGTGAATAGTTGAATCACTTTGGGTAGTCGACGTCTATCAAGCCTTAGACAATCTACTCTCGATTTCAAGCTCGCAATCGGTGATTTTATGTGTTTCGATTCTGAGCCCGCAACTACTGACCCTGATATTTGTCGTTTTTATGAGGAATTTTATGTGTTTATGTGACTTTATTTGTTTATATGTTTCGGTTTTGATGATTTATACGCTTTTCGCTTTTCGCTTTGATCGACACACAATTCGCATTGCACATCTATCTCAAAACGCTAACAAATCGCTACTTGTGGATAATCGTATGTTATGTTACTCGCTTATGTTATGCTACTCGATGTGTACTCGTTACTCGCAATCGCCATTCTAGAACTCACGGACTTTGAATGATAGGTGATTATGTGCGACCAGGGTAGGTGAATACGTGCAATATATAGTGTGGTTTCTGTGGTTTATGTGCTTCTGTGCTTACGTGTTTATGTGCTTCTGTGATTATGTGCCTATGTGTTTACGTGATTCGACGTGTTCCTGTGCTTCATAAAGTGGCTTTTGGAGAATTCGCTAGACTATACTAGGAAATTAATCGAATTGTGTCTGAGTCCTATGGCGATGTCTGTTGCAGACAATGTCGTCATTTGGATCGTTTCACTCCCGATCTGCTAGCCGCAATCATGAAGACAAGCGTATCGCTTCACTCGTCGCTAAGCAGATAGCGAAAGTGATTCCGCAGATCGTTAGTGAGTTGAATGAAAACGGCAGCAAGTCGTCTGAAGAGTCCCGGACTGATTCGCCCAAAGCTACTTTTAGCTTCAAGCAGTTCAAAGCCTGCGGCCCGAAAGAATTTACCGGCGAAGATGGGCCTACGGCCATGTTCCAATGGTTTGATTCTATTGAAGTCACCCTGCGCCAAAGCAACTGTCCTGATAATCTCCGCACTGTTAACGCCACCGGTGTTTTCCAATCCAGGGCCTTGGACTGGTGGACTGCCGAGAGAAACAAGTGTGGAAATGATGCAGCTTACGGGCTAACGTGGGACGAGTTGAAGGACTTGATGATGAAAGAGTTCTGCCCTCCCCACGAACTTCAAAAGTTGGAGGATGAGTTTTGGCATCTCAAGCAAAAGGATGGCGACAACGCTGGTTTGAATGCTCGCTTTAAGCAGTTGAGTATAATCTGTGCAGGCCAAGTTTCTACGCCCGAAATCACCATCAAGAAGTATATCCGTGCTCTTCCCGATTGCGTTGCTGATTTCGTTCAAGCTGCAAAGACGTCGACAATCGAGGAAACTTTCTTACTCGCTGCTGAGATCAATGACAAGCGAGTCAAGGCTGGATACTGGGATAAAGCCTCCAAGAATCTGCACGAAGTCACCGCTGCTTCAACCACCGCCGCTCCGTTGTCTTCAAAGTCCTCTCGCCACAAGAGGAAGAACAACAACAACAGTAGCAAGAATTGCACTGTCACAGCTGCCGCTCCTCTTCAAGTTGTACCTGCTCAACCGCAGCCTCAACACTGCCAAGTAGCGGCACCGGTTACCCATGCACCACTGGCTAAGCGTGCATACACTGGTCCTCACCCGGCTTGCCCTACTTGTACCTATCACCACCCAATGGGAATCGCTTGCAGATACTGTGTGCATTGTAACATGTACGGCCATTTCACTGCCAACTGCCGTACAGGTCCACGTCAAGCTCCAGCTCCAGCTCAAGGTCAAGCTCCTGCTCAACAAGCTCTACTTCCTGCTCCTCAAGGCCAACAAGCGGCTCCTACACCCGCGATCCATGCTAGAGCTTGCTTTGCGTGTGGTGATCCCAACCACTTCGCAAACATGTGCCCCAATCGAGTGGTGAAGCAAGAGCCACAACAATAGTAGCCCCAGCAACAGCCAGCAACCCGCGGACATACTTTCAACATCAATGTCCGCCAGGCTCAAGCAGACAACAATGTGGTCAATGGTACGTTCCTTGTGAATGGTATATATGCTTCGTGTTTATTTGATACTGGAGCCGATAACTGTTTTGTGTCGTTAGAATTCGAAAAGCTCCTTAATTGTAAGCGCGCCCATCTCCCCTCGTCATTCGATGTTGAAGTTGCCACCGGAAGAACCGTCGCTGTCAATTCTATTCTTCGTAAGTATACCCTCGAACTCAACAATCACATCTTCCCTATCGATCTTATTCCGATGCAGCTTGGTAGTTTTGATGTCATAGTAGGCATGGATTTTTTTCGCGAGAATCATGCTGAAGTTGTGTGCTTCGATAAGATGATTCGCTTCTCGCTCGCTAATGGTGATCAATTGTGTGTCTACGGTGAAGTCGCATCGAAGAAACTCCAACTCATGTCGTGTGTCCAGGCTAGCAAGTATCTCCGCAAGGAATACCAAGCTTTCTTGACACACATTGTAGTAGCGGAGAAAAAGGAAGTTAAGGAGATAGATAAGGTGCCTGTGGTTCGTGATTTTCCTCTTGTCTTTCCTGATGAGTTACCTGGTTTACCTCCGAGTCGTGATATCGACTTTCGTATCGACCTCATTCCGGGAGCAAATCCTGTTGCTAAATCTCCTTATCGCCTCGCTCCGTCCGAAATGCGCGAACTCTCGAGTCAGCTCCAGGAATTGCTTGATAAAGGCTTCATTCGCCCTAGCACCTCTCCGTGGGGCGCGCCAGTCCTTTTCGTCAAAAAGAAGGATGGGTCGTTCCGGATGTGCATCGACTCCAGGGAGTTGAATAAGCTGACGATCAAGAATCGTTATCCCCTGCCTCGAATCGATGATTTGTTTGATCAATTGCAAGGTGCTTCATATTTCTCGAAGATCGATTTACACTCTGGTTATCACCAGTTACGCATTCAGGAGGAAGATATTCCGAAGACCGCTTTCCGAACCCGCTATGGCCATTATGAATTCATCGTAATGCCCTTTGGTTTAACCAATTGTCACACCCCGATTTCCACGTGTCACCGGTGGGCCCGGTGGGGGAGTATCGTGACGTGGTTGGCAACGTAATAGTCAAACAACACAATATAATAATGCACAGCGGAAGCAAATTTAAAATAAGATACAACCGAATTTATTTATTGTAAACAGAGTCACAATTATCCGGTGTTTATCCACAGTAGGATCGAATAATAAAATATTGCTTATGGTTCAACAGACTTCGGCATCTTAAGTTTGCGAGACTTCTAGTGATGCTTAGGAAAATCCCAGCCTATTTCGCCTAGTACCTGCATTTAATCTTTTTGGGAAAATACGTCAGTTTACACTGGTAAATACATTCAACTGACTCATTTTATAAATGATTAAAAATTGGTTTGGATGCACATGGCATAAACATTTTTATTAACTTGGGAGAATTATTTAATATAATAATCTTGTGAACGATTTACATGTTACTTATGCGTTCAGTAGCCCGGAACGTATTCCGGGTTAAAGATCAATAGACACACCACTTTTGTGAGTTATACACGGGAGTACGCCTACACCCCGTGCTCAGGTTGTGGCTATCTCGTAAGATAATGCCAGGGATATCCGGGACATGGTCATTAACCCCCCAAAGGCTGTAAAGTAAACACATCTGTTTAAAACGAGCCGATCAAATTATTCAATTAACCACTAAGCGTGGAAGATTTGATGCTCGATCAAGCGGTACGCTATGTACCGTAACCCAAGCCCGTATAGGGAAGATAAGTTAAAAGTATTTACCTTTGCAAGTATAAATCCTTAATTGAATAAACTGCAGATAGCTTTTACTGGTTCTCCTAATCTGGAACGAAGGTTTAATATAACCTATTAGAATACTAACGGATCTTTAATTAAGCTTAAGCTTAGACCGGTTAGTTTTAAGGATACGGTTCGTACGCACGATTAAGCGAAGACCGGGTTGAATGTGATTTAGACCCGACAAGTTTGAGGACTTGTTTAATATGGGTTTATTATCCACATTCTGGATTTTGAGATAAAAATGATATCGTTTGACCCGTTTCGGCTAGTTTATGCAAACTAGTTACATAAACCGAACCGAACGCGTATGATGCATAACGGGTAACCGAAAGGGTCGCGAACAGGTTTCCTAAGTTAATACGCTTTAAATATGTTGTGATATCATTATGATATCTTCCATAATGCCCATAACGAGTTTAATCCCTAAATACGCCCCGTAGGGGTATTTTGGTCATTTTAAGGGTTATAAAAGAGATTTATAATACTTCTGAGATACGAGTCTGGTTAAATCAGAAAAACATCTTAACTTAACAGGTTATGTCTAATGGTATTAAGTCTTACGTGGCAAAATGGTTTTAATACTAAACTACGCGTTTAATACGCGTATAAAGCCGTTTTAAGCGACGTACGGGTTAAAATACCAATCTGAGTTTTCTAATCAGCAAAACAAGTTCAAAATACTATATTTATTATTTTAAATCAGTGGCAATTGGATTGGTATCAATCGGATTCGTAAAACTCGTTTTATGGCTTAAAAGGGCATATTCGGTATTAACCGAATCAATGCGATAAGCCTAGCTTAAGACCAGCCTAAAAATAATTAAAAAATATTCAAAAATCCTAAAATATTATTTAACATCAGCGGGTAATAGTTTTGGTACCGAAAATCGGGTTTAGATAGGCTATGCGCTAATCGCGCCGTTTAATTAATAAAAAGCTTATTATTTACGCTAATGCGCATATCTCCTAATCTAGACCTCCGCTTGACGTGAAAATTTACGTACATGCTAAATAATCAGTAACTAAGATTATTGTATTTCCACATTTTCAAAATACTCGTTATAAGGTCATAAGGGCGTTATGGTCCAATTTAAGCGATTAACGGAAACGTGTGCATGCATCGGATAATCAATGAAACAAGTACCGAGACTTATACTAGCATGTAACCCAACCCTAATGAGACTTTAAGGCATGTCTAATTCAAACTAAAACGGGTCAGAACCGAAGTCAACGCAAAAGTCAAGGTTTTGCGCCTTTCGGTTCCGAACCGGGTTTAAATAGAAATTTGTCGAGTCGGGCAAGCGTAAACAAGTTTTTATACTTATTACCAAGTTATATTAAGTTTAAAACAGGTTGCACGCCTCGCGGATTGCTAGTCGTGCATTAAATCACATTTTGTAATTCTGTTGACTTTTTCGGTCAACGTTTGACCCGACAAACGACCTAGTTAGGTCTGGATTTGGTACTTGCCCTTATAAGGGTTTAATACCCATATAATTACCTATCTAACGGTACTTTTAATTCGGGTTACGACTGAGCTATCGATAACTAAACCCGAAGTCAACCGTTTAATACGATATGTTGACTTTTAAGCTAAAAACTAAACTAGAATTAATTTAGAAGGGATTAGAGACTTACTAGATGATTAATGGATGCTTAGGAAGGCCTTCAATCAGATTGTAAGCTCCTCCAATGCTCAGATTCTTTGCAATTGATGTGGGGAATGAGTTGTGAATGAAAGGGTCCTTATATAGTGGGTTTACCACCACAATGCATTGACACAAGGGTCTATGATCCACCACAAATGATAAACACATGTCCCTAGCATGTAGGGGGTGTCTAAGGGCCATGCATGTGCAAGAGAAACCGGCCAAGGAGGTCACAAGTGCGCATAACAGCCAACAGCAAGTTAACCTGTCGCTGGGCACCCCTCGCGTGACGCGAGGGGCCGTCGCGCCACGCGACGCCCTGCTTTTGGCAGATTTTTGTTGTTTGTTGATGCTTCGAAAGGGCAGCCATTTTATACGACTTGTGGACTTATTTTGGCAATATGGGGCCTCTATTAAGTGTCTAACACAGTAACATACCCTACCAATTATCCCTTGTTTCAATTGATTGCATTTACAAGACCCGAAAATAACGGTTTACCATTCATTTTCTTCTTGGGATCAAATCATACTTTTGAAGTTCCATTATTGTGAACCCTTTTCTGAATTGAGGGTATATTAGATGTATATAACATTTAATCGGGTCTTGGGATTTATTATTGAGGTCGTTCAGAGGTAACAAATTAACATGACGCCACTTTAAATCCTACCGAAATTACCTTTATTAAATTCGGGTTTCCAACGCGTTTTTGTCTGACATGACACGTGTCGTTTTAATATTAACCCGAAATTTGCGAGGTGTTACATCCTCACCCCCTTAAAATAAATCTCAACCCGAGATTTACTGAAACAAGTAAGGGTACTTTTCTTTCATGGTGGATTCTAACTCCCACGTAAACTCGGGACCTCTTCGGGCATCCCATTTGACCTTTACAAAAGGTATGTGCTTTCTTCGAAGCTTCCTTACCTGTCGATCTTCAATCGACAAAGGTTTTTCTACAAACGTTAAGCTCTTATCTATTTGCACATCTGTATGTGGCATGACATGCGAATCGTCAGCGGAACACTTCTTTAGATTGCAAATGTGGAACACATTGTGAATTCCACTTAGCTCTTCCGGTAAGTTCAACTTGTAGGCAACTGACCCGACACGTTCGATGACCTCGAAAGGTCCTATGTATCTTGGGCTTAGTTTGCCTTTCTTACCAAATCGCAGCACCCCTTTCCATGGTGACACTTTAAGTAGGACTTTGTCACCTACTTCAAAGTGAAAATCCTTACGACTTGGATCCGCGTAACTCTTCTGCCTATTCCGGGCAGCTTGGAGGTTGTTACGAATCTGGACAATCTTGTCCGTCGTTTCGAACACGATTTCTGGCCCTGATAACTGGACTTCTCCAACTTCCGCCCAACAAACTGGCGATCTACACTTTCTACCGTATAATGCCTCAAACGGCGCAGCCTTTATGCTGGTGTGGTAGCTATTGTTGTAGGAGAATTCGATCAATGGTAGGTTCTTATCCCAGCTACCTCCCAATTCGATCGCACATGCGCGTAGCATGTCTTCCAACGTTTGAATAGTACGCTCACTCTGACCGTCAGTCTGAGGATGGTAAGCCGTACTAAAGTTCAAACGTGTGCCCAAAGATTGCTGGAAACTCTTCCAAAAGTGTGACGTGTACCTAGTATCCCGGTCAGAGATAATAGCTACAGGTATGCCGTGTAGGGCTACAATCTTATCAACGTACAACTGGGCTAACATATCGGAGCTATAAGTCTCCTTGATGGGTAGAAAATGAGCTGACTTAGTCAGTCGGTCAACTATAACCCATATCGTATCATTGCCTTTCCTTGTCTTGGGTAACTTGGTAATAAAATCCATAGTTACCATTTCCCACTTCCACGTAGGAAGTTCAGGCTGTTGTAGCAAACCTGACGGTTTCTGGTGCTCGGCTTTGACTTGCGCACATGTCAAGCATTTTGCTACATGGGCGGCCACAGACTTTTTCAAGCCTATCCACCAATAATTTGCCTTTAAATCCTGGTACATCTTATCAGCTCCAGGATGAACGGAGTATTTGGAACTATGGGCTTCTTGGAGGATGACATCACGAAGTCCTCCAAAAATTGGAACCCATATTCGTCCGTTTAACCGTAAAATTCCGTCCTTGCTAAGAGTTAACTGCTCCTCAGTTACTCCTAACTTTTCATTAGGATAGTTAGCTTCCAACACAGCTTCCTTCTGTGCAGCTAACACCCTTTCTATCAAACTGTTCTTTACCTCCATACGCTTGGCGTTAATTCGAATGGGTTTAACCCTTTCCTTTCTGCTCAAGGCATCAGCGACTACATTCGCTTTGCCGGGATGATACTTGATTTCACAATCATAGTCATTCAAGGTTTCCATCCAACGGCGTTGCCTCATGTTTAATTCTTTCTGGTTAAACAGATGCTGGAGGCTCTTGTGATCAGAAAAGATCACAAACTTGATTCCATAAAGATAATGCCTCCACAGTTTTAGTGCGAACACAACGGCACCCAATTCCAGGTCATGGGTGGTGTAATTCTTTTCGTGCACCTTTAACTGTCGTGATGCATAGGCAATCACCTTGCCTTTCTGCATAAGCACACACCCCATGCCAGTGTGTGATGCATCACAATAAACTACAAATTCTTCAGCGCCTTCAGGTAATGTGAGCACAGGAGCGTTGCTCAACTTCTGCTTGAGAATTTCGAATGCTTCCTGCTGCTTAGGGCCCCAAACGAACTTAATCTTCTTCTTAGTGAGGGAAGTTAGAGGGGCAGCAATCCTTGAAAAATTTTCGATGAAACGCCTGTAATATCCTGCCAATCCCAGAAAGCTACGTATCTCCGTAGGCGTCTTTGGCTCTTGCCAATTCATAACAGCTTCAACTTTAGCGGGATCCACTTGGATACCACTTTTACTGACCACATGTCCAAGAAATTGGACTTGTCGTAGCCAAAATTCACACTTAGAGAATTTGGCATAGAGTTTTTCGTGATGTAAAAGTTTGAGAATACACCGAAGGTGTTTCTCGTGGTCAGCTTGGTTCTTAGAATAAATAAGGATGTCATCAATGAAGACGATAACAAATTTATCTAAGTAAGGCTTGCAGACACGATTCATGAGATCCATGAACGCGGCTGGTGCATTAGTGAGCCCAAAAGGCATCACTAGGAACTCGTAATGACCGTAGCGAGTCCTGAATGCAGTCTTGTGAACGTCTTCATCCATAACCTTCAATTGATGATATCCTGATCTTAGATCAATCTTTGAGAAGTAACTTGCCCCTTGAAGCTGATCGAACAAATCATCGATTCTGGGCAATGGATATCTATTCTTGATCGTGACCTTATTAAGCTCGCGATAGTCGATGCACAGACGCATCGATCCATCCTTCTTCTTGACAAACAGGATTGGCGCTCCCCAAGGAGATGAACTGGGTCGAATGAAACCCTTAGCCAGCAATTCATCTAGCTGCGTCCGCAACTCCTTCATTTCCGTGGGTGCCAATCTGTATGGTGCTCTAGCAACTGGTGCAGCTCCGGGGATGATGTCTATCCTGAATTCGACTTGCCTATCTGGTGGTAGGCCAGGTAGATCTTCAGGAAACACTTCTGGGTATTCTGAGATGACAGGGATATCTTCTAACTTTGGTTTAGGCTCGTCAATGATCACTTGCGCCATGTAAATGACACATCCCTTTTTCAAACACTTTGAAGCCTTGAGCATAGTCACGTGCTCAGGCAGTCCGTACTGGGTATCTCCCCGAATGGTAAGTGATTCACCAGACGGAGTCTTTATCACTACTTGCTTCATGTTACAGACGATTTGGGCCTGGTTATGAGATAACCAGTCCATACCCAGAACTATGTCAAAACTGGCTAACTTAAATGGAAGTAGAGATAGAGGAAAAGAATGGTTCTTAATGGATATAGCACATCCATCTAACTCAGTAGAGACGGCTTCAATGGTACCATCTGCTAACTCTACCTCATAATTCACTTTTAGGGTTTTGACAGGTAAATTCAACAATTTACAAAATTCATGATCTACGAAGGACTTATCTGCGCCTGAATCAAAAAGTACTCTTGCAAAAACATCGTTTACAAGGAAAGTACCTGTTATAACGTTATCATCCTGCACAGCCTCCTTCGCATCCATCCTGAAGACTCTGGCATTGGTCTTCTTAGCCTCCTCTGGCTTCTTGTTGTATTTAGGGCAGTTAGTCTTTATGTGCCCCTTTTCGTTGCAACGGTAACACGTTGCATCTTTCATTTTCTTGCAATCCAAGGTTTTGTGTTCCTTGGACTTGCACAAACCACAAGCGAAAGACCTGGGCTCGTTATTCGGGGTTGATTCGAATCTGCACTTTCCAAAGTGCTGTTTCTTGCAAGTTTTGCATGTGGGCTTCTCCCCAGAACGATGCCCATCTTTCTTCGAATCTGATCCCTTCTTGTGATCACCGCTCCAACGGTGTTTCTTGTTCGACCTACTCGAACCGTCATTATCATGCTTCCTCTTCTCGGCCGCCTTATTCCTCTGCGATCTCTGCCGGACCGCATCCAGTGTGAGGGATAAGGAAAGGTCAGTCACAGACCTGAAGGTAACTGGCCGAGAAGCCTTTACACTGGCTTTGATCTCGGGTTCTAAACCTCCAATAAAACGAGCGATCCGTTTAGGCTCCGGGGTTACCAGATAAGGTACCAACCGGGATAGTGTATTGAAGCTCGTCAGATAAGCTTGACAATCGAGGTTCTTCATTACCAGTGATAGGAAATCATATTCTATCTTTTCCACCTCATGCTGAGGGCAGAAATTTTCCTTGATCAAAGCGATGAATTGATCCCACGTCATGCTATACAACGGGATCTTTCCGGAAGCCTCCATCAGAGCTCTCCACCAGGCTAACGCCTGACCTTTGAAGGACTGTGAGACAAATTTAACCACATCACCTTCAGCACATCCGCTGATGTCCACCACAGTGTCCATCTCGTCGAGCCATGTCATGCAATCGACGGCTCCCTTCTCCCCATTAAAATCCCGGGGCTTGCAAGATACGAAGTACTTGTATGTGCAACCCTTGTTACGGGGTCCCTGATGCAGTACCAACTGCTGAGATGGATTACTTTGGTGGTTGGTGGACTGGCGATCATCACCGTTTTTCTTTAGCACATCCTTTTTAGGAGGAGGCTTGTTATGAGCCTCTGAATGTGTCCTTGGCTTTGAATGGGATACAGAGTGGGTCCTACTTCGAGTACCACTGTATTCTTCATATTGTCTATCCAAAGCCTGGGTGATAGCGCCATCTATGATTGCTTTTAGTTCAGCGCCCGTTAATGTAACCTGGGCGTTCTCATTCGGTTCCACCGGATGGCTATTTACTTCATTGGAGTCAGCCATTCGTATTGAACTGTTGCAGAAAACAAGGTCAATATTTTTATTTGGGAGTTCATCATGGAATTGCCCCTTAGGGTAATTCATTAACCATGGTAACAGAGACCATATCTGGTTAACTTAACAATTGTATAAATTCAGGATTTCAATTAAAATTTATCCTAAACATAGACAATAACAATATATATTAGCACATAAGGCTTGGTCACATGGACAATTTAAATTATAAGCTATGATTTCAGAGAATCAAGACTTTTAAGGTTTGAACCTAGTTCATTACCTTTATCAGACAGGGAGTCAAAGCTACCACTGTCTTCTGGCTCATATGGAAATGAGCAGGGCCCGTAGGCATTATATTACCACGTATGGTAAAAATATGATCATCTTAATTGATGATGTACCCAGGATTCAGAGATCATTAAACTGGGTTAGGAATCTTCTAAAGAATTCCTTTATAAAATGACGTACGTGATTTTAACGAATCACTTCTGCCAGGAGTGTTAATATGTTTTAAGATGTTAACCAGGAATTGAATCTTTTAAACAGGTCTTACCATTTTGGCCCGGTCTTATATTTGACACGTGGCTAGGTTTCACACTTTAAGATCCTTAATTAAATAAATTTCATAGGCAGATTAATTTAAAAGGAATGATTTTAATTTATTTATTTCATTTACAATTTATATATGCACATAATGGCAAACATGAAATTTACAAAACAAACATTCCATTAATTTTACGTAGGTTACATATTGCCCTAAACGGGTCTTTTCACACAAACAATTTCCCACGTAGGGGTCAAACAAGTACTTACCCGCGCAGGGGTTAAATTTAAAACATAAGTCCTCGCAGGGACTGATTACTTAAATAGATGTCCACGCAGGGACTAGGTACAAAGATAAATGTCCACGCAGGGACTACATACACACATAAATGTCCACGCAGGGACTTAAGTTTAAAGTAGACATACACACATAAAGGATTTACTGATCCTTCTTGCTCTTTCCCTTGATTAAGTTCGTCAAGGTCTTGAACATCCCCTGGTTACGCCTCCGGTCTTCCCGTGCCTCATGCCGCACCTCCCTAATACTTTGTAGGATTTCCTGATGCAGTGGTGGCGACATTTGCAGAGACGGCGGGGGTTGTTGGTAGTACGGGGGTTGTGTAGGCATCTGGTATCCCTGTGCTGGGTAGCCTACTCCCCATGGACCTCCATACGGTCCCTCCTGGTTAAGGGCGTTGTAATTAGTTGCTACCAAATACGGGTCGGCTTCAGCGTATCCGAGGTTAGGGTGAGTCGGTGGCTCAAACGGGTTGTACATCGAAGGACCCGTGTATGCTGGTATCTGATTATCGAAACCCGTCGGTGGCGGTTGCTGTGCGTAGGGGTTTGATGGTCCACCTATCTGTGGAACTTCTGGAAGCGGCTGATAATTTCTGCCACTTGATTGTAGAGGAGAGTTGAGATGAAACTCTTCTCTTCGTGTGGACATCCGAGCTCCGGATCTCCTATGTCTTTGCGGCTGTGGAGGCGCCGGCTGAACTGGTGGCGGTGGAGGCGGTGGCGTAACTGCCTCAAACTGGTGATTCCCAGAGGAATCTTGATGATGCTGCTGCTGCTGCTCATGCGGCGAAGAATAGTGAGGCTGATGCTGCTCATGCGGCGACGAATGGTGAGAAGGTGTATAATACCATTCGTGCCGAGTAAAGATAGCTTGGAAGCTATCTGGACCATTATAGGGTGGCCCATGATAAATGGAACTATCCGAGACCTCGATGGGATGGTTGGGAGTTCCTGATGCGGGCACTTCGGGGTCGTCTTCCTCATCCATATCGTTTCCTCCAGAAAAATGGTCCTCCGGCCCCAATGGGTTAAAACCCACTGGTTCTTGTATATAATCCGCCGGGTTAAACTGGCCTTGAAAGATTGGAGTGGGGTCTCCAAAAGGGCGGTGCGACATAGATCGCTGTAACGGTATGTGTGAATGGTGGGGGTCTCTAGGCTCATTTTCTGATTGTGGCCCGTATGAGTCTTGAGCGGGAGTCGATGAGCTGTTCGATACCGACCGTCTTGCCGGTTGGAAGAGACCTCTCTGGTTCCGCCGAGTACCGTCACTCTCGGCGGGGATAGGAGCTTGTGTATTGGACGGCCCAGCTTCATGGTCGTTGGGGGCGGTGGTCGGCCCCTTTCCTCCTCGTCCTCGCATACGTAAAAATCTTGGAGGCATTTTCTTTGTTATACCTGTCAACAAAACATAAGATAACAAATAACAAAATATAAAGTTTTAAAGAACAAAACAAAAACCGAATAGGTGGAATTTGTCTTATGTTATAAGTCTAGACTCGAAAGTTTAAATATGTGCAATTGTGTAACTGAGATTAAACACAAAAGGCTAGTGTTTAATTCACTCAGAGTTGGCTCTGATACCAACCTGTCACACCCCGATTTCCACGTGTCACCGGTGGGCCCGGTGGGGGAGTATCGTGACGTGGTTGGCAACGTAATAGTCAAACAACACAATATAATAATGCACAGCGGAAGCAAATTTAAAATAAGATACAACCGAATTTATTTATTGTAAACAGAGTCACAATTATCCGGTGTTTATCCACAGTAGGATCGAATAATAAAATATTGCTTATGGTTCAACAGACTTCGGCATCTTAAGTTTGCGAGACTTCTAGTGATGCTTAGGAAAATCCCAGCCTATTTCGCCTAGTACCTGCATTTAATCTTTTTGGGAAAATACGTCAGTTTACACTGGTAAATACATTCAACTGACTCATTTTATAAATGATTAAAAATTGGTTTGGATGCACATGGCATAAACATTTTTATTAACTTGGGAGAATTATTTAATATAATAATCTTGTGAACGATTTACATGTTACTTATGCGTTCAGTAGCCCGGAACGTATTCCGGGTTAAAGATCAATAGACACACCACTTTTGTGAGTTATACACGGGAGTACGCCTACACCCCGTGCTCAGGTTGTGGCTATCTCGTAAGATAATGCCAGGGATATCCGGGACATGGTCATTAACCCCCCAAAGGCTGTAAAGTAAACACATCTGTTTAAAACGAGCCGATCAAATTATTCAATTAACCACTAAGCGTGGAAGATTTGATGCTCGATCAAGCGGTACGCTATGTACCGTAACCCAAGCCCGTATAGGGAAGATAAGTTAAAAGTATTTACCTTTGCAAGTATAAATCCTTAATTGAATAAACTGCAGATAGCTTTTACTGGTTCTCCTAATCTGGAACGAAGGTTTAATATAACCTATTAGAATACTAACGGATCTTTAATTAAGCTTAAGCTTAGACCGGTTAGTTTTAAGGATACGGTTCGTACGCACGATTAAGCGAAGACCGGGTTGAATGTGATTTAGACCCGACAAGTTTGAGGACTTGTTTAATATGGGTTTATTATCCACATTCTGGATTTTGAGATAAAAATGATATCGTTTGACCCGTTTCGGCTAGTTTATGCAAACTAGTTACATAAACCGAACCGAACGTGTATGATGCATAACGGGTAACCGAAAGGGTTGCGAACAGGTTTCCTAAGTTAATACGCTTTAAATATGTTGTGATATCATTATGATATCTTCCATAATGCCCATAACGAGTTTAATCCCTAAATACGCCCCGTAGGGGTATTTTGGTCATTTTAAGGGTTATAAAAGAGATTTATAATACTTCTGAGATACGAGTCTGGTTAAATCAGAAAAACATCTTAACTTAACAGGTTATGTCTAATGGTATTAAGTCTTACGTGGCAAAATGGTTTTAATACTAAACTACGCGTTTAATACGCGTATAAAGCCGTTTTAAGCGACGTACGGGTTAAAATACCAATCTGAGTTTTCTAATCAGCAAAACAAGTTCAAAATACTATATTTATTATTTTAAATCAGTGGCAATTGGATTGGTATCAATCGGATTCGTAAAACTCGTTTTATGGCTTAAAAGGGCATATTCGGTATTAACCGAATCAATGCGATAAGCCTAGCTTAAGACCAGCCTAAAAATAATTAAAAAATCTTCAAAAATCCTAAAATATTATTTAACATCAGCGGGTAATAGTTTTGGTACCGAAAATCGGGTTTAGATAGGCTATGCGCTAATCGCGCCGTTTAATTAATAAAAAGCTTATTATTTACGCTAATGCGCATATCTCCTAATCTAGACCTCCGCTTGACGTGAAAATTTACGTACATGCTAAATAATCAGTAACTAAGATTATTGTATTTCCACATTTTCAAAATACTCGTTATAAGGTCATAAGGGCGTTATGGTCCAATTTAAGCGATTAACGGAAACGTGTGCATGCATCGGATAATCAATGAAACAAGTACCGAGACTTATACTAGCATGTAACCCAACCCTAATGAGACTTTAAGGCATGTCTAATTCAAACTAAAACGGGTCAGAACCGAAGTCAACGCAAAAGTCAAGGTTTTGCGCCTTTCGGTTCCGAACCGGGTTTAAATAGAAATTTGTCGAGTCGGGCAAGCGTAAACAAGTTTTTATACTTATTACCAAGTTATATTAAGTTTAAAACAGGTTGCACGCCTCGCGGATTGCTAGTCGTGCATTAAATCGCATTTTGTAATTCTGTTGACTTTTTCGGTCAACGTTTGACCCGACAAACGACCTAGTTAGGTCTGGATTTGGTACTTGCCCTTATAAGGGTTTAATACCCATATAATTACCTATCTAACGGTACTTTTAATTCGGGTTACGACTGAGCTATCGATAACTAAACCCGAAGTCAACCGTTTAATACGATATGTTGACTTTTAAGCTAAAAACTAAACTAGAATTAATTTAGAAGGGATTAGAGACTTACTAGATGATTAATGGATGCTTAGGAAGGCCTTCAATCAGATTGTAAGCTCCTCCAATGCTCAGATTCTTTGCAATTGATATGTGGAATGAGTTGTGAATGAAAGGGTCCTTATATAGTGGGTTTACCACCACAATGCATTGACACAAGGGTCTATGATCCACCACAAATGATAAACACATGTCCCTAGCATGTAGGGGGTGTCTAAGGGCCATGCATGTGCAAGAGAAACCGGCCAAGGAGGTCACAAGTGCGCATAACAGCCAACAGCAAGTTAACCTGTCGCTGGGCACCCCTCGCGTGACGCGAGGGGCCGTCGCGCCACGCGACGCCCTGCTTTTGGCAGATTTTTGTTGTTTGTTGATGCTTCGAAAGGGCAGCCATTTTATACGACTTGTGGACTTATTTTGGCAATATGGGGCCTCTATTAAGTGTCTAACACAGTAACATACCCTACCAATTATCCCTTGTTTCAATTGATTGCATTTACAAGACCCGAAAATAACGGTTTACCATTCATTTTCTTCTTGGGATCAAATCATACTTTTGAAGTTCCATTATTGTGAACCCTTTTCTGAATTGAGGGTATATTAGATGTATATAACATTTAATCGGGTTTTGGGATTTATTATTGAGGTCGTTCAGAGGTAACAAATTAACATGACGCCACTTTAAATCCTACCGAAATTACCTTTATTAAATTCGGGTTTCCAACGCGTTTTTGTCTGACATGACACGTGTCGTTTTAATATTAACCCGAAATTTGCGAGGTGTTACACCAATGCACCTGCGGTTTTCATGGATTTGATGAACCGTGTGTGCAAACCATTTCTTGACCGCTTCGTCATCGTGTTCATCGATGATATCCTTATCTATTCGAAGTCGAAAACCGAACACGCGTAGCATCTACGTTTGGTTCTCGAGCTACTCCAGGGGAATCGACTCTATACCAAGTTCTCCAAGTGTGAATTCTGGCTAGAGGAGGTTCAATTCCTTGGTCACATCGTCAATAGTCAAGGTATTCACGTCGACCCCGCGAAGATCGAAGCTGTTAAGAGTTGGGTTACTCCAAAATCACCATCCGATGTTCGTTCGTTCCTCGGATTGGCGGGCTATTACCGTCGATTTATCGCTGATTTTTCGAAAATCGATGTCCCGCTTACTTCTTTGATGCATAAAGACAAGCCTTTTGTTTGGGGAACTGAACAAGAGACTGCTTTTCAAACTCTCAAGCATATGCTCTGCAATGCTCCCGTTCTCGCTTTACCCGACGGAAACGACGACTTTATTGTCTTGGACTTGGTTGTGTTCTCTTGTAACGAGACAAGGTTATCGCGTACGCATCTCGTCAGCTCAAGATCCATGAGAAAAACTATACAACCCATGACCTCGAGCTAGGCGCAGTTATTTTTGCGTTAAAAGTTTGGCGACACTACCTTTACGGTACCAAGTGTACGGTCTTCACCGACCATAGGAGCCTACAACACATCTTCAGCCAAAAAGAACTGAATATGCGCCAACGCCGATGGGTAGAACTTCTCAACGATTATGACTGTGCGATCCGTTATCATCCTGGCAAAGCAAATGTCGTTGTCGACGCCCTCAGCAGACCAAGCTATTTGCATAGCATTCGTAATGTTCACACCTAACATCATCTCGAAACCCTCATCTGTGACGCTCAGCATGCTTGTTTTACCGAACGTACCTTGAAGAAGGAAAGGATTTACCATAACGGCGAGCAGTTAGTGAATAAATCAAATGGGATATTCCATTATTTGGACCGAATTTGGATTCCCAAACGCACTAATTTGCGACAAATCCTGTTGGATGAAGCCCACAAGTCTCGATATTCCATTCATCCTGGCACCGAAGAGATATACCACGACCTCCGTCAACGGTACTGGTGGCCTGGAATGAAGAAGGATATCGCAATTTATGTTTCGAAGTGCCTGACTTGCTCGAAAGTCAAAGCCGAGCAACAAAGACCCTCTGGCTTGCTTGTGCAACCCGAGATCCCGATGTGGAAATGGGAAAGCATAGCCATGGACTTTATCACGAAACTCCCACGTACGACTTCAGGTCACGATAGCATTTGGGTTATCGTTGACCGATTGACTAGATCTGCTCATTTCCTGCCGATACGAGAAGACTTTAAAGTGGAAAAATTAGCCCGAATCTACACCGACGAGATTATCTGTCGACATGATACACCTTGTGACATCATCTCTGACCGCGATGGTTGGTTTACCTCGCGTCTTTGGGAAACGTTTCAATCTGCTCTCGGTACTACGCTTAATCTAAGTACCGCTTTCCATCCCCAAACCGACGGTCAGACTAAGAGAATGATTCATACTCTTGAAGACATGCTACGCTCGTGTGTCATAGATTTCGATGGTAATTGGGACGCACACTTACCTTTAGTCGAATTCTCGTACACTAACAGTTATCATTCTAGCATACAAATGGCACCATTTGAGGCATTATACGGAAGAAGATGTCGATCACTGATTGTGTGGCATGAGATCGGAGATGCGCAACTAACCAGTCCTGAGCTACTGCAAGAAAAAACTGACAAAATCCTCCAAATTCAAGACAATCTGCTGAAAGCTCGGAGTCGTCAGAAAAGTTATGCCGATAGACGCCGCAAGCCCCGTGAATTTGACGTTGGCGATCACGTACTCCTAAAGGTATCCCCTTGGAAGGGTGTGATCAGATTTGGCAAGAAAGGAAAGCTCGCGCCTCGATATATTGGACCCTTTAAGATTCTGGAAAGGATCGGAAAAGTGGCCTTCAGACTCGAACTACCGGAGGAACTTAACAACGTCCACCCGACTTTCCATGTATCGAACCTCAGGAAGTGCCTAGCTGAGCAGGATTTACAAGTTCCACTAGAGGATCTACAAGTGGACGAAACATTACACTTCGTGGAGAAGCCTGTTGAGATCATGGATCGAGAGACCAAGAAGCTCAGGCGCTCACGCATTCCCATTGTGAAGGTTCGCTAGGAGGGAAACGAGGCACAGAGTTCACCTGGGAACTCGATAGTGACATGAAGGCGAAGTACCCGCAGTTGTTTGTTACGGCTTCAGCCTAATTTCGGGACGAAATTCCCTTAAGAAGGGGAGGCTGTAACACCCCGTGTTACGAATGTCAAAGTCAAAGTCAAGATTGAAGTCAAAGGAAGAAAAGATTGCTAATTGCGATCTGTCACTCCTTGCTTAATTACTGATTTGACTTCTTTGACTTGTAATCGAATCTTTTATTTTAATCGCTTTAGTTGTATTATGTGGAGTATCTATTAATAATCGAGGTTTAATCGATGTTTATCGCATGTTTTATCACTTTATCGCTAATCGCATCGCAATCGCATTCGCGCCTTGATTGATAGATTATGAATATTGTTTTACATGTGTGTGCTATTTATGTGTTACTTGTGCATGTTTACTTACTGTTTGGTGGTGAATAATCGAAACGCGATCGCAACTCTATCGCAACACAAGTTAATCGCAAGCGCTAAACGCAAGTTATTTATGATGATTGTATGTTAGATATAGTATTATGTGGTTATTATTAATCTACCGCATCGCTTAGTCGAGACTTTCTCAAACGCATCGCAACGCTCAGCACGCGAAACAAAACGTCGAAACGCAACTCGTCGGAGCCACTCGATCGAGTGACCACTCGATCGGATGGCCATCCAATCGGAGTGTCATCCGATCGGGGTGCATCCTATCCGATACCTTTGCACTTTCCCTTTTTGGCAACCTATAAATACCCCTCCTGTCACATCATTTGATATGACAGCTTCCTCATTCGACCAGCAGCGTTCCAAGCCTTCTTTCTCTTGATTTCTCGTGATTCTTGTAAGTTTTCAACTCAAATCTTGTACTTTTATGATCTACACGCACTCACCTTTGAATCTTAACTTTTAACAGTGAAATCAGCGGATTTGAGGTGTTCTAGGATGGTCTCTTCATGGAGTTCTTATGAACTTCAAGATTTGGCCACATTCCACCAAGAACAACTCAGATCTGAAGGATTTCCACATGACTAAACAATGTTTTCGCATAGATCTACACATATTCTTGGTTAAAAGGATTGAAAGATGGTTTTCTAACTTTCTTTCAACTCTTTTACACTCAATGCACTCAAAACCGAGAGAATCGGAGCTCGTTCCGATCTTCTACTCATTCTTAGTGATGTGTCGGTTCAATATCTGATTTCTATCCAAGGGACAACTAATTTCGGGTTAAACATGAACAACCGTCACGACCAGTTAACTGATCGGACTAGGGTGATTCCTGTTCGATCAGATGACTTGGGTCTGGTGGAGTTCCCGTTGTTTAGCGCGCTGTCATACCGTCTAGATTAACTGCAAGAACTTTTCAAACTTAAAAAACTTTCAAGTTACAAAACTATCAGGTTCGTGGGACAGATTGCCGTGTGACAATCGGCAAAATTCTGGTAATTCCGTACAACCTGAACATATATTTCAACTATTATTTTCGCGTGTTTGACTTGATTTTAATTAATTAAGTCTTAAAAGTCTAGGAATTATAAAAATCATAGTGAATTATGATAACAAATCTGTTGCGATTGGAAACAATATCCTAGACTAACAATAAGAACACGAATAAACGATACTTGTCGGTACTAGTCACGGTATAGTCTGACACGACAAAAACAAAACACATAGATATGTCTACACAAATATTCTATAAAAGCTTTGTCCAAAATAATATGTGCCTTATTAATTAGAAAATTCCAACTAAAAACCAAATTGTCCAAGTCTGCAGAAAAATACAGTAATCCGCGGAAGTGTACAGCATTCCGCAGAACTAAATAGTAACTGCCCGAAAACCAAAAAATAAATATTATTTGACATAAATAATATAATGGGTATTAAAAACGACACAAAATCCGCAATCGAATCTTATTGCGTTAAGCTGCACGGCTAGTTCAGTAAACTGCCAGACAGCAAAGCCGGTATCGGAACTGTGTCAGAAATAGTAAAATTTTTAGTCCAAAAAGTTGGATTAATTATTTGGATAATAAAACATGTGCAAAAATAATTTTTGTCATGTACGAAACACGGTGTCAGTATTTAACCCGGTACAGGACCTGAACCAAAATTTTCAACCAAACAACAAACTGCCAATTTTAGTGAGTTAGTTTTATCTAGTGTCACATTACTTTAAAATGTTGGACCATGAAACTTTATAGAAAACTTCATCTAAATTATTAAAGTTTATGAAGTTTATAAAGTATAACAAAGTTTTTTTTATAAAAACTTTATAAAACCTCAAACCACCCCCATGTCGATGGTTTTGGTGGGTCCCCCACCAACTCATCTTCCAATGATGTGTTGTAAAATTTAGAGAGTGATTAGTGTTGGTGATGTGTAATAAGAAGAGATGATCACAACACTTAACAAATACATCTCACAAACCATTTCACTCTAAGTTTTTCATAAGCAATCAACACACACAACTCACTCACTTTCTCCCTCTAGAAATCGATCAAGATCAAGCACCTCCATCTTCAACTTTCCAAAATCCAAACACTAGGATTTCATACATACATGGAGGTTCAAAGATGATTTAAGGCATTTTCAAGACTTGGGAGCACACTTGAAGCATTTGCTCAAGCTTGGAAGCTCTTGGATCTTCATCTTTTTATCATCTTTTCAACTTGTTCATCCCTAGCCAAGTGCTAGTAGTAAGCTTCAAATCTTGTACTTACTTTTTGTGATTTATGTTTAAACACAAATGTACAAGTAATCATCTTGAAGCTTATTTAAAAATCACATGAATCACTAAAAAAGACTAAACAAAACCAATATGATTATATGTTAATTATGATGATTCTTGATAATCTTTGAAGTTATGACCATGTAGTAAACTTGATCTTGCATCTTCATTTTTAAAAGTATGATCTAAACACATGCGTGTTTAGATCTAGCAAGATCCATTAACATGAATGTTATGAACTTGTAATTTTGTTTAAAAATGTTTTTATAAAACATGAAATACATAGATTGGTATAAAAATCATGTTACAAAAATGAAGTCTTTAAAAATATATAAACAAAGTTTACATAGGCTTTGTTCAACCGAGAAGTTACATGAACATATTAAGAAAATAAAGATGAACACTTTAAAACATGATTTTTGAACTAAACAGGATTTCATATAAGTTCATAATGCTTCATGATAGGGTTTTAAGTTTATATTGTTATTTTGGAAGAACGGAAAATTGTTGATTTGAAAAAGTATATAAAATCATGTTTATAAAACATGGGAAAAGTCCATAGTTTAAGGGGAACTATGGCAAAATTTTTATAAACTTTAATCATGATTAAACAAGTTATCTGGTCATCTAGGTTATCAGTCCTAACCCAAACAAGTTATATGGTCATCTAGGTTATCAGTCATAACCCAGACAAGTTATATGGTCATCGAGGTTATCAGTCCTAACCCAGACAAGTTATCTGGTCATCTAGGTTATCAGTCTAGGTTCAGTCATAACCCAGACAAGTTATATGGTCATCTAGGTTATCAGTCATAACCCAGACAAGTTATATGGTCATCTAGGTTATCAGTCATAACCCAGACAAGTTATCTGGTCATCTAGGTTATCAGTCTAGGTTCAGTCATAACCCAGACAAGATATATGGTCATCTAGGTTATCAGTCATAACCCAGACAAGTTATCTGGTCATCTAGGTTTTCAGGCACACCTAGACAAAATAAAAGTAAACTTTAAACATGGATCCAACGCAATTAGATAAACCCACTTTTATAAGAACACATGGGCTAGACCATTCAAACATAAACAAAGAAAGCAAACGAATACAAGAACCAAAAACGAAATTCAAGATGAGATACTTGTACGAAAATCAAACGTAAACCTAAGTGTCTAATGAGATTAGAACACTTGTAGGACAAGAAACAAAGGAAGAACCAGGAATCAAATAGAGATTTGCACGGAACGCAAATCTGTGAGTTCATGTTTTCCCCTTTTACTTTGAATGTTTATAGGTTTAAACTTTCGGGGATGTATACGTGTTACAAATAGTATGATTATACGATGAAACTATTTTGATCACATGCGGATAGGTGTTTAAAATAAAGGGACCATTAATGAATAAACAAGTACCGAGGAACAAACGAATAGATCTATTTGGGTTTTGGCAAGCCCCACTCTTATCGGCAACGATAACCACGATCGTTAAGAGTGCCTTTGTGTCCAAACTAGTGTCGTTGACACACACGATAAATTGTCAAGGTTTGGTAGCCTCCTATTTGGCATACATATTAGTATCCTTGCAAAACACTAATGATCATACGATTTTTCATCATACTATACAAAACGAATTTTACTACTTCAAATGTTTTGGACATTCACTTGATGCGAAACAAAACGAATTTACTATTTCAAATGTTTTGGAGATTCATTTGATGCAAAAACGAAATAACATGAATTCACTCAACTTTTGTTGATGTTTTCAAAACTAACATGTATTACAGGAGATTAGTGGACGGCTTTGGAAAAATATGTTCGTGTTGTTACCAAGAAAGCAAGCTTTTGAGATGTCATCCATTTTCAGTTATCATGTTATGTATAACTGTTTTAAACTTTGAACAATGTTGTTAAAGTTGTAGTAGTTTATTCCGAACAAGATGTTTGTGTTGTAAACTATGGTTTCTAAACAAATGTATGGATGAACATCCTTTTATGTTTTAAATATGTTGTTTACTCGATTGATTGTAATGATTACCGCTCTGGCCGCACCTCGCGATACTATTCTGCAGAAACCGAAAATCGGGGTGTGACAGACCTGGTATTAGAGCATCAATTGTAGTGAACTAAGATTCTTTTTGAGTCTTGTCTACAATTTCAAAATGATGTATTAAACAAACAAGTGTTTTTACAAAGCGTCCACTAATACAAAACGACGAATTCGAAACGATAATGCAAGGATACTATGTGATAGTATTAAACGATAATTCGAAATGATGATACCAAAGACTAGTTTATTTGGTACAAGTCTATGGGTTTTAGACACGATAACAATAAGTCAAACTGGAAACGATATACGATATAAACAACGATGAAAACAAAAGTACAATTGCCCAAAAATCGATTATTTATAAGTTGTTCACATGTATACGTTGTACGGATTATTTTGCCACGACCATGATATCTTAGTATTCAAATTCTATTATTCTGGATTCTCATAACAAGCGTATTGACCTCGCATCTGTTGATGAGCTTATGGTAGGTCGTAGTCCCTAAGTGAAACCCTGAGCTTGACATTCCATAAAAGATGGTTGTTTTCCCTGGGATACGGAAAATGCCTGACCTCAATGATGACAATGAGGCGGAGGTGGTAGCCTTGGATGAACACTCTATTCGTAGGAACGAGGTCCCTATGGTTCATATTAATCATGATTGGTGACATTCTTGTCAAGATAAGGAAGATGAAACACTCATCTTGAAGGTGCCAATCCATCTATTATTGATATGAATCCTCTTTACTTATATTTCTTAACGTCGTGCCATTCCGCGAGCGATGGCTACAAGTATTAATGCGAGGACCATCACGAAGGTCCATTCTGTGTTAAAGGTAAATAGACAGTCATGTTCCCCTCTCCGACTGATCGTCTGTTTTGAACGAGGGAACGCTAGGGTGACTATACAAGGCAATTTATTATTACAGGGGCTCACGTAATAATAACTTGCAGTGGATGGGAATCCTGGTGGGCCCTGCGGGTCAGACTACCTGTTCAAAATTCTTGAGTTGTTACTTGAGAATTCAATTTTTTCCATTTCTTAAAACGCTAACTGAGGTGATTACTATAACTCCCCATAATACATTAAAAAGTACACGTATCGATTTCGTGCCTAGCATTCGATCTATGTCACAAGTCAGTTGAGACTAGTCATTTAAGCAAACAAATTAGGATAACCATCCAGGAAGGATTTTCCTCAAACATTCTAAAACTCCAACATTTGAATTAATCTCATGGTGCTTATAACACCTTATCATATTTATTGGAGTTATTGCGATAAAATCCGTCATTTGACATTCATTTTATCTCAAAGGATAGTATGGCTTGAGCCATGGCACAACTCTCTTACCACATTGTATTCGACATCTGTGGAAATCATAACAACGTTGTCGGAACTAGTTGAGCTTAAACAATACCAATGTATTCGTCACATAAGTTAATGCGATAAAGGATTTTCCCTACTTTGGATGACCAAGGTCCATGGGGTATGAAATGCATACTGTAAGGACAGAAGTGACCGCTTGGTTTTCCCTTCCTCAACAGATAGTTGTTCCGCTTAGGCATATGGACAACACATACATCCTATCACCCACGACTCTCCACCTTACTATTCCGATGCACATTCTCAACCTCCACCATCGGACATGAGCCCATCTAATCCATATCGTCCACACCATTTTCCGCTTATTACTATAAACTATGAGTTTTATCTTCTAAGATTCATCTTAGTATTCCCTTTCGACGAGTCCATGATCTTGAGACTCAGATTTCTGCTACTCGACCTCCCCCGGAATGCCACCATTAGGCACATTTTTGTTCTCGAGGAGGAGGTTACGTGCCTTTAAAGTCTAATTTCTATGTCTTCACTTTCACATCCCACACCACGGTAGATATGTTTAATTACTATCTTTTGGGAAGTATACCCGATTTTGTGAAAGACTAAAGACTGTTGAAGACTTGGAGACTTGAATACCAAACAAGGAACAATGAGAAGAAAAGACCGTACCTTATTTTGTATATTACTATATGACTTGTATCTACCAGAGTGATGTAACTCCGAGATTATTTTTGTTTCTTCACAAAAATAATTGTAACAAGGTGACATGGTATATATATAAGTTGGTATTTTCTTATTGACACATTGTTATAATTTATTCTACATCCCTACAAGGATGTGATGAATATGGTGTGAAAGATTTGCATAAGTATCATTATGTTATATCTTGCCCTCATGCTTGTAGTGCGTGACAATGTGTTTTTATTTTCGTTCATGTCCAATCTCTTCGATATATTTTATATATATATGAAGATCATGGCACCAGAACGAAGTAACACTTTTCAAGCCCAAACGAAAACCTTACCTACAACACGAGCTGAGCTTGATGCTCTACTGAACCAACGAGTCGTAGAAGCAATCATACAACACGAAGTAAACCACACTGCAAACAATGGCGGAACTGGAGGAACCACATTGAGGGTTGCTCAGGCTATAACTCTTGCCTTAAGTCTTACCGAGAATGCAGTAAGGATAAGAAAACTGAATAAAGGTGCAGTGAAAAAGGATACGCATGTGGAGTCTTTTTCGGGTAACAATTAGAGAAAGTATTCGAATTTCAAGAAAGGTTCTATATCGAACAACAAACATAAGAAAACCCCCATGACTAAGAAAAACCAAGGCATTCGTTGCCACAACTAAAACGAGCGGTAATAAAAATAATGAAAATGAACGAGGGAAAACTCAAGGTTGCTTTAATTGTGGAGATATGGGACACTTCAGGAAGGACTGTCCCAAGGAAAACAAAGGCCACGGACGAGCCTTTGTGATTTGAGCTCAAGAGGCGCGACAGGATCCCAACGTAATCACCGGGACGTTTCCTGTCAACGATCATTTCGCTTCTATTTTGTTTGATACCGGTGCAGATTTTAGTTTTATATCTTTAGAATTTAAAGATATGCTGGGACTAAAGTCAACTAAACTAGATATTCCATTCACTATCGAATTAGTGAATGGAAAGGTGATTGGATCCGATAAAATTATTAAAGGATGTTCTTTAGAACTAGGAGGACGAAAATTCAAAAATTGACCTAATACCCGTTCAACTAGGTAGTTTTGATATTGCAGTTGGAATGGATTGGCTATCCACAACCAAGCCGAAGTCGTATGTTACGACAAGATCATACGAATCCCCCTTCCTAATAACGAGAAACTTCTTGTTCACGGTAAGACAAGTGAAATGCCATCACGAATTATTTCCTGTATGAAAGCCCGAAAGTGCCTACGAAAAGGATGTATAGCATTCTTAGCGCACATAGTTGACAAGAAGACCAAGGAGCTAAAACTCGAGGAAATCCCGGTTGTGAAGGAATTCCCTGAAGTCTTTCCAGAAGACTTGCCGGGAGTACCTCCACAACGACAAGTCGAATTCCGAATAGACTTAATTCCAGGTGCCGCACCTATGGCAAAGTCACCATACAGATTAGCTCCTTCGGAAATGCAAGAATTGTCCACACAACTTCAAGAGTTGTTGGACAAAGGTTTCATCAGGCCAAGCTACTCGCCCTGGGGAGCTCCAGTGCTATTCGTGAAGAAGAAGGATGGAAGTTTTAGGATGTGCATAGACTATCGGGAGTTGAATAAACTCACAATCAAGAATCGGTATCCATTACCGAGGATTGACGACCTATTCGATCAACTTCAAGGATCGAGCTACTATTCAAAGATCGATTTGAGATCAGGATACCGTCAACTCAGAGTTCAAGAAGAAAGTGTTCCAAAAACGGCATTCCGAACTCGCTACGGTCAATATGAGTTCCTTGTTATGCCTTTTGGCTTAACAAATGCACCCGCAGTGTTCATGGATTTAATGAACCGCATGTGCAAGCCCTACCTTGACAAATTCGTGATAATGTTTATCGACGATATATTGATATATTCACGAAACAAGAGTGAACACGAGCACCATCTTAGAACTATTCTTGAGTTGTTGAAAAAGGAGAAACTGTATGCGAAATTTTCCAAATGCGAATTTTGGCTTCGCGAAGTTCAATTTCTCAGACATGTAGTCAACGAGAAAGGCATACATGTTGATCGATCGAAAATTGAGGCCAAAAAGAATTGGAGTGCACCAAAGACACCGACCGAAATATGTCAATTCCTAGGATTGGCAGGTTATTATCGAAGATTCATTGAGAATTTTTCGAAGATTGCTCAATCACTCACTTCTCTCACTCAAAAAGACAAGAAATTTGATTGGGGAGAAAAAAAAGAAGCAGCTTTTCAACTGCTTAAATACAAACTCTGTAATGCACCAATTCTATCACTCCCAGACGGTACGGATGATATCGTAGTCTATTGTGACGCCTCACGACAAGGGTTAGGATGCGTGTTGATGCAAAGGGAAAATGTTATTGTATACTCATCACGCCAACTAAAGATACACGAAAGGAACTATACCACACACGACCTAGAGTTAGGTGCAGTGGTATTTGCACTAAAAACTTGGCATCATTACCTTTATGGTACTAAATGCACGATATTCACGGATCACAAGAGTCTTCAACATATATTTAACCAGAAAGAGTTAAATATGCGCCAAAGACGATGGGTTGAATTGTTGAATGACTACGATTGCGAGATCATATATCATCCGAGCAAAGCGAACGTTGTCGCGCATGCATTAAGTCGAAAGGAACGCGTTAAACCTTTGCGTGTACGATCTTTAAAACTCACAATTCATAACGACCTTACCTCTCGAATTCGTGATGCTCAGCAAGAAGCATTAAAAGAAGAAAACTTCAAAGCAGAAATGCTTAGAGGTATGGAAAAACAATTAGAGCCGAAAGAGAACGAAACCTTATACTTCATGAATAGAATTTGGATTCCTCATTTTGGTGGTCTTCGAGGCCTAATTCTTGATGAGGCTCATAAATCCAAATATTCGATACATCCTGGAGCAGATAAGATGTATCACGATCTCAAGGAATTTTATTGGTGGCCTAATATCAAAGGTG
The DNA here is from genome assembly GCA_030545235.1 of Helianthus tuberosus. NCBI lineage: Eukaryota > Viridiplantae > Streptophyta > Magnoliopsida > Asterales > Asteraceae > Helianthus > Helianthus tuberosus. The sequence goes on along the minus strand of CM060354.1, from coordinate 9,896,292 downwards.
ATATTGCAACATATGATGGAAAATGTCTAACATGTGCTAAAGTTAAGGCCGAGTATCAAAAACCTTCTGGATTGCTACAACAACCCGAAATCCCTAGTTGGAAATGGGAACATATTTCTATGGGTTTCATAACTAAATTACCCAGGACTTCTCGTGGTCACGACATGATTTGGGTAATCGTCGATCGATTAACCAAGTCAGCTCACTTCTTGCCTATCCGTGAGAAAGATAGTATTGAGAAGTTAGCTGAAATCTATCTCAAAGAAATTGTAGCAAGACATGGTGTACCTGTGTCGATAATCTCTGACCGAGACGGTCGTTTTATATCAAGGATTTGGCAGTCATTTCAAAAGGCCTTTGGATCCCAATTAAATTTGAGCACGGCCTTTCATCCCCAAACTGACGGTCAAAGCGAACGCACAATTCAAACTCTAGAAGATATGTTGCGTGCTTGTGTGATGGACTTAGGTGGAAATTGGGACACTCACTTGCCTTTAGTGGAGTTCTCATACAATAACAGTTATCACACGAGTATTAAAGCCGCACCATTCGAAACGTTATATGGCCGTAAGTGTCGATCTCTGCTATGCTGGGCGGAACTAGGTGACAAACAAATGTTAGGTCCTAAGTTAGTTCAAGAAACTACCGATAAAATATTCAAAATTCGAGACCGTATCAAGGCGGCTCGAGACAAACAGAAAAGCTACGCGGACAAACGCCGCAAACCATTGTCTTTTGAGGTAGGAGACAAGGTGTTGCTAAAAGTCTCGTCATGGAAAGGTGTAGCTAGATTTGATAAGCAAGGGAAGCTTAGCCCAAGATACATAGGACCATACGAAATCTCGGAAAAGATTGGAAACGTAGCTTACAAGTAAAGTTGCCAGAAACACTTAATAGCGTTCACGACACTTTTCATGTCGAATTTGAAAAAGTGTCTTTCGGATGAATCATTTATTATTCCCCCGAACGAAATTCATATAGACGACAAACTCCCTTTCATCGAAGAACCTGTTGAGGTTCTAGATTCAAAAATTCATAAAACGAGGATAAGTCGTATCAAACTAATCAAAGACCGATGGAACTCGAAACGAGGACCCGAGTTCACATGGGAACGAGAAGACGAAATCAAAAAGAAGTATCCTCATCTGTTTAAGAAAGTCCCAACAAAGAGTAACGCAACCTAAAATTTCGGGACCAAATTTTCTTTAACAGGGGGAGAATGTGACAATCGGCAAAATTCCGGTAATTCCGTACAACCTGAACAACTATTTCAACTATTATTTTCACGTGTTTGACTTGATTTTAATTAATTAAGTCTTAAAAGTCTAGGAATTATAAAAATCATAGTGAATTATGATAACAAATCCGATGCGATTGGAAACAATATCCTAGACTAACAATAAGAACACGAATAAACGATACTTGTCGGTACTAGTCGCGGTACAGTCTGACACGATAAAAACAAAACACATAGATATGTCTACACAAATATTCTATAAAAGCTTTGTCCAAAATAATATGTGCCTTATTAATTAGAAAATTTCAACTAAAAACCAAATTGTCCAAGTCCGAAGAAAAATACAGTAATCCGCGGAAGTGTACAGCATTCCGCAGAACGAAACAGTAACTGTCCAAAAACCCAAAAATAAATATTATTTGACATATATAATATAGTGGGTATTAAAAACGACACAAAATCCGTAATCGAATCTTATTGCGTTAAGCTGCACGGCTAGTTCAGTAAACTGCCAGACAGCTAAGCCGGTACCGGAACCGTGTCAGAAATAGTAAAATTTTTAGTCCAAAAAGTTGGATTAATTATTTGGATAATAAAACATGTGCAAAAATTAATCTTGTCATGTACGAAACACGGTGTCAATATTTAACCCGGTACAGGACCTGAAGCAAAATTTTCAACCGAACAACGAACTACCAATTTTAGTGAGTTAGTTTTATCTAGTGTCACATTACTTTAAAATGTTGGACCTTGAAACTTTATAGAAAACTTCATCTAAATTATTAAAGTTGATGAAGTTTATAAAGTATAACAAAGTTTTTTTTATAAAAAAATTATAAAACCTCAAACCACCTCTATGTCCATGGTTTTGGTGGGTCCCCCACCAACTCATCTTCCATTGATGTGTTGTAAAATTTAGAGAGTGATTAGTGTTGGTGATGTGTAAGAAAAAGAGATGATCACAACACTTAACAAATACATCTCACAAACCATTTCACTCTAAGTTTTTCATAAGCAATCAACACACACAACTCACTCTCTTTCTCCCTCTAGAAATCGATCAAGATCAAACACCTACATCTTCAACTTTCCAAAATCCAAACACTAGGATTTCATACATCCATGGAGGTTCAAAGATGATTTAAGGCATTTTCAAGACTTGGGAGCACACTTGAAGCATTTGCTCAAGCTTGGAAGCTCTTGGATCTTCATCTTTTCAACTTGTTCATCCCTAGCCAAGTGCTAGTAGTAAGCTTCAAATCTTGTACTTACATTTTTGTGATTTATGTTTAAACACAAATGAACAAGTAATCATCTTGAAGCTTATTTAAAAATCACATGAATCACTAACAAAGACTAAACAAAACCAATATGATTATGTGTTAATTATGATGATTCTTGATAATCTTTAAACTTATGACCATGTAGTAAACTTGATCTTGCATCTTCATTTTTAAAAGTATGATCTAAACACATGCGTGTTTAGATCTAGCAAGATCCATTAACATGAATGTTATGAACTTGTAATTTTGTTTAAAAATGTTTTTATAAAACATGAAATACATAAATTGGTATAAAAATCATGTTACAAAAATGAAGTCTTTAAAAATATATAAACAAAGTTTACATAGGCTTTGTTCAACCGAAAAGTTACATGGACATATTAAGAAAATAAAGATGAACACTTTAAAACATGATTTTTGAACTAAACAGGATTTCATATAAGTTCATAATGCTTCATGATAGGGTTTTAAGTTTATATTGTTATTTTGGAAGAACGGAAAATTGTTGATTTGAAAAAGTATATAAAATCATGTTTATAAAACATGGGAAAAGTCCATAGTATGATTATATGATGAAACTATTTTGATCACATGCGGATAGGTGTTTAAAATAAAGGGACCATTAATGAATAAACAAGTACCGGGGAACAAACGAATAGATCTATTTGGGTTTTGGCAAGCCCCACTCTTATCGGCAACGATAACCACGATCGTTAAGAGTGCCTTTATGTGCAAACTAGTGTCGTTGACACACACAATAAATTGTCAAGGTTTGGTTGCCTCCTATTCGGCATACATATTAGTGTCCTTGCAAAACACTAATGATTATACAATTTTTCATCATACTATACAAAACGAATTTTACTACTTCAAATGTTTTGGAGATTCACTTGATGTGAAACAAAACGAATTTACTATTTCAAATGTTTTGGAGATTCATTTGATGCAAAAACGAAATAACATGAATTCACTCAACTTTTGTTGATGTTTTCAAAACTAACATGTATTACAGGAGATTAGTGGACGACTTTGGAAAAATATGTTCGTGTTGTTACCAAGAAAGCAAGCTTTTGAGATGTCATCCATTTTCAGTTATCATGTTATGTATAACTGTTTTAAACTTTGAACATTGTTGTTAAAGTTGTAGTAGTTTATTCCGAACAAGATGTTTGTGTTGTAAACTATGGTTTCTAAACAAATGTATGGATGAACATCCTTTAATGTTTTAAATATGTTGTTTACTTGATTGATTGTAACGATTGCCGCTCTGGCCGCACCTCGCGATACGCTTCCGCGGAAACCGAAAATCGGGGTGTGACATGCTGTCCGATCGGATTGCCATCCGATCGAACCGCAATCCGATCGGGTTACAACTTAGTCTTCAACACTTAAACAATTTTCAACATGATCAATGCATAGTCAGTTCTAACGGATTGCCATCTGATCGGTAGACCACCTGATCGAGTGACAATCCTGCTGTGAACTTGTTCTCCAAGGGAATGTCTCGCCTAACGGATCGTCATCCGATCGAACTACTGTTCGATCGAACGACCTGAAAGGTAGAGATACTTCTCTATTTTCAAAATGCTACAACGAAAACTTCAAAGCCATCATACACAAACACATCCTTACCAAACGAATGTCAATCCAATCGAATGGCCATCCGATTGGATGACCATCCGAACGGATTGACATCCGATCGAATGGCCAACCGATCGGATAGCCATCCGACACTTATCCACTCTTCACCATTTTCCACGTCGTTCATCGCTTATGATATCGTTAACTGTTCAGGCTAAGCTCTCAGCGCTCCCTTCAATCCAAGACGGTGTTTATTAACTTAAACGCTATCTATGAGTATACTCGATCCCTTTTTGCTTTATGCACTTTTGGGTGTTACATACGTTACTTATTCAAATCACAATCGACACACAACGCAAACACTATTTATACGCTGACCGTTATTGCATGTTATGTGTTATTCGATGAATGCTTGTATGTTATGTTAACACAGTGATTGTTGCCTGACACCTTAGCAACGATAGTACTATAGTTTGGACTCAGCACCTTTCGTGGACAAGGGTTGTTAAGGGCTTTACTTCACGTATCCCAGTGGGGATATGTGTTGCGCATTCTACAACTCGCAGTCACGTCTGTGCATATTTCTCTGTCGATAACCTGCTTGCCTTCACTTTGTACATGTTACATGCTGGTTATGCGTAAACTATTTCGAACTCTATTATACTATCAAGCTTGTATGCTCACCTTTACACTATGTGTATTGACTTTATTTTAACGTATGTGACAGGTGTTTGAGATGCTAGGATGTTGCTTGCTTTCATGGAACCGAGTAGGAGAGTCTAGAAACAAAGACAATTTATTTGATTAAATCTGAGTTGTCAGAACATGTTTTGTTTTGAGGATATCTATGTCTGTAATAATTTAATTGCTTGGTAGGTTATGGTATGGGACATAATATTAAGTATCCTGTAATTTAGTTGTTATGGAATTTCTCTTGACAATCTGTTTCGCTCAGTGCCATGCCCCGATGTTTCCGTCATCGGTTGGGGTGTGACACCATCTTACAATTTTCTATGTCTCTTTGAACTTGTTTGACGGGAAACAGGTCCTTCGAAACATTCCGCCACTTCCAAATGCCATTCTCCTCAACTAGATTCTGATTCAAATTTATGCCAATCTTTTGTAATACCGACTCCATTTTACCAGTATCCTTCCACACTCCTGTGATCGAATTTTTTAGAGGAATTAACTGATTCACATTGCTATTCTTATGAAATGAAGCAATCACCTTAGGCCAAAGTTGGTTCGGGTTCGAGTTGAATCTCCACCACCATTTTGTTGACATAGCATAATTGAAATCAGTTATACTCCCTAAACCCATTCCGCCTTTTTTTCTTCGATTTCAACAACATCTCCCAATGAACCCATTTGATCTTTTTGCGTGAGTCCAAGATACCCCATATAAAATCCCTTCGGATCTTCTCAAGCTTCTTAAGAATACATTTAGGGGCAGCGAATAAGGAAAGATAATACGACGGAAGGCTTCCTAAAACTGATTTGGCCAACGTATCTACCGGAAAAAGATAAATGTCTAGCTTTCCATTTAGATAATTCGAGTGAAACTTATCGACAATAGATTTCCAAAACTTCGCCCGCTTCATGTTAGCTCTGATAGGTATACCTAAATACGTGAAAGGCAGGTTTCCCACCTCACAATTAAGAACTTTGGCCATCCGTGACTTCTCGACATCCTCGACACCAATCCCAAAAAGTTTGCATTTCCGATGATTTACTTTGAGCCCTGTAACCAGATTTAGCCATCTCAAAAGACGACTAAACGTAGCCACATTTTTATCCGTCCATTTACTCACAAAAAACACATTATTCGCATAATAAAGATGTGAGATAATCGGCCCACCATTAGGAAGATGGAAACCTTGAAACAGGCCTGAATCCATAGCTCTTTTTAGGAACAAATTAATAATTTCCATCGCAATAATAAATAGGAAAGGAGATAAGGGATTTCCCTGTCCCCTCTTGTACTTGAGCTCTGTCGTTGGCGATCCGTTCAAGAGAACCGAACCCATTCCGGAGACGAGACAACCTCTTATCCAACGAATCCATTTCTCCGAGAAGGCCATGAATTCCATCATGGCCATGAATTCCATCATTTGAAAAAGGAATTTCCAATTAATGGAATCATAAGCCTTCTCGAAGTCAACCTTGAAGATAAGCATCTTCTCTTTATTCTTTTTCGCCCAAGCAACAGTCTCACTTATAATAAGCGGGCTGTCTAAAATGTTCCTTCCTCCAATAAAAGTCGACTGAGTCGGAGATATAATCTCATTAATAACTAACTTGAGACGATTTGCCAAAACCTTGATAATAATTTTGTAAACTGACCCGACAAGAGATATCGGCCGAAAATTAGCAAGCACTTGAGGGTCTTTTGTTTTGGGAATAAGAGCCACGAAAGAGGAGTTACATCCTTTACTGATTAAGCCACTGCTGTGAAAATCCCTCATGACCCCCATGATAAGGTGTTTAATTTCTTTCCAATAAACCTTATAAAATTTCATAGTAAAACCATCCGGACCCAGGGCTTTCCCTCCATCACAACATTTAATGGCTCTCAGCACTTCCGTCTTTGAGAACTCTTCACAGAGCATCAGCCCATTTTGATCCGATTATGTGGACGAAAGAACTCACAAAGGTTTTTCCAATATATATATATATATATGATAAGGATGATGTGAGAAGTAGTAGGCTAATTGAGAAACTTGAGAAGCATTCTGGACCACACATTTTCCCTAAGCAAAAAAGGTGAAAAAAATGCAATTTTTTTTTTTTTTTTTTTTTGGAAAAATCGCAGCTTTTTCTTTAAGGATTTAATTTTTTTTTTTGATTTTTTTTATTTATACACATGTGTATATTGTTAATCTTTTAACTATACATATATGTATATTGTCAATTATACATATATGTATATACATGTTTAAAATTGAAAAATAAGTGTTATTTAGGGTTTAGCATTAGTATTTAGGGTTTAGCATTAGGGTTTAGCTTTATGGTTTAGGGTTTAGCTTTAACTTTTGAGTTTAGTTTTGGCTTTAGGGTTTGCATTAGGGTTTAGCTTTAGGGTTTAGCATTAGGGTTTAGAATTAGGGTTTAGCTTTAGGGTTTAGAATTAGGGTTTAACTTTAGGGTTTAGCATTAGGGTTTAGCTTTAGCGTTTAGAATTAGGGTTTAGCTTTAGGGTTTAGGGTTTAGGGTTTAGCTTTAGTGTTTATGGTTTAAGTTTTAGGGTTTATAACACATATTTTTTCAATTTTAAACATGTATATACATATATGTATAATTGACAATATACATATATGTATAGTTAAAAGATTAACAATATACACATGTGTATAAATCCAAAAATAAATTTAAAAAAAAAATTAAATCCTTAAAGAAAAAGCTGTGATTTTTCCAAAAAAAAAAAAAAAAATTGCATTTTTTTCACCTTTTTTTTGCATTTTTTGCTTAGGGAAAATGTGTGGTACAGATTGCTTCTCAAGTTTCTCAAATAGGGTGGACTTCTCTTAGGATCCCTACCTATATATATAGGATAAGAATCATGTGAGAAGTAGTAGGCTAAATGAGAAACTTGAGAAGCATTCTGGACCACACATTTTCACTAAGCAAAAAACTGCAAAAAAAAGTGAAAAAAATGCATTTTTTTTTAAAAATCGCAGCTTTTTCTTTAAGAATTAATTTTTTTTTTTTATTTATACATATGTGTATATTGTTAATCTTTTTAACTATACATATATGTATATTTTCAATTATACATATATGTATATACATGTTTAAAATTGAAAAATAAGTGTTATTTAGGGTTTAGCATTAGTATTTAGGGTTTAGCATTAGGGTTTAGGGTTTAGCTTTATGGTTTAAGGTTTAGCTTTAGGGTTTAGCATTAGGGTTTAGCATTAGGGATTAGCTTTTGGGTTTAGCATTAGGGTTTAGCTTTAACTTTTGGGTTTAGCTTTATCTTTAGGGTTTGCATTAGGGTTTAGCATTAAGGGTTTAGCTTTAGGGTTTAGTTTTAGCTTTAGGGTTTAAAATTAGGGTTTAGCTTTAGGGTTTATGGTTTAGCATTAGTATTTAGGATTTAGCATTAGGGTTTAGGGTTTAGCGTTAGTATTTAGGATTTAGCATTAGGGTTTAACATTAGAGTTTAGCAATAGTATTTAGGGTTTAGCATTAGGGTTTAGCTTTTGGGTTTAGCATTAAGGTTTAGCTTTAACTTTTGGGTTTAGCTTTATCTTTAGGGTTTGCATTAGGGTTTAGCATTAAGAGTTTAGCTTTAGGGTTTAGTTTAAGTTTTAGGGTTTAGCATTAGGGTTTAGCTTTAGGGTTTAGGGTTTAGCATTAAGGTTTAACTTTAGTGTTTATGGTTTAAGGTTTAGGATTTATAACACATATTTTTTCAATTTTAAACACGCATATACATATATGTATAATAGACAATATACATATATGTATAGTTAAAAGATTAACAATATACACATGTGTATAAATCCAAAAAAAAATTTTTTTTTTAAATAATAAAAAATTTAATCCTTAAAGAAAAAGCTGCGATTTTTCAAAAAAATAAAAAAATTGCATTTTTTTTTTTTTTGCATTTTTTATGGATACGAGAGGTTCCTACGTATTTATGATGAATATTGGAGCGGGAAACTACCAACTTTTCTAGTGGAGAAGTTAATTTTTTTAAAGTAACGTGAGACGGACAAATTATTAGTGCCAATACTATTACATAAGTTGGTTATACAAATGTTTAATAAGAATAGAGTAAATTGCCATTTTCATACCTCAAATTTATTCAAATATACCACTTCAGTTCATTTTTTTTTTTTTTTTTTTGCTTCTTTTGACCCTGACATTTCAAATCATGCCAATTTCATCAAATGTGTTAACCCCGCTAAAAAGGTTAGTTAAATAAGGGGTAAAATGGTCATTGTAGATGCCTTTTTTAGTTTTATTCTTTTTAAGAGTAAATTGTGTCATTTCCGTCCCTGTGATTCAGTTAAAATGCTACCTTCATCCAGTAGTTTCTTTTGTCATCCAAAATCATACAACATAGGCGTTCATTTCCGCATGTCTTGATAATAAACACGATGTAGAAGAGGAACATGTACAAAATTCCATTTGTTTAAATTGTTAGTGTGACCTAGGCACCATGACACTTTTTATTGCTCATGCATTTATCTTCATCGTAGGAGACTCAATCCAAAATCATACAACATAGGCGTCCATTTCCGCATGTCTTGATAATAAACACGAAGTAGAAGAGGAACATGTACAAAATTCCATTTGTTTAAATTGTTAGTGTGACCTAGGCACCATGACACTTTTTATTGCTCATGCATTTATCTTCATCGTACGAGACTCAATCAATACCTCCATTCTTTGGTTATAAATGCATGAGTAATACAAAACATCCTGTGTTTCCAGGTCACACCAGCAATTTGAACAAACGGAGTTTGTACATGTTCGTCTTGCACATTGTGCTTATCATCAAGACATGCGAAAATGGACACCATATGTCTTATGATTTTGGATGACAAAAGAAACTATTAGATGAAAGTGACAATTTTTTACTAAAGCAGATGAACGGAATCAGGGGCGGAACCAATATACATTTAGCCGTAGCACGGGCTACGGCTCAACCCCGTATTCGCATTCGCAGTGTAATTTGTTTTTTCAGTTTTATATCTATGATACCCCTAAACATATATGAGGATACCCCTAAGAGAAGATTATGAAACTTGATATTATTCATTGAGCTCAAAACCTTTAGTAACTAAGACCAATTAATTAGTTTTATGATAATTAAGCCCAAATTGTGATAACTAATAAAGCCCAAATAATAAAATAATCCATTTGAACAATGTCATGGTTTGTGCGTTTGAAAATGATTTTTCATAAGGTAAAAGACCATGATGTGATGGAGCAATTTCAAGCTATGAAAAAAAGAAGTGGACAAATCTATTAGGTATTTGCTTTACTTTATTTATTTATTGTCGTTTTTCTAATGTCGTATGATTGCACGATAAAAAAAAATTGGGATACTCCTGATTTAATGGGCTAGTTCCACCACTGGACGGAATGACACAATTTCTTCTTATAAAATAAAAAAGACATATAAATTGACCATATTATCCTCAGTTAAGTGACTATATTAACGATGGTTAACAAATTAGATGTAACTGACATGTTTTAAAATACAAGCACAAAAATAAAAAAAAATGGATTGAAATGACATATTTCACAAAACCTCAATGATGAAATGACATATTATAGTTCCGTTTACGTGGTTCTGCTAAAGTTTTCACTTTATTCTAATAGTTTTTTTTTTTTTTACCTTAGAGACAGTGATTTTCAAATCAGTCAAGATGTCTAACAAAATTACATTTTTTATGTTAAATTTTGCTGAGAGTAAACATATGTGTGGGTGTATATATATATATATATATGCTCTTGCGTTTTTAATAGCAACTAGTTAAATTTCGCCCACGCGATGCGGCGGGGACCCAATGACTGCAAAACGCGTGTCAGTAACGGCAAGTAGATACCGAATATCAAAATATAAAAAAAATGTCGTGAAAAGGATAGTCAATCCGTCCTAAGAAAAGCGATTTTAAATAACCTAATATATAATAATAGGACCCACACGTCCTACACGTTGGAAATTCGATTGTTTTCAGTTCAGTTATTACGGTGCTAACACGTTAAAATATGGATGAGCTCGGTACCTGTAACGGCACCGAAAGTACCGATCCGGAAAATCATCGAAATTAGGTACCGGCACCGAAAATGCTCGGTACAATACGGTATGGTATTTGAAGGTAAAAATCAATAAATATAGGTATGGTGCTAGACCGGTGTCGAACCGAAAGTAACGATTCTGAAAACGCCAAAAGGTGGGTACCAAATTGGTACCGAAAATGATTTGGTATAGTAAATTTGGTACCGATACGATACCGGTTTGATTACAGGATTTGATACGATTTTCTCATCAATAATCTAAATATCCAAGTTAGTTTTACATGCTACAATTCATTCATTACGTAAAAAGACAAAAAATAAAGCAAAATAAGTTGTTGTGTATATAAAACTCATTCAAACGAAATACAGTTTACTTACTGTGTGTATGAAAAGTAATCTAAACTGTACAATTACTTGCATTGCTACGTTGCTACAGGATTTGATGAGCTCGGTACCAACCGGTACCGAAAATACCGTTACCGAAATCCTCAAAAATGGGTACCAGTACCGAATATACCTGGTACAGTACGGCTTGATACGGTCGGTACTGGTACGACACCGGTATTTGAGGGTAAAACCCGATGAATACCGGTGCCGAACGGATACCGAAAATACACTCACTTTGGTAAATTTGATACCGGTACCCAATGCTATTCATTCATTTCTATTTTTATTACTTTTCATTAAAGACTCTTTTTAATATTTATTTATTGTTACTGTTACCGAAAATACCAATACCAAAATCCTTAAAAATGGGTACCGGTACCGAATATACCTGGTACAGTACGGCTTGATACGGTCGGTACTGGTACGGCACCGGTATTTGAGGGTAAAACCTGATGAATACCGGTGCCGAACGGATACCGAAAATACACTCAGTTTGGTAAATTTGATACCGATACCGGTACCCAATACTATTCATTCATTTCTATTTTTATTACTTTTCATTAAAGACTCTTTTTAATATTTATTTATTGTTACTGTTCAATCCCTTCTCTTTTTTATATATAGGTGAATAATACACACAAATATGGTTATGCCAACCAGTCCACTCACCCTGTCTTCTTCATCACCTAATTTTTACGACCGCTTTGTCATCGCACCACCGCCCACTCTCTCTCTCTCTCTCTCACCGGTAGGCGGTCCAATAATCATCGTATGTGCTACACTTCGTTTGTTTTTGTTCATACATTGTATGCCCTCCGCCTCTTTGAGCCACTATCACTAGAAGCTGAAGACCGAGACCACCTCGAAACAACCATACTCACTCCCACTCTCATTCGATCTATCTCTCTCTCCTTTTTCTAGGGCCGGCCCATGGGCCACTTCTCGGGGTGATGAAACAGTGGTTAACCGAGAGGTTAGTCCACGGATCGAGTTTCGTCAAGTAGGGTTAATCCCTCCTTTACTCGATCGATGGTTGGGTCGTCCTCTAATCTGTCTTCTACACAATGAAAAAACGCCGTGACTCGCAACAAGGAGAATGGGGTGGGGGTTGCTCCTTGTTACCACTCTCCGGCGTGAGAATAAGTATTTTCTTGGGAGCAAGATAAGTATTTAAGGAGTAGTTGTCAGAGAGCATATTAGCCTTACCTCAAACCTGGTTCGGGATGAGTATTTATAGCCGAAGAGTGAATGAGAAGGGCCAAAGGCCCGCTTGATAGGCCAAGGGCCTGACTGACAACGTGCAGCTTTTTGTAGGCGTGTCAGGAGCGCAGGTCACGGAAGTGTTGGGCGCACGCGGAGGTGTTGCCACGTCCTGCTGGGGTTGTCAGTCTGTCTACCAGCTTTATGCATGTGGGCTGGGCAGCTGCGTATTGGGCAGTCAACTGACCGTTACTGTTAGTGCCCGGGCATACCACTTGTTGGTTTGGTCACAGAAGTCAAAGTGACAGTTCCACTTATATAACAATAGGATACGGTTTTTCACCGCATCGCTATGTGAGGTAATCTGAGCACAACCCAAACGTTTCTATTGCCGCCCTGCGCGCTCCGCGTAGGACCGCAATCCGAAAATGTGTTTGATAGAAAGTGAATGTAGTAAACTACTATCATTCTTTCTTGGCAGTAATTACCGCATCCATTGTATGTTGACGAAAACACCCATTTTCATATACAAGGTAAGTCTTCTCATCTTTCCCCGAGAGGGAAAGCAAACCGGGTTCGCGTGTGCCCGCACGAACGGAGGTGAATCCTGTCGGTAGGGGCGATGAGCTGGGTGATGGTCACTCACGCCGAAGCCTGGTGCGAGATTTGGAACCATACCCCTTCAAGTCCCCCAATCCAGTGTTGCTTCCACGCGCAAGTTGCAACTGGGCGGAATGCTGGACTAATGGTCGAAAGGGTGTTCTTGAAATCAGTTTGGAGAAGATACTAGGGTGAGGCCTTTGTTCCTGCTTCATGTTAATCAATCGGTCGGTTGATCGTTATATTTGATGTGGGTTGAGTAGAGTCGTTTCGACTGTGTAGAACCGGTGAGTAAGTTCAGGCTGACGCTGAATCATCTCATAGTCCTTGCGGTTCAGTGGTGGTCTGGTGTTGTGGTCTAGCTTTTTCTGATGTCATGAAATCTGATTGACGTCCAGTAGTGCACTGCTCCACTGACAGTGCGGCATTCGAGTGTGCTATACGAATACTGTACTGATAAAAGCTGAATGAGGTGGATGACCATGTTTCAAATTTAATTGCCACCTTGCTGGAGCTTCGAACCAACCTTTGAGACGGTGACGGAAGATGAGTATGAACTCGCCATTACCCGCAACCTGATTGAAACCCTTGCATCTGCCGGTGCAAGTGTATTGGCGCCTTGCTGTTGCTTCATATTCATCAATGGGACATGAAATGTGCGGAGGTGTTGCCATGTCCCACTGGGGTTGTAAGTCTGTCTACCAACTTTATGCATGTGGGCTGGGCAGCTGTGTATTGGGCGGTCAGCTGACCGCTGCTGTCAGTGGCCGGGCATACCACTTTGCTTGTTTGGTCACAGAAGTCAAAGTGACAGTTCCACTTGTATAACAATAGGATGCAGTTTTTCACCGCATCGCTATGTGCGGTAATCTGAGCACAACAAAAACGTTTCTATTGCCGCTCTGCGCGCGTACGCGCAAGACCGCAATCCGGAAATGTGTTTGACAAAAAGTGAATGTAGTAAGCTACTATCATTTTTTCTTGGTAGTAATTACCACATCCCTTGTATGTTGACATAAACACCCATTTTCATATACAAGGTGAGTCTTCTCATCTTTCCCCGAGAGGAAAAGCAAACCGGGTTCGCGCGTGCACGCACAAACGGAGATGAATCCTGTCGGTAGGGGCGATGAGCATGAGCCGGGTGATGGTCACTCGCGCCCAAACCTGATACGAGATTTGGGACCTTACCCCCTTCACGATGGCACAAAATATTTAAGTATAATTTTTTTTTGAACAAAAGCCTAAAAGAATCAAAGCCTAATATGATATTTAACCAAGCTTTTAAAAAATAGCCTAACACCCACTAAACCTATTTAGGGGTTGTATGACAACTTCTAACTGGTTAAGTGTTGTACCAGTAAGAGGTCTAAACCATTAAGTGCTGAACTAGTATGGGGTCTGAACCATTAAGAGCCAGTATAATGCTTAACCGTTCAGAGGCAAATGTCTGACCAATTCATATTAAAAGTCTTAATCATTCAACCTTAGTATAATGTTGCCCCATTCATAGGCAAATGTCTGAACCATTCAGACATCTGCTCGTGAAACAAACAGTCTGAACCATTAAGCGCTGAATCAGTAAGAGGTCTGAACCATTAAAAGCTCATTAAAAGCTAAACAAAGAGCCCCTTAGTTTTGACCCGTTCAACCCATTTTCTGTTAACCCCAAGCAGCCCCCATATATGTAACTCAACTAAAAACTAAAACTTTAAACCCATTTTGTTCACGTCCTCTCTATCATCCACGTCCCAATAAGACCATTCACAATAAAGTATATCAAAACACCCAAAAACATGACTATTCAGCTACCATATCAGAAAAACATCAATTCTTTAAAAACATAAAAAACCCACCCAATAAGGAAACCCAAAAACACTGTCACATCACCATCACCTTTTTACCCCCTCCCGGCCCCACCATCTGCCACATACCCCATCTTTTCTTCATTTTTTCAAGTTTATGAGGAAATATGGATGTGAAAAACGAACCCAAAAAATGGACTCCACAATAAGTAAAAATGAATGAGTGGAAGAATGAGAAAAAATGAAGGCTAAAAATGCGTTATTGTGAATGCTCTAAAGACTTAATGGATTGACAATGATATCTATTGAGAACTGATTATTAGAGAGTATGGATTATAAATGTAAATTGATATAGACAGACGAGAAGGGAGAACCAGAGGGAGATGAGAGAAAGAGGTAGAGGTAGAGGTAGAGGGAGAAGCATTTTTTGTTTTTATTTTATTTTATTTAAGTTTTTATTTATTTATTAAAAAAAAGAGTAAAGTTTTTTTTTGTCAAATCACATAAAGCTTAAGATAAGGTTTTGGAAACAAGAATGCCTCCAACACACAAAAGAGATTAAAAAAAAATCAGTGGACAGAAGTAGCAATTTTGGATAAATGACGAGCTAAAGACGAATTTAATTGGTGGTGTTATCATAAAGGGAAAAAGTGATTTATTTATTTTAGAGGATGAGCATCCCAAAATTAGAAAAAATCCAGAGCTGCTGAACTGTTAGAAATATTTTTTTCACTTAGATAAACCATATATGAATCGCTAAATTATGCAATGTTTCAACTTTCAAATTGTGAGAAAAAGATTTTTCTTACAATATTAGAACTTACTAGCAAGTAGATCGCCGCAAGGAAGATTATGTGGTAGTGCTGGCCGTGTGAAAGTTGGGGCAGAACGGAGTGGTGGTGGTAGTGGTAGTGGGGGTTTTGGCGGTTGCTGTTGGCTGTTAGACATAGCCGGTGCCGGGTGCGGGCTTACAAGCTCCCTTGCTGAAACCAAACCTGTTGGTGTACTCGTATTTTTGATTGCTTACTATACCCTGCACGTAAAATGATGGCTTTTGTAACTAAAATAAAAAGACATTGTATCATCAATCACACTGAAAATACCTGAAATTGTAAGAGAAGCTAGCTTTTTTACATATGCTCCTACCTAGACATAAATACCAATATATAGAATCTGATTGTCGTCTAGATAGAGAATAGCGCAACGTATAGATTAATAGTTAACTTGTTTTTTTTTTTTTTTTTTTTTTTAATTTCTTTAGTGCCATTATGTTTTCACTAACATAAATATTCCAACCAATCACACATCCACCAACCACTTAGTTGCTGGCACACGATTAAAAAAGGGAAAATTACGGCAGTAGCCGCTTGACCAAGCACTTTACCAAAATAGCCATTTAATGTCCCTACACATGTAAGCCCATCCAAGTGAACTCTCATTTTTATGCACCTTCAATCCAGCCACAACCCAGCTGACACGTGTCCCTCTTACCTGAAAAGGCTTTATGCCGCTACACATGTCAGCTGAGCCGCTTCAGGCCCAAGCCGAGCCGCTTCGCCCAAGCTCTGATTTATGCCGCTTTGTGGTACTGCCAAGCGGAGCCGTTTCATGGCCAAGCCGAGCCGCTTCGCCCCATCCCAAGCCGCTACACCCTGGATCTAAGCCGCTTCAGCATGCCACCTACCCCAAGCCGTTTCATTTGAATTTATGAGCTTTCAACCCATGCCCAAGCCGCTACACCCTGAATTTATGAGCTTTCAACACATGCCACCTACCCCCAGCCGCTACACCCTGAATTTATGATATTTTTTGGCCTGAAAAAAAAATAAAAAAAATGTGGAGAAAAGTATTACATTGAAGTTAAAAATAACCGAGAGCTAACAAAGCTAAGAAAAGTTGTTAAATACAAAAGCTTTTCTTTGATCCTAACCCACTACAAATATAATGAGTTTGAGATTTTAAAGCTAAGAAAAACGTCATAAAACCGAGATATTTTTGTATTTTGATATTTTTTTTAAAAATACTACTGAAATTTGACATATTTTGATGTATTTTGATATTTTTTTTAAAAATACTACTGAAATTTAAAAAGAGTTTTGAAACGGCTCGGCTTGGCCTTGAAAGGTCATGGCTTGTAATTGTAGCGGTTTGGCTTGTACTTGTAGCGGCTTGTGGGACAGGGGGCGAAGCGGCTCGGCTTGGGCCTGAAGCGGCTCGGCTGACATGTGTAGCGGCATAAAGCCTTTTCAGGTAAGAGGGACACGTGTCAGCTGGGTTGTGGCTGGATTGAAGGTGCATAAAAATGAGAGTTCACTTGGATGGGCTTACATGTGTAGGGGCATTATGCCTGGTCAAATAGCTATTTTAGTAAAGTGCTTGGTCAAGCGGCTACTGCCGTAATTTTCCCTTAAAAAAATGAATACACGTTAATATACTCTGAATAAAACTGAGCTTTGTTTGTTACTGTTTTCCGTACTATTCCAACCAATCACACATCCACCAACCACTTAGTAGCTGGCACACGATTAAAAAAAAAATAAAAATAAAAAAATGAATACACATTAATATACTCTGAACAAAACTGAGCTTTGTTTGTTACTGTTTTCCTTACTATTTTTGAAGTTTTCTTTTAATTATTCCTTCCGATTTAACGCACCTAACTTTAACTAAATAAATATAATATTAACCAAATTGTCTAAAATTATTAGTTTTTATTGTAAAACCAAAATACAAAATGACTTCATTAAACTTGCATGTTGTATTTCATCTTCAATTCTTTATAGTTGATCTTTCATTCTTCTCACGTTTGATAAATAACCCAACCGTCGTAACTGGGCGTCATTTTTTTCTCTAAATCCACTTTCGATCTTTTGGGATTGGTCTTGGCATTTTGATTTGTCCTTTTCTGTATATTTTTCTTTTTCATAACTTTCCTCACATTTTGATATTATGAATATCCGTTAGTGATCCGTTACACAACACAATATCAATAAATGAGCCTCTATGTGTAGAATGTACTTTACAGTGTGTGATATCTGTCGAATCCCAGATATTCATATTCAGTGCCTTGTAGCAGAGATTCGCCTGCGTCCAAAGAGGGTCTTCAAGGTGATCTACAAAAAAGAACACCGTTAGCCTCGTCACCGAGGACCCCGGAGGGGAATCCGTGACCAAGCTCCTGCGTGAGAATAAGAAAGCTTGCCGGAGAGACAACGAGATTCCGGCACAATGATCAGGCCGGAATAAATGGTGTGGATTGTGGGTATTCAACGAACTCTCAGAGAATGTTTCCCAGTAAATGCTTCTTTGGTGTGTGGATATTGTAATTATGAAAGTGCTTAACATTTTTTATTGTTTTCTTGACTCATATATAAAGCCTTGGGTTTATCGGATGGTTCACTTCCCATAAAGATCTAACGGTCTTCTATGAACTAGAGAAAATCTCTGTTTACTTCAGCTTTCTACTCCTTGTGGAGATATGACAGGATCCTCGCATTCAACGCAAGTTGTTCTTTCCTCGTACTATCGCCGAAAACCACTCTCTCTCTCTTACTCAGGCATTAAATGCCATTGATAGGTTCTATCAGCGGGTCCCATGACCGGAAAAGTGGTTCTGTGGTGATGATTTCTCAGATTGTCCTATGATACTCCTTCTCTCGAGGCCAAGCTTTTGTGTAGGCTTAGTGGGCTTTGTGGTCCTTTATCTTGGGAGCCCAGACGAGGAGCCCAATCAGGGGCCCTCGTCGACAAGTCGTCCCTAGTCTTGGTCCACTAATTCTTGTATGTGGGCCTGGATTAACTCCTTATTATGTTGCGTCTTTTGTGTGGGTCCTGGAGATATACGATCGCCCCCTGATGATAGCCTACTCTAATCCCCCTATTTGATCCAACGATTGGGAGAGAGAGCATCCGCAAGTGGGGAGGATCAGGCGATTATCATTAAAATTAGTGACATAACAGTTGTCGCCTACTCGATTGCTCTATTAAAACCCGTTCAACCTCCCTGTCAGTTTTTCATATTCATTCCCCTTTCTTCATCTTCTCCTCTGCCTTGCCCTAATTTCTTCCGGTATGAGTCGTAAAGATAGGGATTCGATTTACTCCATAATCAGTCCGGAGGAGTTGCAATCTTTCGTGTGGGTCCTGGAGATATACGATCCACCAAAACCCAACCGCCAGCTTCCGAGCCCTTATTCACGATTCATTAAGTTCAAGTGATTATAGTTATCTATGGATCTCACACTCAAAAGACTACAACGCCACCTAATCCCACTTCAAGCTTATGAGATTAAAAGATTATATCTACCGTCTTACATAAAAAAATTTTATGCAATTCCGATTAAACTTATGATGGATAATGGATGATGTTGTGAGCTTTACATGTTTTGCTTATGATCAGTTTGGCAGACATACCACACCCGAGTTACCATCCCAGTGGTAAATGCCATAAACTTTACATATTTTTTTCTAACTCCACCTAGCGGGTATACCCCACCCGAGTCACCATCCCCGTGGTTAATACCATTGGCTTCGTTTTTTTTTCTTTTTTTATTTACATGTACCTCAAATGAATGAACCGAATGTTTTTTTCGGGCGCCACCTTGTTTCGGATTTATTTTCATAAAAAGAAACAGGTGTGCCAATTTAATCGGAAAACTTATAAGCTTTTTACTTATGGCATACCCCTTATACTCTGTACAGTTTCAGTTTTGCCATAGCTCCTAAGGTGAGAACCCACAGGATTCCTAATTTAAGGTATTTTATATCAATCCTAAGGAACTCGTCAACTAGCTGGGCCTACCCACATATCCTAAATTAGACGCGTGACTTACCGTTTATTATCTAATATATAAATATAGTAATCAAATGCAAAGAACTATTACACCTATCATTTTCCATTTATTGCAAAAACTTTCTCAAAACATTTTCAATTTTTTTCAATTTTTTTTATATATTAACTCGACACTAACACTAATCTAGACGCTAGTCTCCCTCCCCACACTTATTTCCTTCATTGTCCTCAATGGAGAGCAAAACTCACGACTCACACAAACATAAATCGAAATACAAAGATAAATGGAACAGACTCCCCTGATTTTAAGAAGTTGAACTCTTATGAGCCTTGTTCCACAACAACAGTATAGCATTTCTTTTGCGGCTGCATTCAACCTGGGATGCTTTTCTTCACAAAATTCGAATCACTTCATCCAAATGGAAATTGAGTATGGACAAAGCGATTGAAACCTGCAAAATTAACACTCACAAGCTCCCAAACAGGTTAAAAAGATCACTAAACAAAGAGAAATGATCGGAAAACCAGATTTAGGTGACAACGAACCAAGCCGTGCATTAAAAAAAATATTTCTATCGGAGACTGCGTCACGCGGCGCGATGAAGGTAAAAGAACCCTCCACATAGCGTGGAGGTCTTCCATTTGACTTCCATTGACCTGATATCCAAGGCGGCATGCGACAGTAATCGGAGAGTCCCCCGCACCACACGGGGGAACCCGTTTTCCAGAATTTTTATTAAATTTTTTATGTTCATGCCTTAGAAAAAAATTTATATTTTAACATATTGTCACCTCCCATCCCCCCAACGACTGTGCATTGTCCTCAATTGCAACAATACTTACCCAAACCTCCCCGAACTTCCCCACACTTGAATAATTTCATGGTTTGACACAAAACGAAATAAACTAATACGAAAACAAAACAAAACGAACAAACCTTAGGCTGCCTCCTAAGAGCGCTAAGTTTTAGATCTTCAGCCAGATCATACCTACAATCTTCAAGGTGGTTAAAATGTTGGCTTACCTCCAGGCTTCTCTAAATCAATTTGCTTCTATTCGTCTGGAAATTTCGCAGCCTCATACCAGTTAGTCTTAATCTTGGCCTCATCTTCTTATGCATCTCCACTATCAGGTGGTTTACCTGTTTTCCCTCTTTTCTTCACCTTCACATGCCTCACAGATTCTTCATTTATCCCAAGCTTGGACCTGTTACACTTAATACCTTTCTCATCAGTAGCAACTGCTTCATATAAATTATCAAGAACTTCGTAAGTAATAGATTTTGAATAGACATTAAAAATTAACTTACGGTTTTCAGAACTCATTGTGATTAATTCATCTCTGCAGTTGATTTGAGCATTAGCAGTGTTCAAGAAAGGATGTCCAAGGATTGCCATTTATTGCTCAATCCTCCTTGTAGGTGCGTAATCCAGCACCAAAAAGTCTACCGGGTAAACGAACTCACCCAGCTGGATCATCACATATTTAACAACCCCACGAGGTTGTTTCCATGTATCATCCACCAAAATCACATTCCTATCAGTATCATGCAGTGGTCCAAACTTGCACTGATCAAACAAACTTTGAGGCAGAATATTCATGCTTGCTCCATAATCCAACAACGCCCTATGTATCTTCAATTTTCCCACTTTAATAGGAATAAGCGGTGCCCTTGGCTCACTTTCCTCACCTCCGTCACTATCCTCGCTTATACCTATAACAACCCTCCTAAAAATTTTCTGACACCCTAATATATTTTAAAATGTCCCAATATGTCTTAAAATATACCCCATACGCGAAAACGGACCCCGAATACCTTTATTTTTATTAAAATTAATTAAAAACAAATTTTAAAGGTCTCTCGCGGGGCGCGTAAGCCACCCCCTTGACCTACGCGGGGTGCGACAGCCCAAAGTCAGGCGACACCCTAGCGTGCCACGTGTCATCATCGTGTCAAAGCTAAACTCGACGAATCAGCAAGCCTACGCCCTATTACTCTATGTCGCGGGCCGCGTAGCCCTTGGCTACGTCCTACGCGGTCCGCAAGGGAAGGTGAAAAGTCACCTATAAATAGATGGCTTCGGCCTTCAGTCCCAGTCGCTCACAATATTTTCTTTCCTCTCGAATTCTCACATAGTTGAAGTAATTTTCGGGTATTATATCCCCCTAATTAACGAAGTTCTGCTCCGTTGTAAGTATCATAACCCCGGTTACGTATTAGATACGCTGCCCGATTGATCCAGGGTTCCGTAACGGCTGTCGTGGTTCTGCCCGACGTAGTCGTTGGAATACCGTCTCGGGGAGGGTATTACTAATGTAAATATTGGGTTATTATACTAACACGTGCGCATTTGTGTAAATTATAGATAATCACCAGGAAACCCTTACAGGAAACCTAAGTCAGCAATGTGAGTAATCTCCTTTTTACCAACTGTTTTTACAAAACCTTAAATATTTTACAATGTGATTAGCAGTGATTGAGTCTTTGTAATTCTTCAATTACTGCCGATATGTTGGGGTTTTGTATACAAAATGTGGAACACGTTACAATTGGACAACGAGATAGCCAATGTGTAATATGACCCACCAGTCAGGATTGACAGTACTGAATAAGTAATTGTGTAAATATAAACAATGTGATCGCTCTCAATACTGTGTAATGATAAGATATGTTTTGATTAAACTGGGATTCTCTCACCAGTATTTCCTACTGACAAATGTTTTTAAAACGCGTTTCAGGTAACAAAATGTAAAAGCCAATTAGAAGAAAGCCAGCTGGAGAGCACTGAAGGCTTGGAAAAATGTGGCTATAAAAGTTACCTAGAAGACAATGTTTTAAATTCAATAAAATAAGGTTTATCCCTATAAACTTGTTGTAATAAGAAACTTGGGTTTACCCATGTGTTTAATATTATAAAATATGGTGGTTTTACTCTGATAAAATATTTCCTAACTACGGTCCTGATGAAATTTCCGCTGCCAAAATGATTAAATAACGGATACCACCGAAAACTGGTTCGCGTCCGCCCGTTCCCGGGAGACAGTGATCGGGGGTTGCGACAGAAGGTGGTATCAGAGCTAAGCCACTGATTCAGCCACATAAGTGTTCTGCTGACATCAAGATATTATTCAAAGTGTTAGCAAATAAATTATGGATATACGTGCATAATTGTATATTATTGTTATGTGTTATTTGACTATTTGTTAGTTTACAGTATGAGTGACCAAGGACCATCCGACGCCTACCGTCAGTTGTCCAGCTCACCTAGGAGCGAAGGCACCTCTTCACAGCCTGCCCTCTCAGGGTATTCAGCTGATAATGAAGACGGGATATTCGTGTTTAAGGCTCAGTCTGAAGAGCCATTCCCTCCTAAAAAGAGAGGATGGTTCAGTAGGTGAGCACATGAACGTAGGAAATGAATGAAAAAGTTGCAAGAACAGCGAGTCTTAGCAGCCGTTAAAAGAGAGATAGATGCCCACACCTAGGATATGCTTAATAGGGGTTTAGCAAATTTTCATATCCTAGCAACCACAGCTGCCGATTCTAATCTGGAGCAACTGATAGCACCGCAACCATTACTGCCCATGGAAATAGAAAACAACCCTGAAAATCAATTCCAAATGCATGACTTTGACCCAATGGAGATACCTAGGGTACCAGCACCCAATCCCTTAGATCCAAACTACGACCCGTGGTTAGATGATAATAGGGACTATGTGCAGCATTACCCGATACCCGAAGACATGCCCATGCCAAATCTAGCAGCTTACCCAGGTTTGGACCCTCTAGATCCCTACTACGATAGTGATCAGTGCTTCAGGGAGATTTTAGAGAATCCTTACCCGGAACCCATGCCCCAGTTTCCAAACCCAATCCCAGCGCCTGCACCCCCAATGAGTGCAGAAAATGTGCAAGAGCTCCGAACTTTCGGAGAAGAGATTTTAGAAAGTAGTGAGAGAATGAGGCAGGTAGGAGAACGACTCGTCTGGAAGTATGGCGAGCGTAATATGGATTTCTGGATGAATCCATATCCGTGAAGGTGATGGTGGAGGTAGTAGTAATAATATAATAATATATAATATGTGTGTATAAAAAAAATATCATAGCTACGGATGCCTACTAGTAGTGTAATTTTTATTTTAGTTGTATTGTAATTTTTAAATTCCAGTTCCAGTGTGTATTCGATACCTACTATAAAAAAAGAGTAAGTCGCAATGTTCGACGCTTTTGATCAATATGTGTGTCATATGATTGGTGATATTACATATTATCTTGTGAAATTAATACTTGGAAATTGTTTAAAATTCAGATGGCTGACCAAGTGAATCAGGAAAACCAAAATAATGAAAACCAGAATGACGATAACCTAAATAATGATAACTTGAACAATGATAACAATGGAAACCAAGTGGATAATAGTGCAATTCAACACATAGTGGCACAAGGAATTATAGATGCAATGCCATTTATTATCCACAATGTTAGGAACGCTGATAATAAAAGTAACTGTGACAGCAAACGACCAACTAAACCGGAACACAGCGTAAACAATGGACCTATACTTTAAATGCCCATTTCCAAAAGAAGAAGGACCATGCCTTATGGTTGTTCTTATAAAGAATTCTGGTCTTGTAAACCTATGGAATTTTCGGGCAATGAAGGGGCCGTTGCAGCCTTACGTTGGATAGAAAAGACTGAGGCAGTCTTGAAAATAAGCAAGTGCGCAGAAGAAGATATGATAATTTTTGCTTCCAATATGTTTAAGAACTCAGCTTTAGAATGGTGGAATACTATCCTCCAATCTAGGGGAAGTGACAAGATTTACAATATGGAATGGGAAGAATTTAAGAACATGGTAGAAAGGAAATTATGCCCTCTCAATGAAAAAGAACATATAGCAAATAAGTTCCTAAACCTTAGGATGACTGGAGTAGATAGTAAGGGTTACACTACGTTATTCTTTGAATATGTTAGAATAGTACCAACCCTTGCATCACCAGAACCTGTGTTAATCTCCCGTTACATATGGGGATTAATTGGTGAAATCAGGCATGTAGTCAAGGCAGCTAGACCTCAAACTATAGAAGAAGCTGTAGAACTAGCAAATACCTTGACAGATGAGTTAGTACGTACACGAGAAGAAGACCAGAGGAGGAACTTAACTCAAAGGCTTACCCAGGAATTTCGCTACGGTAATTCCAACCGTGGGAAAAATATAGGTTCTACCTCTGCACCTTATTGCAAGTATTGCAAAAGGAAGCATTCGGGGAGATGTTCCATATATTGCAACTTTTGCAAAATATCTGGGCACAAGGAAGAAGATTGCAGGAAGAAACTCACCAATAAAGTATGTTACAATTGCGGAGAGCAAGGCCACGTCAAGCCAAATTGTCCGAAAATAGCTCCGGCAACAAACAACAAGACTACTAAAAATGCTAGAGCATTTGTTCTGACTGCAGATGAAGTAAAGATGATTCCGGACGTGATAGCCGGTACATTTCTAGTTAATGATGTTTTTGCTAAAGTGTTATTTGACTCTCGTGCGAACCAAAGTTTTATTAATACTTCACTTTGCAAACTTCTGAATCAATCATAACTAAACTCCCACAAGAATGTCTAGTAGAGATAGCAAATGGGGAAACCATTAAGATTTCTGAAGTCTTGCACGGAGCAAGAATAGAAATTTCAAACTATAAGTTTATTGCAAACCTTTACCCAATGAATCTGGCAGGATTTGATGTTGTATTAGGAATGGATTGGTTAATAACCCATAAAGCCAGTATTTTATGTGATCAAAAGTCAATTCAAGTAAATTCACCCAGGGGTGAAAAGATCACAATTAAAGGAGATAAACCATCTAGATCCACAAAATTCATCTCTGTGGTGAAAACTGCAAGTTATATAAGAAAAGGATCATTAGTGTATTTGATTTCTATAATCACTAACACTAAAGGGATAGAATTAAAAGATATTCCAATAGTATCTCAGTTTTCAGATGTGTTTCCTGAAGAATTGCCAGGATTACCGCCAAACAGGGAAGTTGAATTCAGAATCCACCAGTTACCAGGAACAGCACCAATTGCCAAATCACCTTACCGTTTGGTACCAGCAGAAATGCAAGAACTGAAGGAACAATTAGACGAATTATTGGAGAAAGGATTCATACATCCAAGTTCATCGCCATGAGGAGCGCCAATTTTATTCGTCAAAAAGAAGGATGGATCAATGCGTATGTGCATTGATTACCGTGAATTGAACAAAGTCACGATTAAGAATCGGTACCCATTACCAAGAATCGATGATCTGTTCGACTAGTTACAAGGAGCTCGATTTTTCTCTAAAATCGATTTATGATCAGGATATAATCAATTAAAGGTACAGGAAGAGGACATTCCTAAGACCGCTTTCAGAACAAGGTATGGCCATTATGAATTTACTGTCATGCCATTTGGTTTAACCAATGCCCCAGCTGCATTTATAGATATGATGAACCGAATATGTAAGCCATATTTGGATAAATTCATAATTGTCTTTATAGATGATATTCTCATTTACTCTAGGAGTAAAGAAGAACACACAGAGCATTTGCATGCACTTCTAAGTTTATTAAGGAACGAAAAGCTTTATGCTAAGTTTTCTAAGTGTGAGTTTTGGTTAGAACAAGTTCAATTTCTTGGACATTTAGTTAATCATGAAGGAATTCATGTAGATCCCACCAAAATCGAGGCAATTACTAAATGGAAAACCCCTGAGTCACCAACTGAGGTTAGAAGTTTCTTAGGATTAGCCGGTTATTATAGAAGATTCATTCGAGATTTTTCTAGAATAGCCATTCCCTTAACTAAGTTAACCTGTAAATCCATTAAGTTTGAATGGGGATCCAAACAGGAAGAAGTATTTAGAATCCTTAAGTAAAGATTAACCAATGCACCCATACTAGCATTACCAGAAGGAACCGACGACTTTACAGTCTATTGTGACGCCTCTAAATTAGGTTATGGATGTGTGTTGATGCAACGCCAAAAGGTTATAGCTTACGCATCTAGACAACTTAAGAATCATGAAGAAAACTATTCAACCCATGATTTAGAATTAGGAGCTATAATTTTTGCCCTGAAAATTTGGAGACATTACCTTTATGGTAGTAAGTTTACTATTTTCACATATCATAAGAGTTTAAGATATGTTTTCGGGCAAAAGGAATTAAATATGAGACAAAGACGCTGGATGGAATTACTTAGTGATTATGATTGTAATATCCAGTATCATGCAGGAAAGGAAAATGTAGTAGCTGATGCTTTAAGTCGAAAGTATCACGAAAAGCCAATAAGAGTACGTTCTCTTAAATTAAATCTACAAGTAGATTTAAACGAGCAGATTAAAAAGGCACAAGAATCAGTAATCAAGGATGATACTGAAAAATTAAAAGGAATGATTAATGAATTAGAACAAGGAACAGATGGAATTTGGAGATTCCATAAGAAAAGGATGTGGATACCTAAATTAGGAAACCTACGTCACCATATATTAGAAGAAGCTCATAAGTCTAAATATACGATGCATCCTGGAAGTGATAAGATGTATCAGAATTTAAGAAAGAATTTCTGGTGGATAGGAATGAAAAAGGATATAGCAGCTTATGTTTCTAAGTGTCTAACCTGTTCACAAGTAAAAGCTGAACACCAGAAACCTTCAGGTTTGTTGTAGTAGTTAGAAATGCCAGTGTGAAAATGGGAATTGATAACAATGGATTTTGTTACCAAATTACCCAAAACAAGGAAAGGTAATGATACAATCTGGGTGATTGTAGACAGGCTAACTAAGTCAGCTCATTTCCTACCAATGAAGGAAACTTTCAGTATGGAAGAGTTAGCTAAATTATATGTAAATGAAATAGTTTCATTACATGGAATTCCTTTATAAATTGTTTCTGATAGGGATAGCCGTTTTACCTCTCATTTTTGGACAAGTTTCCAAAAAGCAATGGGAACCAAGTTAAATCTAAGCACAACCTATCATCCTCAAATAGACGGACAAAGCGAAAGGACAATTCAGACAATGGAGGACATGCTTAGAGCTTGTGTAATTGATTTTGGAGGTAATTGGGACGATCACTTACCATTGATATAATTTTCTTATAATAACAGTTATCACACAAGTATCAACGCTGCACCATTCGAAGCACTTTATGGACGAAAGTGCCGAACCCCAGTCTGTTCGGCAGAAGTTGGAGAAAAACAACTATCTGGACCTGAGATAGTGCAAGAAACAACAGACAAGATCATTCAAGTCAAGGAACGACTAAAAACAGCACGTGATAGACAGAAAAGTTACGCTGATAACAGACGAAAGCCATTGGAATTTTAGGTAGGAGATAAGGCATTATTAAAAGTCTCTCCTTGGAAAGGAGTGGTAAGATTCATCAAAAGGGGAAAGCTAAGTCCCAGGTATATTGGACCTTTTAAGATTATTAGAAGAATAGGACCTGTTGCCTATCAGCTACAACTGCCAGAAGAAATGGCAGGAATACATGATGTCTTTCATTTATCTAATCTCAAGAAATGCTTAGCTGATGAATCGTTAGTCGTGCCTCTTAAGGATATAGAGGTAAATGAACAGTTAAAATTTGTAGAAAGACCTCTACAGATTGAAGACAAGAAAATCAAGAATCTCAAACATAAGAGATTAGTTCTGGTCAAAGTGAAGTGGGACTCCAAAAGAAGACCAGAATACACATGGGAGCTTGAATCAGAAATGCAAAGGAAATACCCACACTTATTCCAGTAGATCTCGAGGACGAGTTCTAAAACAAGGTGGGGAGGATATAACAACCCTCCTAAAAATTTTCTGACACCCTAATATATTTTAAAATGTCCCAATATGTCTTAAAATATACCCCATACGCGAAAACGGACCCCGAATACCTTTATTTTTATTAAAATTAATTAAAAACAAATTATAAAGGTCTCCCGCGGGGCGCGTAAGCCACCCCCTTGACCTACGCGGAGCGCGACAGCCCAAAGTCAGGGTGACACCCTAGCGTGCCACGTGTCATCATCGTGTCAAAGCTAAACTCGGTGAATCAGCAAGCCTACGCCCTATTACTCTATGTCGCGAGCCGCGTAGCCCTTGGCTACGTCTTACGCGGACCGCGAGGGAAGGCGAAAGGTCACCTATAAATAGATGGCTTCGGCCTTCAGTCCCAGTCGCTCACAATCTTTTCTTTCCTCTCGAATTCTCACATAGTTGAAGTAATTTTCGGGTATTATATCCCCCTAATTAACGAAGTTCTGCTCCGTTGTAAGTATCATAACCCCGGTTACGTATTAGATACGCTGCTCGATTGATCCAGGGTTCCGTAACGGCTGTCGTGGTTCTGCCCGACGTAGTCGTTGGAATACCGTCTCGGGGAGGGTATTACTAATGTAAATATTGGGTTATTATACTAACACGTGTGCATTTGTGTAAATTATAGATAATCACCAGGAAACCCTTACAGGAAACCTAAGACAACAATGTGAGTAATCTCCTTTTTACCAACTGTTTTTACAAAACCTTAAATATTTTACAATGTGATTAGCAGTGATTGAGTCTTTGTAATTCTTCAATTACTGCCGATATGTTGGGGTTTTGTATACAAAATGTGGAACACGTTACAATTGGACAACGAGATAGCCAATGTGTAATATGACCCACCAGTCAGGATTGACAGTACTGAATGAGTAATTGTGTAGATATAAACAATGTGATCGCTCTCAATACTATGTAATGATAAGATATGGTTTGATTAAACTGGGATTCACTCACCAGTATTTCCCACTAACAAATGTTTTTAAAACGCGTTTCAGGTAACAAAATATAAAAGCCAATTAGAAGAAAGCCAACTGGAGAGCACTGAAGGCTTGGAAAAATGTAGCTATAAAAGTTACCTAAAAGACGATGTTTTAAATTCAATAAAATAGGGTTTATCACTATAAACTTGTTGTAATAAGAAACTTGGGTTTACCCATGTGTTTAATATTATAAAATATGGTGGTTTTTCTCTGATAAAATATTTCCTAACTACGGTCCTAATGAAATTTCCGCTGCCAAAATGATTAAATAACAGATACCACCGAAAACTGGTTCGTGTCCGCCCGTTCCCGGGAGACAGGGATCGGGGGTTGCGACAATACCTGCAACAACTTGAGACGAAGATGTGAGACCTGTATTAACAATTTCAGATTTAGGAACGGTACTTACCGAATTGACTCTTGCATGATGTTGAGGATTCTTTGTGGTGTCACTAGGTAGTTTCCCTGGATCTCTTCTTCCTTGAGCTACTTCAGCCGCCAACTGTGCAACTTGTCTTTCTAAAGTTTAATAAGCCTTGGCTTGCACTTCTTGATCCTTCTTTATCTGCTTCAAAAGTTCCATCATCTCTTTGTTCGACCTTTCAGCTGGACCACTCAACCTTCCTTGACTTGAACCTTGTTGATAGCTTCCTTTGATTGTAACTTTGGTTGTTGTAACCAGTCTGTCTGTTTTGATATGGCTGACCTCCTTGAGTAGGAACCTGAGAATTAGGATTAGACTGATTAGCAGTATTACTATATCTAAAATTACGGTGATTATGCAAACCTGGGTGATATGTATTGGAATTTATATCACCGTATACTTGGTTGACTTCCTCGTAAGCTGTACCAAACTGTATTGGACACTCCTCCCAAACGTGGCCTAAGTCACCACAAGAATCACAAACCGGGTATGTATTAGTAACATTCAATGCATCTCTTCCTCCAAGACCTCGAATTTCGCTAACTGGCGCTCCAACGGCTCTTTCTCCCTCTCTAACTGAGCCACCCGAGCAGACCAAATATTTCTTTCCTCTATCAGATTGGGCTTGCCTCTTCAAATCAGCTGCTACAATATCCAAATAATCCCAATCCACATCTACATGATTTCTCAGAAAAGTACCACCCGTTGTGTCCTTGATGTCTCGCCTATCTTCATTAGACAACCCATCATGGAAAGCGGTAATTAACTCCCATCGTGGAATACCATGATCCGGACAATTACTGATCAACTGATTGAACCGCTTCCATGACTCATACAACATGTAAATGCACCTAAGTTTGATAAATGTTGGATGCTGCCCAAGAATGAATCTTCAGGGACTTGTTCTGCAATTGTTGAAAGTTTATTTGTTTAACAAACACAAATGCAGACAAGATTATGTTTCAAGGGATCCGCATTTGTGGTTTTATGTTGTCAGTAATTATATTTTTAGCTTGTCCAAATTTAAGGAGTATTTTGTCAGAAATTATAAGTTCTTGGGAATGTCCAAACTTATAAGTTCATAAGGGATGTCCGAATTTGTAGTTCTTGGAGTGTCAGTACTTATTTGTTAAGTACTGATAAGTATTTTTATATTGTTCTATCCGTATTTAGTCTAGGGTTTCTTTGTAAGGACTATAGTGTCCGAACTTGATTATGTATATATTCTTAGTGGATGTACGCAATCAGAATCAATTGAATGAGAAGTGATTTTTGGAGAAAACTTCTTGTGCAAACAAACCCTAACTTTGTGTGTTCTTCACTTGTGTGTGATTGTCATCCATGAATACTCCGTGTATTCACAGATTGTTCGGTTCTCTCATCTTCTACACCTTCTGTACGAGCTCTATGTTGTGGTACGAGACACGTGGTGGTTTCCGCACATCGCGTGTGTGTTCGATCGGTCCGGGTTCGTGTGTTCGTTATAGGAAGACGACCTTACAAGTGGTATCAGAGCTCTATTAAAGCACCGGATCGATGAAGAATATCAACATTGCACTTGATTCAAGACATAGAAGATATTAAAATCATAAAACATAGAAAGATGTAGAAGATGAATCTCTTTATTAATGAATCAGTCATCACATATTACATAAACCGAAAGAGTATACATCATCTACAAGCTGGTTTAGATCACAAAGATCTAAACCGAGCTTTCTCTTACTAATACATAGTCACTCTCTCTCTCTCTAGAAATGTGCACACACTATTGAGGAATTCCTTAGGGTTTGTGAGAGTTTGCACACAGAAGATCTCCACAGAGATGAAGGAATTGAGATGGATGCCCAATTCTCACCTATACACCCATATATTTAGGCTAGGGCAAAACCCTAAGTCCTGACAATACATATCCATAAATTCGGACCCTTAAAACCTTATATTGTCCGAATTTAATCAATTAACTCATATTATCCGAATTTAATCAATCAATTTGACTTGGCCTTTGACTTTGTCGAACAGAACTGATAAAGCACAGTTACCCGAAGAGAGCTACACTTACACAACAACTCACCCGAAAGTTGTTGGAATTCCCCTAGCGTAGCTCTTCCCATCTTAGTTCTTTGTGGAGTGTAATACTCTTCTAGAAACTGTTGCTGCATCTCTTGCCATGTGTGAATGCGTGGAAAAGGCAAGGAGACAAACCACTCGCGTGCTGAGTCTTTTAAGGAGAATTCAAATAGAACTAGCTTAACTTGATCCGGTGTGAACCTGTGTCCACCTATCATACTACAAAATTCTTCAAATTCCGCAATGTGAGCATATGGTTCTTCAATACCTTTCCCGTGAAACGTAGGTAGCATGTTCAGGATATTAGCTTTTGCATCAAATGACCTATCCACATTCCCATGTGCAACTGGCATAACGTATCCACGGGGAATTTGTGGTTAATGTTCAGTTTTAACTACGAGTTAATCTATTCTAAATTCGGGGGCTTTTCTGATTGTTTGAAAGAACAAGAAAATTGTTAAGAAAGTTGTGATAAGAGAAAAAGTAACCTCCACCCGGAATCCCAATTACCCGTTTTTAACACAAACACCTGTTTACTGATTCAAAACACCACATACACATGGCCTTGGATTAATGATTTTGATTAATTGCTAGGGATAGCTTTTAAGATTCACTGTACAACCTAACAACCCGTTTGATTATATCAATTACCCGCCAATTTACTAACCCGCTAACAATGCAAGTATATCACCAATACGTTTAATAAACGACAAATAATTCAAATATAATAACCGTTGCACAAAATCAACACAAGTAGTCAAGCTTTACCAGTTTAAAAGAATCAGAAACAAAGTATTCGTATCAAAACAAGCAATTGTTCATCCGAATGGAAGTCACAGCGCGTTTAGCCGCTCATGGTTGTCATCACAGTTTCAATCTCCATCGGGGATGAATTAAACATGAAAATCAGCTTAAACGGATGAAAGTTATGGTCAAAAGTGCAGGAAATCGCCTCTCAATTCATCTAGAACAGCTGGAATGTGATTCGATGCCTAAAACGCGAATTAAGGAAAAATTATATAATTTCCCATAATTGACCTCTCCCGCGTGTCACGGGAGAGTCTTGGTACATTGCCGCATGTCACCTGGGCTACTCAAGTTGACTTTTTCGGCTACAGCTCCCGTGTTGACCCGTCAAACCTGTTTTTCAGCTCGGTTTCCCTTTTTCTCCCTTTTTAGCACCTGTTAAGCCAAAAACACCAAACACGCGATAAGTATATAAACTCATATGAATTACCGTGTTAAAACACTAAAAATCAGCGTGAACTACTACAAAATATAACGTGTTTTGACCCAACATCAACCATCGCCCAGTATTTCCAGCTGGCGGATAACTTCAATTTCCGCCACTGTATTCAACAGCCTTGATAGTAGTGATGTCAACCCCGCCTCACCGGCCGGTAGTAATGCCGCAAGCCGTGTAGAACGCCCCAATCACCCCAGGGAATCAAGCATACATTCCACCTTACTATTACATGCCGCCTTATGGCTACATGCCACTTTATAGCTACATGCTGCCTTAGGCATACAGCTTTTGGACGCCCTATGAGGGAAGCCAATCAACACAATGGGGCTACTAATATCCACAACCCCCATTCTAGTATGGCAACTCTGGGCTATACCCCATGTCTGTTAACACAGCCACGATGTGGATGCCTTGTGGTAATGTTTCTAGTGCAAGACATCGGCTTAATTATGCCCAAACTGGGCCCTCACCAGTTACACAAGTCGCAACCCCTCCCGTGACACAGGGCCCGACGGTAGTCGTACCTGTAGACCTGGTGGTTTTACTCTGATAAAATATTTCCTAACTACGGTCCTAATGAAATTTCCGCTGCCAAAATGATTAAATAACGGATACCACTGAAAACTGGTTCGCGTCCGCCCGTTCCCAGGAGACAGGGATCGGGGGTTGCGACAATACCTGCAACAACTTGAGACGAAGATGTGAGACCTGTATTAACAATTTCAGATTTAGGAACGGTACTTACCGAATTGACTCTTGCATGATGTTGAGGATTCTTTGTTGTCACACCCCAAAATCCACCATGCGGAATATCACCGCTTGGAGGCGTGACGCAACCAGGATCGAGCCACCAATCATATTGAACAACGTAATTAAGTAAATAAAACCAACCACAATACAATTGGTGACCAAAAGAAAGTAACCAACTTTAAGTTAACAGCGGAAACATTAAAACGTAAATCCAAAACATAAGTTCAATAAGTTCTTAAAGTTCAAATGTTAAGCACGGAACATAACAGTCCATATCCCACAACGACCTCCTCCTCGTGCAACCTCCACAAGCATCTAACGACCTGTAAGGCATGTGACAACGAGTCAACAACAAAGTTGAGTGAGTTCACACTTGGTTGTTTAGTTTTAAGTTGTTTCCGAAAACATGGTTTGTCTTTTGCTGGCTTGCTTGCCGTGGGGGTTACCCCATAGTTGAAAATATGATAAACCAGTTCCTTCTTTATTACCCAAAACATATCCATGATCAGTGGGGGCTTCCCCAAGTGAACCACTAGACCATACCATATCGACTACTAACGAAAGTAAGTTGTGCCCTACGTCAATGTCTATCATCATTGACAGTTTGCCATAGTCCATTAGTACACGCCCGTCCGACTGGCACGGTGCGAGGTTTGTTAAACCTAATAGCGCTATTAACTAATGACCCGCTCGCCATTGGCCTCGGCGATTAAGTCAATATAAAATGAGTGACTTGATTATAGAGTTTTGTCTAGTAAGTTTTAAGGTTGTTGTCCTACCCAAGGAGGACGAACGTATGTATTCTACCCAAGGAGAATACGCAGGATTAATATTGGCATCCTACCCATAGAGGATGGTGGTACATATCCTACCCAAGGAGGACATGTAGGTTCCGTTTTAATTCTTTAACCCATTCCCAACCACCGGGAATCCCATCCTTAGAAAGTGTGTGAACTCACCTTTGGTTGCTCGGTTGAACTCTATAAAATAGCTAACAATCGGTGTTGGTCAATCACGTCCTAGTATGATTACCACTTAGTTTATTAGTGACTTCAAATAAGCACGAAGTTCCTACACGCATCTACCACATAACAGGCACTCACTTTAACAGTTCACACCCATATATACTTCCCATCTATTACCATTCAAAAGCAAGAATACTATATTGCACATAAAACTTTCATTGACATATAACACGTTAGATCATTCTCAAATAACCTACCCGTCATTTAGACACGCAAATTACTACTTATGTCGTTTCAGCTTTTACATTCAAAACTGGGCTGTTTTCGGGCATTTTAATAAAATGGTTAACTTATTCCAAAAATTCCCAAATTTTTCCGAATGTATTAAACGATCCAAATATTATTGTGTAAAAATATCGGGGTCCAATTCATTACCAATATTTTATAAAAATTCATTTACCGGACTGCAATCAGATTCGTCACTTTCTGACTGCAGTCCACGAAATAATTCATTTAAAATTCATCGTAAGTCCGATTGATGACTCCAGTTGGAGGGTTACAACGACATCAGTGGTCGTATACAGTACAAATTTCATGAGCTAATTCCACACAGCTTTTAAGTTATGACTAAAATCATAACACACCTTTTCTGCAGGAAAAACGCAGCTTTAATTGCTGAAACGAAATCATTTATTTAAAATAGCAAACGGAGTACAAAAATTATGATTCCAGTTCCATTAGAATCGTATTTCGAAATAACACGTTATAGACTCAAGAAAATCAATTTTTTGTTAAGTTATGACCCGGTTACAGCCGACTGAAGTCGGCTGAAACTATCAGACAGCTTGCTGTATTTCGCATATACATTACTAAAACAAGTTCCCGGGTTTCTTTAACGTGGTTTGCCATCACATAACACCTTCACAAAACTCATGGCAGGTCATATGTTTGTTTTATATCAGATTCATCATACTAGCATTATTTCATTTTGTTTCATCATGTTTCATCTTTATGTAAAGCTTTAAGTTCATGATTTATATTTATGATCTTTAGTGTTCTTGCAAATTTCAACATACTTAATCTATTAACCACCAAAAATATGAAGTAATAAGGGTTAACAAGAGGCTTACAACTAGCTTAAAGCTAGGGAAGATCAATGGGGAAAAATGAGTGGATAAAAGCTTGTGAAGGAGGTCCTTCAAGATCCGTGAACACCGAGCCTCGTTAAACACCTTGTGACACCCTTGAATAACCTTGAAATGCTTGAAGCTTGAAACAAAAGTGGTTGTGTGTGTGGGTGGAGTCTCGGTCGTAGCTTATGGAGGGCAGGAAGAAGAAAATGTTGTGATGAAGTGGAGATGGAGATAAGGTTTATTTAAAAACTAATTCTGATAACCAATGGGTTTAGTGTCCAAGGTAGTACCAACATGATTTCTATAATCCCAAGAAGAAGATTGCTAAAGATTTTAGAAAGATTTAACAAATCTTTGGGAGGGTGGGGCTACATGTGCCGTAAGTGGGCATGGGGGAAGGGGTTTGAATGTAACTTTGATGGAAAAAGGTAATTAGTTAAGGTTAAGGGGTAAAATTCTAGTGTTTAGTGTGTTACATGTATTATGTAGTGTGTTATAGTGCTCGGGAACCATAACTAGCTCATAAAAATAAAAACAATGTTTTTAACAATATTTTGGTGTCCCGGGTAATGTCCGGTTGTTCGGTCAGATACCGTTCCTGATAAAGTGCTAAGTTATTCCGTATAGTGTCCTTTGTGTATCTTTTTGTAATACTTTTAATTTCCAACACTTAGGAAAGCATATAGGACCATTTAGTCAATTTTCTATAAAAGACTAGTATGTTAAAAAAAAAGCACATGTAAGTATGACGCAGTAATCAGAAAGCAGTTAAGTAATTCAGCACAGTCATCAAGCACTTTAATTAACATTAATTAATCGTACGGATACATGTAGTTATGAGGGTTGTCACATTCTCCCCCTGTTAAGAGAATTTCGTCCCGAAATTTAGCACGTGTTTACTGAAAAAACTAGTTAGGTTGCGTGGTTTCCTGGTTTTCCTGGGGTGTCACATCATCCCCCCGTTGGTTTGGAATTTCGTCCCGAAATTCTGCACTAGCTTCAACCTCTGTAGTGGTTGCACTTTTTCTAAACAACTGGGGATACTTGAGTTTCATTTGGTCTTCTCGTTCCCAGGTATACTCTGGGCCACGACAGGAATTCCAACGAACTCGGACGAGAGGTATTCTGGTACGCTTGAGAATCTTAACGTCTCGGTCTGTGATTTCAACTGGTTCCTCGACGAATCGCAACTGGTCGTCGATTGTGAGCTCCTTTAAGGGAACTATGAGGGTCTCATCTGACAGACACTTTTTCAGATTTGACACGTGGAATACGTTGTTAACTCCGCTGAGTTCTTCATGTAGATTCAACTTGTAAGCGACTTTGCCAATTTTCTCAATGATTTCGAATGGTCAGACATAACGCGGATTGAGTTTGCCTCGTTTGCCAAAATGAACTACACCTTTCCAAGGTGAGACTTTGAGTAGCACTCGATCCCCAAGCTGGAACTCGAGTGGTTTCCTGCGCTTATCAGCGTAGCTTTTCTGACGGTCACGAGCTGCCGCCATTCGTTGTCGTATCTGAGCAATCTTCTCAGTCGTGTCTACCACAAGTTCTGGGCCTGTGATTTGACTGTCACCAACTTCTGCCCAACAAAGAGGTGATCGGCATTTACGTCTGTACAATGCCTCAAATGGAGCGGCCTGGATACTGGTGTGGTAGCTGTTATTATACGAAAACTCCACTAACGGGAGGTGTTTTTCCCAGCCATTACCAAAGTCGATTACATATGCCCTAAGCATGTCTTCAAGGGTTTGGATGGTGCGTTCAGATTGCCCATCCGTCTGTGGATGATATGCTGTGCTCATGTCTAATCGAGAACCAAAGGACCTGTGCATAGCTTGCCACAATTCGGATGTAAAACGTGAGTCACGATCAGAAATGATGGAGGTTGGCACTCCGTACCTTGATACTACTTCCTTTAGGTAAACGTCTGCTAGAGTAGAAAACTTATCCGTTTCCTTGATAGCCAGAAAATGTGCAGACTTGGTCAATCGATCCACTATCACCCAAATAGTGTCATTTTCGCGTTGGGATCTAGGCAGGCCAGTAACGAAATCCATGGAAATTTGCTCCCATTTCCATGTCGGGATCTCTGGTTGTTGGAGTAGGCCTGATGGTTTCTGATATTCAATCTTGACTCTCGCACAAGTCAAACATTTACTGACGTAGGTTGCTATGTTGGCTTTCATACTAGGCCACCAATACGTAGTCTTGAGATCGTGGTACATCTTATCCGAACCAAGATATACTGAGTAACGAGACTTGTGTGCTTCATCCATCACAAGCTCGCGTAAGTTTCCATAAAGTGGAACCCAAATACGCCCGTTTACATAGTAGGCACCGTCTTCCTTTTGTTCTAATCGTTTCCTCGATCCTCGTAAGGACTCCGCCCTAATGTTCTCTGCTTTCAATGCTTCAACCTGAGCATCTCGTATCTGAGTAGGAAGACTAGATTGGATGGTAAGTTGTAACGCACGTACACGCTTAGGTATAGTATCCTTTCAACTGAGGGCGTCGGCCACAACATTGGCTTTGCCCGGATGGTACTTGATCGCACATTCGTAATCATTCAAGAGCTCGACCCATCGACGTTGTCGCATGTTTAACTCCTTTTGCTTGAAGATATGCCCGAGACTCCTGTGATCGGTGTAAATGGTGCACTTGGTACCGTATAGGTAATGTCTCCATATCTTAAGTGTGAAAACAACTGCTCCCAATTCCAAGTCGTGCGTAGTGTAGTTCCTTTCGTGAACCTTAAGTTGGCGCGATGCGTAGGCAATGACCTTGTCACATTGCATCAACACGCATCCGAGTCCTTGGATGGAAGCGTCGCAATAAACCACAAAATCATCTGTGCCTTCAGGCAATGAGAGGATAGGCGCGCTACAAAGTCTATCTTTTAAGTGCTGAAAAGTAGATTCATGTGCATCACCCCAACGATAGGTGACACCCTTTTGAGTTAGTGAAGTGAGAGGTTGGGCAATCTTTGAGAAATCCTTGATGAATCGTCTGTAGTAGCCCGCCAAACCCAAGAATTGGCGGATTTCTGTTGGTGTGCGGGGTGCAGGCCAGTTCTTGATCGAGTCGACCATGGATGGATCCACATGAATCCCATCCTTGTTTACCACGTGGCCTAGAAAATGGACTTTGAGAAGCCAGAAGTCACATTTCGAAAATTTGGCATACAACTGCTCTGTTCGAAGAAGTTCCAAAATAAGCCTCAGGTGTCGCTCGTGTTCCTCCTGACTCTTAGAATAGATCTGGATGTCGTCGATGAAAACTATGACAAACTTATCCAGGTAAGGTTTGCACACTCGGTTCATGAGATCCATGAAGACCGCAGGTGCATTCGTCAATCCGAAAGGCATAACCAGAAACTCGTAATGCCCATAACGAGTTCTGAATGCTGTCTTGGAGATGTCCTCATCTCGGACTCTCAGCAGATGATAGCCTGATCTTAAGTCAATCTTAGAGTAGAAGCTTGACCCTTGCAGCTGGTTGAATAGGTCATCAATACGTGGGAGGGGATAACGATTCTTCACAGTCACCTTGTTGAGTTCGCGGTAGTCAATACACATTCTGAAGGTATCGTCTTTCTTCTTCACGAATAACACTGGAGCTCCCCAAGGCGAAGAGCTAGGACGTATGAAACCCTTTTCCAAGAGTTCTTATAGTTGCGTGGACAGTTCTTTAAGTTCTGATGGAGCTAGACGATAAGGTGCACGAGCTATGGGCGCTGCTCCAGGAGTTAGCTCGATTTGAAACTCGACTTGACGATGAGGCGGAAGACCAGGTAATTCCTCAGTAAATACCTCAGGAAAATCACGTACAATAGGTATGTCTCCTATCTTCCTTTCTTCTGAGGATGTATCAGAAACGAGGGCTAGAATAGCAGTGTGGCCCTTTCGCAAACACTTCTGGGCCTTAAGGAAAGAGATGATGCCCACAACAGCACCACTCTTGTCGCCTTGAATCACGAGGGGTTCTTCACCAGAACGAGGAATACGGACAATTTTCTCCTTGCAAATAATCTCCGCTTGATGATGAGATAACCAATCCATCCCAATAACAACGTCGAAACTACCCAGAACGATAGGAATAAGATCGATAGAGAAGGTCTGACCAGCTAAGACGAGGTTACAACCCTTGACTATGTGTGTGGCTTCAAGACTTTTACCGTTTGCTAGTTCTACCGCGTGTTTGGTGTTCAGAAGTGTTGGAGTGCGCTTAAGCATTTAGCTAACTTTTAAGGACACATAACTAGTATCGGCACCCGAATCAAATAAAACAGTAACAAAGAAGTCGTCCAGAAGAAACTTACCCATCACAACGTTGGGGTCGTTCCTTGCATCACCCTGACCAATCACGAAGGCACGACCTTGGGCGCCATTGCCATTATTGTTACCCCCGTTGTTGCCTCCATTGTTGTTCCCATTTCCTTGGTTGTTGTTGTTCTGATTTTGGTTCAGCTGAGGACAGTTCCTCTTAAAGTGGCCTTCAGCGCCACACTGAAAGCATCCTTTATTGCCCTGATGTTGCTGCTGCTGGTGGTTCTGTGGAGGTTGTTGTTGTTGTTGTTGGCGATTCTGATTTGCTGGTCGTGCGCCCCTGCAATCCTTAGCTTCATGGCCAAACTTGTTACACCTCAGACAACGACCCTTGTGGCATTGCCCGCTGTGATGCTTGTTGCACCGGTTGTACTTGGGGTGGTTCCCTCGGTATCCACCCTGTCCTTGACTACCAGAAGATTGCTGACCAGGACTCTGGTAGTCATCAGTCTTTCATTGCTGGGACTGAGACTGAACTGAAGTAGAGCCCTTGCCCGAATTTCCATCCCACTTGCGCTTGTTATCACTGGGAGCATCAGTAGTAGTAGCGCTAATACGCTTGGGCAGCTTGTTCTGCTCAACTGCCTGATCAGTAAGACGACGAGCCAACCGGATGATTTGCTGAATGGTGCCAAGATTAGTTGAGGTCACGTGGCTCTGAATTTCTGGCACCAAACCCTTAAGGTACAGCTCGATACACTTGATAGGAGGATCCACCATAGTAGGACACAAGATAGCTAATTCGTTAGATCGCTTTGTGTATGCCTCGATTTCAGACCCCGTCATCTTCAAATTGAAAAATTCCACCTCTAGCTTGTGGATGTCATCTCGACTACAGTACTCTTCTTTGATCAAATATTTGAAGTCGTTCCATGGGGTGGCATTAGCAACCGCCAGCCCTAGCAGTTGAACTTGTGCTTTCCACCAGGTTAACGCAGCACCTTCCAGTGTTCCAGTAGCAAATTTCACCCTACGATCTTCAGGGCATTCACACATCTCAAAAACAGACTCAATTTTCTCAAAGCAGTGAAGAAGACCTACAACTCCTTCCGTGCCGCTGAAAGTACTAGGTCGGCAATCCATGAATGTTTTGAACGTACATACGGGAGGCTGAGCATGTTGACTTGTGGCATGAGGATAAAAGACAAGGTTAAGCACAAGAGTTGGTTTGCGAGAGTAGGATCTAAACGTCCTATGATGGGTTGATATGGCAGGTTATACCTCCTGTAGGGACAGATGCGAGTGCCTCAGCGACTCGTTCGTTGATTAGAGCCGTTAGCTGGGCTTGCGTCATGTTGATACCACCATGTCCCCCGCGTCCGTTCATGATTCTTCACAATGAAGCGAACATAAGTGAGAAATGTGTGGTGAAAGTGCAT
The DNA here is from genome assembly GCA_030545235.1 of Helianthus tuberosus. Classification (NCBI taxonomy): domain Eukaryota; kingdom Viridiplantae; phylum Streptophyta; class Magnoliopsida; order Asterales; family Asteraceae; genus Helianthus; species Helianthus tuberosus. The sequence goes on along the minus strand of CM060354.1, from coordinate 9,854,522 downwards.
ACGTGCGGGATGACAGAAGAGAGTAAGCACACAGGGTTTTCAATTAACAGTTGCTACATTAACTAAGCATGCAATGTACTATGCAAACTAATATACATGCAATGTAAATATAAACCGTATCACCTATAGTGTTGAGTCTTGCACGTGGGGCGAAGCGTCGTTGTGGATCGTTGAGCACTGTACAGGTTAAAGTCTGGTTTTGTCAAAAAGCTTTTCCCTTTTTAAAACCAAGTTCACTATAACCAATGGCTCTGATACCAATCTGTCACACCCCCAAAATCCACCATGCTGAATATCACCGCTTGGAGGCGTGACGCGACCAGGATCGAGCCACCAATCATATTGAACAACGTAATTAAGTAAATAAAACCAACCACAATACAATTGGTGACCAAAAGAAAGTAACCAACTTTAAGTTAACAGCGGAAGCATTAAAAGGTAAATCCAAAACATAAGTTCAATAAGTTCTTAAAGTTCAAATGTTAAGCACGGAACATAACAGTCCATATCCCACAACGACCTCCTCCTCGTGCAAGCTCCACAAGCATCTAACGACCTGTAAGGCATGTAACAACGAGTCAACAACAAAGTTGAGTGAGTTCACACTTGGTTGTTTAGTTTTAAGTTGTTTCCGAAAACATGGTTTGTCTTTTGCTGGCTTGCTTGCCGTGGGGGTTACCCCATAGTTGAAAATATGATTAACCAGTTCCTTCTTTATTACCAAAACCATATCCATGATCAGTGGGGGCTTCCCCAAGTGAACCACTAGACCGTACCATATCGACTACTAACGAAAGTAAGTTGTGCCCTACGTCAATGTCTATCATCATTGACAGTTTGCCATAGTCCATTAGTACACGCCCGTCCGACTGGCACGGTGTGAGGTTTGTTAAACCTAATAGCGCTATTAACTAATGACCCGCTCGCCATTGGCCTCGGCGATTAAGTCGATATAAAATGAGGGACTTAATGATAGAGTTTTGTCTAGTAAGTTTTAAGGTTGTTGTCCTACCCAAGGAGGACGAACGTATGTATTCTACCCAAGGAGAATACGCAGGATTAATATTGGCATCCTACCCATAGAGGATGGTGGTACATATCCTACCCAAGGAGGACATGTAGGTTCCGTTTTAATTCTTTAACCCATTCCCAACCACCGGGAATCCCATCCTTAGAAAGTGTGTGAACTCACCTTTGGTTGCTCGGTTGAACTCTATAAAATAGCTAACAATCGGTGTTGGTCAATCACGTCCTAGTATGATTACCACTTAGTTTATTAGTGACTTCAAATAAGCACGAAGTTCCTACACGCATCTACCACATAACAGGCACTCACTTTAACAGTTCACACCCATATATACTTCCCATCTATTACCATTCAAAAGCAAGCATACTATATTGCACATAACACTTTCATTGACATATAACACGTTAGATCATTCTCAGATAACCTACCCGTCATTTAGACACGCAAATTACTACTTATGTCGTTTCAGCTTTTACATTCAAAACTGGGCTGTTTTCGGGCATTTTAATAAAATGGTTAACTTATTCCAAAAATTCCCAAATTTTTACAGAATGTCTTAAACGATCCAAATATTATTGTGTAAAAATATCGGGGACCAATTCATTACCAATATTTTATAAAACTTCATTTACCGGACTGCAATCAGATTCGTCACTTTCTGACTGCAGTCCACGAAATAATTCATTTAAAATTCATCGTAAGTCCGATTGATGAAATTCCAGTTGGAGGGTTACAACGACATCAGTGGTCATCTACAGTACAAATTTCATGAGCTAATTCCACACAGCTTTTAAGTTATGACTAAAATCATAACACACCTTTTCTGCAGGAAAAACGCAGCTTTAATTGCTGAAACGAAATCATTTATTTAAAATAGCAAACGGAGTCCAAAAATTATGATTCCAGTGCTATTGGAATAGTATTTCGAAATAACACGTTATAGACTCAAGAAAATCAATTTTTCGTTAAGTTATGACCCGGTTACAGCCGACTGAAGTCGGTTGAAACTATCAGACAATTTGCTGTATTTCGTATATACATTACTAAAACAAGTTCTCGGGTTTCTTTACCGTGGTTTACCATCACATAACACCTTCACAAAACTCATGGCAGGTCATATGTTTGTTTTATATCAGATTCATCATACTAGCATTGTTTCATTTTGTTGCATCATGTTTCATCTTTATGTAAAGCTTTAAGTTCATGATTTATATTTATGATCTTTAGTGTTCTTGCAAATTTCAACATACTTAATCTATTAACCACCAAAAATATGAAGTAATAAGGGTTAACAAGAGGCTTACAACTAGCTTAAAGCTAGGGAAGATCAATGGGGTAAAATGAGTGGATAAAAGCTTGTGAAGGAGGTCCTTCAAGATCCGTGACCACCGAGCCTCGTTAGACACCTTGTGACACCCTTGAATAACCTTGAAATGCTTGAAGCTTGAAACAAAAGTGGTTGTGTGTGTGGGTGGAGTCTCGGCCGTAGCTTATTGAGGGAGGGAAGAAGAAAATGTTGTGATGAAGTGGAGATGGAGATAAGGTTTATTTAAAAACTAATTCTCATAACCAATGGGTTTAGTGTCCAAGGTAGTACCAACATTATTTCCATAATCCCAAGAAGAAGATTGCTAAAGATTTTAGAAAGATTTAACAAATCTTTGGGAGGGTGGGGCTACATGTGCCGTAAGTGGGCATGGGGGAAGGGGTTTGAATGTAACTTTGATGGAAAAAGGTAATTAGTTAAGGTTAAGGGGTAAAAGTCTAGTGTTTAGTGTGGTACATGAATTATGTAGTGTGTTATAGTGCTCGGGAACCATAACTAGCTCATAAAAATAAAAACAATGTTTTTAACAATATTTTGGTGTCCGGGTAATGTCCGGTTGTTCGGTTAGATACCGTTCCTGATAAAGTGCTAAGTTATTCCGTATAGTGTCCTTTGTGTATCTTTTTGTAATACTTTTAATTCCCAACACTTAGGAAAGCATACAGGACCATTTAGTCAATTTTCTATACAAGACTAGTATGTTAAAAAAAGCACATGTAATTATGACGCAGGCAATTAAGTAATTCAGCACAGTCATCAAGCACTTTAATTAACATTAATTAATCGTACGGATACGTGTAGTTATGAGGGTTGTCACATTTGTGGTGTCACTAGGTAGTTTCCCTGGATCTCTTCTTCCTTGAGCTACTTCAGCCACCAACTGTGCAACTTGTCTTTCTAAAGTTTAATAAGCCTTGGCTTGCACTTCTTGATCCTTCTTTATCTGCTTCAAAAGTTCCATCATCTCTTTGTTCGACCATTCAGTTGGACCACTCGACCTTCCTTGACTTGAACCCTGTTGATCGCTTCCTTTGATTGTAACTTTGGTTGTTGTAACCAGGCTGTCTGTTTTGATGTGGCTGACCTCCTTGAGTAGGTACCTGAAAATTAGGATTAGACTGATTAGCAGTATTACTATATCTAAAATTAGGGTGATTATGCAAACCTGGGTGATATGTATTGGAATTCATATCACCGTATACTTGGTTGACTTCCTCGTATGCTGTACCAATCGATATTGGACACTCCTCCCAAACGTGGCCTAAGTCACTACAAGAATCACAAACCGGGTATGTATTAGTAACATTCAATGCATCTCTTCTTCCAAGACCTTGAATTTCGCTAACTGGCGCTCCAACGCCTCTTTCTCCCTCTCTAACTGAGCCACCCGAGCACACGGAATATTTCTTTCCTCTATCAGATTGGGCTTGCCTCTTCGAATCAGCTGCTACAATATCCAAATAATCTCAATCCACATCTACATGATTTTTCAGAAAAGTACCAACCGTTGTGGCCTTGATGTCTCGCCTATCTTCATTAGATAACCCATCATGGAAAGGGGTAATTAACTCCTATCATGGAATACCATGATCAGGACAATTACGGATCAACTGATTGAACCGCTTCCATGACTCATACAACATGTAAATGCACCTAAGTTTGATAAATGTTGGATGTTGCCCAAGAATGAATCTTCAGTGACTTGTTCTGTAATTGTTGAAAGTTTACTTGTTTAACAAACACAAATGCGGACAAGATTATGTTTCAAGGGATCCGCATTTGTGGTTTTATGTTGTCAGAAATTATATTTTTAGCTTGTCCGAATTTAAGGAGTATTTTGTCAGAAATTATAAGTTCTTGGGAATGTCCAAACTTATAAGTTCATAAGGGATGTCCGAATTTGTAGTTCTTGGAGTGTCAGAACTTATTTGACTTATTTGTTAAGTACTGACAAGTATTTTTATATTGTTCTATCCTTATTTAGTCTAGGATTTCTTTGTAAGGACTATAGTGTCCGAACTTGATTGTGTATATATTCTTAGTGGATGTACGCAATCAGAATCAATTGAATGAGAAGTGATTTTTAGAGAAAACTTCTTGTGCAAACAAACCCTAACTTTGTGTGTTCTTCACTTGTGTGTGATTGTCATCCATGAATACTCAGTGTATTCACAGATTGTTCGGTTCTCTCATCTTCTACACCTTCTGTATGAGCTCTATGTTGTGGTACGAGACACGTGGTGGTTTCCGCACATCGCGTGTGTGTTCGATCGGTCCGGGTTCGTATGTTCGTTGTAGGAAGACGACCTTACAAGTGGTATCAGAGCTCTATTAAAGCACCGGATCGATGACGAATATCAACATTGCACTTGATTCAAGACATAGAAGATATTAAAATCATAAAACATAGAAAGATGTAGCAGATGAATCTCTTTATTAATGAATCAATCATCACATATTACATAAATCGAAAGAGTATACATCATCTACAAGCTGGTTTAGATCATAAAGATCTAAACCAAGCTTTCTCTCACTAATACATAGTCACTCTCTCTCTCTCTAGAAATGTGCACACACTATTGAGGAATTCCTTAGGGTTTGTGAGAGTTTGCACACAGCAGATCACCACAGAGATGAAGGAATTGAGATGGATGCCCAATTCTCACCTATACACCCATATATATAGGCTAGGGCAAAACCCTAAGTCCTGACAATACATATCCACAAATTCGGACCCTTAAAACCTTATATTGTCCGAATTTAATCAATTAACTCATATTATCCGAATTTAATCAATCACTTTGACTTGGCCTTTGACTTTTTCGAACAGAACTGATAAAGAACAGTTACCCGAAGAGAGCTGCACTTACACAACAACTCACCCGAAAGTTGTTGGAATTCCCTTAGCGCAGCTCTTCCCATCTTAGTTCCTTGTGGAGTGTAATACTCTTCTAGAAACTGTTGCTGCATCTCTTGCCATGTGTGAATGCTTGCATTAGGCAAGGAGACGAACCACTCGCGTGCTGAGTCTTTTAAGGAGAATTGAAATAGAACCAGCTTAACTTGATCCGATGTGAACTCGTGTCCACCTATCATACTACAAACTTCTTCAAATTCCGCAATGTGAGCATATGGTTCTTCAATACCTTTCCCGTGAAAGGTAGGTAGCATGTTCAGGATATTAGGTTTTGCCTCAAATTACCTATCCACATTCCCATGTGCAACTGGCATAACGATTGGGGAAGAATGTTCCGCAATTATGGATGGAAGTGACTCTCTACTCCTCTAATGTTAGGATCCGGAAATCTAGGATCCCTTTGTTGATGACGTGGAGCATCTGGTGCCCGATAAACCTGCGTTGGAGTTTGATATTCGTCTCCACCACGCGGCTGTCTTTGCTGATAAACTGGCTGATTCCGGTTCAGTGCCGGATTTGGCAAACCACCTCGATATCCATTGTAACCATCATTTATAAACCAGTCGTCATCTCCATACCCATCATCCCATGTATCAGCTCTAGCCCTGTTTTCCCTTTGTTCGAATATAACACCTGATCGGTTCAGGTGTGGCACTTGATTCGGTTGATTCACAGCCCGCAACGGATTTGGCTATAGTGGTTGTAGGTTTTCTAACGGGTAAAGCGGTCCACCAATCATGTGAAAATCTCTAGTTGGAGCAGATATTGGTTGGGTGGTTATGTTGGGTTGTTTTGCTATGGGTGGAGTTTATTTAGTTTGGGTTTCAGTTGTGAACGGGGGTTGTGACATTGGTGGCATCTAAGGAAGTGGTTCTTGTTGTGGTGTTTGCTGATTCGAGGTCGATTGATTTTCTAAAGGATTCATTGTGGACTCAATTGCTTTTCCTTTCAATGCTGAACGAAGCAGTAAATTTTGGCGTGCGGTCTTTTCGATTTCGGGATCGAACAAAAGTGGTGAAGATCTTCCTATCCCTGGTATGCATGCAATAAGAAATCACCTGCACACAAGTAGACAAGAAAAAAACGCGTAATACCGAATGAAACAAAAATAGACAAAAAGAAAAATTTTTGTATTTGTTAGATTTTTAGAAAGCAATAAAAACAACTAATTCTAAACTAACACTAAGTGCACGAATTCCCTGGAAACGGCGCCATTTTGATGGCTGTCGTAATGGTTAATAATCCACTCTACCCCGATTCATTCTCTGTTAAAACTGGTCACCTGCACGGTGCGGGTGAGTTTCACGGTTAGGTCTATTCACAACCCGAATCGGCTCGGGTTGTTGTTGGATTCCTAACGGGTTACCCATGCGTGGGTACTCTAAATCTCCACCTCTCACTTGAAATTCACTTTGTAGAGGTGCTTGTCTAGCATTTAGTTTTTGTGGTGGTGGTTGATTTGGTTGGTTTTGGAAGGGTAATGGTGGTTGATTTTGATGATTTGGGGATTGAGATTGATTTTTTGAGTTTTGATTTTGGACTAGTGGTGGCATATTAGGAAGTGGGTCTTGTTGTGGTGTTTGCTGATTCAGGGTCGGTTGACTTCTTGAGGATTCATCGCTAAAACCGATGCATTTCCTTTAAAAGCTTAACGAAGAACTAAATTCTTTCTGGCGGTCTTTTCAATTTTGGGACCGAAAAGAAGTGGTGATGATCTTCCTTAAAATTTGGTATGCATGCAATAAGAAATCACCTGCACACAAGTAAACAAGAAACTGCGCGTAATACTGAACCAAACAAAAATAGACAAAACAAAATATTTTTAGGTTTTTATGATTTTTTTTTGAAAATGAGAAAAACAACTAATCTAGGCTAACACTAAGTGCACGAATTCCCCGGCAGCAGTTCCATTTTGATGACTGTCGTAAGAGTCATGCAAAAACCGAATTATACTAAGTAGATAGTGTAAGTAGGGTATTGTATCCACGGGGAATTTGTGGTTAATGTTCAATTTTAACTACGAGTTAATCTATTCTAAATTCGGGGGCTTTTCTGATTGTTTGAAAGAACAAGAAAATTGTTAAGAAAGTTGTGATAAGAGAAAAAGTAACCTCCACCCGGAATCCCAATTACCCGTTTTTAACACAAACACCTGTTTACTGATTCAAAACAGCACATAGACATGGCCTTGGATTAATGATTTTGATTAATTGCTAGGGACAACTTTTAAGATTCACCGTACAACCTAACAACTCGTTTGATTATATCAATTACCCGCCAATTTACTAACCCGCTAACGATGTAAGTATATCGCCAATACGCTTAATAAACGACAAATAATTCAAATATAATAACCGTTGCACAAAATCAACACAAGTAGTCAAGCATTACAAGTTTAAAAGAATCAGAAACAAAGTATTTGTATCAAAACAAGAAATTGTTCATCAGAATGGAAGTCACAGCGCGTTTAGCCGCTCATGGTTGTCATCACAGTTTTAATCTCGATCGGGGATGAATTAAACATGAAAATCAGCTTAAACGGATGAAAGTTATGGTCAAAAGTGCAGGAAATCGCCTCTCAATTCATCTGGAACAGCTGGAATGTGATTCGATGCCTAAAACGCGAATTAAGGCAAAATTATATAATTTCCCATAATTGACCTCTCCCGCGCGTCACGGGAGAGTCTTGGTATAGTGTCGCATGTCACCTGGGCTACTCAAGTTGACTTTTTCGGCTACATCTCCCGTGTTGACCCGTCAAACCTGTTTTTCAACCCGGTTTCTCTTTTTCACCCTTTTAGCACCTGTTAAGCCAAAACCACCAAACACGCGATAAGTATATAAACTCATATGAATTACCGTGTTAAAACACTAAAAATCAGCGTGAACTACTACAAAATATAACGTGTTTTGACCCAACATCAACCACCGCCCAGTATTACCAGCTGGCGAATAACTTCAATTTCCGCCACTGTATTCACAGCCTTGATAGTAGCGATGTCAACCCCGCCTCACCAGCCGGTAGTATTGCCGCAAGCCGTGTAGAACGCCCCCATCACCCCAGGGAATTAAGCATACATTCCGCCTTACTATTACATGCCGCCTTATGGCTACATGCCACTTTATGGCTACATGCTGCCTTAGGCATACAACTTTTGGACGCCCTATGAGGGAAGCCAATCAACACAATGGGGCTACTAATATCCACAACCCCCATTCTAGTATGGCAACTCTGGGCTATACCCCATGTCTGTTAACACCGCCACGATGTGGACGCCTGGTGGTAATGTTTCTAGTGCAAGACATCGGCTTAATTATGCCCAAACTGGGCCCTCACTAGTTACGCAAGTCGCAACCCCTCCCGTGACACAGGGCCCGTCGGTAGTCGTACCTGTAGACCTGGCGGAAGATGAGCTGACCAGACCGTACAAACCAGCGGTAGTAATGTTCAAGTCAAATTCTCTAGACAGATAGCCGAGGCTCCTATAAAGGATAAGCCTAAGATGCCACCGACGGTAGGCAAGTATGATGGGACCAGTGATCCGGATGATCATATGAATCATTTCCGAAGTGCATGGTGAAGTAGCTTTATGGCCAATGCCCCTATGGTGTAAAATGTTTGTTCAAACCCTTGTGGGTGCAGCTCGTGTTTGGTGGGATAGCCTACCCATCAGAGGAATTGATAGTTTCGATGAATTGACATCAAAGTTCTCGTAACAATTCAGCCAGCAACCAAGGCACACCAAAGATCGGAACGAGGTGTTGCATATATGCCGACGAGAGAATGAGTCAATAGAAAATTTCTTGGCAAGGTTTAATAAAGAAAGCATAGCGATACCTAGGCTAACCCAGGATTTGGTGTGAGGAGCCTTCTTACAAGGCGTTAACGATGATGAAGTACTTAGGAAGTTACATGATAGGAATAGGCTCCTGACACTATAGAAGAAATCATGAGGATCACCAAAGTGTATGTACGCCAAGAGAAGTCAATAATAGAAAGTCATGCAGCAAATAAGAAAACGGAGTCCTACATGGGATCTAATGAGACGGATCACTGCCAGGGAAAAATCAAAAGCCAGAGTGGTAGATTTACAAGGGGAAGCAACCTTGAGTCACAGGGGAGATATGACAGGCCAAGAAGCACACCGGGGAGAACTGAATACTCCCCAGGTAAGGCCAAACCAAATTTTCCCATGTTGAGCAAAACACCTGCATAAATTCTGGTCTCAGAGAACCTTAAGCTCAACCCGTCAAAGCCTTTGAAGGAATCTCCTAGAAAGGATTCCTCCAAATACTGTGAATACCACAAAGGGCGGGGGCATGACACCAACGATTGTTTTTGGTTGAAAAAGCAAATCGAATATTATGTTAGATCCGGAAAGTTGGCCCATTTGGTCAAAGACATCAAACAAGGCCCTCTACCTGTTAAAGACGAGGATGCTAAGGCAGGGAAAAGGCAGTGGGACATGAATATGGTGTATGTCGAAGACAGACGGGGGACGAAGCGGGGCATCAAGATATTGGAACCATGGATGTTGGTAGACATGCAGGCAGGACCCAGACAGCTGGATACTCACCTTAGCACTGACCCTCTCATCATCATTACCGCGATAGGTGATTATAACATGAGAAAGATCCTGATAGACAAGGGGAGTTTGGAAGATATCATCTACAAACATTGTTACAATCGTATGCAGAGAGAAGATAGAGCCCTTCTGAAACCAGTCCACGCTCCTATCAAAGGTTTCACTGGAGAAAAGGTGGATCCAATTGGGCAGATAAGGTTCCCGGTCACTTTTGGCAGGGCGCCATATGAAAGAACCATTGTTTTCCCATTCCTAGTAGTTAGGGCGGACTCCCACTATAACGTATCATTGGTCAATATACTTTAGGTAAGCTGGATGACATATTCTCCACAGCGCGAGGGTTCATGAAATTTACAACCCCAAAAGGAGTAGTGATAGTGCACCGTGATCACGTGGGCGAAGTCATAGATACAAAAAGGTGTAGACAAGGCCCAACGGGAGCAATTGGACCTGAGAGGTGGGTGCTAAGCGCTGAACACCCGAATCAGATGGTTACCATAGGCGATACTCTCACTCCCGAAATAAAGGATAGCCTCAAGGTATTACTCCATAACAACATGGATGTTTTCACATTTGAGCTTGGCGACATGACCGACACACCTCGTGATTGGGAGGAACACCATTTATCCACACTCCCGGGAATCAAGCCCGTCGCTCAGAGAAAGCGGAGCATGGCTCCTGACAAAAATATTGCGTGAAACGAGTTACCATACCTTGCTGGCGAATCCAGTCATGGTAAAGAAAACTGATGGCACGTGGAGGATGTGCGTCGACTACAAAGACCTAAACAGGTCGTGCCCTAAAGATGTGTATCCACTCCCAGAGATAGATTTCAAAGTTGACTCTTTGGTTCTGTTTCGCTTGAAGTGTGTGTTGGATGCCTACAAAGGGTACCATCAGATCAAGATGGCCGAGGAGGATGAAGAAAAACGGCTTTCCAAACTGACATCGGGATTTTCTGCAATACAAAAATGCCTTTTGGCTTTCGAAATGCAGGGGCGACATATCAAAGGCTGATGGACAAGGCTTTCGCCAAAATAATTGGGCAAATTCTAGAAGTGTACGTAGATGATTTGGTGATCAAAAGTAAAGAGGAAAAGATCATGTTAAGAGACATTGAAGAAACGTTTCGAACGTTGAAAGAATACAACATTAAGCTTAATCCAAAGAAGTGCTCATTTGGAGTTGAAGAGTGTAAGTTTCTCGAAGTGGTCGTCACGCGCGATGGTTTCAAAGCGAACCCAGAAAAGGTAATGGCGATCACTAGCATGCCCTCCCCGCAAACGCTTAAGGAAGCTCAAACGCTCAATGGTAGGTTGGTAGCAATCAACAGATTCCTGGCCAAACACGCCGAACGATCACTACCTTTAATAAAAACACTAAAGGATCGTTTGAACAGAAACAACGTACCGACGGAAGCGGCAGAGGCTCTGCAAGAGATGAAGCGTTTTCAGGCTCACCTGACCACTTTGACCGCCTCAAAACCGGAAGAAACATTGAAGATGTACTTGTCCGCGGCCCATTATGAGGTCAGTGCAGTTCTCATAGTGGAGCGAGGAGGGGTGCAAACGCCAATCTACTATGTCAGCAGGGTACTAGCGGATCCTTTTGCAAGATAATGTTGCAAAACAATTAGAGGCAATTCGCGCTAATTTTTTTGGAGTTTAGTGGGTGATAAAAAAATGTCTTGGATAAGTGGAATATCATTCTAGGAAATAAACAAAAGGGCGATCTTGGGATTGGTTCGCTTAAAGTTTTATTTTGGCTCTTCTTTAATAATGGAGATGGAGATTTGTGTCTCGGCCTAAAGATTTTTGGGTTTTGGTTATTATCGCGATACATGGTTCTATGGCTGAGGTGTTAGATGGAGAAGGAATAGCCCGGGTAATGTTTTATGGAATAGAATCATTAAGGCGAGCTCATTTTTCCACAACAAAGACACTATTACTTGGTACATGTTAAAAAAGAAGGTTGAAAACGGGGAAGATACTAGTTTTTGGTTTGTTCCGTGGATAGGGTGTCATCACTAAAATCTCGATTCCCTAGGTTGTTTCGGTTGGATCTTAACCCGAATGCATCTATTTAATAAAAATGGGATGGAAACGGGTGGGCTTTGGGTTGGAGTCAGTCTTTAAGAGGAGGTGTGGTTTTAGAGCAATATAGTGCTTTAATGGCGGATCTTAATCAAGTGGTTTTGCAAGGAGGTCGTGATTCCTGGGTATAGGATTTTGATTTAGATAATACTTTCACAGTAAAGTCTATTCGCAAACACATTGATGCCATGATATTATTACCTGACGGCACACTCCTACTCGATGGAATCGGTGTTTACAAGTTTAAGTAAATATATTAGCTTGGTTTATTTTTTTAAATCGGCTTCCCACTCAGTTGAAGCTTGTTGATCGGGGTCTGGATATTCCTAACGTGCTTTGTATAGTATATGTTCTAGTGTGGAAGAAAAGGTAAATCACATTTTTGGAGATTGTGATATAGCATTAAGGGTTTGGAATTCCATTTTTAAATGGTTAGATGTTGTGCCTAGTGGTGATCTTAGACCAATGGGTATGATTATTTGGCTCGATTCATTAAATATATCGACAAACAAAAGAAAGCTAATTATGGTATCATTTTGTCGACATGGTGGGTGATTTGGAGATTTCGGAATGATATAGTCTTTGGGCATGGTGACCGGCTCAAGTTTTTATTATTTGATATTAATAACTACTCGTATTGGCGGAATGTTAACTACTCGTATTGAATGTTAGTTGGGTAGCGTGGATTCATAATGCTCTTTTTTTTAACGTAACTTTGGTGCTTCTAGTGTAACGCCTCGCTTTTTCGTAACTTTCCTTAATTAGAAGGCGTGTCTTATATTTCTATTTACGGATGTTTGTTCCCCTTATATTCGTACTTCGTTTCACATCATTGTAAATTCGAGACTTCGATCATAATAAAACTTATTATTTATGAAAATTATACATTACCTATTCATATTTACTTAGTCGTTTAATTCATATTCATGTTTGATGCTTATTCGTTATTCGTATAAACACAATGCGTATCGTACAAGCAACTATCATAAACGTAATACGTTTGTGTGTACAATCACCTCATCCTATACTTACAACACATCACCTATGATCAATATACTTGAACCATGTTATACATGCTTGTCACTACTTAATCACATGTTCTTTTGGTTAAAACCTGTTTATTACACACATCATAATTTGAAATACGTTTTTTATACACTAAGACGTCTTATAACATCTTGAATTACGATTAATATACTTGTTTTATGCTTAAAATACATCATACATCTTATAATATACATTATACAAAAGTGTAGGGGCTAGAATTGACAAAAATCGAAACAATTGACACAGCCAAGGGCCGCCGCGCCCCACGGCAGCCATGCCATGTTCCCGTCGTGGGCCGCCAAGGGCGGTGATCCGCATAATATTGTTTCTAAAACGCTGGTTGGCCAATTTGTGTTTTCTTGTGTTTCTTCCACCTAAGTACATTAAATACTCACCAAACTCAAACTCTAATCCCTCCACTATATAACCAACCTATCATACACTCTTATTCCACTTTACAAACACTAATCACTCTCAAAAAACACTCCTAAATCTCATCAAATTTCCAGAACTTGAGCAGAAAGTTCAAGTGATTCAAAGTGAGTTTTAGCTCACTTCTACTACTATTTTCTACTCATTTCTTCCTTCTTAGCACTTGGATAACCTCTAGGAAGGTTTTCACAAGATTAGTTGGGTAATCTAAGATGAAACCTCACCATATTTGAGGTCCAAAGTGCAATAAACTTTCTGTTTTGTTATATGTTCTTGTATGTTCATTTTTATATTAATAACTTGAGGGAATTTCATGCCCACCAAGCTCACAATCAAATCTATGGTTGTGGGTGATTCTAATGGGCAATTTGGGACCCATGAAACCACATAACATAGTGTCATAAATGAGCACTTAGAACTTGATATTACTTTGGTATATATACTTTAAATTCTAAATTCCGAATCTTACCACTTCCTAACATCATATAAGCTTACCAATGTATCCTTATTCGTAAACAACTCGTCACTCATGGATAATCGGAAAGCTTTTGCAATATTGTGAGTACACTTGACCCTTTTTCGCTTTAACACACTTTTGGGTTGTAACATGTTAACTTACCAAAATACACAAATTCATAAAAACATACTTTATTCGCTCAATCCGCTATACATGCTATTTGTGATGCTTAGGTTACATGCTAGAATACATACATGCTATTTGTCATTAACTTAGCTAGCCCATCTTAACATATATAGCGTTATAGGAGTAGCACGCCGCCCGTCGGGGTATTGTTAAGCTTATTATACATAAACGGTCTCGTTCACTTTTGTGGCGAGGGATGCACATTATTCTCGTGGACACCCGAGTTTGACTTTTAGTTATGCATGCTAGTTCAACCTTGTATACAAAATTTCCATGCTGGATTTTAGAAATTCTTTTATACTTATGCTATGTATCTAAAACTTGTGTACTCGCCAATACGTTTGTATTGAACTATGCTTTTAAAACATGTTGCAGGTTTATGATGATGTTGATGATGTATGGAACTTAGTCGGATGCCTAGAAACACATTTAGACTTTAAATACTTGTTGTAATGTAATCCTTTTGTTTCAAGATTGTTGTATTTGATTTCAAACAATGCAATTGATTCCTTTAGCAATGAAATAAAATTTATTATTTAAATACTTGTCGCAATTTAGTGTTATGAGTAATGAACAATCTCGTTTTCGTCTCACTCTTTGCTAGCTTTTTATATAATTTTGCCGTTCAAAAATAAAACATAACACTAGAAGTCTAAAACTGATTCGAAATTACCTTCAAACAGATAAAGTGAAGCTAGAAGTCATAACCGATTCCAATAAGCAATAAGCGATTCTAAACAACACTACTACATAACTCAGAAGTCAAAACAATTTTGGAACTTAATCTGAAAACTGCTTACATTCAAATAACAAAAACTTAAAAATTTGCGAACTCACCATACATCAAATAATCAGTTGTCTCGTAACAAATAAATTTAAATAACAGAAAACTTGGTAAAAGCATTTCATCGAGCAATTGATGTGCATCTTCAAACCAACAATGTTGATTCTTCAAACTAGTAAAATCGATTCAATCATATGGTACTAGCCATTGTCCCATCATTCAAGTTTAGGCTCCTAGAATACCACTCAAACTAGTTGTGTATGAACTAACACTGAAGAATCAATTCAAATCAAAATCAATGAGTAAAACTAAGACCATGCGTAGTCGTTAGATAAATAATGCCCCCACTCTGGGGCATTTTCTGCCATGTGGCAGTCCAGTCAGCATGGGGGCATTATTGGGCGTTATTGCAAAAGTGGCGTAGTGGGAATAATGCCCAATAACGCCCCTTCCAATCATTACACAATTATTATTTTTAATTAAAAACTTAAAATACTTCATTAAATTAAAAAAAATACAATACTAGAAATAAAAAAATAAAAACCGACTATATTAAAAAAAAATACATTAGTTTTCGTCTTCGCTTTCTTTATCCTCTCCAACTTCGTCTTCCTCGTCCTCCGTTTCTTCTTCACCCTCAGGTGGGACATACCGAACCGACCATGCGTGTTGTACCAAATCAACCGTTAACGCGGAATGGCACGGTTCGTAACGCAATTCTCGTGCATTATTCACTTTTTCTTCCATTGACGCCTGTGGATGTTCCTCCTGAACGGCTTCCGGTACATAATTCTGGCATATCGCCTTTCCTTCGTATTCCAAAATCATGTTGTGCATGATTATACAAGCGTACATAGCATCTCTCATTTTTTTCTTGGTCCATGCACGACAACGATTTCTCAAATACTTCCATCGTTGTTTAAGAACCCCAAAGCATCTCTCATTGTCTTGTCGTGAAGACTCTTGAACCTTCTTAAAGTGTGCTCTTTTCTCATCGATAGGATCACTAAACGTCTTCACGACAATAGAATACCTAGGATAAATTCCGTCGCACAAATAATATCCATGAGGGTAGTAGTTTCCGTTTGCGTAAAAAGACGCTTTTGGAGCTCTTCTAGAAATCCAGTCCCCTAACAACGGAGATTGTTCAAAAACATTTATATCATTGCATGACCTGACCACGCCAAAGCTCCCGATCATACCAGGCAAACCATGCTCAGCCGAATGTACCTCGTAAATCTTTTGAAGGTCGTCCCATGTGGGCGTTCTAAGATAACGCGCACCATACAAATCAATAATACCTTTATAAAAAAAACGTATACAAACATAAGCTAAAAAAATACTTGTACTGTTTTATGTAAAGTATAGGAATTGTACCACGACAAAAATGCTCCAAGGTGTCTCGCGTTGTTTTCTTGACCATTTTTAAATACTCGTCGTTGATGTCGGTTGTGTTTCCGTAAGCAAGGACTCGTAGTGCCGACGTACACTTTTGAACACCGGTAAATCCATGTGTCCCTTTCGCATCCGCTTTTTGTTTAAAATAATCGTACTTGGTTTCCAAGTCGTCGACGATGCGTAGAAACAAACGCTTACTAATTCGGAAACGACGCCTAAAAACTTCTGGGTTCGAAAATGTCGGCGCCTCATCAAAATAATCTTTCATCAACCGATCGTGTGCCGCGCGTCGGTCTCGTTCAATATAATCTCTTGTTTTAATTTCAGGTTCGGGCCGGCGACAATGCTTCACATATCTCACCGCTAGTTGACAAGCACTCGTAACCGCCCCTTGCTCGACCTCCTCATCGGTGGATTCACCGCCATCCGCAAAAAACTCTCTATAGCAATAATTCACGATGGATGAGGAACTGGGGGAATCAATGTTTTTTATAAAATGGTAGTATTGTATGAGAGTGTTTAAGAGTTTTGTTTTGAAAATTTTTAGAAGTGTGTATATATATATGGGTGAGAGGTTAAAAAAGAAAAAAAAAAGCTAGCCGTTACCCTCTTCCTCATTGGTCCAAATTCGCCCGTTCAGCGTTATTCAAAAAACGCCAAAACAATTTTTTGCCGAGAAAACGCCCGATCACGCCTGGGGGGCGGCGTATGGGCGATATGGGGCGTGTTTGGGCGATATTTTTGTTCAAAAACGCCCGGTTACGGGTGGTCTAACACATATATTTTCACATTCATAAACTCACAACTGTCTATTATACGTTTAGTTGTTACTAATTCATCATTAAATTAAAAAAATAAACAATTTACTATAACGAGTAGGGTTGTGAACAAGTCGAGCCGAGCAAGGGTGAGTAGGGGTTCGACTCATATAAAAAAGGAATCTAGTCGAGCCGGCTTGTTTATCCTAACAAACTAAAATGTTAGGTTTGGGCTTGAAGAATCATGAGAAAACTAGATATAAATAAAAAACTAAAAAAACTACCAAAAAAACCTTAAAAACATACCCAAATTTATTTTGTTTCTATTTACAATTTTTTTATTAAAATTCAAGATTTTTAATAACAAAAAAAACTTTTTTTTAAAAAATAAAAATTGAAAAATTGTGTTATTTATATATATATATATATATATATAGGGAAAGGTTAACATACAAAAAGGCTTATCGTACTTCACATACGCGACAAGCGTAACCGTCGGATCAGGGTATAATCACTCATGGAACATATAAATCACGCATGGGAACACATAATCACGCATGGGATCAGTTTTTTTTTTATAATCACGCATGGAACCCAAAATCACGCATGTTATTTTGATCAAAATTGTAATTACGCATGTTATACACTTGGTCGCGTACGTTAATGTACGATAAGGCCTTTTGTACATTATACTTTCTCTCTCTCTCTCTATATATATATAGAGAGAGAGAGAGATAGAGAGAGTGTGTGTAAAATACAATATCTTAATGTGCGTAATTATGAATAATACTTACGCATGATTTTTTTTGTTTTTTTTTTGTGTTCACATGCGTGATTACAGTTTTTTGTTCATGCATTATTAGGGTTTGAGTTTATAACATGCGTAACCTAATATCGTACGTATCGCATGTTAAGGAATATTGTACATTAACTTTCCCTTATATATATGTGTGTGAGTGTGTGTGTTGCACATGCAATTTAGCCTTAGAGTTTAGGTTTTAGGTTTAGTTTAGATTTTAGGGGCTTTAGTCTTTAGATGGGGGTGGGGGTTTTGGTTTTTGGGGTGTTTAAATTTAGAGTTTAATTTTAAGTTTTTTTAGGGGTAGCGAGGTTTAGGTTTTTTGGGGATGGGGATGGGGATTTAGATTTTTGGGAGGTGGGGGTGAGGGCTTAGGTTTTTGGGGGTGGGGGTGGGGGTAGAGGGTTTGAGGGGTTTAGGGTTTTTTTGTAGTAATGCACATGCGTAGTATTAATTTTTTGTATTTTTTTAAACTAACAATTTTTTTTTAAAAAAAACAATTTTTTTTTCAGAAAAAAGAATTACAATTTTTTTTATCTTAAAAATCGTAGCTACATAATATTAAAAAAAATGGTATGTTTTTTAAGCAATTTTTTTAGAGTTTTTTAGTTTTCTTATAAAGACAAAGATATAAAGATGAAGATGATGAGTTTTCATTATTATATATAAAGGTGGTACTAATGGGGTGGTGGTCCATTAGCAAAGACAGTCTATAAACACTTTGAGAGGGGGGAGGTCTTCGATTCAAGCCTCAGGGAATAAAAGAAATTTGTCATTCAAGACTAAATATATATATATATATATATATATATATATATATATAGGTGGCACACATCCCACCGTGAGTTGACATTTTTATAAAAACAAATGTTGTATTTGTTGGCATGGGGAATCATGGTAGTAGGTGCACTTAGACCAGACGGTATGGGGGCCGGCTTAGGCCCGGCCTGGCCCGGCGCCGGTCCCCCACACCGCCCCCTCGGCCCGGCTAGTCCCTTTTGGCTCCCACTCGACGCTGAGGACGGGCCTTGAATAAAAAAATTTTCCCCCTTTTCTATAAAACACTCCCATTTTATACCATTTTTCACCATTTTCTCCCCACTTTCAACCCAAAACACTCTCATTTTTATACCATTCTTTTATAAAAAAAATATCTTTTCATCCACAATGCCATCTAATTCTTGGTGGTCCTCGTCTTCGGAGGAGGAAGATGAGATGTTTTACGCAAACGCTGTGCTAAGGGCGGCGCAGATTCTTATGGAGGAGGAAGAGAAGACGTCTCGTCTGAAACCGTTATTACCAGACGAATACGGATTAACAGAGACCGCCAAAGTATATCATTAATAAATTTTATTATCCTTATTCCTTATTACCTCGTATTTATATATTTTTTACGATAGGAGCGCACGAGAAATTGGTGAACGATTATTTTTCGGATGCACCCCTTTACAATGCCGAGATTTTCAGACGCAGGTTCCGAATGAGTCGCCGGTTATTCACACGGATTGCTGATGATTTGGCGGGGCTAGACCCGTTTTTCACGCAACGACCCGATGCTCGGAATTATGAAGGGTTCAGCACGTTACAAAAGTGTACTGCGGCCATTCGCCAACTGGCGTACGGGACAGTGGCCGACGCTTTGGACGAGTACTTACAGATGTCGGCAAGAACTACGCGGGAATATTTGTATCGGTTTTGCCATAATGTTGTGAAACTGTATAGCAAAAAATATTTGCGAAAACCAAACGCGTATGATGTTCAACAGTTGTACCAAGCTCATGAAGCACAGCACGGGTTTCCGGGAATGCTCGGTAGCATTGATTGTATGCATTGGGCGTGGCATAACTGCCCGAATGCATGGCTAGACCAATATACGCGACGTGATCACGGCCATCCAACCTTAATACTTGAGGCCGTGGCCTCACAAGATTTGTGGATCTGGCATTCTTTCTTTGGTCTCCCTGGTTCACTCAACGACCTCAACGTGCTATACCAATCGGCAATCTTTAGCGATGTCGTTAATGGAACCGGTCCGGACTCACGTTTTACAGTTTCTAGGGTTGAGTATAGACGCGAGTATTATCTTGCTAACGGAATATATCCGTCTTGGTCTACAATTGTCAAGACTATTCCATATCCCGAGGACGAAAAAAGGAAAAATTTCGCCAAGCGTCAAGAAGCTGCAAGAAAAGACATCGAACGTTGTTTTGGTGTTTTACAAAAAAAAATGGGCCATCATTGAACAACCGGCACGTGCGTTCACACCGAAGAGGTTGCGCCTTTGTATGTACTCTTGCATTTTGCTCCATAACATGATTATTGAAGACGAAGGTCAGGCGATTTGTGAGTATGATGAGAATGCATCTTACGGGAATACTGTCCCGGTAGATCCGGCGCAACAAGATTTAAACTCGTTCTCGCTAACCAACGACTTCACGCATGCAAACCTTCAACAGGATTTGGTAGAACATATATGGAACAACGCAAATGACGGGGACGGTGACGAAGACGATAGCGAGTAGTGTAATTTTTTTTTAGGTTATGTAATTTTTATTAATCTTATGTAATGGATTTTATTATCTTTTTTATGTCTTATTTTATGTTTAAATTTTTAGTTGTTTTTATAAAGTTAAACAAATAAAAAAGTTAAACAATAAAAATTAGACAATAAAAGTTAAACAAATAAAATAAATTAAACAATAAAAATAATGTGGGGTAGGCCCATCATCCACCCCCCTCAAAATGCAAGGAGGCCCATCCTCCTTGGGATGGTGATATGACGCATATTTGGCGGCCCATCCTCATGGGGATGGGGCTCTCCATACCCTCTAGCCTTACCCACTTTGTATTTTAATTGTATTAATAATTAATCCTAGTAAATGATATGAGTACTAACTACTAACATTGTTTATGACAGTCGCAGGTCTAGATCTGTACGTTTGAACAATAGAACTTAGCCATATGAAGTTATAGAAATTTCTATCACACACCATAGTTATTGTGTATTAATAGTTATTGTCTATTTAATATATAAATTTCATATTAGGTTTCTTACACATGCGAATACACTTAAGTTGATGTTTACATACATCATAAACATCTAGCATGTCTGTATTTATTATAATTCATTGATCTACAAATATTAATAGTATAGGTCAATGTAAAATAAAAGTCTATAAAGTATTTAATGATTTTCATGACGATATTTATTGTTATATATCATTATAAAAGGATTGTTTAGTCATTTAGAAAACTAAAAGTTATTGTCATTTGTCTTGTAATGCATTTGTCACGAAGGTTGTTTGGTTGTTAGATTCAAGTCCACACACGTATGCATTTGTCATGTGGGTTGTCTAGTTGTTAGATTCAAGTCTACACACAACATACATACATAGGTACATATACAGGGAAGGTTCCAATACACAATATTTCTAATTTTAAAATGATGAGAAATAAAATGTTGATACAAATACAAAGTGCTGATATGTAACAAACAATGTTGATATATAACTACACAAGGTGTTTTTGCATATAAACATTGTTTGTTACATGTTAGCAGAATAATATTTCCATATGAGCACTTTACTTCTTACCAATTTTAAATTAAGATCTATTTATTTTGATCCTGCCTTTGTACATACACACATACGTATCTACATATGTGCACTGTACATACATACATACATACATATATACATACATACATGCACATATATATACAAAAGTTGCTTCATACATACATACATACGTACGTACGTACATACGTACGCATGCGTGCATACATGCATACACACATACGTATCTACATATGTGCACTGTACATACATACATACATATATACATACATACATGCACATATATTTACAAAAGTTGCATCATACATACATACATACATACGTACGTACGTACATACGTACCTACATACATACGTACACACATACATACACGTACGTATGTACATACATACATACACGTACGTATGTACCTACATACATATGTATATACATACATACATACATACATACATACATACATACATACATACATACATACATACATACATGCATGCATGCACACACACATTATTAGGGTTTGTGTTTATAACATCTGTAACCTAATATCGTACGTATCGCATGTTAAGGAATATTGTACATTAACTTTCCCTTATATATATGCGTGTGTGTGTGTGTTGCACATGCAATTTAGCCTTAGAGTTTAGGTTTTAGGTTTAGTTTAGATTTTAAGGGGTTTAGTCTTTAGATGGGGGTGGGGGTTTAGGTTTTTGGGGTGTTTAAATTTAGAGTTTAATTTTAGGTTTTTTTGGGGGTGGCAAGGTTTAGGTTTTTTGGGGATGGGGATGGTGTAACACCCCGAAAATTTACGTCCTATAATGTGTTGACACGTGTCATAGGTTTGAACGTGTGAAAGAATGTTCTTGAAGGACTAAATTTAACAAACAGTGAAACTGTGTAAATATAAGGGTTCAAAGTGTCAACAATGAATAAATATACTTTTCAATAACCCTACATGATGTTTATAACCTTAAACAGATAGATCATGGATCATACGAAGCGAATTGTGAAAGAAAGTGAGAGATTACAAACTACAGGGGTTAAATGTGTCAACATGTTTAAGTTATACCTCTGAATGACCTTTTGACAAACCCGAAGCTTTGTAACGATTAATTATGCTCACTAGAATGTACCACAAAAATTTCATGAAGTTTTGTTATCGTATGAGCAAGTTGTGATAAAATTCGTGTGTGAGGGTTAGAATCGTCAACGTTGAAATTTAGGGCTTTTCGGGTGATCACAAAGTTACCCGAGGACTTGAAAAAGTGGGTATAAGTATTGAAGCCCCTAAATAATAATCTTGAAGCCTTAAAATGCAAGAAGGAATGAGAAAATGACCTTTCGGGGGACCAAGGACCAAAATGCAATATTGGAAAACATGTTTACCTGATCCGGAGGCCCAGGCGGCCCGCATCAGGATTGCTAAAACCGAAGGCGGGCCGCGTGCGACTGCCAGATGCAGAAAAGATGGACAGGTGCCTGTTTGCATGTTGTAACCGACTTTAAAGGCAAGTTTTCGATTCTATGGGCTTGCTATACTGGTTTTTAGCTTGTAGGACACATGTTGGTCTTTTGGTAACATCCCTAGACTTAGTTGTTGATGATCCGTGATGTTTGAAGTTGTTTATAAGACCCACATGTTACTACATTGATCATTCATCAACTCCTGAGCATTTCCAGAGCATACAAGCAGGTCACAAGCATTCCACATCATCTATTAGTGTGTAAGTATGCCTAACCTTCTCTAATTCATTTATACTTAGTTTATAGCCTAGAAATCAAACCGTCGTAACTACGGTTTGACTTAGCGATAAATCACAATCGGTCCAGAGTTTAGTCGAATCGAAAGTTGTTATAAGTTGGTATTTATATGGGTAATAAACCCCTAAAAGGTCACCCACTGATTTCAATCTTAACTATGTCGTTTGGTCGAGTCAAACTTCTTCCGAAAAGTCAACAGAAACATTAATCGCATAATTAGCAATATAAAAGGCGTGTAATCTGTTTTATCAGTCATATAACATGAAAATAAGTATAATAACTTGTCTAAGCTTGTTTGATTCGACAACTTTATGTTTTGAACCGATTCGGAACCGAGAGACGCAAAAGTTTGACTTTTGCTTTGACCTCAGTTCTGACCCGATTTATATAGGTTTAGACATGCCTTAAAGTTCCATTAGGACCTAGTTGCATGTGTGTATAAGCCTCTGCGTTTATACCACTCGAATCCCTAATCGTCCGATGTTTCCGTTAAACGCCTAAATATTGACCGTAATGCCCTTATGACCATAAAACGAGATTTTTGGAAATGTGAAAGTGCCATAATCTTAGTTACTGATTTTTAAACTTGTACCTAAAATTTCACATCAGTTGGAGGTGTAGATAAGGAGTTATGCTTAATGACGTAATTTGAATGCTTTTAAGTAATTAAACGGCGTCATTAGCGTAAAGCCTATCTAAACCCAATTTTGGACACCAAAACTTTTACCCACTGATGTGATATAATATTTTGGGATTTTTGAAGATTTTTAATTATTTTTAAACTGATCATAAGCTAGGTTTATCGCCTCGATTCGGTTAATACTAAAAATACCCTTTTCGGCCATAAAATGAGTCTTACAAATCCTTTTAACGCCAATCCAATTGCTACTGATTTTAAATAATAAATGGAGTATTTTGAGCCTTTTTATTTGATCAGAAAACTCAGAATCGTATTTTAACCCGTACATTGCTTAAAACGACTTTATACGCGTATTTAACGCATAGTTTGGGTTTAAAACTATTTTAGTATATAAGACTTATTACCAAAGGTTATAACCTGTTAAAATAAGCTATTTTACTGATCAACTCAGACCCAGATCACAGGCGTCTAATTAAACCCTTTTATAATCTTTAAAATGACCAAAATGCCCCTGCGGGGCTTATAAAGAGATTAAACTCGTTTTGGGCATCATGGGCGATATCCTAATGATATCACAACTTATTTAAGGTGTGTTAACTTAGGAAACCTGTTTAGGACTCTTACGGATACCCGTTACGCTTCACGCGCGTTCGGTTCGGTTTATGTAACTAGTTTACAAAAATTAGCCGAAACGGGTCAAACCTTATCGGTTTTATCTCAAAATCCAGAATGTGTATCATATACCCATATTAAACAAGTCTTCAAACTTGTCGGGTCTAAATCACATTCTATCCGGTCTTCGCTTAATCGTGCGTACGAACCGTATCTTTAAAACTAACCGGTCTAAGCGTAAGCTTAACTAAAGACCCGTTAGGATTCTAATAGGTTATTATAAACCTTTGTTCCAGATTAGGAGAACCAGTAAAAGATACTTGCACTCGCTGATTTTGAACTATACTTGCTCAGGTAAATACTTTTAACTTATTTTCCCTATACGGGCTTGGGGTACGGTATATAAAATACCGCTTGGTCCGGCATTGAATCTTTAATCGAATAGAGGTTAAATCATTGATATGCTACGTTTTGAAATGTTTTGTTGCTTCAAGCCTTTGGGGGGTTAATGACCATGTCCCGGATATCCCTGGCATCATTTTACGAAATGGCCACGACCTTAGCACTCAGGTGTAGGCGTACACCTGTCAGTGTCTCATTATATAAAGTGGTGTGTCCATTGATCTTTAACCCGGTCTACGGATCAGGCTACTGAACGCATAAGAAACATGTAATTCGTTTACAAGTTTATATATTTAAATAATTATCCCAAGTTATAAAATATTATTTGTGCCTTGTGCCTAAAATGCATTTCTTAAACTCTTTTCAAAATGAGTCGGTTGATTGTATTTACCAGTGTAAACTGACGTATTTTCTTAAAAAGGTTAAGTGCAGGTACTACGCGAAATAGGCTGGCTTGTCTCCTAGCATCCACATTAAGTCTCGCCAGCTTGGATGTCATAAACTGTTGAACATTTGTTTCCTTTTATTTTGATCTACCTGTGGATTTATATTCGACTGTTTGTGATACTTAATATTACAATATCGTTTGGTTGAATTAAATCTATACTTTGCTTCCGCTGTGCATTTAAATATTGTGTTGTTTGACTATTATGTTGCCAACCACGTCACGATACTCCCCCACCGGGCCCACCGGTGACACGTGGAAATTCGGGGTGTGACAGGTTGGTATCAGAGCCAACTCTGAGTGAATTAAACACTAGCCTTTTGTGTTTAATCTCAGTTACACAATTGCACATTCCTAAATCTTCGAGTCTAGACAAAGAACTTAGGAATAATCCAAATTGTTCAATTTTTATTTAAATTTTGTCCTTTATTTTTCCTTGTTATTACCTTGTGTATTTTAACAGGTACAATAATGCCGCCAAGATTTAGACGAGGTGGTCGAGGAAAGGAGCCGGCTAGCGCCCCTAACGACCATGAGGCAGGGCCTTCATATCGACGAACTTCTTCTACTTCTACAAGGAATGACGAAACGAGGGAGCTATGGAGGACATATGAAGATTCTGCCAGACGATCTTTTTCGCACGCCTCAACACCTCCATATCATGACTCTTATGGGCCTCAGTCAGAGAACGAACCCCACAACCCGCAACATTTCTTTGGCGACCCTACTCCTGTTTTTCAGGGTCAGTTTAACCCAGCAGAGTACCTACCAGAGCAAGTGGGCTTTAACCCACTAGGACCGGAGGATCATTTTTCTGGTGATCAAGATATGGACGAGGACACAGATCCCGTCGAGGCTTCAACCGGGTCCCTAAACCATCCTTTTGTGATCTCAGACGGATCGTCATTTCACGGAACACCATACCAGGGTCCGGATAGTCACATGGCGCGGTTCGAAAGGTGTGAGTGGTACAATACACCATCTTACCACCCACCACCACACCAGCAGCAGCAACAGCAAGATCCCTCTGGGGATCCACGTTATGAGGCAGTCACGCCACCGCCTCCACCGCCGCCAGTGCATCTAGAGCCTCCAGAGCCACCAAGATGTAGGAGGACTGGCGCACGGATCTCAGCACGAGAAGTTGATTTTCGTCTCAACACCCCTCAACACTCTAGCGGCAGCCATTACCCGCCTACTTATGAAGTCCCACAGATGGGTGGACCTTCTGTTCCAGTTTCGGAGGTGAATTCGGCACCTATTGTACCGCCATCACCGGGTTTTGGCCACCCAATCCCTGCTTATACTGCTCCGGCAGCTTACAACCCATACAGACCGCCAACATACCATGGTTATAACTATGCTGATGATCCTTACAACGTGACATCAAGCTACCTAGCCCATAATAATCCTGAGGGACCATATGGACCCCCTTGGGGAATGGGATACCCAGCTCGGGGGTAACAAGCACCTGTTCAGTCGCCACCACAGTACCAGCCACCACGGGCTCCTCCTCCTGAGCAGGAGGAACTCCGTCGAAGACTGGCCAAAGTGGAGCGAGACTTCCAGAAGGAACGTAGGAAGAATGAGGGATTTATGAGTGGTTTGGCAAATTTGCTGAAGGGAAAGAAGAAACGGGATCGTTAAATCCTAATATGTATTATTGTATTTCCTTGTTTAAATCAAGTCCCTACGTGGACATTTATTTATGTGTGTATGTAGTCCCTGCGTGGACATCTATCTTTGTACTTAGTCCCTACGTGGACTTGTCTCTAGTAGTCCCTGCGTGGACATTTACTTTTTTAGACCGTCCCTGTGAGGACATGTATTATATGTATAGCTCCTGCGTGGGCATCTGTTTCTGTGAAAAGTGCCGTTTAGGGCAAAATGTACTACTTTTAGTTTTAATGGAATGTAAGTTTATAAATTTCATCATTTCTATGTTATACATAATTAAATATGAAAGAAATAAATCAGAATCATTCCTTTTAAATATCTATCTGCCTATGTTATTTTTGTTAAGGATCTTAAAAGTATAACCTAGCCTGCATGTCATTTTAAGACCTGGCCCAGATGGTAAAACTCGTTAAAAAGATTCAAATCCTTGTTAACATCTGAAAACATGTTAACACTCCTGGCAGATATGATTCGTTAGAAACACACGTGTTATTATTATATATGGATTTTTCAAAGATTCTAAACCCAACTTAATGATCTCTGAATCATGGGTTAAATCATTAATAAATATGATAAATTCTTTTTACCATCAATTGGTAATGGAATGCCTACGGGCCCTTCTCGTTTTTATATGAGACAAAAGACAGTATTAGTCGGTGACCCTGTCTGATAAGGGTAATGAACTTTGTTCAAACCTTCATACTTTGATTCTCTGAAATCATAGCTTATAATCTAAATTGTCCCTGTGACTAGGCCTTATGTGCTAATAAAACTGTTATTGTTTTATAATTAGGATAAATTATATTAGAAATCGTAAATTTATGTGAGTGATAAATTAACCATATATGGTCTATGTTACCACGATTAATAAAAATTGCCATAAAAGACAATTCTATAATAAACTCACCAATAAGTTATTGTCGATATGTTACAGTTCAAGATACATGGCAGACTCAAACGAGGTCAACAGTCACCCAGGGATAGTGAATGATAATGCCCGTGTAAACGTAGCAGGTGCAAAGTTACAAGCTATGATAGATAATGCGGTTAATAGAGCTATGGATAGACAGCACCATGGATCAAGTGGTACCCATACGAGGACCCAATCCGCATCACACACTAGAACACCCTCCAGGACCCACACTGCCCACAACAGTAATTCTCACCACTCCTCGAATCAAAGGAGTAATCCATCCGAAAGAGTCGTACAGAACCAAGAACCTCGTAATAGGGGTTGCACCTATAAGTACTTTGTTTCATGCAAACCCAGGGACTTCACTGGGGAAAAAGGAGTTGTTGATTGCATGACTTGGATGGACGAAATGGATACTGTGGTGGATATTAGTGGTTGCCATAATAGAGATATTGTGAAGTTTGTCTCGCAGTCTTTCAAAGGAGAAGCCTTAGCCTGGTGGAGATCTTTGGTCCAAGCCACAGGGAAAGTCCCGTTATACAACATGACCTGGGAACAGTTCATGGCACTAATCAAGGAAAATTTCTGCCCTCAAGATGAGGTTGAGAGAATTGAATCTGATTTCCTGGTGCTGGTCATGAAAAACCTGGACTGTCAGGCCTACCTTACCACTTTCAATACTTTGTCAAGGTTGGTTCCCTACTTAGTAACTCCGGAGCCTAAACGTATAGCTCGTTTTATCGGGGGTTTGGAACCGGAGATCAAAGCAAGTGTAAAGGCCTCCAGACCAACCACTTTTCGGTCAGTAACGGACATATCGTTGTCTCTAACCTCAGATGCTGTCAGGCTGAGGTCACTGAGGAAAACTGATAACGAGAAAAGGAAGCGTGAGGATGACAACTCACGACGTTCAGATAAGAAGCAGAAGGGAAACAATGACTCTAAGAAGGGGTCAGGATTTAAGAAGGATGGTCAGCAGTCGGGTGAAAAACCCAGATGTAAAATTTGCAGGAAGCACCATTTTGGAAGGTGCAGACTTGACTCAAAATCCCAATACCATCCAAGGCCTTGTGGGATTTGCAAGTCTACGGAACATAAGACCCTGGAGTGCAAGAAGATAAAGGACGCAACGTGTTATAGTTGCAATGAAAAGGGGCACATCAAGAGCAATTGCCCAAAATACGCCAAGAAGCCCGAAGAGGCTAGGAAGACCAATGCTAGGGTCTTCAGGATGGATGCTAAGGAAGCCGTCAAGGACGACAACGTGATAACAGGTACCTTTCTCGTAAATGACGTTTATGCGAGAGTGTTATTTGATTCAGGCGCTGATAAGTCGTTTGTAGATAATAAGTTTTGTGAATTGTTGAAACTACCTGTTAGAACTTTAAGTGTGAAGTATGAGGTGGAACTAGCAGATGGCACTTTAGAAACCGCTTCAACCTTATTAGATGGATGTTTCATATCCATTAAGAATCACTCTTTTCCTTTGTCCCTACTTCCTTTAAAACTAGCCGGTTTCGACATAGTTTTGGGTATGGACTGGTTATCACATAACCAGGCCCAGATAATTTGCAATAAGAAGTAAGTGATGATCAAGACTTCGTCTGGTGAATCACTTACCATCCAGGGAGATACCCAGTATGGGCTGCCCGAGAAAATGTCTATACTCAAAGACTCTAAGTGTTTGAAGAAGGGCTGTGTCATCTACATGGCACAGGTGATTATTGATGAACCGAAACCCAAGATTGGAGATATCCCAGTCATTTCTGAATACCCCGAAGTATTTCCTGAAGAACTACCTGGTTTGCCACCAGATAGGCAAGTGGAATTCAGAATTGACATTATTCCTGGATCAGCACCAGTTGCAAGGGCGCCTTATAGGTTGGCACCAATAGAGATGAAGGAATTGAGGACGCAGCTAGATGATTTACTAGCCAAAGGTTTCATCAAACCTAGTTCGTCTCCTTGGGGAGCACCAGTTTTATTTGTCAAGAAGAAGGATGGATCGATGCGACTGTGCATCGACTACCGTGAGCTTAATAAGGTTACTATCAAGAATAGGTATCCTTTGCCTAGAATCGACGATCTGTTCGATCAACTCCAAGGGGCAAGTTTCTTCTCTAAGATTGACTTGAGGTCAGGCTATCATCAATTGAAGGTTAGAGATGAAGATGTGCACAAAACAGCATTTAGGACTCGTTATGGTCATTTCGAGTTCCTAGTGATGCCTTTTGGGCTCACTAATGCACCAGCCGCGTTCATGGATCTCATGAATCGCGTTTGCAAGCCGCACTTAGACAAATTCCTCATCGTCTTCATCGACGACATTCTCATCTACTCAAAGAACCAAGCTGACCATGAGAAGCATCTTCACTGCATACTGGAACTACTTCATAAAGAGAAGCTCTATGCCAAGTTCTCAAAGTGTGAATTCTGGCTTCGAGCAGTCCAATTTCTTGGACATGTTGTTAGTGAGCGTGGTATCCAAGTAGATCCCGCGAAAGTTGAATCTGTCATGAATTGGCATGAGCCAAAGACGTCTACAGAAATTCGTAGCTTCCTAGGTTTGGCAGGATACTATAGGCGATTCATTGAAAACTTCTCAAGGATTGCTGCACCCCTGACTTCGCTGACACGTAAGAAGATTAAGTTTGACTGGGGTCCTAAGCAGCAGGAATCCTTCGATATTCTGAAACAAAAGTTCAGCAATGCTCCAGTACTGACATTGCCTGATGGAATAGAGGAGTTTGTAGTTTATTGTGATGCATCACACACCGGGATGGGATGTGTGCTTATGCAGAAAGGCAAAGTCATTGCCTATGCTTCACGTCAGTTAAAGGTGCACGAAAAGAATTACACCACCCACGACTTGGAGTTGGGTGCCGTTGTATTCGCACTAAAACTGTGGAGGCACTACTTATATGGAATCAAATGTGTGATCTATTCTGATCACAAGAGCCTTCAACATCTGTTCAACCAGAAGGACTTGAACATGAGGCAACGCCGTTGGATGGAAACTCTTAATGATTACGATTGTGAAATAAGATACCATCCCGGCAAGGCGAATGTAGTCGCTGATGCCTTGAGTCGGAAAGAGAAAGTGAAACCCATCCGAATCAATGCCAAGCGCATGGAAATAAAGAACAATTTGATAGAAAGGTTGTTAGCTGCACAGAAGGAAGTTGTGTTGGAAGCTAACTATCCTAATGAAAAGCTGGGAGTAACTGAAGAACAGTTATCTCTTAGTAAGGATGGAATTCTTAGATTAAATGGACGGATATGGGTTCCAATTTATGGAGGACTCCGAGATGTTATCCTCCAGGAAGCCCACAGCTCTAAATATTCTGTTCATCCCGGAGCTGATAAAATGTACCAGGATCTTAGGGCAAATTATTGGTGGATAGGCTTGAAGAAGTCTGTAGCTACCTATGTAGCTAAATGCTTGACGTGTGCGCAAGTCAAGGCAGAACATAAAAAACCGTCAGGTTTGCTACAACAACCTGAACTTCCTACTTGGAAGTGGGAAATGGTAACTATGGATTTTATCACCAAGTTACCCAAGACAAGGAAAGGAAATGACACCATCTGGGTGATAGTTGACCGACTGACTAAGTCAGCACATTTCCTACCTATTAAGGAGACCTACAGCTCCGATATGTTAGCCCAACTGTACGTTGATAAGATTGTAGCCTTACATGGCATACCTGTAGCTATTATCTCTGACCGAGATACTAGGTACACGTCGCATTTTTGGAAAAGCTTCCATCAATCTTTGGGCACACGTTTGAACTTTAGTACGGCTTACCATCCACAGACAGACGGTCAGAGTGAGCGTACTATTCAAACGTTGGAAGACATGCTTCGTGCATGTGCAATTGACTTAGGTGGTAGCTGGGATAAGCACCTACCATTAGTTGATTTCTCCTACAACAATAGCTACCATACCAGCATTAAGGCTGCGCCTTTCGAGGCATTATACGGTAGAAAGTGTAGATCGCCCATTTGTTGGGCAGAAGTTGGAGAAGTCCAGTTATCAGGACCAGAGATAGTGTTCGAAACGACGGACAAGATTGTCCAGATTCGTAACAATCTCCAAGCTGCCCGGAATAGGCAGAACATTTACGCTGATCCAAATCGTAAGGATTTTCACTTCGAAGTAGGTGAAAAAGTCCTACTTAAAGTGTCACCCTGGAAGGGAGTGATGCGATTTGGTAAGAAAGGTAAGCTAAGCCCGAGATACATAGGACCTTTCGAGGTTATCGAACGTGTCGGGTCAGTTGCCTACAAGTTAAACTTACCTGAAAAGCTCAGTAGTATACACAATGTGTTCCACATCTGCAATCTGAAGAAGTGTTTCGCTGACGAATCAGTGGTTATACCTTATACAGATGTGCATATCGATGAGAGCTTGAAATTTTTGGAAAAACCTTTATCGATCGAAGATCGACAGGTAAGGAAGCTTCGAAGGAAGCATATACCTTTTGTAAAGGTCAAATGGGATGCCCGAAGAGGTCCCGAATTCACGTGGGAAGTTGAATCCACGATGAAAGAAAAGTACCCTTACTTGTTTCAGTAAATCTCGGGTCGAGATTTCTTTTAAGGGGGTGAGGATGTAACACCCCGAAAATTTACGTCCTATAATGTGTTGACACGTGTCATAGGTTTGAACGTGTGAAAGAATGTTCTTGAAGGACTAAATTTAACAAACAGTGAAACTGTGTAAATATAAGGGTTCAAAGTGTCAACAATGAATAAATATACTTTTCAATAACCCTACATGATGTTTATAACCTTAAACGGATAGATCATGGATCATACGAAGCGAATTGTGAAAGAAAGTGAGAGATTACAAACTACAGGGGTTAAATGTGTCAACATGTTTAAGTTATACCTCTGAATGACCTTTTGACAAACCCGAAGATTTGTAACGATTAATTATGCTCACTAGAATGTACCACAAAAATTTCATGAAGTTTCATTATCGTATGAGCAAGTTGTGATAAAATTCGTGTGTGAGGGTTAGAATCGTCAACGTTGAAATTTAGGGCTTTTCGGGTGATCACAAAGTTACCCGAGGACTTGACAAAGTGGGTATAAGTATTGAAGCCCCTAAATAATAATCTTGAAGCCTTAAAATGCAAGAAGGAATGAGAAAACGACCTTTCGGGGGACCAAGGACCAAAATGCAATATTGGAAAACATGTTTACCTGATCCGGAGGCCCAGGCGGCCCGCATCAGGATTGCTAAAACCGAAGGCGGGCCGCGTGCGACTGCCAGATGCAGAAAAGATGGACAGGTGCCTGTTTGCATGTTGTAACCGACTTTAAAGGCAAGTTTTCGATTCTATGGGCTTGCTATACTGGTTTTTAGCTTGTAGGACACATGTTGGTCTTTTGGTAACATCCCTAGACTTAGTTGTTGATGATCCGTGATGTTTGAAGTTGTTTATAAGACCCACATGTTACTACATTGATCATTCATCAACTCCTGAGCATTTCCAGAGCATACAAGCAGGTCACAAGCATTCCACATCATCTATTAGTCGTGTGTAAGTATGCCTAACCTTCTCTAATTCATTTATACTTAGTTTATAGCCTAGAAATCAAACCGTCGTAACTACGGTTTGACTTAGCGATAAATCACAATCGGTCCAGAGTTTAGTCGAATCGAAAGTTGTTATAAGTTGGTATTTATATGGGTAATAAACCCCTAAAAGGCCACCCACTGATTTCAATCTTAACTATGTCGTTTGGTCGAGTCAAACTTCTTCCGAAAAGTCAACAGAAACATTAATCGCATAATTAGCAATATAAAAGGCGTGTAACCTGTTTTATCAGTCATATAACATGAAAATAAGTATAATAACTTGTCTAAGCTTGTTTGATTCGACAACTTTATGTTTTGAACCGATTCGGAACCGAGAGACGCAAAAGTTTGACTTTTGCTTTGACCTCAGTTCTGACCCGATTTATATAGGTTTAGACATGCCTTAAAGTTCCATTAGGACCTAGTTGCATGTGTGTATAAGCCTCTGCGTTTATACCACTCGAATCCCTAATCGTCCGATGTTTCCGTTAAACGCCTAAATATTGACCGTAATGCCCTTATGACCATAAAACGAGATTTTTGGAAATGTGAAAGTGCCATAATCTTAGTTACTGATTTTTAAACTTGTACCTAAAATTTCACATCAGTTGGAGGTCTAGATAAGGAGTTATGCTTAATGACGTAATTTGAATGCTTTTAAGTAATTAAACGGCGTCATTAGCGTAAAGCCTATCTAAACCCAATTTTGGACACCAAACCTTTTACCCACTGATGTGATATAATATTTTGGGATTTTTGAAGATTTTTAATTATTTTTAAACTGATCATAAGCTAGGTTTATCGCCTCGATTCGGTTAATACCAAAAATACCCTTTTCGGCCATAAAATGAGTCTTACAAATCCTTTTAACGCCAATCCAATTGCTACTGATTTTAAATAATAAATGGAGTATTTTGAGCCTGTTTATTTGATCAGAAAACTCAGAATCGTATTTTAACCCGTACATCGCTTAAAACGACTTTATACGCGTATTTAACGCATAGTTTGGGTTTAAAACTATTTTAGTATATAAGACTTATTACCAAAGGTTATAACCTGTTAAAATAAGCTATTTTACTGCTCAACTCAGACCCGGATCACATGCGTCTAATTAAACCCTTTTATAATCTTTAAAATGACCAAAATGCCCCTGCGGGGCTTATAAAGAGATTAAACTCGTTTTGGGCATCATGGGCGATATCCTACTGATATCACAACTTATTTAAGGTGTGTTAACTTAGGAAACCTGTTTAGGACTCTTACGGATACCCGTTACGCTTCACGCGCGTTCGGTTCGGTTTATGTAACTAGTTTATATAAATTAGCCGAAACGGGTCAAACCTTATCGGTTTTATCTCAAAATCCAGAATGTGTATCATATACCCATATTAAACAAG
The DNA here is from genome assembly GCA_030545235.1 of Helianthus tuberosus. Classification (NCBI taxonomy): domain Eukaryota; kingdom Viridiplantae; phylum Streptophyta; class Magnoliopsida; order Asterales; family Asteraceae; genus Helianthus; species Helianthus tuberosus. The sequence continues at coordinate 9,819,705 of CM060354.1, read as the reverse complement.
TCTTCAAACTTGTCGGGTCTAAATCACATTCTATCCGGTCTTCGCTTAATCGTGCGTACGAACCGTATCTTTAAAACTAATCGGTCTAAGCGTAAGCTTAACTAAAGACCCGTTAGGATTCTAATAGGTTATTATAAACCTTCGTTCCAGATTAGGAGAACCAGTAAAAGATACTTGCACTCGCTGATTTTGAACTATATACTTGCTCAGGTAAATACTTTTAACTTATTTTCCCTATACGGGCTTGGGGTACGGTATATAAAATACCGCTTGGTCCGGCATTGAATCTTTAATCGAATAGAGGTTAAATCATTGATATGCTACGTTTTGAAATGTTTTGTTGCTTAAAGACTTTGGGGGGTTAATGACCATGTCCCGGATATCACTTGCATCATTTTACGAAACGGCCACGACCTTAGCACTCAGGTGTAGGCGTACACCTGTCAGTGTCTCATTATATAAAGTGGTGTGTCCGTTGATCTTTAACCCGGTCTACGGATCAGGCTACTGAACGCATAAGAAACATGTAATTCGTTTACAAGTTTATATATTTAAATAATTATCCCAAGTTATAAAATATTATTTGTGCCTTGTGCCTTAAATGCATTTCTTAAACTCTTTTCAAAATGAGTCGGTTGATTGTATTTACCAGTGTAAACTGACGTATTTTCTTAAAAAGGTTAAGTGCAGGTACTACGCGAAATAGGCTGGCTTGTCTCCTAGCATCCACATTAAGTCTCGCCAGCTTGGATGTCATAAACTGTTGAACATTTGTTTCCTTTTATTTTGATCTACCTGTGGATTTATATTCGACTGTTTGTGATACTTAATATTACAATATCGTTTGGTTGAATTAAATCTATACTTTGCTTCCGCTGTGCATTTAAATATTGTGTTGTTTGACTATTATGTTGCCAACCACGTCACGATACTCCCCCACCGGGCCCACCGGTGACACGTGGAAATTCGGGGTGTGACAGATGGGGATTTAGATATAAAGATGAAGATGATGAGTTTTCATTATAATATATAAAGGTGGTACTAATGGGGTGGTGGTCCATTAGCAAATAAAAAGCATTTAAACACTTTGAGAAGGGGGAGGTCTTCGATTCAAGCCTCAGGAAATAAAAGAAATTTGTCATTCAAGAATATATATATATATATAGGTGGCAGACATACCACCGTGAGTTGACATTTTAAAAAAAACAAATGTTGTAATTGCTGGCATGGGGAATCATGGTAGTAGGTGCACTTAGACCAGACTGTATGGGGGCCGGCTTAGGCCCTGCCTGGCCCGGCGCCGGTCCCCCACACCGGCCCCCTCGGCCGGGCTAGTCCCTTTCGGCTCCCACTCGACGCTGAGGACGGGCTTTGAATTCAAAAAGTAGCCATTGTAACGGCTATGTTATATAATAAAAAAATTGCTCCTTTCCTATAAAACACTCCCATTTTATACCATTTTCACCATTTTCTCCCCACTTTCAACCCAAAACACTCTCATTTTTATACCATTCTTTTATAAAAAATATCTTTTCATCCACAATGCCATCTAATTCTTGGTGGTCCTCGTCTTCGGAGGAGGAAGAGGAGATGTTTTACGCAAACGCTGTGCTAAGGGCGGCGCAGATTCTTATGGAGGAGGAAGAGAAGTCGTCTCGTCTGAAAGCGTTATTACCAGACGAATACGGATTAACAGAGACCGCCAAGGTTTATCATTAATAAATTTTATTATCCTTATTCCTTATTTCCTCGTATTTATATATTTTTTCCGACAGGAGCGCACGAGAAATTGGTGAACAATTATTTTTCGGATGAACCCCTTTACAATGCCGAGATTTTCAGCGCAGGTTCCGAATGAGTCGCCGGTTATTCCCACGGATTGCTGATGATTTGGCGGGGCTAGACCCGTTTTTCACGCAACGACCCGATGCTCGGAATTATGAAGGGTTCAGCACGTTACAAAAGTGTACCGCGGCCATTCGCCAACTGGCGTACGGGACAGTGGCCGACGCTTTGGACGAGTACTTACAGATGACGGCAAGAACTACGCGAGAATGTTTGTATCGGTTTTGCCATAATGTGGTGAAACTGTATAGCAAAAAATATTTGCAGAAACCAAACGCGTATGATGTTCAACAGTTGTACCAAACTCATGAGGTACGGCACGGGTTTCCGTGAATGCTCGATAGCATTGATTGTATGCATTGGGCGTGGCATAACTGCCCGAATGCGTGGCGAGGCCAATATACGCGAGGTGATCACGGCCATCCAACCTTAATACTTGAGGCCGTGGCCTCACAAGATTTGTGGATCTGGCATTTTTTCTTTGGTCTCCCTGGTTCACTCAACGACCTCAACGTGCTATACCAATCGGCGATCTTTAGCGATGTCGTTAATGGAACCGGTCCGGACACCCGTTTTACAGTTTCTGGGGTTGAGTATAGACGCGAGTATTATCTTGCTGACGGAATATATCCGTCTTGGTCTACAATTGTCAAGACTATTCCATATCCCGAGGACGAAAAAAGGAAAAAATTCGCCAAGCGTCAATAAGCTGCAAGAAAAGACATTGAACGTTGTTTTGGTGTTTTACAAAAAAAATGGGCCATCATTGAACAACCGGCACGTGCGTTCACACCGAAGATGTTGCGCCTTTGTATGTACGCTTGCATTTTGCTCCATAATATGATTATTGAAGACGAAGGTCAGGCGATTTGTGAGTATGATGAGAATGCATCTTACGGGAATACTGTCCCGGTAGATCCGACACAACAGGATTTTAACTCGTTCTCGCTAACCAACGACTTCACGCATGCAAACCTTCAACAGGTTTTGGTAGAACATATATGGAACAACGCAAATGACGGGGACGGTGACGAAGACGATAGCGAGTAGTGTAATTTTTTTTTTAGGTTATGTAATTTTTATTTATGTTATGTAATGGATTTTATTATCTTTTTTATGTCTTATTTTAAGTTTAAATTTTTAATTGTTTTATAAAGTTAAACAAATAAAAAAGTTAAACAATAAAAACTAAACAATAAAAGTTAAACAAATAAAATAAATTACATATTAAAAATAATGTGGGGTAGGCCCTTCATCCACCCCCCTCAAAATGCAAGGAGGCCCATCCTCCATGGGATGGTGATGTGAGGCTTATGTGGCGGCCCATCCTCATGGGGATGAGGCTCTCCATACCCTCTAGAGTCTAGCCTTACCCACTTTGTATTTTAATTGTATTAATAATTAATCCTAGTAAATGATATGAGTACTAACTACTAACATTGTTTATGACAGTGGCAGGTCTAGATCTGTACGTTTGAACAATAGAACTTAGCCATATGAAGTTATAGAAATTTTTATCACACACCATAGTTATTGTGTATTAATAGTTATTGTCTATTTAATATAGAGTAAATTGCCATTTTTGTCCATGAGGTTTGGGCACGTTTGCCATTTTCGTCCAAAATGACACTTTTCTACCATTTTGCCCCCCCACGTTTGGCCATTTTTGCCATTTTCATCCAAATTCCTAACTTGGTTAGAAAGTTCAGTTTAATAAGGATTTTTTTTTTAATTTATAATGTTTTTGAATAAAAGGTAGATTTTTTTTTAATTTATAATGTAACTGAAAACTCAAAATCAGAAAATAATATCATCATCATCATCATCATCATCTGCAAGAAGCTCTCATCCACCATCACCGACACCACCATTCCCCACCACCTCCATCTCCACCTCCGCCACCAATGCCCACCACAACACCACCTCCACAACCGGCTTCATCTTTCTCTCTCTCGAAAACCACAACCATCGTCATCAGTCATCTTCATCGGAATCCACAACCATCTTCGTCGGAACCCACAACCATTTCCATCTCAGATTCAGTTTCTAATCTGTCTATTTTTACCAGATTCAGGTTCGATTCCGGTTCATCTTCATCTCAAGTTCCGATCTGCTTCTTCAGAACATGGTCGTGATGGTGGAACGAAACGGAGAAGATGCAGCTGACGGCGGCGATGGAACCGTGACGTTTTTTGGTGATGGCAGAGAAGGACGACGGCGTCTCTCTCTCTCTTATCTCTCTCTAAACCCTTTCTTGAAGATCTTGAAATTGCATCAGATCTACAATCAATAGTCGAAGATTATGAAGATTATGATGGTTGAAATGGATTTGCAGATTATGAAGATGATGATGATGTAGTTTGCTCATAGTGTTTTGAAAGGAATTAAATAGTTTGGTAGAGATCTTGAATTTGGTGTCTCCGAATTGCCAGATGATGATGTTCATAGGATTCTTATATTGAATTATTATTTTGAATATTTTGTGATAGATGATGATGTTCATGTGAAGATTGATTTGTTCTTGATTTGGGTTTGAAGATGATGATGATGATTTTCAGAGATGATGATGTTCATGTGTAAATTGTTTTTTTTAGTTTTGTTTTACAACTTACCCCCTCCCTTATAATTGAGAATTTCAAAAACAACTATATCAGACGACATAATGTAACTAGGTTAGGAATTTGGATGAAAATGGCAAAAATGGCCAAACGTGGGGGGCAAAATGGTAGAAAAGTGACATTTTGGACGAAAATGACAAACATGCCCAAACCTCAGGGACGAAAATGGCAATTTACTCTTTAATATATAAATTTCATATTTGGTTTCTTACACATGCGAATACACTTAAGTTGATGTTTACATACATCATAAACATCTAGCATGTCTGGATTTATTATAATTCATTGATCTACAAATATTAATAGTATAGGTCAATGTAAAATAAAAGTCTATATGTTATAAAACTTAAGAGATTGAGATCAAAACTTCATCTATATATCTTTCTCTATATTCCTCTTCTTTCACAATTACAATCTCTATCAAATGTCAAAACATTACATTCGTTATATTGAAAAGAAAAAGAAATAAAAAAAACTGGTGGGGTCTATGTCTAATAATAAAAAGAAATAAAACAAAACTACTGGGGTCTATGTCTATTAATTCGAATGAATTGTTTCCTTTAGTTGTCATCCACTGGCATCAATGATTCATAACACTCCCCCTTGGATGACACTTTTCAAACTTTGGGGTAATAAAGTACTGCCTCATTAAAAACCTTGCTAAAGAAAAACCCAGTGGGAAATAAAAACTTTAGCTAAGGGAAAAAGAGTGAAGTCTATAGCTCCCCCTCAAGTTACAATTTGTAAGGCATCACATTCTCCGTACGTGACGCATGCCAATGTCATGAACGTGTTTCCTGAAAGTTGCTGTAGGTAGTGCTTTTGTGAAAAGATCGGTTGAATTGTTGCTGGATTGGACATATATCATCTCGACTTGATTGTCTTTAATAAAGTCTCGAGTATATTCAAAAAATCTTGGTGGTATATAAGAGTGCAACTTGTAATACTCCCCCTGATTTCATTATGTATCGTTTAAGCCTTCTGCGTAGATCTTTTAGTTAATATTTTGCCACTTCATTCCTTGATGTGTATAGTTCTTTGTGCTGATCAATGTTATATGATCTTCTAACAAGACTTTAGGTGCCTCCTTCCAAAAAATATCATATGTCCAGGACTATGTTTAGTTACATTCCAGCATCTACAAGACTAACCAAACTTGTTTTGATAGGTTAGTAAAATATAATAAAATATCGTTTATACCTGAAATATTTCTTTGAACTCATTCCAATGTCTCTTCGCTTGACAAAGGTTATATCATGACAATAAGCTCAAGTGAAAGATATTATAACCATACATAGCTAGCAAAGCATATTAATGCATTTATGCATTTAACAATGGTACTTCTAGAATGAGAATCTCTACTTTGGTAGGAGATGATAATTGGCATTTCTTATAACAAATGACTTAATAACCTTTAACATACTTTAAGGTTCAACTATGTCCATACTAAAATATCCAAACATCTTCTTCTAGATGTACTTGAGGGATTAGTAAAATATCATTACATATATACTCGAACTACAGTTCGAGTAATAATTAGACCGTACCAAGGTCATTCAAAAAATTCTCCTTTAAAAGCTCGACAATTTCTCTCGATGATGCCTAGACATCATTACTGTAAATTGCGATTATAGTGAACTTTTAAAAGTAGAATGTTCATAGAACATGGCTAATTTAATCAAACTTATATCCCTCTTTATGCGAATATCTCGAGTTGTACACCACTCGATCCAACTATTTTAGTCCATACATATTTTGTCAACTTCATATAACACGTTCCTGTGGTTTTTACATCATTAATGCTTCTAGCATTATCAATCCATGAGGGAATTCTTTCCATCTTATCCAAATATGCATGTGCTTTCACTCTTTAGAAGTTTTGCTAATAAAATTTCCCCATTTAACACATAGATATCTATATATCATATGCAAAAATGTCATGAACACTTGCTTTTATCTCCGAAATCCATATTGTACCATGCGTGTACACCATTTATTGAGATATCACAATCACCGGGTACAAGTTTTCTATGTATGTTTCTTGGTGCACAAATATTACATCGTTAAGATGTTTCAATTAACCTTTTAAGCACTCAATTGCTTTAAAACTCATCAGGAGTTCCAATTATATCCAACAGTTAAAATAATCATAACCTTTTCAAATCCGAATATGTATAAATGATCACATTGTTCTCGAGAACTTACTTTACATGACTTACATAATTTAATCCTTCAGGACTTTCATGTAAACTTTCAGTATCAACAGTATCAACTGATACATAACATTTATAAGACGCATATCAAATCTCTCTTTATATTACCAGACTAATAAAATATTGGAAAGTTAGCGCATCCACCACTGGAGAATACGTCTCCCCATAATCAATCATAGGTACTTACGAAAATTCTTGCGCCACCAATTTTTCCATATATCGCTCAATTTGATTTTCACATAATTCACATAAAAGACCCGTTTATATCCAACATATTTTACAACTTCAGTTGTATGGACTGTTGGTCCAGATACTTTCGATGTCATTAGAGAATTCAACTTTGCCTTATTTGCGTCTTTCCATTTTGGCCAATCATTTCTATGTTTACGTTCATAGGTAAATCTCAAATCTTGATCCTCATCATTTAATCATTTCAAGCGCTAGATTATATACAAAAGTATAACGACGTCGATTTTTATTTCGATTCCATACATATCTTAGACATGATATAACTTATCGTGATCTCTTTTATTTTCAGGTACATGAGATTCTTCTTGAACCATCATGTCTATTGTCTCTTCAGGAGACCATTTTAATATAACCTCGACTTGACCATATTAATTAGTTGCTCCAACTTTCGAGGAATTTTATTATTGGAATCGACTGGTCTACCACGCTTCAGACGAGCAATAAACTCATTACAAACATGTGGTGATTGTCCTTCTGGGACACTCATCTTAATTGGAGCATTAGCAGTTGGTATATGTGACATAGTCACCTTTTTAAGGTCAGTGAATGCGTCTGGTACTAGATTCGCTAATCTTTGTAAATGAGTTATTCTTTGAACTTCTGGTTCACACTTTTGGTTTTGAGGATCAATGATAATTCATACCAACTCATTTCTTTTCCAACTGCTTTTTATCTCCCCCTGATGTTAGGAATGTTAATCCATTTAGATGGATACCAATTAATTGAGCCATAAATAAATATCTCGTGAAAGGCCCTATTCATTATCATATATTCCCAACCACCTTTTAAGGTCCCATCTTTGTGCGTAATGGTGGATCATTTTCAACATATATCGCACAACCAAAATCTTTGAAGGGACATCTTTGGTTCCTGACCAAAAACCAACTGTATGGAGAGAACTATAACTTATTGGCTTGATGTGAATTGATGGTACCATATATAAAATAACATGTACCCAAATGAACTTTTGCTCCTCTCATGATTATTGGCTTTGTAACCAATAGTAGACGTTTAGTGATCATCTTAACAATAACACTTATTCTAATGATCATTAATAACTTGGGAATCAAATTCACTATTATCAAATAAATATACTAATCGGGATTAATATGCTTGCTATCACATTAGCTAAGCCACAATCACACAAGCTTCAGGTTGTGGATTTGATAACCATTTAGACGATGCATCGATTTAAAATACTAAATGGTATCATGTTGGGATATGCATATTCTTTAATCACTTCCAGAATATTTAGGGATTTAAACCATACTTTTGTTAGTATATCATTAACTTCCCTTGAGAGCAAACATTACATGCATAGTTACCTATAAAAAATGTTCTTTAATACATTTCACATCACCAATGACTCGGTGTGGTCTAACCGGTCATGCCAACTAATTATGACTCATAAACTTTTTATTTATGATCATATATGTATTACTTGTAGGTAAAAACACAAAATAGAATGTATGTATTAAACAATTTAATCATAATAATTTGATAGTCTATTATGATGTGAACAAACTTACATCAAATTCAGACTCAGAATCATAAGGTGGTGAAGGTGGTAGAGTTAGTTGCATACTATTAGCTATTTGTTTTAGCATGTCTTCCAACCATTTATTTCTTTCTGTCAGCCGTTTTATTTGTTTAGACAAATTTCGAATCTGATCGTTTAACCTAGCCACTTCGACTCCTATTGAATCTGAATGTAGATTCATTTGAGGTACCGTACATGGTTCTGTTATATTAATTGGTGGCAGTTGTTGTTCGTTTAATAGTGATTGGAAAAACTGTTGCGGTAATGGTGATTGCAAAAATGATTCTGATGCTAACTGCTCTTGGAATATCATGTTTTCATCAAACAAAGTTTGTTGCATCGTTGAATCTTCCTCGAAAACTAAGGGTGAGATGTTTTGTAACATGTTCGGTGCTAGTGGTTGAGATAGGTTAGTTGTAATATGTTCTTGTACGGGTGGCAGCTGTGGTTGCAGATCAAAACGATAAAAAGACGGTTGAGGAAGCTACAACAATGATTGTTGTAAATTTTGTGTTGAGGTACTTTCTAAGATAACCTGAGCTTCCTACGACTGGAATGTTTGATTTAGTGTATAATTATGAACAGGGGGTAGCCTAACAGTGTTAAAATTTACAATCCCAGGTGCCTTTGGTGGGGATAATCCTTGGATAATCTGATTACTTAAGATACCTAATGATTTTGCTATTTTTGTAATGTAAGACCCTCCCATGAGACTTCTCAGAGGATTTGTTTGTTGATTTAAAAGATATGTAGCAAGCTCGTGGGCAATATTACAAGGAACTTGCTCAAAAATACTATGCAGATGGAAAAGGTCGGTAGCACTAACCCTATGTTGATTATTCTTGCGCCCCGTGATAGTGTTGGGTAAAACACGGTGCATATATTGATAACGAGGGTCTGTGAATTTCATAGAATTATTAGTGTTACACCACTCTTTTGATGAATGGCCTAGCCAATATTCTCTCATTTCCTCAGAGGAATAAGAGGTTGATGCCTCCGTAAAAATAGGTTTTTTAACTTCTTCATCTGTATATATGCCCAGATGAACTGCGAATTCTGTTAATGACATATTATGAGATTGTCCACAAAGTCGAAAATGAATAGATTCATCGGTAAGACTTTTATCATATTTGAAATAGAAAGTGGACAAGAACTCATATACAAGTTCACCGTATGACGGTTCTAGGATGTCGAAGAAACGACGTCAGGGCGTATTACGTGGTAGTAATCTCGCCAGTAAACCACTTGGATCAAACATTTCCATTTGATACCAATCAATACCGCTAATAGAAAAAACTTCAAGATTCTTGAGTTTTTGATACCTCTCACGATTGGGTAAATCAGTAAACCGAAGGAATCGATGAATGTTTGCTGTATTTGAAGATTCAGCATATGCTACAGGAAGATTTGCCATTTGAATATTTGGTTTTGTTGAAACTAAGAAAAGTTCGGGTAAGGGTTATTTTGGGCGTGTGTTGAATTATATCAGAAGTTGTAGCTTATGTGTAGATTAGCTCAAGTAGTGAGTTTCTTATATAGATAAGAAAATTTAAGCTTACACCATACTTTTGGTTAAGGCTTCCATGATACGTTTTGAAACAGTTTGCTGTAGCTAGTAAATGTTATATTGCATAAATAAATATTAGATGCATAAACGAAAATGTTAGGTGCATAAATAAATGTTAGTAGTCCCATAATTATTATATCTCCAGAGCAATAGGTTTCCTGTACTAATTTTAATTTATCACAGAACTATATTATAAATATACATATATATAAAGAAGTAACGGGATCTAAAAGATCATCCTAAAGGTGTATGGTTTTACAACCCACTTGTGCACCCTTAGGCTTTCAACCTATATATGTATATATTTAAATATATGAAATTCTTACACCTGAAATAAATTAAATTCTGCTTTAATTGTTTTTTTTAAATATTTAAACTCTAAATTAAATGTTAGTATGTGTGTATAAATAAAAGTTAGATGTATAAAAATACAAGTGCTATCAAGATTTTCCGGTCTCTTTATTTTTATTATTAAGTATGGGACTTAGATGTTTTTATGATAGGAGTGTCTGGATAACTGGGTCTCCTAAAGGAAAACAATCCCACGGTATAAAAGAAATATTACGTTTTGTAGTCCAACAACAATCATGTGTTCATCGTAAGATACATCTACACTTATATTAGTTTATCATAATAATTATAATTTATATATATTAATCAAAAGCTTACTTTGATTATGATTGCTTGAACCTTACCTTGGCTAGAGCTTCGTGCTGATAACGTGTTATAAAACTTAAGAGATTGAGATCAAAACTTCCTCTATATATCTTTCTCTATATTCCTCTTCTTTCACAATTACAATCTCTATCAAATGTCGAAACATTACATTCGTTATATAGAAAAGAAAAAGAAATAAAACAAAATTGGTGGGGTCTATGTCTAATAATAAAAAGAAATAAAACAAAACTAGTGGGGTCTATGTCTAATAATTCGAATGAATTATTTCCTTTAGTTGTCATCCACTAGCATCAATGATTCATAACACTATAAAGTATTTAATGATTTTCATGACGATATTTATTGTTATATATCATTATAAAAGGATTGTTTAGTCATTTAGAAAAACTAAAAGTTATTGTCATTTGTCTTGTAATGCATTTGTCACGAAGCAGGGGCGGACCTATAGCTTATTAAGGGGTGGCGTCCGCGACCCCTTGTTCGGAAAAAAATTGGAAAAATTAGTGTAAATTTTGGAAAAATTTGACGTTTTTTCGATTTCGTTACGGCTTATTTATAAAACGTTACCCCTTGGTCGGAATCCTAGATCCGCCACTGTCACGAAGGTTGTTTGGTTGTTAGATTCAAGTCCACAAACGTATGCATTTGTCATGTGGGTTGTACAACATACATATATAGAGAAGGTTCCACACAACACAACACAACATACATACCATACATAGGTACATATACAGGGAAGGTTCCAATACACAATATTTCTAGTTTTAAAATGGTGAGAAATAAAATGTTGATATAAATACAAAGTGCTGATATGTAACAAACAATGTTGATATATAACTACACAAGGTGTTTTTGCATATAAACATTGTTTGTTACATATTAGCAGATTAATATTTCCATATGAGCACTTTACTTCTTACCAATTTTAAATTAAGATCTATTTATTTTGATCCTGCCTTCGTACATACACACATACGTATCTATATATGTACACTGTACATACATACATACATACGTGCACATATATATACAAAAGTTGCTTCATACATGCATACATACATATATACATACATACATACATACGTACGTACGTACGTACGTACATACATACATACATACATACATACGTGCGTACGTACGTACATACCTACATACATACATACATACATACATACATACATACATGCATACATGCATACATGCATACATGCATACATGCATACATGCATACATGCATACATGCATACATGCATGCATACATGCATACATGCATACATGCATACATGCATACATACATACATACATACATACATACATACATACATACATGCATGCACACACACATTATTAGGGTTTGAGTTTATAACATGCGTAACCTAATATCGTACGTATCGCATGTTAAGGAATATTGTACATTAACTTTCCCTTATATATGTGTGTGTGTGTGTGTGTGTGTGTGTGTGTGTGTGTTGCACATGCAATTTAGCCTTAGAGGTTAGGTTTTAGGTTTAGTTTAGATTTTAGGGGGTTTAGTCTTTAGATGGGGGTGGGGGTTTAGGTTTTTGGGGTGTTTAAATTTAGAGTTTAATTTTAGGTTTTTTGGGGGTGGCGAGGTTTAGGTTTTTTTGGGGATGGGGATTTAGATTTTTTGGGAGGTGGGGGTGAGGGTTTAGGTTTTTGGGGCTGTGGGTGGGGGTGGGGGTAGAGGGTTTGAGGGGTTTAGGGTTTTTTGTAGTAATGAACATGCGTAGCATTAATTTTTTGTATTTTTTTTTTAAAACTTACAATTTTTTTTTCAATAAAAAAATGACAATTTAAAAAAAAAAAGAATTACAATATTTTTTATCTTAAAAATCGTAGCTACATAATGTTAAAAAAAATGGTATGTTTTTAAGCTATTTTTTTAGAGTTTTTTAGTTTTCTTATAAAGATAAAGATATAAAGATGAAGATGATGAGTTTTAATTATTATATATAAAGGTGGTACTAATGGGGTGGTGGTCCATTAGCAAAGACAAAGCCTTTAAACACTTTGAGAGGGGGGAGGTCTTCGATTCAAGGCTCAGGGAATAAAAGAAATTTGTCATTCAAGAATAAATATATATATATATATATATATAGGTGGCACACATACCACCGCGAGTTGACATTTTTATAAAAACAAATGTTGTATTTGCTGGCATGGGGAATCATGGTAGTAGGTGCACTTAGACCAGACGGTATGGGGGCTGGCTTAGGCCCGGCCTAGCCCGTTGCCGGACCCCGACACCACCCCCCTCGGCCAGGCTAGTCCCTTTCGGCTCCCACTCGACGCTGAGGACGGGCCTTGAATTCAAAAAGTAGCCGTTGTAACGGCTATGTTATATAATAAAAAAAATTCCCCCTTTTCTATAAAACACTCCCATTTTATACCATTTTTCACAATTTTCTCCCCATTTTCAACCCAAAACACTCTCATTTTTAGACCATTCTTTTATAAAAAAAAATATCTTTTCATCTACAATGCCATCTAATTCTTGGTGGTCCTCGTCTTCGGAGGAGGAAGAGGAGATGGTTTACGCAAACGCTGTGCTAAGGGCGGCGCAGATTCTTATGGTGGAGGAAGAGAAGACGTCTCGTCTGAAAGCGTTATTACCAGACGAATACGGATTAACAGAGACCGCCAAGGTTTATCATTAATAAATTTTATTATCCTTATTCCTTATTTCCTCGTATTTATATATTTTTTACGACCGGAGCGCACGAGAAATTGGTGAACGATTATTTTTCGGATGCACCCCTTTACAATGCCGAGATTTTCAGACGCAGGTTCCGAATGAGTCGCCGGTTATTCACACGGATTGCTGATGATTTGGCGGGGCTAGACCCGTTTTTCACGCAACGACCCGATGCTCGGAATTATGAAGGGTTCAGCACGTTACAAAAGTGTACTGCGGCCATTCGCCAACTGGCGTACGGGACAATGGCCGATGCTTTGGATGAGTACTTACAGATGTCGGCAAGAACTACGCGAGAATGTTTGTATCGGTTTTGCCATAATGTGGTGAAACTGTATAGCAAAAAATATTTGCGGAAACCAAACGCGTATGATGTTCAACAGTTGTACCAAGCTCATGAAGCATGGCACGGGTTTCCGGGAATGCTCGGTAGCATTGATTATATGCATTGGGCGTGGCATAGCTGCCCGAATGCGTGGCGAGGCCAATATACGCGAGGTGACCACGGCCATCCAACCTTAATACTTGAGGCCGTGGCCTCACAAGATTTGTGGATCTGGCATTCTTTCTTTGGTCTCCTTAGTTCACTCAACGACCTCAACGTGCTATACCAATCGACGATATTTAGCGATGTCGTTAATGGAACCGGTCCGGACACCCGTTTTACAGTTTCTGGGGTTGAGTATAGATGCGAGTATTATCTTGCTGACGAATATATCCGTCTTGGTCTACAATTGTCAAGACTATTCCATATCCCGAGGACGAAAAAAGGAAAAAATTCGTCAAGCGTCAAGAAGCTGCAAGAAAAGAAATCGAACGTTGTTTTGGTGTTTTACAAAAAATGCGCCATCATTGAACAACCGGCACGTGCGTTCACACCGAAGAGGCTGCGCCTTTGTATGTACGCTTGCATTTTGCTCCATAACATGATTATTGAAGACGAAGGTCAGGCGATTTGTGAGTATGATGAGAATGCATCTTACGGGAATACTGTCCCGGTAGATCCGGCGCAACAGGATTTAAACTCGTTCTCGCTAACCAACGACTTCACGCATGCAAACCTTCAACAGGATTTGGTAGAACATATATGGAACAACGCAAATGACGGGGACGGTGACGAAGACGAAGACGATAGCGAGTAGTGTAATTTTTTTTAGGTTATGTAATTTTTATTTATGTTATGTAATGGATTTTATTATCTTTTTTATGTCTTATTTTTGTCACACCCCGAAATTATCAGAGCTGGCGTGACTGGACTGGTATCTTCGTTGCACAGCGGAAGCAAATAAAGCTAAGACTTCTAGAAATTGAACACCACTAAGTACTCGTATCTCCAATGGTTCTCCTATTCCAACCGTGCCTTGTCTTAGAAATAGAACCTGAGAAAGAAACACGCGAAAAATCAACATAAAGTTGAGCGAGTTCATAGTTTGTTTGTAAAAGATTTGAAATAAATCTTTTTGATAACCGGTTTGTGAAATTTTATTGAGAAAACGAATTTCAAAATCATTTTCTTGTCAAGTTATATGGAAACTTTGTATTTGTAACGCATTATGTTCGTAGAACCATGTATTTGTAAAGTTTGTATAACCGTCAGTGCCCACCCTGACTTTGACTTCATGCCCGCATAATCCTATGCTTTGAATTTGTATAAAACATGGTATGTAATTTGTATGAAACAAGTATTTCTGTAAATATAAGGAAATCGAGATCGCTAATGGTTTGCAAGGCCATTAACATATGACACGACATAGGAAGCATCCAAACCATAGGCATTTTTCGTTGTCGATTCACGACTAGAGACACAAAAGCACTACTTGGTACTAGTTATCACCAAGAGTGTGGCTTTCTGAAACCCATTAGATCTAACCTTTTGTTCCGCGGTCTTGGTATGTAACTGATTAATGGTGCTTATGGCACCCTATTCGTGACATGATCTAAAGTATCATTCCTTAGTTTTTGTAATAAACATACCATAGCACATGTATTTTCCCCAAATTTAGAAAGCATATAAAAGTTTAAAAGTGGGGACATGAACTCACTGGATTGTCTCGTTTTACGTACGCAGACCAACCCAGTCCCAATATTATCACTAGACGATCCCATCCCTTGTCATGAAAATCGTTCACATTTCGATAATACCCATTTGTTTTGTAAAAACCGGTATATTTAGTATGATCCGTTTGTAAACCATTTGAGTTCCTCGAAATCCATTCTTAACATGATTTAGAAATATGAGTTTTCGTTCGTTCAAAAACTTTGTATGTTCTTACAAAACGTGCATGTCTTTCCACCCCGAAAACATTTATAAAAATGTAAAACCGTAAAAAGGTAGGGTTATGAACTCACCTGAATATTCCTGTGCAAAGCTAGCTATATACGACT
This sequence comes from Helianthus tuberosus, assembly GCA_030545235.1. NCBI lineage: Eukaryota > Viridiplantae > Streptophyta > Magnoliopsida > Asterales > Asteraceae > Helianthus > Helianthus tuberosus. The sequence continues at coordinate 9,803,894 of CM060354.1, read as the reverse complement.
TCGTGATGTCGTTTCCAAGACGTGACTCGCTAGCGTGCATTCTACAATATTCCTAACATGGAATATCTTATAAGTTTCTAAATAACGCGGTAACTAATCTACGTGTTACCGAGCTCTACCGAATCGTTAACTGAACGATTCGACGATAAGTTGTTAACTTAATAAAAAATGATTAAGTTATACTTGTTAAGTTTTGTCTATTGTCGGTGATAACTAATAAGTCTTGAAAAGACTTAATTCTCGAGAGATTTAAAATAATATAAATATTTATATAGAAATACATAAATATATTGTTAAAAGCGCGTTAGTCGTCTCGAGATGCGTACGTGTATGTAACGATCAATGAACTCGTATAATATGTGCCGTTTAGGCGTTTGAAATAAATGTAAAAGTTATATTCACTTTATAAAAGAATCGTCGACTTTTCGTGTTTGAAAATAAATATATAACAATATTTATTTTTATAAGAGAATCGATTTGTTTGTGTCGGAAATAAATATGTAACGATATTTATTTATAAAAAGGATTCGAGTTTAACGTTTGAGATAAATATAATAATTATATTTATTTTGTAAAATAGTTAGCATCATCGTCGTTTTTGTAAGTTATAAAGTGTCGCCGAAAGTAATTATGGGTTTGTATTGGTTTTTCTAAAAGTATATTTAAATCCGATCGCTTGTTTGACAATAAAACGCGTTTGTTTTACGGATTTTCTCAAAAAAGGGGCAGAGTTTCCTCTGTTTTTGGATGCCCCGACAACACTAGTTGTCTCTATTTTCAAAATTCAACAATATAATCAGTCATTAATATATAAAATTTCATAAAAACGACAACGTATAAGATAAACACTTATTCAATTTGGTTCGAGCTCGTTCACGTGAGACGTTAAAACGTAATTAAATAAATCACGTCACTAATTCTTTACCAATCCTCGTGTCGATTTGCAGAAAGGTTTGACTGAGTTGACCGATTTAGCTCAGTTGACCGAGTTGACTCGGTTTGACCGAGTCAACCGAACCCGAAACTGAGTCTGACCTGAAGCCGCTTGACCCGAACCGAAGTTGTTGACTTGCTGTTGACTGCCTTGGACCAGCTCTGACCGGGTTTGACCAAACCCGATCTCGAAATCTGAATCCGACCGAGACCCGAACCTGCGACCCGACCCGAACTGAACCAAAACTCGAACCCGTTGCTGACCCGAGCACCCGCGAGTGACCCGAAATTGAAACCCAGTTCCCGAGCAAGAATATCATCAGCAACATCAACTCTTCAACTCTTTCATCAATATAAATTCATCACCATCATCATTTTTCAACAAATTTTCAGAAATGAAAAAAAAAGAAAGTAATCGGAGAGGGGTTTTACCGGAAAACCCGTCGGAGTTCACCACCACCGTCGTCGCCTCTACCACCGCCGCCGTGAGCGGCGGCACCGCTCCTCATCTCCGTCGCTCTCTCTCTCTCTGTCGTTGCTGCCACCGTGTGCCGCCGCTACAGTGTTGGCCGGCTGTAAATCCGAGAAACAGGGGGGGTGTTGGGGTGTCGCCTGTGGGAAACAACCACCGGAGAAGAGGGTGGTCGCCACCACCGCTGTCGTGAGAGGCGGCGGCTCTGCATGCCGTCGCTGGAGATCATCGGAGAGCGGGCGGGGGGGGGGGGGTGAGGTGGATGTAGGTGTGTGTGATGTAGTCTGATGTTTACATCAGATGTATAGATAGAGAGAAAGAGTTGCCTTGCAATGGATTTGTGTAGGTATTTGAAAGTCAAATGGTTGTTTGTGAATATTTTTATGTGTGTGTTCTTAGTATATGTATAGATCAAGAGAGGGAATGACAGACATATTGCATAATGTCTGTGTGTTTAATTTAGAGAGAGGAAAAGACCTTTTCTTTGTGTGTGTGTTTATAAGTTGCAGACAAAGAGAATGGGTGTTTGGCTTATGGTGGGGTATGAGTATTTTATAGAGGTGTTGAGATCTTGTATAGATCTTGTGTGGATCTTGTAAATCTTGTAAAGATTTTGTATAGATTTATAAGAAAGGGATCTAATATATTATGTGTAGGTTTAGGCTTGTGGGTTTTGGGCTTGGGCCCAGGGCCCACAAGCCCATCTCATGTGTAAGTGGCCCGTAATTCCTACGAGACCTGATATCGCAACCCAAACTCCATATGTGTCGAAAGCATAAAAAAATTTTAAACTAAAGAGGCGTATAATAGTGGCGTTGTCAGTGTTTCGTACGGTTTCGTTTGTTGTCGTTTAATATTCTGCAGATTCCACGCGAATCTTCATACGCGTACTGTAGAGTCGGATAGGCGTTCCTAAGCTTACGGAGGGACTAATTAAGTTAATTTGTGTCGTAAACACTATTTATTATCGCGTTAACCACCTGTTAATCACGTAATTAAGGGCGTAAACTACCGGTTGTCACATTCTCCCCCTGTTAATAAAATTTCGTCCTCGAAATTTAGACTACGTTAACTCCTTAGAGTTACGTTATGCGTAGAAAATACGAATAGTACCAAAGTGAACGATCATGAAATCGAATCAAGACTTATTCGAATGATGTGAATTCAAGGACGTATCACAAGATGCAAATGAATTCTAGAAATGATCGCATCCAATAAATGAACTTAGATTCAACAAGCTCAAATGTAATAGTTTGTATGAAACGCTGGATCGTGATTAGCGCAAGCTGCAGGTTATACCGACGCCACAAGGTGTCGTAGGGAATGAAACAGTTCAAATATAATGGTGATCGAACAAGTATCACCTGTGTTTTGTAGAAAACGCTCATCATGATTAGCCCAAGCTACAAGTTTATACCGACACCACAAGGTGTCGTAGTGATTTAAATAATTCAACAATGGCGGTGATCAAATAAGTTCACCGTGTTTGAAGTCAAATGAAAGCGTAATAAAGTGAATCTGAAAGTTTGTTTCAAATTACATCATAAAATATTCAATTGGAAATGGAACATCAAAGAAATAATGTTTTTGATCGAAGATGAAGAAGCAATGGATATCGTAAAACTTTCGATCGATAATGAAAGAACCGTTAGTAGGTACACCGGAATTTAAAATGAATTTGTGTACCATTGTCTTAACACACTATTGTATTAAGACTGCTGTAATATGATAAATCAAAGCGGATTTAAAGCAAATCAATAAACAAATAATTTAAATCCGTGCATGAGATGTGTAAACGAGATTAGCGCAAGCTTCAATTAGTGAAAACACCATCACAAGGTGTTGAAATCAACAAACAACTTAATGGAGTCGTAGACCAAACAAGTCCACTACGACTCGGAACAAATGAAACGCTTATTCGAAACGAAACCACATGCGTAACAAACGATGCATGCGTAACATATGAATTCCTCAAGAAATGAAGCAATTGAATATTCGCTATACTGAAAGAAATGATCGTGATACAATGACCATCAAGAGGAGTAGGGATACGAAAATCTACTCAGTAAATGTGAAGGTCGAAATTTCAATAAAAGAAATTTGAGGACTTTACCTGGGGTTGTGTGTAATGACCGGTTATTAAGTGACATTACCATGGAATGTCAAACATATCGTATTCGTCGTTAATGCGATAGGGGGAATGCGAAGACATGCATCTTCTCTTTGGCATGATTCGTGTCGTTTGCAGGATCGCGTGACAAGTCGTCGGATCCTGATCGATAGTCCTCCTGCTGGCAGGATTAGCATCATCGCTGAAGTGCTTAATCGTGTCTTCTTAAAGACCTTGCCTTGAAAGTTGTATGTGACGTACTTCAACCTCCGTTGATGTATAGATTGAGTTTCGTGTAATTTCGCACACCCGTGCTTCGTTTTGCGTAGGTTACCTGCTCGGTTAAATAAAATAGCATGGATGACATAATAATGACGTTTGCCCAAGTAACTAGACGTAGTTCCTACGTGATGACCTTTAATGAACTTCAAGATAAGTTTCCGAAGGTCTTAAATGCATGTTTCCTAAACTCTTATGTGAGTAAAGTATAATGCCTTGCAAATTCTGAGTATGTTCATATAGATGAATGCATGTGGATTAGAGTTATAATTTTGACATTTTGGTATGTTAAATATGTGATGAACATAGTGTTTACTGGTTGGACCAGAAAGTGTGCACCGTAAACTACGGTTGAGCACCGTAGTTTATGGCAGGGTTAAATTGATACCGCACACCCTTGTGCTGCAAGTTGGTGTCACAACCTGCACACTCCTGTGCTGCACACCCCACATACCGCACAGCCTTGAACCACACACTCCTGTATCGTACACCCATATGATGCACGCCGCACACTCAGATTGATACCGCACACTCATATGTAGCCTCACAGTCAGATCGTACACCTTTGTGCCTCTATGTTATGAACCTGCGTATGGCCCCACATGATTTACATGCTAAGTGATAGGATGTTTGTGTGCTAGTTGTTGGTGTGCAACTTTTAGATACGTGTAGAAAATACGTGAAACAATTCATACACAAAACCTAATAATATTGGTAACCATAATAGGACGTCGTTGACCATCCTAGCTCGAGTACTTTAATCTGCTGAGCTAAGCTAAAGTGAGTTCACAACTTTTTCTAAAAGCATGCGTCCCTGGTTTGGGACGACACTTTTTACAATAGCCCTGGTTGGAGCTACAAGTGTGTTCCGGGTTGGAACCACTGAAACAAACTATCCACTAGAGGTGTACCACACTATCCCTGGATTGGGACCACCTACTATTCCTGGATTGGAATACTACTATTTTAATACTGTACTTTATATCTCATGTCCTTAGGGGCTGTTTGGTAGCCTCTTAATGACCATTCAGATGCTACCTCTTAATGGTTTAAAACCTCTGAATGAATAAGAGGTAACCTCACGTCTGAATGGTTAAGAGGTAACCTCTGAATGGTAAATCATCACATGTCATATTCTTCTACATTCTCATTGGTAAAATTCTTAATGGTTCCATTAAGAGGTAGCCTCTTAATGACCATTCAGAGGCTACCAAACAACCCATTAGCCGACTAAACGAACTCTATCTGAAAGTCCCTACACATTATACCGATTAGTCACTGGGTTTGGCGAACGGGGTATTAGTTGATAGCACTATTAGGTTTGACAAACCTCACACCGCGTTGGGAGCCGGGCGTGAAATCTACCTTGATAACTTGTCAATGATGATAGACATTGACACGAGGCACAAACAACTACAACAGTCAAGTTTCGGTACCACACAGTTTAGTAGCTTAACGATGGGTTAGCTACCCATGACATGTTTGATAAACTAAGTATTTAAACAAACCTAAAACTGTGAACTCTCCAACTTTATGTTGACACATTTGTGCATGCTTTGCATGTCGTTAGGTACAGCTCAGGAGCTTGCACTGTGGGAGTGTCGTAATTGCGATGAACTATTTGTTTTGGTGGTATTAAACAATTGTGGTTTTAAATACGGTTTGGATTTCTAAACTTTTTGACTTCCGCTGTTGGTTAAATTATGTTTTGGACATTTAAACTTTAGTTCACTAATCGTGTTGATTGTGATACATTTTGATAACTTTAATAATTGTTCAACATGATTAGTGGCATGATCCTGGTCAGTCACACGTCTTGCGGTAAACCTCCGCATGTGGATTTTGTGGGTGTGACACATAAGGTTGTTGCTTCATGCAAAGTGATCAATACAAGAAAACATGCCTTGACAACTAACACGTGTCTATACCATTCACAATTGATTTTTTTTGGTTTCTTTGCACAGAAGATTATGGAACTACTTAGTCTATTCTAACAGGTTATACATAGTAATTTAATGACCCTTAGATCTATGAATATAGTTTTTAAAAAGAATTTGTTTTGCTATTGAAAATTATAGTTGAATCAAAATATGTCTTTTTTGGTTTCGTTTCTTTGTTTGTATGTCTTTTTTCCTTTAGCTGATGGTTAAAGGTACTTGTTTTTTTTTTAATAAAAGTGTCTCCCTTTGCTGATACAAACGTTGAACTGTACACGTATGTTGCGCCTTGTTAACTCGCAAAATTCAGAGCAAAGAATAAAAAGAAAATTTACGAAAGATGAATAATATAGAGGTGGCATATTAGGAAGTGGACTAGTGGTGGCATATTAGGAAGTGGGTCTTGTTGTGGTGTTTGCTGATTGAGGGTCGGTTGACTTCTGGAGGATTCATTGCTAAAACCGATGCATTTCCTTTTAAAGCTTAACGAAGAACTAAATTCTTTCTGGTGGTCTTTTCAATTTTGGGATCGAAAAGAAGTGGTGATGATCTTCCTTAAAATTTGGTATGCATGCAATAAGAAATCACCTTCACACAAGTAAACAAGAAACTGCGCGTAATACTGAACCAAACAAAAATAAACAAAACAAAATATTTTTAGGTTTTTATGATTTTTTTGAAAATGAGAAAAACAACTAATCTAGGCTAACACTAAGTGTGTGACAACCCGTGATTTCAAGTCCTTTCATGTATGTATTGTGTAACAATTCTGTTTTGATAAAGTGTGTTGTGTTGATTATTAAACTGTTATGTTTTGTGAATTAAGCAAGTTAACAGTTTGCAATTAAAACCCTATATGACGAAACCTAGGAGTTTCGCTGGGATACTAGTCGACGAAACCTTGATGACGAAACCTGGAGGGTTTCGCCACATTCGTCACGACGAAACTTGGGGTTTCGTCCACATAGGGGTTTCGTCGGGAACGGGCTTCGGCCCAGGGTAGTTTCGCCGGCCCAACTTCTTATATTATAAACCTTATGAGCAGTTACGTAATCATTTCGAAACCCTAGGTCTCTCTCTAATATAGACGGCAACCCTATTATTCACCGGAAGCTTTTTCCTTCTAACTGGTTCTAGTACCGTAATTTCGTTTCGATTCTCCGGTGAGTGCGACAACATTGGCTTTGTTATGTATTGATTGTGTGGGTTATATGCATATACTGTTTGATTGCCTAATGACAATGTTACGAATAATTGTGTATGGTTTTGATGTAACTGTTGGAATATCTTGATAATATCTTGAGTATAGTAATTATCTAGGTTGTGGGTTAACAACATTAATCACGTCGCACATGGAATAACATGATATAGATTTCTGGACACTGATAAGTGTTGGTGATGATTTTGTTGAATGCTGATATTCAAGGGGTCCTATTGTTAGGGTACGATTATGGCTTTAACGTTAATTGGGTATTAGGGGCAATTGATAAATTGAAACCCTGTGGAATGATTGCATAATGATTACAAATGATTGGTTGTTAACCCTAGGGTTTGGGTACGTGAAACTGTTGGTGAACTTGGTAACTGTTATGACCAGGACGAAACCCTCAAGGGTTTCGCCACACACCCATCGACGAAACTTCCCTGAGTTTCGCCATGTACACCTTGACGAAACTCCCTAGAGTTTCGTCACAAGGATCCTCGACGAAACATCAGGATTCGTCGCCTTGGGGTTTCGCCATAAGGATCTGGGACTGGTGGACAGGCTGTAGTTGGATATGATTAGGAGTATGTTGATAAAAACCATGATGTCTACTGTTAATGATATTTACTGTATACTGTTAATGGTGGTCACTGTTAGAGATGCTTACTTGATATGTGACACAATCTGATTCATACACCCAGCATAGTACATGCGACTGTTAAGCATTAGTTTAGAACGCATATTTATATTGTGTGATTACATGGGTTGTATAGCTGCTGTGATAGTTTGAGTGTACACTATGACTATACGTGAACATAAACTGATTACGAGTGCTTGAATATCATAGGCTGTGACTGTCTTAGTGTTAACAAGTAATTTATCAAACCGAACAAACCAAGGTGAGTTCACTGCTCTTTTCCTAGCATGCATCCCGGGAAGGGATATCGGGTAACGTTTTCAGGGAAGAATGTCAGGTTAATGGGATGTTTGTTATTACTCAGTTTCTATCATATAAGGCCCCTTACATCTACTGATTGTTGCCGGGAAGGCAACGAGGTATTTAGTTGATAGCGCTATTAGGTTTGGCACCCTCACACCGGGCTGGAATGGACGGGCGTGAACTATTTACCTTGACCACTTGACCAATGCTTTGATAGAGGCATTGGGGTTTGGGCAAATACATCTTGTAGCCATCTACAGTAATCGAGTAAATAACAACATCAAAACAAACTGTTGAACTGTTTTATACATACAACTGGTTACTAAACGCATTAACGAAACTTTGAACTCACCAGCGTCGTCTGACACACTTGTCTGCATGCTTGCAGGTCGTTAGGTACTTGATATGGACTTGCTATCTGGGAGTGCTGGAGTTGTCATGGGTCGAGACTCTTGGATAGTTGCTTTATTGACTATGAACACCTGTTTTTAAACATTTGGCTTATAGTTTACTTTATTGCTTCCGCTGAACAACTACCTTGGTTTAACTTATGTTTTGGATCTATGTTTTGAAAGTAATGGAATGTTTTATTTAATTATAATGCGTAGTTCAATGTGATTAGTGGCTTGGATCCTGGTACGTCACACGCCTCGCGGGGGTTTCCGCATGGGGTATTTTGGGGGTGTGATAGTTTGGTATCAGAGCCACTGGTTATAGTGAACTTGGTTGTAAAACGATTTTGTAAAACCAGACTATAACCGAACAACTTCGAAAATCGACCATGACACTCAGCTCCAGATTGCAAGGTTCGTCTTATGTTTTCTTTATGCATTACTTTTTTAGTAGTCACACACTCACAGCTTACATAAAACGACGTACTAGATATTATAGTGACTTGATAGTGTGACATTGCTCTCCGACCCTTGTGATTCGTAATCCTGTAATACTTTCTGTTTTGCTACTTGAATGCGGGGGAAACTTTTAGCACAAGTTAAGAGGCACTGAGATGAGAACGCAAATTGCCTTGTTATTATGGGTGCAGACATAATAATCACGTGAGATACATGTAAGTCCCAGTGAGGCTTAACGAGTGTGAGGAGGGTTCCACCCTAATGTGTGTAAACTTGATAGACTGTAGACTTTAACGTGATGCTTGAATGTTACCTCATTTCGACTCTTAATTTTGTTCACTCTCTTTATATAGAATCATGAGTGGACGAGGTCATGGGCGTGGTCACATTGTGATGACCCAAGCTGAGCTGACAAACTTGATCAACACATGAGTGGCTGAGGCTCTGGCAGCCTACCAAGCTGGTACGACATGTACCAATTACTCTTTAACCTTGTGTCTCGTACACAACTCTTACCCCTGTGTTGTAATTTCTTTCTTTCGTCCATTAGGTCAGCCAGCATATCAGAACAATCCTCCCGCCTGCACCTTTAAGACATTTATGGATTGTAAGCCCCAGACCTTCAGTGGGACTGAAGGAGCTATGGGGCTACTTTGATGGTTCGAGAAAGCTGAGTCTGTATTTGCTATGTGTAACTGTCCTGCTGGGGACAGAGCGAAGTATGCTACGGGCACTCTCGAGGATGGTGCCCTGACGTGGTGGAACGCCCAGGTTCAGATGTTGGGCGTCGAGGAGGCAAATGCCACCACTTGGGATGACTTTAAAGAGTTGATAGGGAAGAGTATTGTCCTCTGGACGAGATTCAGAAATTGGAGAATGAGTTCTACGATTTGAAAATGGAAGGGTCTGAGATCGAGGCCTACAGGAAACGATCTCACGAGTTAGCAATTTTGTGCCCTAATCTGTCTCGACCTGCATCGCAAAGGATTGAGTTGTACCTCAAAGGCCTAGACCCAGCTGTAAAGGGGTATGTTACTGCTGCGAACCACAACACTCTACCCCCGATTATCTATTTGGCGCATAAGATCACTGACCAAGAGGTCGAGCGTGGCTCATTACCGCCTCCCAAATCTGCTACTACCCCTACTGCTACAGCTTCCACACCTGTCTGTGATAACAAACGCAAGTGGATCGATACTGACAAGGCAACAAGTGTGAACCAATCTCAGAAAAATCCTGACAACAGCAACAACTGTAGTTTCAGTCAGTCATCTGTTAACCAAGGCCAGGGCAGCAATCAGTATCAGGGCTCTTATGTTGGGAAGAAGCCGCAGTGCAGCAAGTGTGGCTATCATCATTATGGGAAGTGTGCCCGGGCTTGTCAAAGGTGCGAGAAAGTGGGCCATGAGGCCAAAGACTGCAGAGCCCCACAGCCAAAGCAGCAGCAGCAGCAAAACTAGTAGTACCAGCGACAACAGAGGCAGCAACCCCATCAGAATCAGGGTTTCAAGAAAGGGTGTTATCAGTGTGGGGATGAGGGCCACTTTAAGCGGGATTGCCCTCAGTTGAATCAGAACGTTAACAACAACCGTCAGAACAACAACAATGCTGGGAACAACAACAACAACGGCGATAATGGGGGCAACGACGCTCGTGGAAGGGTATTCACGATCGGGGCTGGGGATGCTAGGAACGACGGCAATGTCGTGACTGGTATGTTTTCTGTGAACAATCTTATTGCTTTTGTGTTATTTGATTCCGGTGCTGATTGGAGCTATGTGTCCCTAGAGTTTAGTCAGCGACTAGGGTTAACTCCAACACCTTTAGAGATTAAACACGTGGTAGAATTAGCTAACGGTAAAACAATTGAAGCTTCGCATGTCCTATTTGGGTGTAAATTAGATCTTGTGGGTCAAGTGTTTGATATTGATCTCCTTCATGTTACCCTCAGTAGTTTCGATGTAGTGGTTGGTATGGATTGGTTGTCTAGGTACCAAGCTGAAATTCTCTGTAAAGAGAAGATTGTACTAATTCCTCTCCTTGGGGGAGAGCCATTGTTGGTTCAAGGGCATCATAGTGGGACGATGGTTGGTATTATCTCGGCTATGCAAGCAGAGAAATGTCTACGAAAGGGGTATCCTGCAATTCTGGCACTAGTTACTGATACTCCGTCTGAAGAGAGAAAGATCGAGGATCTGCCGGTTGTACGTGAATTTGCTGATGTATTTCCTGACGAACTTCCAGGTTTACCTCCTCACCGTCAAGTAGAATTTCAGATCGATCTTGCACCAAGAGCAGCTCCAATTGCTCGTACTCCTTACCGTTTAGCACCTGGAGAGTTGCAGGAGCTGTCTAATCAACTGCAAGAGTTACTGGATAGGGGCTTTATCCGACCCAACTCTTCGCCTTGGGGAGCTCCAATTTTGTTTGTTAAGAAGAAGGATGGGTCCTTTTGCATGTGCATTGATTATCGGGAACTCAACAAAGTGACTATCAAGAATCGTTATCCACTGCCGCGTATCGACGACTTGTTTGACCAGTTGTGAAGAAACACAGAACTAATTAGGGGATAATCAGTTTGGTTTATGTTCCTTGCATAGTGGTTAATCTTCTCTTGGATTCCTGAGCTCCTTAATGACCGTGTTTAACTGCAAAACAAAACACCGTTACTCGTTAAGAGGGGAATGTGGGGGTTTCCCTCTTAACCGGGCTCCGGCGTGAGAATAAGCGACTGTGCTTTGGAGATAATTAAGTATTAAGTGAGAGAATAGAGGGAATGGAATGTTTAACCTGTGGAGTGAAGGTCTCTATTTATAGCCGGAGAGGTGTAAGAGGGTGTGGGCTGATGGGCCTTGGGCCGGAAGGCGACAACATGGAGGATATGCTCCTTGTCTCGCTGGTGTCGACCGTTAGTGGCTTCTAGGAGCTTTGTGGAGTTGGCGCAACGTGATTGGAGCCACGTGTCACTGTTGTCGGCCTGGACGCCCTTCTGCCATCAGTAGGTAAGTGGAGATCGTGGGGCAGTTGTCTCTGCCCTGTGATTGGTGCCACATAGGCGTCCTTCAGTACTTTTTGTCTCCTGCATGTCAGACGATCGTGGAGCACGATTGCGCAGGAACAGAAGGACCCTGATTGGCTCTTTTATTCTGCCACTTGTACCTTGTGTACTATCTGGAAAGGCCTTGCGCCGTAGTCACGCACGATTCTTGCTGAGCACGTTATTATTGTGCGCGCAGCATGGGCTTTCAGATGTCCCTTTTAGAATACTAAGTGTTGCTAACTGGAGTTTACTCTTCTGTGGACCTCGCGCGGCGTTGCATAGGCATGTTGTAGCTCGCGCGAGGTTGGCGATCAAGAAAAATGGTGATTAAGGAGTGTGGTCCCGCGCGACCTTACAGGGGGTTGCGCGGCTTTTTGGGACCGTACCCCTTCAAGTCCCCCCAGTCCAGTGCTGCACCATGCGCAAGGCAAGTGGTTGGAGCTCTGGACTTAAGAAAATAAAGTAGAATAATGCTTTTGGCTTTGGTAGACGTCGCGCGTGTAAGTTGTTAATTACTACGGCGCGGCTACCAGGCTTGTTGTTGGCTTGTTCATGAAGTTTCTAATGATTTTGGGCGGGAGAAACCTCGAAGTTTGAATTCTCTGACAGGTTGGTGAGAAAGTCGTGGTTGGTGACGTTTGAGTTGACCCCTGACGGTTGTCATCAACTTGTCGCTGACGGTTCAGATCTTCATCAGGAGAGTGAGGCCCACGCGCGCGTGGCAACCGTCACTCCGGGAAACGCGCCCTACGTGGCGCTTTCTGGTTGGCCATGCTTGCGGCGACTTCGGCACGGTTACCCATCGCATTAAATGCGATGGGTATATATATCCGGAGAGATTTGAGGCTCCCCACTTTTTCTCCTACTATTCTTCTTTCTCTCAACGTTTCTTTGAATCTTCAAGTTTGAAGAACACAGCAGATCTTCGAGTCTTCAAGAAGTGTCGTGGTAGGCCTTCAACCCGTTTCCGAAATATTCAGGGTTTCTTTGCTGACTATCAATGGCTGAAGAACAACATGAAGATAATCCCGGAGAAGAAGGTCCTGTACCTGTTCTCCGGTGGGATCTAGGGCTGTTTGAACAGCTTTCCCGAAGTTTCCGGTTCCCACCGGAGTGGGATGCCCGGTACCCCGGCCAGAACCAGACGGCCGCTGATGCACCGCCGGGGTACATTACCTTGTTCGAAGACTTCTTCCATCAAGGTAATTTCCGGTTGCCGGCGACTAACTTCATGGCACATATCCTTCGATATTATGGGTTTCATATCTCTCAGATGAGCCCACCCGGAATGGTCCGGGTTCGACATTTTGAGTTCTTGTGTTGGGCTCATGGCATCGAGCCTACTGTCGAGAAGTTTCGAGCCTTTTATCAACTTCAGAGAAATATGGGCTTCTTCTCTTTTGCCAGTCGTGGCGCCGCCAAGAAGGTATTGCTAAATCCACCCAAGAGTTTTCATGACTGGAAACCGAAATTCTTTTATATTCGAGAGGAGGTTATTCCCATTGCTATGACGTTCCGCGATTGGAATGAACCGATTGTTAAAGAAGACTTGCCAATCCCCAAGACCGAGGCTTGGTATCGGGAGCTTACCCCCACCCCTAACCGGGTGTTCGGGGAAAATGTCTTGGTGGCGGCGCGGATGAGCGACCAATGGCTTCCTGATAGCAAGGAAGTTCCTATCCTGATGATCGATGATAGAGGTTAGTAATTTCTTTATCGTCACTGGTCTTTTTTCGTAGCTTGATTTTTATTTATGTGATTTGTTGTGTAGAGGCGTGTTTATATCAAGCTGCCTTTGCCACTTTTGGTGGTTCCATGGGTGTGCGCCCGCTTGGAAACGGAGAGGAATACTGGTATCACCAGATAAGGGTTAACTTTATGTACCCTGTTGCTGATTCGTTTGCCGCGCCGCCTACTGCCACTGAAGGTGCGCATATACCTAACCCTCGTCCCTTGCGCTCTATCACTTCTGCTGGGAAAGAGGTTATCTATCTTTCCAGCGAAGAGTCTGTGGGGTCTTCAACCGGGGAGTTAAGTTCCTGGTCTACCATCTTTGCAGGTGTGTTGCGCGACCTGGGTATCGACCCTGAAGAGAAGAAGAAGAAACCCTCAAAGAAGAAGAAGACAGGTGAGCCCGAAGTGACGAGCAAGAAGGGCGGGAGTAGCCGCGCAGCTGCTGGTAAAGGTAGTCTTCGTCTTCGTCAAAGTGACCTAAAAGATTATGTGATAATTAGTGACTCATTAGAGGGTTTGTCGCGCGTAGGCGAAGGTAAAGACGGAGCAGGTCGCTCGAAAGGTGAAGGTGGCGCGGGTTCTCGCAACCCGGATGTTGGCGCTACTCCTTCCTCTGCTGAGCATGCGGAAGAGGAAGAAGAGGAGGAAGAAGAAGAAGCTGCTGGAAAGTTGATCAGCAGAAAAAGGACCAGGAGCGGGGCGACTGCTGGTGTGACTGTGGCGTCGAAGGCTGGAGGAGCTCTGGTGCTTGGTAAACAGAGCAATTTGCGCTCACTCTATCAGTTCTCTCCTGGTAAAGTTTGTTTGTAGTTCTTTTTTTTTTTGTGGCTTTCCTTGTCTTGACTCTTTGATTTATGTAGAGGGCAAGAAGAAGACCCCTGAGAAGGGTGTTGTTTTTACGGAGCCCGATCCAAAAAGGCCTAAGATTATCGTCAAATCTTCCGAGACTGCTGGGGCTGAGCATGACAAGGGCAAACAGGTTGCTGAGGTCGATAAGGCAAAGGCTGCCGAAGAGAAGAAGAAGGCTGATGAAGAGCGTAGGAAGAAAGTTGATGAAGACAGGAGGAAGGAAGCTGAGGCGAAGAGGAAAGCTGAGGAAGACCAGCGCCAGGCTGAAGAGGCGCGCAAGAACAAAGCTGCTGAAGAAAAGAGGAAGAAGGCAGAGCAGGAAAGGAAGAAAGCCGATGATGAGAAGAAAAAGGCTGAGCAGGAGAGAAGAGCTGCTGACAAGGCTCTTGCTGATGCTGAGAAGGAGAAGGGAAAGGAGAGAACCCTGGAGAAGGAGAAGGAGAAAACTGCTGCTGAAAGGCCTGCTGGTATTTCTATTACCAGAGGCGCGGGTTCAGGTTCATCTGTTGGTCGGGGTGGTGTGAAAGCTGTCGCGCCGCCGCGCTCTCCGATAGGCCCCCGGGATACAGTGGGGGATATCTATTACAAGTCTTACACTGAAGAGAGTCGCGGTGACGCTCCGCACAATCCGCCTTGGGGTTTAAAGCAGAAGGATACTTTCCTCGAGTTCGCGCCTTGCCATGACTGGCTGGTGAATTCGATTCCTCCGGGGGAGATGGATCGTCAACGAGCGCGGACTCACAGTGGGCTCTATCATGCCTATGTTGTTGGTGAAGCCAACACCCGCGCCGCTAACCAAGAGATTGTCCGGGAATGGCGAACCATGGTTAGGGAGAGGGATGATTGGGAGAAGTATCGCGATCGCATAATGAGGCGTGCTGCTGACTTGGAGAAGTCTAGAGCTGCGTTTGATGAGCAGAAGGCGAAGTTCGAGGCTGACCGAAATTCTGAAGAGTGGGGGCGCGAGGCCCTGAAAAATAAACTTCATACTGCTGAACAGCAACTGGCTAAGGAGAAGGCCGAGTTCAAGTGCATATGTGCGAAAGATAACGAGCGCGCGGCTGCGGACCGTAACAAGATTGTCAACCTTGAAGCCAAGGTTGTTGAGTTGACCGGCAAGGTCGAGGATGCGCAAGCTGCACAGGTTGCTAAGGAGCAGGTTGAGGTTTGTGCAACTTATACCTTTTCTCTGTACTTTGTTTTATAAAATAGCCTAAGTCCCTTTGTTCCTTTTAGGTTGAGTTGGCTGAGGTGAAGGCTCAGTTGTCGAGCAGAGATAAGGACCTGCATGCCAAGGATGTCGAGATTGCGGAATTGAAACGCCGCCTGAATGATCAGGTTGATAAATGCGAGTCCTTGGAGATTGATCTGGAGGCTGAGAAAGTTAAGGCCGCAACTGCTGAGGAGGCCAAGCAACGAGCTGAGGAAGCGCGTGATGTTAGCACTTCTGCCCTTAATGTAGCACAAACTAATTACGCTGAAGCTCAGGGCATTGTTGACACTCTCGTTTCTGAGGCCGAATGGATGCGCGGCCGTGGAGTAGTGCTGGTATGTTATCCTTTTTCTCTTCCAAAAGGTATATTGTTAGAAGTTGTTTTTGATGCGCAAACTCTGCTGTAGATTGCCAACTCCATTCTCAATGCTGGAGAGCTGGATCGTGCTGTCGCTGCTTTGACCGATGCTGCGCGCGCTGTTGGTCACCGAGGAGGGTACCTAGAATGCGCACAACACGTTGAAGAAGCACTTGGACAGGAGTTTGGCGTCAGTCATTGTTCGGTTACTGACCAGGCTAGTGCCGCGCTGACATGCGCTGAACATGCTTATGACCACTTGTCACTGCCTGTGATGGATCTAGTTGCCAAGGCTTTGGAACATGATGACTGGTGCCGGCGCCTTAAGGGCATTCTTGATCCACCTATAACGGTTGAGTTATCAGATGAGGAGGAAGCTGGGAATGATGGCGATGATGAAGGCGATGGTGGCGACAAGCATGATGGTGATGATGTTTGAGATTGTTTCGAGTAGATAGGTTTTGTATGGCTTTGTGCCTTGTGAATTTCTGTAAGTTTCTGATGTAACCTTTTGCGCAGTCGCGTCTTTTAATGGATGACGTTTGCCTTGATGCAATTGTTGCGATTTTGTTTGAACATGACTTTATTCCGTTTCGTTACAATTATTGCATTGTTGTTAGAAACTTAGGTTAAATTAGCGAGAATAAATGTAAGCATGGCTCTTGTGTGAGTAACTGCCCGGTCTCGCGCTATGTTCGCGGAGGACCTTGGAGGCATGGCTGGAGTGTTTTCTTGCTAATCAGAAGTTTAACATGCATTTGTGACGAAAGAAGTCAGTCGTGATAAAAGAGCATGTCGTATGCTTTCATTGATTAAGTAGGCGCTTAGGCCGAGATACATTGCGTAAGTAGCAAAATAGGCGCTTAGCCAACATGAGTAATTACAAAGGCGCGTGGCCAACATGGGTGGGTAATGGCGCAAGGCCGATAGTAGTTATATATAGCACTTGCGCAGTTGTTGCGCATTCCACGTGCGCGGAATGATGTGTCCGTCCAGGGTGCGTAATTTGTAAGCCCCTTTTCCTAGCACTTCATGAACCAAGTATGGGCCTTCCCATTTGGGTGCTAGTTTTCCTGGGCGTTCCGCGTTTGAGGCTTCGTTGTCTCGAAAAACATATTCCCCTGGAGTGAAGGTACATATGCGGACTCGCGCATTGTAGTACCTTTCCAGTTGTGTTTTGTACTTGGCTTCTTTGATGCGCATGATTTCGCGCCTTTCTTCTAGCAAGTCCAAGTCAAGGCGACGCTCTGCCTCGTTGTCGATTGCGTTGACTGCTGTCAAACGCGGAGAGGGCAGGCCAACTTCCGCCGGGATAACCGCTTCTGAGCCATAGACTAGGCTAAAAGGGGTTTCGCCGGTACTCGTTTTTGGCATGGTTCGGTGAGCCCACAAGATACTTGGGAGCTCGTCTACCCAGCCTCTTCGTTTAGTGCCCAGTCGGGCCTTAATCCCATCGACGATACACTTGTTCACACTTTCAACCTGTCCGTTGGCCTGAGGATGCGCCACGGAGGAGAAAGTGTGTTCTATCTTCATTTCCTTCAACCACTTCTGGAGGTCCTCGGACGCAAAGTTGGTGCCGTTGTCTGTTACAATCTTGAGTGGGAGGCCAAACCTACAGATGATGTGTTCCCAAATGAACTTGCGCACCATCATGGCTGTAGTTGAAGCAAGGGCTTTGGCCTCCACCCACTTTGTGAAGTAATCGACGACTACTATTATAAACTTGACGGCGCCTGGAGCCTCTGGGAAAGGTCCCACCATGTCGATTCCCCACTGCTGGAAAGGCCAAGCAGTTGATACGGGGGTTAGATCGTTCTTGGGGCGCAGGGTTTTTGGAGAATGCCGCTGACAGGAGTCGCACTTGCGCAGCTCCTTCAGGGCATCAACGTGCATCCCTGGCCAGTAATACCCGGCGCTCATAATCTTCGCAACAACCATGCGTGGTCCCGCATGGATGCCGCAGATTCCTTCATGAATCTCCCTTATCAGATAGTTCGCATCTTGAGGGTCCACACAGCGCAGGAGTGGTCCCAAGAAGGACCTTCGGTATAAGATACCGCCATTCATTTCGTACTGCAGAGCTTTGTTCTGAATTTTTCTTGCCTCTGCCTTATTCTCTGGGAGTATTCCCACTTTCAAATACTGAATGATAGGGGTCATCCAGGATGGCTGCCCTAATTCAATCACATTGACTTGTCGTAACAAGACTGAAGGGTTTTTGAGTACCTCAATCCTTACATCTTTGGCAAGATGTTGGAAGGATGTTGAGGCAAGCTTGCTCAAGGCGTCGGCTGGTTTGTTTTCGGAGCGATTGATGTGGATGAGTTTGTGAGACTTGAATTGTTGAAGCAACTCTTTTGCTTGTTCCAGATATAGGGCCATGACTTCACCCCTTGCATCGTATATACCGTTGACTTGGCTGGCTATCAAGAGTGAATCAACATGTGCTTGTAGATTTTTAGCTCCCATTTTGATGGCGAGGCGCAAGCCTGCCAGAAATGCTTCGTACACCGCCTCGTTGTTGGTGTTTTTAAAGTCCAACTTGATGGCGTAAGTAAATTCATGGTTTTCGGGGCTTACGAGGCGCAATCCAGCTCCCACGCCATCTTCGTTTGAAGCCCCATCAGTATAGAGCATCCAAGTCTCGTTTGTCGTGTCTTTCACTGGAGTTTCAACAAGCTCACAATCCTTGATTTTATCAGCTGGGACTTCCGTGATGAAGTCCGCTAGGACTTGACCCTTGATGGCTGGGCGCGGCCGGTACAGAATGTTGTGGCCTCCCAACTCGATTGCCCATTTGGCGAGCCTTCCTGATGTTTCTGGTTTCTGAAGTATCGTGCCAATATGGAAATTGGTAAGTACGGTGATCACATGCCCTGTAAAATATCTGCGCAGTCTTCGGGAAGCATGTAGCAGCGCAAGAACCAACTTTTCCATCGTGGAATATCTCGTTTCCGGGTCAGTGAGTACCCTGCTGACATAATAAATTGGAGTTTGAACTCCATTTCTTTCCACTAATAACACCGACCCTACTGCCTTATCGGAAGAGGATAAGTACAATACGAGTGGCTCTTCTTCAAATGGCGCGGTCAGGGTAGGAAGTTCGATCAAACATGCTTTCATTTGCTGGAAAGCCTTTTCGGCGTCGGGTGTCCATTTGAACTCTTGCTTCTTCACACAATTGCGCAGTGTGCTGATAAAAGGGTACGACTTCGCGGCGTGATTTGACAAAAAGCGGTTAAGCGCGGCGAGGCGGCCGGCCAACCGTTGCATTTCTTTGATTGTTCGCGGCGATGGCATCCGTTCTATTGCCTGGACTTTTTCTGGGTTCACTTTGAAGCCGCCGTTGGTGACTATGAAGCCTAGAAACTTCCCTTCTTCCATGCCAAAAGAACATTTGGCTGGATTCAACTTCATGTTTACGCTGCGCAATGAATTGAACGTTTTCTCGATGTCCTTCAACATTTGGTCCTCTTCGGGACTTTTGACCACTAGATCATCGATGTAAACTTCAATATGCTTTCCGATGTCACCTGCGAAGGTCTTGTCCATCAATCGCTGGTATGTGGCGCCAGCATTTTTCAGGCCGAAAGGCATCTTCGTATAGCAAAAAATCCCCAGATCCGTGCGAAAGGCTGTCTTGTCTTCATCCTCGAGCTTCATTTGAACTTGATGGTACCCCTTGTAGCAATCCAAGAAGCACTTCCATCTGTATGGCGCGAGAGAGTCTATCTTTTTGTCGATCTCAGGCAAGGAATAGCAATCCTTTGGGCATGCCTTGTTGAGATCGGTATAGTCGACGCACATTCGCCATCCGCCACTAGACTTTTCTACCATTACGGGGTTCGCAACCCAACTCTGATAACGTACCTCTCGCAGGATGCCGGCTTTAAGTAACTCGCAAACTTGCTCATTCATTGCTTTCGTCTTGTCTGCCCCTAGGCTGCGCCTTCTTTGGACTTTCGGCTCAACCGAGGGGTAGGTGTTTAAACAGTGCTCTGTGATGTCGCGCGGGACTCCGGTCATGTCGGCCGGGGTCCAGGAGAAAATATCCATGTTCTTGAATAGGAGCTGCTTGAGGCGAGTTCTGATATCTGGTGAGATAGCGTGACCTATCGTCACCGTTTGCTCCGGATATTTGTGATTTAAGACCCCTTTTTCGGGCTCAGTTGCTGAAACTTTTGCCGCTTTAGTTGGGCGCATCTCTACTGTTGACATAACTTCCTTCTTCGCATAAACGATCGCCACCCCCGTCTTGGTTGGGAAACCAATTGCGGAATGGGGGGTGGAAGTTATCATATTCAGCTCACCTTGCGTTTCTCTCCCGATCAGTACGTCATGTCTTGACTTAACAGGCATCACCATGAAGTTCACGTTTGTTGTCCTCGAATGTTTCCCGTCAGAGAGTGTGACGGGGAAGCTAATTTGGCCTAACGGGAAGACCATTTCATTGCAGAACCCAGACAGTGGGTAGTCGACTGGTTCGAGTCTCGCTTTGTCTTCATCGTCGAACTGGTTAAAGCATTGTTCGTAGATGATGTCTGCTGTACTCCCCGGGTCAATGAAGACGTATTCAGTTTCATAATGGCCGATGATACCGGTGATGACGATGGGTCGTGTGGCTCGGGGACCCCCGCGCACCACCGGGAAGATAACTTGCTGTTCTTGCCATGAAGGCTCATAAGGCCTCTTGCCTTTTTCTCGTGCGCTGTATCTTGGTCCATTGACCATGTGTGTCTCCAGGCGTCGGACCTTCTTGTGATTTCCTTCATCGTGGCGATGGAGTTGTCGCGTGTCTTTGCGCACATTCTTCACTAAGTGGCTCAGCTTTCCACTTTTTAGTGCTTTCTCGATTTCTTATCGCAAGCTGTAACAGTCATCTGTTAAGTGGCCTGTATCCTTGTGGAAATCACAATACAGATTGGGGTCTTGTCCCTTTTTGTTCGTCATAGGCCTGGGAGTCTTAAAATCGTGGTTCTCCGTCATTAGCACCTCTTTTGGTGTTTTTATGAGCGGAGTCCAATGCTTTTCCCGATTATCATCTCGGACTGCCTTTCTATAACCGATGCGGTCGATGGTGTCACGCGCGTCTTCCTTATAGCGGGATCGTTCTTCGTAACGGGGTCGATCGCTATAACCGCTGGAGTGGTTAGCCTTCCACCCAGGGTTTTTGCCTTTGTTGCGCCTGTTGTCATCGCGCGAGTGACCCCCTTTGGAAAATCTATCTTCAGAACGATAGTTGTTTCGTGCGAGGGACTCTTCCGTTTGCGCGACTATCTTCGCGGCTTCCATGAGTTTGTCCCACTCCTTTGGCATTCCATCTTTCCCAGTGATGGTTCTAATCAGGCTATCACAACGGATTGCTTTCTTGAAATGGCAGCGCATGAGTTGTTCGCTCACGCCACCAATCTCCAAACATTCTTTGTTAAAGCGCGTAATGAAATCTTCCAAACCCTCATTATCTCTTCGCCAGATATCTTCAACTTCGGCTGTGTCGCGCTGGTATCGCCTTTGCTGACTGAAGTGACTCAGAAACTGGGTCCTGAAATCTACCCATGATTTTATTTTTCCCGGAGGAAGGCTGTCAAACCAGGCGCGAGCAGCCCCCGTTAATGTTTGGATAAACAAATGACACCACATGGGCATGTTCCAACCTCCCATGCAGCCCACGCTAGTAAACACTCTGACGTGATCGTCTGGATCAGTCAATCCGTTGAACTTTCCGACGGTCGGAGGCAACTTTTCTCTCTTGAGCGGCGCTAGTGCTATCTTTGGAATGAACTTGGAGTGCTCTATAGCTTCTTCAGGTCGATAGGCGAGGCGAAAGTCGCGCTCCGCCTCCTCGGTATAACCAACGTGTTGCCTTGGCTTATAATACTCGTGATTTCTTTGCAAACGATTGAAGACCGAAGATTCGTCATCGTTTTCCCAGGTTGGATCATTAGGGTCAGTTTCTTCCCACTCATCGTTCATGTTGCGCGGCGTGAGCCGGCTATGAACTGGGCCTCTTCGGGAATTTGACGGTTCGTCATAGTAGCTTTCTGTCTCCCCCCGGGTATCGCGCGTGTCCTGCACGCTTTGTCTTCGGGTAGGGGGAGGTCTGTTGGCTCTTCCTTGGATATTTTGCGGTGGTGGCATCGGGCGCGGTCCGTGACTTGGGCCGGTTGGTGTAACCAAGGAAGGTTCTGCCGTTAGAACTGCTTGTTGCGCGCTCAAGGATTGATATGCCGCGTTAATGGTGGCGAGCTGCTTGGCGTACCATGAGGCTGGGGTTTCGCCCTCTGGTAGCCCCAATAGCGCTGAGATATTCTGAGGTGGAGCTGGGTTCGATGGTCCAGCACCGTTGTTTCCTGGGGTAGTTTGATTGATGCGGGTGAAGCTCCCGCGAGGACCCCCGGTGTTGGCCATCTCGATCTCGCCGATTTCTTCAACGTTTTGGGGTTGGATGTTTTGATTATCCACCCCAAACGCTGCGTTAGGGTCTGCTCCGAGACCAACAAATTCGGGAATGATTCCTTGACCAGCCATGATCGAAGGAAGAAAAGCAGTGAAAACTCAGGAAATAAGAAGATGAAAGTGGTTTGTAGAAAAAATCGGTGGGCGCCAATGAAGAAACACAGAACTAATTAGGGGATAATCAGTTTGGTTTATGTTCCTTGCATAGTGGTTAATCTTCTCTTGGATTCCTGAGCTCCTTAATGACCGTGTTTAACTGCAAAACAAAACACCGTTACTCGTTAAGAGGGGAATGTGGGGGTTTCCCTCTTAACCGGGCTCCGGCGTGAGAATAAGCGACTGTGCTTTGGAGATAATTAAGTATTAAGTGAGAGAATAGAGGGAATGAAATGTTTAACCTGTGGAGTGAAGGTCTCTATTTATAGCCGGAGAGGTGTAAGAGGGTGTGGGCTGATGGGCCTTGGGCCGGAAGGCGACAACATGGAGGATATGCTCCTTGTCTCGCTGGTGTCGACCGTTAGTGGCTTCTAGGAGCTTTGTGGAGTTGGCGCAACGTGATTGGAGCCACGTGTCACTGTTGTCGGCCTGGACGCCCTTCTGCCATCAGTAGGTAAGTGGAGATCGTGGGGCAGTTGTCTCTGCCCTGTGATTGGTGCCACATAGGCGTCCTTCAGTACTTTTTGTCTCCTGCATGTCAGACGATCGTGGAGCACGATTGCGCAGGAACAGAAGGACCCTGATTGGCTCTTTTATTCTGCCACTTGTACCTTGTGTACTATCTGGAAAGGCCTTGCGCCGTAGTCACGCACGATTCTTGCTGAGCACGTTATTATTGTGCGCGCAGCATGGGCTTTCAGATGTCCCTTTTAGAATACTAAGTGTTGCTAACTGGAGTTTACTCTTCTGTGTACCTCGCGCGGCGTTGCATAGGCATGTTGTAGCTCGCGCGAGGTTGGCGATCAAGAAAAATGGTGATTAAGGAGTGTGGTCCCGCGCGACCTTACAGGGGGTTGCGCGGCTTTTTGGGACCGTACCCCTTCAAGTCCCCCCAGTCCAGTGCTGCACCATGCGCAAGGCAAGTGGTTGGAGCTCTGGACTTAAGAAAATAAAGTAGAATAATGCTTTTGGCTTTGGTAGACGTCGCGCGTGTAAGTTGTTAATTACTACGGCGCGGCTACCAGGCTTGTTGTTGGCTTGTTCATGAAGTTTCTAATGATTTTGGGTGGGAGAAACCTCGAAGTTTGAATTCTCTGACAGGTTGGTGAGAAAGTCGTGGTTGGTGACGTTTGAGTTGACCCCTGACGGTTGTCATCAACTTGTCGCTGACGGTTCAGATCTTCATCAGGAGAGTGAGGCCCACGCGCGCGTGGCAACCGTCACTCCGGGAAACGCGCCCTACGTGGCGCTTTCTGGTTGGCCATACGTGGCGTACTGCAGAGCTTTGTTCTGAATTTTTCTTGCCTCTGCCTTATTCTCTGGGAGTATTCCCTCTTTCAAATACTGAATGATAGGGGTCATCCAGGATGGCTGCCCTAATTCAATCACATTGACTTATCGTAACAAGACTGAAGGGTTTTTGAGTACCTCAATCCTTACATCTTTGGCAAGATGTTGGAAGGATGTTGAGGCAAGCTTGCTCAAGGCGTCGGCTGGTTTGTTTTCGGAGCGATTGATGTGGATGACTTTGTGAGACTTGAATTGTTGAAGCAACTCTTTTGCTTGTTCCAGATATAGGGCCATGACTTCACCCCTTGCATCGTATATACCGTTGACTTGGCTGGCTATCAATAGTGAATCAACATGTGCTTGTAGATTTTTAGCTCCCATTTTGATGGCGAGGCGCAAGCCTGCCAGAAATGCTTCGTACTCCGCCTCGTTGTTGGTGTTTTTAAAGTCCAACTTGATGGCGTAAGTAAATTCATGGTTTCCGGGGCTTACGAGGCGCAATCCAGCTCCCGCGCCATCTTCGTTTGAAGCCCCATCAGTATAGAGCATCCAAGTCTCGTTTGTCGTGTCTTTCACTGGAGTTTCAACAAGCTCACAATCCTTGATTTTATCAGCTGGGACTTCCGTGATGAAGTCCGCTAGGACTTGACCCTTGATGGCTGGGCGCGGCCGGTACAGAATGTTGTGGCCTCCCAACTCGATTGCCCATTTGGCGAGCCTTCCTGATGTTTCTGGTTTCTGAAGTATCGTGCCAATATGGAAATTGGTAAGTACGGTGATCACATGCCCTGTAAAATATCTGCGCAGTCTTCGGGAAGCATGTAGCAGCGCAAGAACCAACTTTTCCATCGTGGAATATCTCGTTTCCGGGTCAGTGAGTACCCTGCTGACATAATAAATTGGAGTTTGAACTCCATTTCTTTCCACTAATAACACCGACCCTACTGCCTTATCGGAAGAGGATAAGTACAATACGAGTGGCTCTTCTTCAAACGGCGCGGTCAGGGTAGGAAGTTCGATCAAACATGCTTTCATTTGCTGGAAAGCCTTTTCGGCGTCGGGTGTCCATTTGAACTCTTGCTTCTTCACACAATTGCGCAGTGTGCTGATAAAAGGGTACGACTTCGCGGCGTGATTTGACAAAAAGCGGTTAAGCGCGGCGAGGCGGCCGGCCAACCGTTGCATTTCTTTGATTGTTCGCGGCGATGGCATCCGTTCTATTGCCTGGACTTTTTCTGGGTTCACTTTGAAGCCGCCGTTGGTGACTATGAAGCCTAGAAACTTCCCTTCTTCCATGCCAAAAGAACATTTGGCTGGATTCAACTTCATGTTTACGCTGCGCAATGAATTGAACGTTTTCTCGATGTCCTTCAACATTTGGTCCTCTTCGGGACTTTTGACCACTAGATCATCGATGTAAACTTCAATATGCTTTCCGATGTCACCTGCGAAGGTCTTGTCCATCAATCGCTGGTATGTGGCGCCAGCATTTTTCAGGCCGAAAGGCATCTTCGTATAGCAAAAAATCCCCAGATCCGTGCGAAAGGCTGTCTTGTCTTCATCCTCGAGCTTCATTTGAACTTGATGGTACCCCTTGTAGCAATCCAAGAAGCACTTCCATCTGTATGGCGCGAGAGAGTCTATCTTTTTGTCGATCTCAGGCAAGGAATAGCAATCCTTTGGGCATGCCTTGTTGAGATCGGTATAGTCGACGCACATTCGCCATCCGCCACTAGACTTTTCTACCATTACGGGGTTCGCAACCCAACTCTGATAACGTACCTCTCGCAGGATGCCGGCTTTAAGTAACTCGCAAACTTGCTCATTCATTGCTTTCGTCTTGTCTGCCCCTAGGCTGCGCCTTCTTTGGACTTTCGGCTCAACCGAGGGGTAGGTGTTTAAACAGTGCTCTGTGATGTCGCGCGGGACTCCGGTCATGTCGGCCGGGGTCCAGGCGAAAATATCCATGTTCTTGAATAGGAGCTGCTTGAGGCGAGTTCTGATATCTGGTGAGATAGCGTGACCTATCGTCACCGTTTGCTCCGGATATTTGCGATTTAAGACCCCTTTTTCGGGCTCAGTTGCTGAAACTTTTTCCGCTTTAGTTGGGCGCATCTCTACTGTTGACATAACTTCCTTCTTCGCATAAACGATCGCCACCCCCGTCTTGGTTGGGAAACCAATTGCGGAATGGGGGGTGGAAGTTATCATATTCAGCTCACCTTGCGTTTCTCTCCCGATCAGTACGTCATGTCTTGACTTAACAGGCATCACCATGAAGTTCACGTTTGTTGTCCTCGAATGTTTCCCGTCAGAGAGTGTGACGGGGAAGCTAATTTGGCCTAACGGGAAGACCATTTCATTGCAGAACCCAGACAGTGGGTAGTCGACTGGTTCGAGTCTCGCTTTGTCTTCATCGTCGAACTGGTTAAAGCATTGTTCGTAGATGATGTCTGCTGTACTCCCCGGGTCAATGAAGACGTATTCAGTTTCATAATGGCCGATGATACCGGTGATGACGATGGGTCGTGTGGCTCGGGGACCCCCGCGCACCACCGGGAAGATAACTTGCTGTTCTTGCCATGAAGGCTCATAAGGCCTCTTGCCTTTTTCTCGTGCGCTGTATCTTGGTCCATTGACCATGTGTGTCTCCAGGCGTCGGACCTTCTTGTGATTTCCTTCATCGTGGCGATGGAGTTGTCGCGTGTCTTTGCGCACATTCTTCACTAAGTGGCTCAGCTTTCCACTTTTTAGTGCTTTCTCGATTTCTTATCGCAAGCTGTAACAGTCATCTGTTAAGTGGCCTGTATCCTTGTGGAAATCACAATACAGATTGGGGTCTTGTCCCTTTTTGTTCGTCATAGGCCTGGGAGTCTTAAAATCGTGGTTCTCCGTCATTAGCACCTCTTTTGGTGTTTTTATGAGCGGAGTCCAATGCTTTTCCCGATTATCATCTCGGACTGCCTTTCTATAACCGATGCGGTCGATGGTGTCACGCGCGTCTTCCTTATAGCGGGATCGTTCTTCGTAACGGGGTCGATCGCTATAACCGCTGGAGTGGTTAGCCTTCCACCCAGGGTTTTTGCCTTTGTTGCGCCTGTTGTCATCGCGCGAGTGACCCCCTTTGGAAAATCTATCTTCAGAACGATAGTTGTTTCGTGCGAGGGACTCTTCCGTTTGCGCGACTATCTTCGCGGCTTCCATGAGTTTGTCCCACTCCTTTGGCATTCCATCTTTCCCAGTGATGGTTCTAATCAGGCTATCACAACGGATTGCTTTCTTGAAATGGCAGCGCATGAGTTGTTCGCTCACGCCACCAATCTCCAAACATTCTTTGTTAAAGCGCGTAATGAAATCTTCCAAACCCTCATTATCTCTTCGCCAGATATCTTCAACTTCGGCTGTGTCGCGCTGGTATCGCCTTTGCTGACTGAAGTGACTCAGAAACTGGGTCCTGAAATCTACCCATGATTTTATTTTTCCCGGAGGAAGGCTGTCAAACCAGGCGCGAGCAGCCCCCGTTAATGTTTGGATAAACAAATGACACCACATGGGCATGTTCCAACCTCCCATGCAGCCCACGCTAGTAAACACTCTGACGTGATCGTCTGGATCAGTCAATCCGTTGAACTTTCCGACGGTCGGAGGCAACTTTTCTCTCTTGAGCGGCGCTAGTGCTATCTTTGGAATGAACTTGGAGTGCTCTATAGCTTCTTCAAGTCGATAGGCGAGGCGAAAGTCGCGCTCCGCCTCCTCGGTATAACCAACGTGTTGCCTTGGCTTATAATACTCGTGATTTCTTTGCAAACGATTGAAGACCGAAGATTCGTCATCGTTTTCCCAGGTTGGATCATTAGGGTCAGTTTCTTCCCACTCATCGTTCATGTTGCGCGGCGTGAGCCGGCTATGAACTGGGCCTCTTCGGGAATTTGACGGTTCGTCATAGTAGCTTTCTGTCTCCCCCCGGGTATCGCGCGTGTCCTGCACGCTTTGTCTTCGGGTAGGGGGAGGTCTGTTGGCTCTTCCTTGGATATTTTGCGGTGGTGGCATCGGGCGCGGTCCGTGACTTGGGCCGGTTGGTGTAACCAAGGAAGGTTCTGCCGTTAGAACTGCTTGTTGCGCGCTCAAGGATTGATATGCCGCGTTAATGGTGGCGAGCTGCTTGGCGTACCATGAGGCTGGGGTTTCGCCCTCTGGTAGCCCCAATAGCGCTGAGATATTCTGAGGTGGAGCTGGGTTCGATGGTCCAGCACCGTTGTTTCCTGGGGTAGTTTGATTGATGCGGGTGAAGCTCCCGCGAGGACCCCCGGTGTTGGCCATCTCGATCTCGCCGATTTCTTCAACGTTTTGGGGTTGGATGTTTTGATTATCCACCCCAAACGCTGCGTTAGGGTCTGCTCCGAGACCAACAAATTCGGGAATGATTCCTTGACCAGCCATGATCGAAGGAAGAAAAGCAGTGAAAACTCAGGAAATAAGAAGATGAAAGTGGTTTGTAGAAAAAATCGGTGGGCGCCAATGAAGAAACACAGAACTAATTAGGGGATAATCAGTTTGGTTTATGTTCCTTGCATAGTGGTTAATCTTCTCTTGGATTCCTGAGCTCCTTAATGACCGTGTTTAACTGCAAAACAAAACACCGTTACTCGTTAAGAGGGGAATGTGGGGGTTTCCCTCTTAACCGGGCTCCGGCGTGAGAATAAGCGACTGTGCTTTGGAGATAATTAAGTATTAAGTGAGAGAATAGAGGGAATGGAATGTTTAACCTGTGGAGTGAAGGTCTCTATTTATAGCCGGAGAGGTGTAAGAGGGTGTGGGCTGATGGGCCTTGGGCCGGAAGGCGACAACATGGAGGATATGCTCCTTGTCTCGCTGGTGTCGACCGTTAGTGGCTTCTAGGAGCTTTGTGGAGTTGGCGCAACGTGATTGGAGCCACGTGTCACTGTTGTCGGCCTGGACGCCCTTCTGCCATCAGTAGGTAAGTGGAGATCGTGGGGCAGTTGTCTCTGCCCTGTGATTGGTGCCACATAGGCGTCCTTCAGTACTTTTTGTCTCCTGCATGTCAGACGATCGTGGAGCACGATTGCGCAGGAACAGAAGGACCCTGATTGGCTCTTTTATTCTGCCACTTGTACCTTGTGTACTATCTGGAAAGGCCTTGCGCCGTAGTCACGCACGATTCTTGCTGAGCACGTTATTATTGTGCGCGCAGCATGGGCTTTCAGATGTCCCTTTTAGAATACTAAGTGTTGCTAACTGGAGTTTACTCTTCTGTGGACCTCGCGCGGCGTTGCATAGGCATGTTGTAGCTCGCGCGAGGTTGGCGATCAAGAAAAATGGTGATTAAGGAGTGTGGTCCCGCGCGACCTTACAGGGGGTTGCGCGGCTTTTTGGGACCGTACCCCTTCAGGTCCCCCCAGTCCAGTGCTGCACCATGCGCAAGGCAAGTGGTTGGAGCTCTGGACTTAAGAAAATAAAGTAGAATAATGCTTTTGGCTTTGGTAGACGTCGCGCGTGTAAGTTGTTAATTACTACGGCGCGGCTACCAGGCTTGTTGTTGGCTTGTTCATGAAGTTTCTAATGATTTTGGGCGGGAGAAACCTCGAAGTTTGAATTCTCTAACAGGTTGGTGAGAAAGTCGTGGTTGGTGACGTTTGAGTTGACCCCTGACGGTTGTCATGATTTACATGCTAAGTGATAGGATGTTTGTGTGCTAGTTGTTGGTGTGCAACTTTTAGATACGTGTAGAAAATACGTGAAACAATTCATACACAAAACCTAATAATATTGGTAACCATAATAGGACGTCGTTGACCATCCTAGCTCGAGTACTTTAATCTGCTGAGCTAAGCTAAAGTGAGTTCACAACTTTTTCTAAAAGCATGCGTCCCTGGTTTGGGACGACACTTTTTACAATAGCCCTGGTTGGAGCTACAAGTGTGTTCCGGGTTGGAACCACTGAAACAAACTATCCACTAGAGGTGTACCACACTATCCCTGGATTGGGACCACCTACTATTCCTGGATTGGAATACTACTATTTTAATACTGTACTTTATATCTCATGTCCTTAGGGGCTGTTTGGTAGCCTCTTAATGACCATTCAGATGCTACCTCTTAATGGTTTAAAACCTCTGAATGAATAAGAGGTAACCTCACGTCTGAATGGTTAAGAGGTAACCTCTGAATGGTAAATCATCACATGTCATATTCTTCTACATTCTCATTGGTAAAATTCTTAATGGTTCCATTAAGAGGTAGCCTCTTAATGACCATTCAGAGGCTACCAAACAACCCATTAGCCGACTAAACGAACTCTATCTGAAAGTCCCTACACATTATACCGATTAGTCACTGGGTTTGGCGAACGGGGTATTAGTTGATAGCACTATTAGGTTTGACAAACCTCACACCGCGTTGGGAGCCGGGCGTGAAATCTACCTTGATAACTTGTCAATGATGATAGACATTGACACGAGGCACAAACAACTACAACAGTCAAGTTTCGGTACCACACAGTTTAGTAGCTTAACGATGGGTTAGCTACCCATGACATGTTTGATAAACTAAGTATTTAAACAAACCTAAAACTGTGAACTCTCCAACTTTATGTTGACACATTTGTGCATGCTTTGCATGTCGTTAGGTACAGCTCAGGAGCTTGCACTGTGGGAGTGTCGTAATTGCGATGAACTATTTGTTTTGGTGGTATTAAACAATTGTGGTTTTAAATACGGTTTGGATTTCTAAACTTTTTGACTTCCGCTGTTGGTTAAATTATGTTTTGGACATTTAAACTTTAGTTCACTAATCGTGTTGATTGTGATACATTTTGATAACTTTAATAATTGTTCAACATGATTAGTGGCATGATCCTGGTCAGTCACACGTCTTGCGGTAAACCTCCGCATGTGGATTTTGTGGGTGTGACACATAAGGTTGTTGCTTCATGCAAAGTGATCAATACAAGAAAACATGCCTTGACAACTAACACGTGTCTATACCATTCACAATTGATTTTTTTTGGTTTCTTTGCACAGAAGATTATGGAACTACTTAGTCTATTCTAACAGGTTATACATAGTAATTTAATGACCCTTAGATCTATGAATATAGTTTTTAAAAAGAATTTGTTTTGCTATTGAAAATTATAGTTGAATCAAAATATGTCTTTTTTGGTTTCGTTTCTTTGTTTGTATGTCT
Organism: Helianthus tuberosus; assembly: GCA_030545235.1. Taxonomy (NCBI): domain Eukaryota; kingdom Viridiplantae; phylum Streptophyta; class Magnoliopsida; order Asterales; family Asteraceae; genus Helianthus; species Helianthus tuberosus. Next base: position 9,772,866 of record CM060354.1, on the reverse strand, counting down.
TTTTGCCTTTAGCTGATGGTTAAAGGTACTTGTTTTTTTTTTTTAATAAAAGTGTCTCCCTTTGCTGATACAAACGTTGAACTGTACACGTATGTTGCGCCTTGTTAACTCGCAAAATTCAGAGCAAAGAATAAAAAGAAAATTTACGAAAGATGAATAGTATAGAGGTGGCATATTAGGAAGTGGACTAGTGGTGGCATATTAGGAAGTGGGTCTTGTTGTGGTGTTTGCTGATTGAGGGTCGGTTGACTTCTGGAGGATTCATTGCTAAAACCGATTCATTTCCTTTTAAAGCTTAACGAAGAACTAAATTCTTTCTGGTGGTCTTTTCAATTTTGGGATCGAAAAGAAGTGGTGATGATCTTCCTTAAAATTTGGTATGCATGCAATAAGAAATCACCTGCACACAAGTAAACAAGAAACTGCGCGTAATACTGAACCAAACAAAAATAAACAAAACAAAATATTTTTAGGTTTTTATGATTTTTTTGAAAATGAGAAAAACAACTAATCTAGGCTAACACTAAGTGTGTGACAACCCGTGATTTCAAGTCCTTTCATGTATGTATTGTGTAACAATTCTGTTTTGATAAAGTGTGTTGTGTTGATTATTAAACTGTTATGTTTTGTGAATTAAGCAAGTTAACAGTTTGCAATTAAAACCCTATATGACGAAACCTAGGAGTTTCGCTGGGATACTAGTCGACGAAACCTTGATGACGAAACCTGGAGGGTTTCGCCACATTCGTCACGACGAAACTTGGGGTTTCGTCCACATAGGGGTTTCGTCGGGAACGGGCTTCGGCCCAGGGTAGTTTCGCCGGCCCAACTTCTTATATTATAAACCTTATGAGCAGTTACGTAATCATTTCGAAACCCTAGGTCTCTCTCTAATATAGACGGCAACCCTATTATTCACCGGAAGCTTTTTCCTTCTAACTGGTTCTAGTACCGTAATTTCGTTTCGATTCTCCGGTGAGTGCGACAACATTGGCTTTGTTATGTATTGATTGTGTGGGTTATATGCATATACTGTTTGATTGCCTAATGACAATGTTACGAATAATTGTGTATGGTTTTGATGTAACTGTTGGAATATCTTGATAATATCTTGAGTATAGTAATTATCTAGGTTGTGGGTTAACAACATTAATCAAGTCGCACATGGAATAACATGATATAGATTTCTGGACACTGATAAGTGTTGGTGATGATTTTGTTGAATGCTGATATTCAAGGGGTCCTATTGTTAGGGTACGATTATGGCTTTAACGTTAATTGGGTATTAGGGGCAATTGATAAATTGAAACCCTGTGGAATGATTGCATAATGATTACAAATGATTGGTTGTTAACCCTAGGGTTTGGGTACGTGAAACTGTTGGTGAACTTGGTAACTGTTATGACCAGGACGAAACCCTCAAGGGTTTCGCCACACACCCATCGACGAAACTTCCCTGAGTTTCGCCATGTACACCTTGACGAAACTCCCTAGAGTTTCGTCACAAGGATCCTCGACGAAACATCAGGATTCGTCGCCTTGGGGTTTCGCCATAAGGATCTGGGACTGGTGGACAGGCTGTAGTTGGATATGATTAGGAGTATGTTGATAAAAACCATGATGTCTACTGTTAATGATATTTACTGTATACTGTTAATGGTGGTCACTGTTAGAGATGCTTACTTGATATGTGACACAATCTGATTCATACACCCAGCATAGTACATGCGACTGTTAAGCATTAGTTTAGAACGCATATTTATATTGTGTGATTACATGGGTTGTATAGCTGCTGTGATAGTTTGAGTGTACACTATGACTATACGTGAACATAAACTGATTACGAGTGCTTGAATATCATAGGCTGTGACTGTCTTAGTGTTAACAAGTAATTTATCAAACCGAACAAACCAAGGTGAGTTCACTGCTCTTTTCCTAGCATGCATCCCGGGAAGGGATATCGGGTAACGTTTTCAGGGAAGAATGTCAGGTTAATGGGATGTTTGTTATTACTCAGTTTCTATCATATAAGGCCCCTTACATCTACTGATTGTTGCCGGGAAGGCAACGAGGTATTTAGTTGATAGCGCTATTAGGTTTGGCACCCTCACACCGGGCTGGAATGGACGGGCGTGAACTATTTACCTTGACCACTTGACCAATGCTTTGATAGAGGCATTGGGGTTTGGGCAAATACATCTTGTAGCCATCTACGGTAATCGAGTAAATAACAACATCAAAACAAACTGTTGAACTGTTTTATACAGACAACTTGTTACTAAACGCGTTAACGAAACTTTGAACTCACCAGCGTCGTCTGACACACTTGTCTGCATGCTTGCAGGTCGTTAGGTACTTGATATGGACTTGCTATCTGGGAGTGCTGGAGTTGTCATGGGTCGAGACTCTTGGATAGTTGCTTTATTGACTATGAACACCTGTTTTTAAACATTTGGCTTATAGTTTACTTTATTGCTTCCGCTGAACAACTACCTTGGTTTAACTTATGTTTTGGATCTATGTTTTGAAAGTAATGGAATGTTTTATTTAATTATAATGCGTAGTTCAATGTGATTAGTGGCTTGGATCCTGGTACGTCACACGCCTCGCGGGGGTTTCCCATGGGGTATTTTGGGGGTGTGATAGTTTGGTATCAGAGCCACTGGTTATAGTGAACTTGGTTGTAAAACGATTTTTTAAAACCAGACTATAACCGAACAACTTCGAAAATCGACCATCACACTCAGCTCCAGATTGCAAGGTTCGTCTTATGTTTTCTTTATGCATTACTTTTTTAGTAGTCACACACTCACAGCTTACATAAAACGACGTACTAGATATTATAGTGACTTGATAGTGTGACATTGCTCTCCGACCCTTGTGATTCGTAATCCTGTAATACTTTCTGTTTTGCTACTTGAATGCGGGGGAAACTTTTAGCACAAGTTAAGAGGCACTGAGATGAGCACGCAAATTGCCTTGTTATTATGGGTGCAGACATAATAATCACGTGAGATACATGTAAGTCCCAGTGAGGCTTAACGAGTGTGAGGAGGGTTCCGCCCTAATGTGTGTAAACTTGATAGACTGTAGACTTTAACGTGATGCTTGAATGTTACCTCATTTCGACTCTTAATTTTGTTCACTCTCTTTATATAGAATCATGAGTGGACGAGGTCATGGGCGTGGTCACATTGCGATGACCCAAGCTGAGCTGACAAACTTGATCAACACATGAGTGGCTGAGGCTCTGGCAGCCTACCAAGCTGGTACGACATGTACCAATTACTCTTTAACCTTGTGTCTCGTACACAACTCTTACCCCTGTGTTGTAATTTCTTTCTTTCGTCCATTAGGTCAGCCAGCACATCAGAACAATCTGCCCGCCTGCACCTTTAAGACATTTATGGATTGTAAGCCCCAGACCTTCAGTGGGACTGAAGGAGCTATGGGGCTACTTCGATGGTTCGAGAAAGCTGAGTCTGTATTTGCTATGTGTAACTGTCCTGCTGGGGACAGAGCGAAGTATGCTACGGGCACTCTCGAGGATGGTGCCCTGACGTGGTGGAACGCCCAGGTTCAGATGTTGGGCGTCGAGGAGGCAAATGCCACCACTTGGGACGACTTTAAAGAGTTGATAGGGAAGAGTATTGTCCTCTGGACGAGATTCAGAAATTGGAGAATGAGTTCTACGATTTGAAAATGGAAGGGTCTGAGATCGAGGCCTACAGGAAACGATCTCACGAGTTAGCAATTTTGTGCCCTAATCTGTCTCGACCTGCATCGCGAAGGATTGAGTTGTACCTCAAAGGCCTAGACCCAGCTGTAAAGGGGTATGTTACTGCAGCGAACCACAACACTCTACCCCCGATTATCTATTTGGCGCATAAGATCACTGACCAAGAGGTCGAGCGTGGCTCATTACCGCCTCCCAAATCTGCTACTACCCCTACTGCTACAGCTTCCACACCTGTCAGTGATAACAAACGCAAGTGGATCGATACTGACAAGGCAACAAGTGTGAACCAATCTCAGAAAAATCCTGACAACAGCAACAACTGTAGTTTCAGTCAGTCATCTGTTAACCAAGGCCAGGGCAGCAATCAGTATCAGGGCTCTTATGTTGGGAAGAAGCCGCAGTGCAGCAAGTGTGGCTATCATCATTATGGGAAGTGTGCCCGGGCTTGTCAAAGGTGCGAGAAAGTGGGCCATGAGGCCAAAGACTGCAGAGCCCCACAGCCAAAGCAGCAGCAGCAAAACTAGTAGTACCAGCGACAACAGAGGCAGCAACCCCATCAGAATCAGGGTTTCAAGAAAGGGTGTTATCAGTGTGGGGATGAGGGCCACTTTAAGCGGGATTGCCCTCAGTTGAATCAGAACGTTAACAACAACCGCCAGAACAACAACAATGCTGGGAACAACAACAACAACGGCGATAATGGGGGCAACGACGCTCGTGGAAGGGTATTCACGATCGGGGCTGGGGATGCTAGGAACGACGGCAATGTCGTGACTGGTATGTTTTCTGTGAACAATCTTATTGCTTTTGTGTTATTTGATTCCGGTGCTGATTGGAGCTATGTGTCCCTAGAGTTTAGTCAGCGACTAGGGTTAACTCCAACACCTTTAGAGATTAAACACGTGGTAGAATTAGCTAACGGTAAAACAATTGAAGCTTCGCATGTCCTATTTGGGTGTAAATTAGATCTTGTGGGTCAAGTGTTTGATATTGATCTCCTTCCTGTTACCCTCAGTAGTTTCGATGTAGTGGTTGGTATGGATTGGTTGTCTAGGTACCAAGCTGAAATTCTCTGTAAAGAGAAGATTGTACTAATTCCTCTCCTTGGGGGAGAGCCATTGTTGGTTCAAGGGCATCGTAGTGGGACGATGGTTGGTATTATCTCGGCTATGCAAGCACAGAAATGTCTACGAAAGGGGTATCCTGCAATTCTGGCACTAGTTACTGATACTCCGTCTGAAGAGAGAAAGATCGAGGATCTGCCGGTTGTACGTGAATTTGCTGATGTATTTCCTGACGAACTTCCAGGTTTACCTCCTCACCGTCAAGTAGAATTTCAGATCGATCTTGCACCAAGAGCAGCTCCAATTGCTCGTACTCCTTACCGTTTAGCACCTGGAGAGTTGCAGGAGCTGTCTAATCAACTGCAAGAGTTACTGGATAGGGGCTTTATCCGACCCAACTCTTCGCCTTGGGGAGCTCCAATTTTGTTTGTAAAGAAGAAGGATGGGTCCTTTTGCATGTGCATTGATTATCGGGAACTCAACAAAGTGACTATCAAGAATCGTTATCCACTGCCGCGTATCGACGACTTGTTTGACCAGTTGCAAGGGTTAAGTTATTATTCGAAGATCGACTTAAGAACGGGCTATCATCAGATGCGAGTCCGGGAGGAGGATGTACCAAAGAAAGCTTTTCGAACGCGCTATGGGCACTATGAGTTCTTAATTATGCCATTTGGTCTGACAAATGCACCAGCGGTCTTCATGGATCTCATGAACCGTGTATGCAAACCATATCTCGACGACTTCGTTATAGTATTCATCGACGACATTTTGATTTACTCGAAGAGCAAGGAAGATCACGAGCGGCACTTACAACTTATCTTGGAGCTCCTGAGGAAGGAGCAGCTTTACGCAAAATTCTCTAAGTGTGACTTCTGGATTCGAGAGGTACACTTCCTTGGGCACATTGTTAATGAAATGGGGATATACGTGGATCCTGCAAAGGTGGATGCTGTTAAGAATTGGGCGGCACCAAAGACTCCTTCCGAGGTGCGACAATTTCTTGGTCTCGCTGGGTATTATCGGGGATTTATTAAGGATTTTTCGAAGATCGCGCAACCTCTCACCTCGCTAACACAGAAGGGCGTGGTATACTCTTAGGGCATGAAACAAGAGGAGGCTTTTCAGTTATTAAAGCAGAAGCTTTGCAGTGCACCGATCTTGTCTCTACCTGAAGGTACAGAAGATTTTGTGGTATATTGTGATGCGTCCATTCAGGGTCTTGGATGCGTATTGATGCAGCGCAACAATGTGATAGCTTATGCCTCTCGACAATTGAAGGTTCACGAGAGGAATTATACGACACATGACTTGGAATTGGGGGATGTGGTTTTCGCGTTGAAGATCTGGAGGCATTACCTGTACGGTACAAAATGCACTATTTATACCGACCACAGGAGTCTTCAGCACATTTTTTATCAGAAGGATTTGAATATGTGACAGCGTCACTGGGTGGAACTTTTAAACGATTATGATTGTGCAATCAAGTATCATCCGGGTAAGGCCAACGTTGTAGCTGACGCACTTAGCAGAAAGGAATCGAAACCCAAGCGTGTTCGCGCTTTGCAGCTCACTATTCATTCTAACTTGCCTAACCATATCCGTTCGGCTTAGGCCGAGGCATTGAGGGAAGAAAACTATGAAGCTGAGTATTTACGGGGTATGGAGACGCGACTCGAGAAAAGGTCAGATGGCATTTACTATTTCATGGAGCGGATATGGATTACGTTGTTTGGTAACCTTAGAGAACTTGTGATGGACGAAGCGCACAAGTCTCGGTACTCTGTTCACCCAGGTTCGGATAAGATGTATCAGGACCTCAAAATCATGTATTGGTGGCCGAAGATGAAAGCTCACATCGCAACTTATGTGAGTAAATGTTTAACCTGCTCGAAAGTTAAAGTGGAATACCAGAAGCCGTTTGGATTACTACAACAGCCAGAAATACCCATGTGGAAATGGGAGCAAATCGCAATGGATTTCGTTACCGGGCTACCAAGAACTCAAAGCGGGAATGACACAATTTGGGTAATCGTTGATCGCCTCACGAAATCTGCGCACTTCCTGGCTATCAAGGTAACAGACAAATTCTCACAACTAGCTGTCGTTTACCTAAAGGAAGTGGTTTCTAGGCACGGGGTGCCGACCTCAATTATCTCTGATCGTGATCCACATTTCATCTCAGAATTGTGGCAGTCGATGCACAAATCATTTGGCTCGCGTCTTGATATGAGCACTGCTTATCACCCGCAGACGGATGGTCAAAGTGACCGAACCATACAGACACTCGAAGACATGCTGCGGGTGTGTGTGATTGATTTTGGCAAGGGTTGGGAGAAACACTTGCCTTTGATAGAGTTTTCTTACAACAACAGTTACCATACCAGCATCCGAGCAGCTCCATTCGAAGCATTGTATGGACGAAAATGTCGTTCACCTCTCTGTTGGGCTGAAGTGGGTGACAGTCAGATTACAGACCCGGAACTTGTACTTGAAACCTCCGAGAAGATTGTCCAGATCAGGAATCGCATGGCGGCAGCACGTGATCGTCAGAAAAGCTACGCTGATGAGCATAGAAAACCTTTGGAGTTTGAAGTTAATGATCGCGTTATGTTGAAGGTCTCACCCTGGAAGGGTGTGGTGCGTTTTGGGAAACGCGGCAAGCTTAACCCTAGGTATGTTGGGCCATTCAGAATTCTGGAGCGAATTGGTAAAGTGGCCTACAGGTTGGAGTTACCTACTGAGTTGGGTAACGTCCATGATGTGTTCCATGTGTCGCAGTTGAAGAAGTGTTTGTCTGATGAAACACTGGTTGTACCGTTCCAGGAGCTGAAAATCGATGACAAGTTGCAGTTTATCGAAGAACCGATAGAAATTATGGACCGGGAGGTCAAAGTCCGTAAGCACAGCCGTATCCCAATCGTGAGAGTTCGTTGGAACTCAAAACGTGGACCGGAGTTCACGTGGGAACGCGAGGATCAGATGAAGCTCAAGTACCCACATTTATTCCCAGAAGACAAGTCTAAGTTTGATAAAGCTAACCCTGGCACAAGTAGTGAATTTCGAGACGAAATTCCCAATCAAGTTGGGGATGATGTGGCACCATCGGAAAATACACCGTTATCCTGATCTAACATTGCACTGTTTGGTGGATTGCTTATCAAATTTCGGGGACAAAATTTCTTGCAAGTTGGGGATGATGTGACAACCCATGATTTCAAGTCCTTTCATGTATGTATTGTGTAACAATTTTGTTTTGATAAAGTGTGTTGTGTTGATTATTAAATTGTTATGTTTTGTGAATTAAGCAAGTTAACAGTTTGCAATTAAAACCCTATATGACGAAACCTAGGAGTTTCGCTGGGATATTAGTCGACGAAACCTTGATGACGAAACCTGGAGGGTTTCGCCACATTCGTCACGACGAAACTTGGGTTTCGTCGGGAACGGGCTTCGGCCCAGGGTAGTTTCGCCGGCCCAACTTCTTATATTATAAACCTTGTGACCAGTTACGTAATCATTTAGAACCCTAGGTCACTCTCTAATATCGACGGCAACCCTCTTATTCACCGGAAGCTTTTCCCTTCTCGCTGATTCTAGTACCGTAATTCCGTTTCGATTCTCCGGTGAGTGCGACAACATTGGCTTTGTTATGTATTGATTGTGTGGGTTATATGCATATACTGTTTGATTGCCTAATGACAATGTTACGAAAAATTGTGTATGGTTTTGATGCAACTGTTGGAATATCTTGATGATATCATGAGTATAGTAATTATCTAGGTTGTGGGTTAACAACATTAATCAAGTCGCACATGGAATAACATGATATAGATTTCTGGAAACTGATAAGTGTTGGTGATGATTTTGTTGAATGCTGATATTCAAGGGGTCCTATTGTTAGGGTACGATTATGGCTTTAACGTTAATTGGGTGTTAGGGGCAATTGATAAATTGAAACCCTGTGGAATGATTGCTTAATGATTACAAATGATTGGCTATTAACCCTAGGGTTTGGGTACGTGAAACTGTTGGTGAACTTGGTAACTGTTATGACCAGGACGAAACCCTCAAAGGTTTCGCCACACACCCACCGACAAAACTTCCATGAGTTTTGCCATGTACACCTTGACGAAACTCCCTAGAGTTTCGTCACAAGGATCCTCGACGAAACATCAGGATTCGTCGCCTTGGGGTTTCGCCATAAGGATCTGGGACTGGTGGACAGGCTGTAGTTGGATATGATTAGGAGTATGTTGATAAAAACCATGATGTCTACTGTTAATGATATTTACTGCATACTGTTAATGGTGGTCACTGTTAGAGATGCTTACTTGATATGTGACACAATCTGATTCATACACCCAGCATAGTACATGCGACTGTTAAGCATTACTTTAGAACGCATATTTATATTGTGTGATTACATGGGTTGTATAGCTGTTGTGATAGTTTGAGTGTACACTATGACTATACGTGAACATAAACTGATTACGAGTGCTTGAATATCATAGGCTGTGACTGTCTTAGTGTTAACAAGTAATTTATCAAACCGAACAAACCAAGGTGAGTTCACTGCTCTTTTCCTAGCATGCATCCCGGGAAGGGATATCGGGTAACGTTTTCAGGGAAGAATGTCAGGTTAATGGGATGTTTGTTATTACTCAGTTTCTATCATATAAGGCCCCTTACATCTACTGATTGTTGCCGGGAAGGCAACGAGGTATTTAGTTGATAGCGCTATTAGGTTTGGCACCCTCACACCGGGCCGGAATGGACGGGCGTGAACTATTTACCTTGACCACTTGACCAATGCTTTGATAGAGGCATTGGGGTTTGGGCAAACACATCTTGTAGCCATCTACGGTAATCGAGTAAATAACAACATTAAAACAATCTGTTGAACTATTTTATACATACAACTGGTTACTAAACGCGTTAACGAAACTTTGAACTCACCAGCGTCGTCTGACACACTTGTCTGCATGCTTGCAGGTCGTTAGGTACTTGATATGGACTTGCTATCTGGGAGTGCTGGAGTTGTCATGGGTCGAGACTCTTGGATATTTGCTTTATTGACTATGAACACCTGTTTTTAAACATTTGGCTTATAGTTTACTTTATTGCTTCCGCTGAACAACTACCTTGGTTTAACTTATGTTTTGGATCTATGTTTTGAAAGTAATGGAATGTTTTATTTAATTATAATGCGTAGTTCAATGTGATTAGTGGCTTGGATCCTGGTACGTCACACGCCTCGCGGGGGTTTCTGCATGGGGTATTTTGGGGGTGTGACAAAGTGCACGAATTCCCCGGCAGCAGTTCCATTTTGATGACTGTCATAAGAATCATGCAAAAACCGAATTATACTAAGTAGATAGTGTAAGTAGGGTATGGTATCCACGGGGAATTTGTGGTTAATGTTCAGTTTTAACTACGAGTTAATCTATTCTAAATTCGGGGGCTTTTCTGATTGTTTGAAAGAACAAGAAAATTGTTAAGAAACTTGTGATAAGAGAAAAAGTAACCTCCACCCGGAATCCCAATTACCCGTTTTTAACACAAACACCTGTTTACTGATTCAAAACACCACATAGACATGGCCTTGGATTAATGATTTTGATTAATTGCTAGGGACAGCTTTTAAGATTCACCGTACAACCTAACAACCCGTTTGATTATATCAATTACCCGTCAATTTACTAGCCCGCTAACGATGCAAGTATATCGCCCATATGCTTAATAAACGACAAATAATTCAAAGATAATAACTGTTGCACAAAATCAACACAAGTAGTCAAGCTTTACCAGTTTAAAAGAATCAGAAACAAAGTATTCGTATCAAAACAAGCAATTGTTCATCAGAATGGAAGTCACAACGCGTTTAGCCGCTCATGGTTGTCATCACGGTTTCAATCTCGATCGGGGATGAATTAAAAATGAAAATCAACTTAAACGGATGAAAGTTATGGTCAAAAGTGCAGGAAATCGCCTCTCAATTCATCTGGAACAGCTGGAATGTGATTCGATGCCTAAAACGCGAATTAAGGCAAAATTATATAATTTCCCATAATTGACCTCTCCCGCGCGTCACGGGAGAGTCTTGGTACAGTGCCGCATGTCACCTGGGCTACTCAATTTGACTTTTTCGGCTACAGCTCCCGTGTTGACCCGTCAAACCTGTTTTTCAGCTCGGTTTCTCTTTTTCACCCTTTTTAGCACCTGTTAAGCCAAAAACACCAAACACGCGATAAGTATATAAACTCATATGAATTACCGTGTTAAAACACTAAAAATTAGCGTGAACTACTACAAAATATAACGTGTTTTGACCCAACATCAACCACCGCCCAGTATTACCAGCTGGCGGATAACTTCAATTTCCGCCACTGTATTCAACAGCCTTGATAGTAGCGATGACAACCCCGCCTCACCAGCCGGTAGTAATGCCGCAAGCCGTGTAGAACGCCCCCATCACCCCAGGGAATCAATCATACATTCCGCCTTACTATTACATGCCGCCTAATGGCTACATACCACTTTATGGCTACATGCTGCCTTAGGCATACAACTTTTGGACGCCCTATGAGGGAAGCCAATCAACACAATGGGGCTACTAATATCCACAACCCCCATTCTAGTATGGCAACTCTGGGCTATACCCCATGTCTGTTAACACAGCCACGATGTGGACGCCTGGTGGTAATGTTTCTAGTGCAAGACATCGGCTTAATTATGCCCAAACTGGGCCCTCACCAGTTACACAAGTCGCAACCCCTCCCGTGACACAGGGCCCGCCGGTAGTCGTACCTGTAGACCTGGCGGAAGATGAGCTGACCAGACCGTACAAACCAGCGGTAGTAATGTTCAAGTCAAATTCTCTAGGCAGATAGCCGAGGCTCCTATAAAGGATAAGCCTAAGATGCCACCGACGGTAGGCAAGCATGATGGGACCAGTGATCCGGATGATCATATGAATCATTTCCGAAGTGCATGTGAAGTAGCTTTATGGCCAATGCCCCTATGGTGTAAAAGGTTTGTTCAAACCCTTGTGGGTGCAGCTCGTGTTTGGTGGGATAGCCTACCCATCAGAGGAATTGATAGTTTCGACGAATTGACATCAAAGTTCTCGTAACAATTCAGCCAGCAACCAAGGCACACCAAAGATCGGAACGAGGTGTTGCATATATGCCGACGAGACAACGAGTCAGTAGAAAATTTCTTGGCAAGGTTTAATAAAGAAAGCATAGCGATACCTAGGATAACCCAGGATTTGGTGTGCGGAGCCTTCTTACAAGGCGTTAACGATGATGAAGTACTTCGGAAGTTACATGATAGGAATAGGCTCCTGACACTATAGAAGAAATCATGAGGATCACCAAAGTGTATGTACGCCAAGAGAAGTCAATAATAGAAAGTCATGCAGCAAATAAGAAAACGGAGTCCAACAAGGGATCTAATGAGACGGATCACTGCCGGGGAAAAATCAAAAGCCAGAGTGGTAGATTTACAAGGGGAAGCAACCTTGAGTCATATGGGAGATATGACAGGCCAAGAAGCACACCGGGGAGAACTGTATACTCCCCAGGTAAGGCCAAACCAAATTTTTCCATGTTGAGCAAAACACCTGCAGAAATCCTGGTCTCAGAGAACCTTAAGCTCAACCCGTCAAAGCCTTTGAAGGAATCGCTGACGTGTGCATGTATATATATGTTTTTACAATGGATTTTACACACGATTCAGTTTTAAATTTATAAAAGTGATTTATACTTCAACATTATAACACACACGAAAGGGCAAGTGTACCCCGTCATACATGTAGTAAAGTATTGGTAAGAACCAAGTATCGATCCAAAGACGTGGGCGTAAGCTAAAATACTAAACCGTTGTCATTATATTACTGGTAAAAAGATAAGTGATGGTTTGTTTAAACTAAGAAAAGAAATAAACATAAACTAGTAAAACATAATAGACTCCAAATAAGAAAATAGATATATAGCCTTGCTTTATGAACAACTGGCGCATGTTAACTAAGTTGGTTATGCCACTTAAAACACTTGGTAAATTTCCATTTTTCAAGACAATTAGTATCCCTTTCAGGAATCCTAACATGACAATTCTTTGGAAAGTTAAAACGATAAAACACACTTTAACCACCTAAAATCGTTCTTTAACGTGCAATTGATAAATGTCTATGAAAATCTCTTAAAGATAAGTTAGTCATCCGTTAGGAGTTTTCTAACCTCACTTAATCAAGGAAAGCAACACCGATAAATACAATGCAACCACCGAGACAATCATAAACTAGATTAAATCACAACCGAGTTCATTTTACAAATCTTAAACATAAATTCATCAAGAAAGCAATTTTGGCCTAAACTACTAACAAGATTAGCAATTTATGTTAAGAATTCATAACAACACCATCTAACCCGTCAAGGTCCTTCCGTGAGGGAAAGGCTTCTTGATTAACCTTAATTACCCCTTATTAAACCACTAACCATTTCTAGTATCATGGTGCAAACATTTTAAACAAGCTAAACAAGTTAAACAAGTTCAAAGTCTACTAATACATGATTAATTAAACTTCTTCTTGCAAATATCTCAACTAACCATATACTAATCATCAAAGATAATTAATCATAATCAAGAAATCAACATCAATAAACAAGGTTGCAAACTAATCATCAAAGATTAACATAGAAAATGCTTCAAGTGTCATTACAAACATGATTAACACACTAATGGTTGTTACTTAGCAAGGAATTCAAGTATTTTTGCCCAAAGGCTTACATTAATACATAATAATCAATCTAAATGCTTGAAACATAACAAAATCATGGAAAGATTATAGAAATCAAACCATAAACAAGCACAAGATAAAGAATCCGGATGATAACGGAGCTAATCGGCACAATGTGGCTTGAATCCGGGTGAAAGCTAATGCCTCCGGAGCCTGAAAATCGCCTGAAGAGCTCCCAAAATGTCCAGAATTTCTAACAGAATGTTTCTGTCTGTTTTTTATATAATTTTGCGATCGCACGACCATTCCTCAGGCTACACGATCGTGCATCTCCGGGTTAGGGTTGCACGGACTCTTGAACGGGCAGTGCCTTCCCGGGTTGGGCTTGGTCATCGAGTTTGCACGGGAGTGCCGAAATCGCATGAGCGTTCCATGTCGGTGAAGGCTTGCACCCCGGATTGCACTGTCGTGCACTGCCGGGCTGGACTATGTTGTCGGATACGCACAGTCGTGCCCCTCATTGCACGACCGTGCCAAATGCCCAGGTCAGAATTCCACAGAATGTTCGTAGCTTTGTCGTTTCGCTCGGAAAGTCCTCGTTTTCACTATCATCTTGTTTGGCATGCTGTTTTGGGCCTGTAAACAAAAGTATACCAGATTAAGTATCCGAATAACGGTTTTACGGCCGAAAACGCATAAAATGGGGGACAAAAATATGTATAAATTGGTGAATATCAATCGCCTAGAAAGGATTCCTCCAAATACTGTGAACACCACAAAGGGCGGGGGCATGACACCAACGATTGTTTTAGGTTGAAAAAGCAAATCGAATATTATGTTAGATCCGGAAAGTTGGCCCATTTGGTTAAAGACATCAAACAAGGCCCTCTACCTGTTAAAGACGAGGATGCTAAGGTAGGGAAAAGGCAGTGGGACATGAATATGGTGTATGTCGAAGACAGACGGGGGACGAAGCGGGGCATCAACATATTGGAACCATGGATGTTGGTAGACATGCAGGCAGGACCCAGACAGCTGGATACTCACCTCAGCGCTGACCCTCTCATCATCATTACCACGGTAGGTGATTATAACATGAGAAAGATCCTGATAGACAAGGGGAGTTTGGAAGATATCATCTACAAACATTGTTACAATCGTATGTAGAGAGAAGATAGAGCCCTTCTGAAACCAGTCCACACTCCTATCAAAGGTTTCACTGGAGAAAAGGTGGATCCAATTGGGCAGATAAGGTTCCCGGTCACTTTTGGCAGGGCGCCATATGAAAGAACCATTGTTTTCTCGTTCCTATTAGTCAGGGCGGACTCCCACTATAACGTCATCATTGGTCAATATACTTTAGGTAAGCTGGATGCCATATTCTCCGCAGCGCGAGGGTTCATGAAATTTCCAACCCCAAAAGGAGTAGTGATAGTGCACCGTGATCACGTGGGCGAAGTCATTGATACAAAAAGGTGTAGACAAGGCCCAAAGGGAGCAATTGGACCTGAGAGGTGGGTGCTAAGCGCTGAACACCCGGATCAGATGGTTACCATAGGCGATACTCTCACTCCCGAAATAAAGGATAGCCTCAAGGTATTACTCCAGAACAACATGGATGTTTTCGCATTTGAGCTTGGCGACATAACCGACATACCTCGTGATTGGGAGGAACACCATTTATCCACACTCCCGGGAATCAAGCCCGTCGCTCAGAGAAAGCGGAGCATGGCTCCTGACAGAAATATTGCGCGAAACGAGTTACCATACCTTGCTGGCGAATCCAGTCATGGTAAAGAAAACCGATGGCACGTGGAGGATGTGCGTCGACTACAAAGACCTAAACAGGCCGTGCCCTAAAGATGCGTATCCACTCCCAGAGATAGATTTCAAAGTTGACTTTTTGGTTCCGTTTCGCTTGAAGTGTGTGTTGGATGCCTACAAAGGGTACCATCAGATCAAGATGGCGGAGGAGGATGAAGAAAAACGGCTTTCCAAACTGACATCGGGATTTTCTGCAATACAAAAATGCCTTTTGGCTTTCGAAATGCAGGGGCGACATATCAAAGGCTGATGGACAAGGCTTTCGCCAAAATAATTGGGCAAATTCTAGAAGTGTACGTAGATGATTTGGTGATCAAAAGTAAAGAGGAAAAGATCATGTTAAGAGACATTGAAGAAACGTTTCGAACATTGAAAGAATACAACATTAAGCTTAATCCAAAGAAGTGATCATTTGGAGTTGAAGAGTGTAAGTTTCTCGAAGTGGTCGTCATGCGTGACGGTTTCAAAGCGAACCCAGAAACGGTAATGGCGATCACTAGCATGCCCTCCCCGCAAACGCTTAAGGAAGCTCAAACGCTCAATGGTAGGTTGGTAGCAATCAACAGATTCCTGGCCAAACATGCCGAACGATCACTACCTTTAATAAAAACACTAAAGGATCGTTTGAACAGAAACAACGTACCGACGGAAGCGGAAGAGGCTATGCAAGAGATGAAGCATTTTCGGGCTCACCTGACCACTTTGACCGCCTCAAAACCGGAAGAAACATTGAAGATGTACTTGTCCGCGGCCCATTATGAGGTCAGTGCAGTTCTCATAGTAGAGCGAGGAGGGGTGCAAACGCCGATCTACTACGTCAGCAGGGTACTAGCGGATCCTTATGCAAGATAATGTTGCAAAACAATTAGAGGCAATTCGCGCTAATTTTTTTGGAGTTTAGTGGGTGATAAAAAAAAATGTCTTGGATAAGTGGAATATCATTCTAGGAAATAAACAAAAGGGCGATCTTGGGATTGGTTCGCTTAAAGTTTTATTTTGGCTCTTCTTTAATAATGGAGATGGAGATTTGTGTCTCGGCCTAAAGATTTTTGGGTTTTGGTTATTAACGCGATACATGGTTCTATGGCTGGGGTGTTAGATGGAGAGGAATAGCTTGGGTAATGGTTTGTGGAATAGAATTATTAAGGCGAGCTCATTTTTCCCCAACAAAGACACTATTACTTGGTACACGTTAAAAAAGAAGGTTGAAAACGGGGAAGATACTAGTTTTTGGTTTGTTCCGTGGATAGGGTGTCATCACTAAAATCTCGATTCCCTAGGTTGTTTCGGTTGGATCTTAACCCGAATGCATCTATTTAATAAAAATGGGATGGAAACGGGTGGGCTTTGGGTTGGAGTCAGTCTTTAAGAGGAGGTGTGGTTTTAGAGCAATATAGTGCTTTAATGGCGGATCTTAATGAAGTGGTTTTGCAAGGAGGTCGTGATTCCTGGGTATAGGATTTTGATTTAGATAATACTTTCACAGTAAAGTCTATTCGCAAACAAGTTGATGCCATGATATTATTACCTGACGGCACACTCCTACTCGATGGAACCGGTGTTCACAAATTTAAGTAAATATATTAGCTTGGTTTATTTTTTTGAATCGGCTTCCCACTCAGTTGAAGCTTGTTGATCGGGGTCTGGATATTCCTAACGTGCTTTGTATAGTATATGTTCTAGTGTGGAAGAAACGGTAAATCACATTTTTGGAGATTGTGATATAGCATTAAGGGTTTGGAATTCCATTTTTAAATGGTTAGATGTTGTGCCTAGTGGTGATCTTGGACCAATGGGTAGGATTATTTGGCTCGATTCATTAAATATCTCGAAAAACAAAAGAAAGCTAATTATGGTATCATTTTGTCGACATGGTGGGTGATTTGGAGATTTCGGAATGATATAGTCTTTGGGCATGGTGACCGGCTCAAGTTTTTATTATTTGATATTATTAACTACTCGTATTTGACGGAATGTTAACTACTCGTATTGAATGTTAGTTGGGTAGCGTGGATTCATAATGCTCTTTTTTTAACGTAACTTTGGTGCTTCTAGTGTAACGCCTCGCTTTTTCGTAACTTTCCTTAATTAGAAGGCGTGTCTTATATTTCTATTTTCGGAAGTTTTTTCCCCTTGTATTCGTACTTCGTTTCACATCATTGTAAATTCGAGACTTCGATCATAATAAAACTTATTATTTATGAAAATTAAACATTACCTATTCATATTTACTTAGTTGTTTAATTCATATTCATGTTTGATGCTCATTCGTTATTCATATAAACACAATGTGTATCGTACAAGCAACTATCGTAAACGCGATACGTTTGTGCGCACAATCACCTCATCCTATATTTACAACACATCACCTATGATTAATATACTTGAACCATGTTATACATGCTTGTCACTACTTAATCACATGTTCTTTTGGTTAAAACATGTTTATTACACACATCATACTTTGAAATACGTTGTTTATACACTAAGACGTCTTATAACATCTTGAATTACGATTAATATACTTGTTTTATGCTTAAAATACATCATACATCTTATAATATACATTATACAAAAGTGTAGGGGCTTAA
Organism: Helianthus tuberosus; assembly: GCA_030545235.1. Taxonomy (NCBI): domain Eukaryota; kingdom Viridiplantae; phylum Streptophyta; class Magnoliopsida; order Asterales; family Asteraceae; genus Helianthus; species Helianthus tuberosus. Next base: position 9,754,905 of record CM060354.1, on the reverse strand, counting down.
ATTGACAAAAATTAAAACAACTGACACGGCCAAGGGCCGCCGCGCCCCGCGGCAGCTATGCCATGTTCCCGTCGTGGACCGCCAAGGGCGGTGATCCGCAGAATATTGTTTCTAAAACGCTGGTTGGCCAATTTGTGTTTTCTTCTGTTTCTTCCACCTAAGTACATTAAATACTCACCAAACTCAAACTCTAATCCCTCCACTATATAACCAACCTATCCTACACTCTTATTCCACTTTACAAATACTAATCACTCTCAAAAAACACTCCTAAATCTCATCAAATTTCCAGAACTTGAGCAGAAAGTTCAAGTGATTCAAAGTGAGTTTTAGCTCACTTCTACTACTATTTTCTACTCATTTATTCCTTCTTAGCACTTGGATAACCTCTAGGAAGGTTTTCACAAGATTACTTGGGTAATCTAAGGTGAAAGCTTGTTGGTGCATTTTGAAGATTTGGTGATTGGATGCATCAGCTTAGGGGGAGTCTGTTGCTAACAGAAGCTGTTGAAGCTGAAGCTATCCAAAGACCAAAGACAGTGCAAGGTTACATGAAGATTGCAAGATGACTAAAGACAAAGTTACTTTATGAAGCTATTGTCAAGGGGGAGTTTGTTGGTGCATGTTAGTAACAACAGCTTAGATTTGGTCTTTGGATATCTTGTAATTAGATAAACAATAAACAGTTAGCGGGTTTAGCTTTGTATTAGTGAGTTAATAGAGTTTGGGCCAAACCCAGCCTAATGTTGCAACCTTGTGTTATATAAACAAGGTTAGGCTTTAGGGTTTAGGTTAATCAGCCAAAACAGTTTTTGAGAGATAGAGAATTCGTGAGAGCTTATGCTTGGACGAATTTGAGTGTGGTTAGGGTTTTGATTGATTGTAAAACGTTTGTTTGGATAATCAATAGAAACCCGGTTTGAAAGTGAATTGCTGTTTCTGTTCTTCTACTTGTTTCTGTGATATTCTGATCAAGAGGATTCCGCACTCTTGATTGGAATTACAATTCTGTTGAAAATCCATACATAAAGGGGTCCTACAAACCTCACCATATTTGAGGTCCAAAGTGCAATAAACTTTCTGTTTTTTTATATGTTCTTGTATGTTCATTTTTATATTAATAACTTGAGGGAATTTCATGCCCACCAAGCTCACAATCAAATATTTGGTTGTGGGTTTGTGTTAGGGTGATTACCATCAAGGTTATGAGTTGAAACACTCATTTAAATTCTGTTTATACATGACAAACCAATGATGAAAACCAGCACAAGTCATCATCTTCCATATGATGAACTTGTGACTTGTGAAGTGTGAACAAATGAAAGCTTTGGCTTTCCAAACTAAGTTCCACTCCTCCATTTGAACCTTGTGTATGAACACTAAAAGTAACTTACTAGAATCAAAGTACCTTAGCCCCGTCTAGCCTCCCTCACTTAGTTCATTCTTTCCATGATGTGTTGGCACACCCGGGTTGTAGTGTACTTGGTCGCTTGAGGTTGTTAGATAGTTTTATTTTCTTGTTATTCATGACCCTCTGAACCATCTTCATGATGGTCTGTGTAGTGGTGAATCATATAATGAGGTTTTAACCTCCATGCTTGAAAATACATGATACTACATGATTACCATTGATTGGACATAGTTTAGATTATATTATTACCATATAAACATGCATATAATTATATAAAACAAGGTTGAATTTGTGAAGCTAATCAACCTATGACTAACCATCATAAGCTCATGCTATTATATCTACAATCTAAGCTTCTCGTTGGTGATTCTATTGGGCATTTTAGGACCCATGAAACCACATAACATAGTGTCATAAACGAGCACTTAGAACGAGATATAACTTTGGAATACATACTTTAAATTCTAAATTCTGAATCTTACCACTTCCTAACATCATATAACCTTACCATTGTATCCTTATTCGTAAACAACTCGTCACTCATGCATAATCGGAAAGCTTTTGCAATATTGTGAGTACACTTGACCCTTTTTAGCTTTAACATACTTTTGGGTTGTAACATGTTAACTTACCAAAATACACAAATTCACACAAACATACTTTATTCGCTCAATCCGCTATACATGCTATTTGTTATGCTTAGGTTACATGCTAGAATACATACATTCTATTTGTCATTAACTTAGCTAGCCCATCTTAACATATATATCACTATAGGAGTAGCACGTCGCCCGTCGGGGTATTGTTAAGCTTATTATACATAAACGGTCTCGTTCACTTTTGAGGTGAGGGATGCACATTATTCTCATGGACACTCGGGTTTGACTTTTAGTTATGCATGCTAGTTCAACCTTGTATACAAAATTGCCATGTTTGATTTGAGAAATTCTTTTATACTTATGCTATGTATCTAAAACTTGTGTACTCGCCAATACGTTTGTATTGAACTATGCTTTTAAAACATGTTGCAGGTTTATGATGATGTTGATGATGCATGGAACATAGTAGGATGCCTAAAAACACATTTAGACTTTAAATACTTGTTGTAATGTAATCCTTTTGTTTCAAGATTGTTGTATTGATTTCAAACAATGTAATTGATTCCTTTAGCAATGAAATAAAATTTAATATTTAAATACTTGTTGCAATTTAGTGTTATGAGTAATGAACAATCTCGTTGCCGTCTCACTCCGATGTTTCCGCCATCGGTTGGGGTGTGACAGATTTGTATCAGAGCCATAACTATAGGGAATTAGGAAAATTGCTATGCTTTTGACCAAGTCTATAGTTAAGCACCATACTTGACCATACTTGATTCATATGCTAATTTCTTGAAACGTCTCTTATGTGCTAATTCTTGAAATGCTTTATGTGCTCAAACGTATTTTACTATTTCAAACATACGCATTTTGTCACGACCCCCGACCCGGTTTGACCCGTTTCAGGAGCCGCGGGACAGAAATCCCGTGGTATTTATTTAATAGCGGAAGTTTCTTCAGGATCTTTTTAAAACTGAAATATTTCCCGATTATTTTATTTCACAACTCGGGATAAAACCCGGTAATTTACAATATTGAGATTTCACGGAGAAATCTTTTATTTTTCAAAACATGTTTCTTTATTTTATACTGAGCCACATCCTTAAGCTTGTAGTGCTTCTTGGCACTTTTCCTGGATCACAACTGATCACCTGAAACATGTTTGAAAAAGGTTTTGTCAGCGGGAAATACTGAGTTAATCATTCTTTTTATGAAAATGACTCATTTGTTATAATCTACAGTATTAAGAGAGATTACAATGTTTCAGATATCAAACCAACTACCCACAGTACTTGTCACTCGAACATCCATCGATAGCCTCTTTGCCCGATGGTCTCTATGACTATGGTCATATCACTCATTGGCTAACTCGTTGTCCAATAGTGATGGTTATCAAGTAATGTATACAAAACCCCACATACCGGCTGTAACTTGGTGATTACATAAACTTAATCACTGTAATTATAATCTTTGAAAATAACATGATTTTGAAAGTAATTTGATAAAAGAGAATGACTCACATTGCAGATTTAATTTGAGCAGAGCCTAGCCTACTGATTAGCCTTTTAACCTAAATTTAATAACAGGCACACAATTCGGTTAGTAACTTAATACAGCATTTACGATAACTCACGAGATCAACCCTCACAACGAATGACAAAGTGCTATGCTTAAACATCCATCAAATTAACGACTAATGACAAAGCATCACCCTAATGTGGGCAGCACTTAAACATCCATTGAGTACATTGATCAATCGGAAAATGAATCGTAATAGCGATCGAGTTATTACCCTGATTGCGGCGTCGATTAGTGATCCGTGTGTGTTTTTAGAAGTGTTTCTGCTATAACTCAGTCTACGAAACGAATTTCTTCGTCGTTCAAGTGCCAAAATGCGATTGCCAATGTCTGCTATTTATACTAAAATTTTGGCCAGGCTTGCGCACCGCAAGACTAATACCCTTACGGTGCACAAGGGACACCTAAGGACCATAGGGTGGCCACGTCTGGGACTAGCCTTGCTGACTTGACAACTTCGTAAATTTCGAATTTGACAGCATTTTATTTAGATAATCGTCACTAGGGTTTACCCCCCCTGAGTTTTAGGGGCCCTGATCCTGATTCCGATTGTTCTGAAAATTTTAGGGTTTGCGCAGAATCACTTGGGTGTCTCAATTAGAGTTTCCTATTGGACAAATAAATTTAATAAATAGGACTTTTGATGAGAGTTGTTACATTCTCCCCACCTTAATAAAAATCTCATCCTCGAGATTTACTGGAATAAGTGTGGATACTTTCGCTTCATTTCTGATTCCAGTTCCCAAGTGTATTCGGGTCCTCTCCTTGAATCCCACTTGACTTTGACCAATACTAATCGTTTGTGTTTAAGGAACTTAACTTTTCTGTCTTCTATCTGAAGAGGTTTTTCTACAAATTTTAACTTTCGTTTACCTCTATATCTTGGAGAGGTACTACCAGAGATTCGTCTGCTAGACATTTCTTGAGATTGGATACATGAAATACATCATGTACTCCAGCTAACTCTCCTGGTAGTTGTAAACGATAAGCAACTGGTCCTATACGTTGGATCACTGGAAATGGTCCTACGTACCTTGGACTTAGCTTTCCTTTCTTACCGAATCTAACAATTCCTTTCCAAGGGGAAACTTTCAATAGTACTCTGTCTCCAACTCGGAATTCTAACGGCTTACATCTATTGTCTGCATAACTCTTCAGGCGATCTCGAGCAGTCTTCAGCCTTTCCTTGATTTGTGTAATCTTGTCGGTCGTCTCTTGCACTATCTCAGGACCTGACAATTGATTTTCTCCTATTTCTGCCCAACAAACTGGAGTTATGCGCTTTCTTCCATACAGTGCCTCGAATGGGGCAGTTTCAATACTTGAATGATAACTATTGTTATAGGAGAATTCGATCAGAGGTAAGTGATCATCCCAATTTCCACCAAAATCTATCACACATGCTCGGAGCATGTCTTCAAGAGTTTGGATTGTCCTTTCACTTTGCCCGTCTGTTTGTGGATGATATGCCGTGCTTAGGTTTAGTCGAGTTCCCATTGCTTGCTGGAAACTTTTCCAGAAATGAGAAGTGAAACGACTATCCCTATCTGATACAATGGAGAGTGGAACTCCATGTAGAGGTACAACTTCATCTACATACAACTTTGCCAGTCTTTCCATGCTAAAGGTTTCTTTCATTGGTAGAAAGTGAGCCGATTTGGTTAATCGATCCACAATTACCCAAATCGCATCATTACCTTTTCTGGTTTTGGGTAACTTAGTAACAAAATCCATTGTTATAAGTTCCCATTTCCATACTGGCATCTCTAATTGTTGTAGTAGACCTGAAGGTTTCTGGTGTTCTGCCTTAACTTGTGAACAAGTAAGACACTTAGAAACATATCTAGCTATATCCTTTTTCATTCCTATCCACCAGAAATTATTTCTTAAATCTTGGTACATCTTATTGTTTCCAGGGTGCATGGTATACCTAGGCTTATGGGCTTCTTCTAGAATCTTATTTCTTAATTCTCCCTGCTTAGGTACCCAAATTCTGCTTTTGTGGAATCTCCAAATTCCATCAGCTCCTTGTTCTAATTCTTTTATTCGTCCTTTCATTCCTTCAGCAACATCCTCTATTGCTGTTTCTTGAACATTCTTCAATTGCTCCATTAAATCTAATTGTAGATTTAATCTGAGAGCACGAACTCGTCGTTGTTTTTCATGATACTTACGACTTAAGGAATCTGCAACTACATTTGCCTTTCCTTCATGATATTGAATATCACAGTCGTAGTCACTTAGGATTTCCATCCATCTCCTTTGCCTCATGTTTAACTCTTTTTGCCCAAATATATATCTTAAACTTTTATGATCTGTATAGACAGTAAACTTACTTCCGTACAGATAATGTCTCCAAATCTTAAGGGCAAAAATTACAGCTCCTAATTCTAAATCATGATTCGTATAGTTTTCTTCGTGCCTTTTCAATTGTCTTGAGGCATACGCAATTACCTTTTTGCGTTGCATAAGCACACATCTAATCCTAGTTTTGAAGCATCACAATATACTTCAAAATCTTCAGTTCCTTCTGGTAAAGCTAGGATTGGAGCATTGGTTAATTTCTGTTTTAGAATCCTAAAAGCTTCTTCTTGTTTAGGTCCCCAATCAAACTTAACTGCTTTACAGGTTAGCTTAGTTAATGGTACAGCTATCTTGGAAAAATCCTTAATAAACCGTCTATAATATCCAGCTAAACCTATAAAACTTCTAATTTCCATTGCGGACTGTGGAACCTTCCATTTGGTAATTGCCTCTATCTTAGCAGGATCTACGTGAATACCTTCGTGATTTACCATGTGTCCTAAAAATTGCACTTCCTTTAGCCAAAATTCACATTTTGAGAATTTGGCGTACAGCTTTTCTTTTCTTAACAAAGTTAAGAGTGCATGCAAGTGCTGACAATGTTCGTCCTGACTTTTTGAATAAATAAGTATATCGTCTATGAAAACAATTACAAATTTATCCAAATACGGTTTACAGATCCTATTCATCATGTCCATGAATGCTGCAGGTGCATTCGTTAACCCAAAGGGCATGACTGTAAACTCGTAATGACCATACCTAGTTCTGAAAGCAGTTTTAGGCATGTCTTCTTCTTGTACCTTTAATTGATGATATCCGGAACGTAAATCGATCTTAGAAAAATATCTAGCTCCTTGAAGTTGATCAAACAGATCATCAATCCTAGGTAATGGGTATCGATTCTTACTAGTAACCTTATTTAATTCTCTATAATCAATACACATTCTCATTGAACCATCCTTTTTCTTTACAAACAACACTGGCGCTCCCCAAGGGGATGAGCTAGGTTGTATGAATCCTTTACTTAGTAATTCATCTAATTGCTTTTTCAGTTCTAACATTTCGGTAGGAGCTAACCGATAAGGTGCCTTAGCTATCGGTGTAGTTCCAGGAATTAGATGAATCCTAAATTCTACTTCCCTATCTGGTGGTAATCCAGGTAAATCTTCTGGGAATACATCTGAGTATTCAGAGACTACAGGAATTTCCTTAAGTTCTTTACCCTTAGTACTAATGATTACTGAAATCATATATACTATTCCTTTCTTTCGTTCATAACTAGCAACTTTCATTACTGATATGAACTTCATGGGCTTACGTGGTTTATCTCCTGTAATCACAATTACTTCTCCGGTGGGTGCCTGAATTTCTATAGAGTTTTTATCACAGAGAATTCGAGCATGGTTGGTTACTAACCAATCCATTCCTAACACAACATCAAATTCAGCTAATTTAATAGGCAATAGGGTTGCAGAAAATTTATGACCTAAAAGTTCTATTTCTACATTTTGCAAAACCTTATCTATTTTAACTGAATTCCCATCAGCCGTTTCGACTGTAAAAATCTGCCTAATGTTGGTTAAAGGTAAGTTAAGAGCTTGGCAGAATGAGGTATTGATAAAACTTTGGTTTGCACCAGAGTCAAATAATACTTTGGCGTAAATGTTGTGAACTAGGAACGTACCGGCTATCACATCTGGAATCATCTCGGCTTCCTGAGTAGTTAACTGAAAGGCTCGGACATTCTTCTTAGTAGCTCCGTCGGCTGTCTTGGCTTTGTTGTCTGCTGGTTTGATTAATTTAGGGCATTCTGGCTTAAAATGTCCTGTTTCTCCGCAATTATAGCAGACTCTTGTTTTCTTTCTGCATTCCTCTTCACGATGTCCTACCATTTTACAAAAATTGAAGGTTACACTACATCTTCCAAAATGTTTCTTTCTGCAATTCCTGCAAAATGGCGGATTTGAAGATTGCCCTGTTCCTTTTTTCTTGAAGCTGTCATTATTACCCATACGAAATCCTTGGGTAATTTTCTGAGCCAGTTCCTTCTTCCTGTTTTCATCTTGCGTGCGTACCAGTTCGTCAGTTAAGGTATTGGCTAATTCCACAGCATCGTCAATCGTACGAGGTCTCGCAGCTTTAACGATGTTACGGATTTCACTAATCAGTCCCCAAATATAGCGAGAAATGAGTACCGGTTCTGGCGAAGCCAGTGTTGGTACCACTCTAGCATATTCAAAGAATGTCGAAGTATAACCGTGACAATCTACACCCATCATTCTATGGTTTAAAAACTTATTTGTCATTTGATCTCTTTCATATTCAGGACAGAATTTTCTTTCTACAAAACTCTTAAATTCTTCCCATTTCATGGCATAAGCCCTATTTCTTCCTTTAGCCTGGAGCACCGTGTTCCACCATTCTAGCGCCCCTTCTTTGAAAAGATTTGACGCATACATGACCTGATCATCCTGAACACATTTACTTATGGCAATTACCGCAGTGCCGCAGTCGCTCCTTCATTGCCTACAAACTCAGTGGGTTTACAAGCAAGAAATTCCTTATAAGTGCAACCAGGTGTTGTAGCTTTCATTTTCTTAGGGAGCGGAGCTTGCCGTGGTTCATTATCATGATTAACCTGATTATTGCCTCCGTTTACGCTATTACTGAGGTTATCTTCAGAAATACGTTTACTAGGAATGATTTGTTGCGGTTCTATTGGATTTTTAACAGCAGCAACGAATGCTGGAATAGCATTGGCTATCCCTTGAGCAACGATATTTTCTATATCTTGCCTAGTCATATATTGATCCCCCGGTTGTTGCTCAGATTGATTAACCTCATTAACTGGTTCATTATTAGCGTTTTCCATCTGATATGTAATTTTTTATTAGTATTGAATATAAAGCAATCATATAAAAATACACATATAGCCAAAACTATCAATTTCTCGATTCCCATTTTATATATCTTATAGTATGCATCAATACACACTATTATATTACAAAGTTTTACTTTATTTTACAGACTGATTTTACTATTTCTATTACACAACCACAGTTCCATAAAACCCCTATCTTTTGTCAATTGGTATTCTAGTAATGGCGTTTCCTTTCATCGTATTTCCAGGAGATCTGTCCCAAAATCTCTTGGATCCTATTCCCAGTATCCATTAGTTCTTCGCCAAAGTGGCGGGGTTCAGCCATCTTCTCGTTACTTATTGGTGGATTTGGTAAAGGTTCTGGATTGAACTGAGGAAAAAGCTTATAGGGATTATTTTGTAACTGTATTTCATTGGTCAACCATTCGTCTATTTGCGAGTGGATTGAAGGGTTTGGAATAGCTGGTTCTAAATTCATTGGTAGTTGTGTTTCAAGAAAGTGAATAAAATCATTTTCATTAACAGGCTTAATAGTATCATAGCTTGTCAATATCAGATCTAGCTCTTCCGGAGATGGTAACCCCTCAATTTGCCTAGAGCTTTCCCCAATTTCCCTTTTCTTAGGCTTGGGTTTCTCGAGAGGTAAAGCGTTGAATTCTATAGGTTCTTCTATGTCTGGTATATACCTATTGAAATCTCTAGAAACCTCTATTCTTACCGGATAAAGATTTAAATTCTGAAAGGCGTCAGACAAGTCACTCATGCTGTTTAAATATGCAAAACAATCAAAATTTAATAAGTCAAAATTTTATAACAAAATTTTATAGAAAAACTTTTAAATATTATTTTATACTGCGTATGGTTTCTAGATTGTAGGTAATCCGGGTACTAAAACTTTGAGTCAGATTATTTTAAGGATTTATTGCTATAGTGGCTAGCATATAGAGATCTGCCCATACTGTACACACTTAGTTAGATAATAAAACATATAGTCACAAAATAGTAATTAATAAAAATTAAGTATTTTCTCAATACTTAATTGGCTTAATTCAGTGGCTCTGATACCACCTTTTTCTGTCACGACCCCCGACCCGGTTTGACCCGTTTCAGGAGCCGCGGGACAGAAATCCCGTGGTATTTATTTAACAGCGGAAGTTTCTTCAGGATCTTTTTAAAACTGAAATATTTCCCGATTATTTTATTTCACAACTCTGGATAAAACCCGGTAATTTACAATATTGAGATTTCACGGAGAAATCTTTTATTTTACAAAACATGTTTCTTTATTTTATACTGAGCCACATCCTTAAGCTTGTAGTGCTTCTTGGCACTTTTCCTGGATCACAACTGATCATTTGAAACATGTTTGAAAAAGGTTTTGTCAGCGGGAAATACCGAGTGAATCATTCTTTTTATGAAAATGACTCATTTGTTATAATCTACAGTATTAGGAGAGATTACAATGTTTCAGATATTAAACCAACTACCCACAGTACTTGTCACTCGAACATCCATCGATAGCCTCTTTGCCCGATGGTCTCTATGACTATGGTCATATCACTCATTGGCTAACTCGTTGTCCAATAGTGACGGTTATCAAGTAATGTATACAAAACCCCACATACCGGCTGTAACTTGGTGATTACATAAACTTAATCACTGTAATTATAATCTTTGAAAATAACATGATTTTGAAAGTAATTTGATAAAAGAGAATGACTCACATTGCAGATTTAATTTGAGCAGAGCCTAGCCTACTGATTAGCCTTTTAACCTAAATTTAATAACAGGCACACAATTCGGTTAGTAACTTAATACAGCATTTACGATAACTCACGAGATCAACCCTCACAACGAATGACAAAGTGCTATGCTTAAACATCCATCGAATTAACGACTAATGACAAAGCATCACCCTAATGTGGGCAGCACTTAAACATCCATTGAGTACATTGATCGAGCGGAAAATGAATCGTAATAGCGATCGAGTTATTACCCTGATTGCGGCGTCGATTAGTGATCCGTGTGTGTTTTTAGAAGTGTTTCTGCTATAACTCAGTCTACGAAACGAATTTCTTCGTCGTTCAAGTGCCAAAATGCGATTGCCAATGTCTGTTATTTATACTAAAATTTTGGCCAGGCTTGCGAACCGCAAGACTAATACCCTTACGGTGCGCAAGGGACACCTAAGGACCATAGGGTGGCCACGTCTGGGACTAGCCTTGCTGACTTGACAACTTCGTAAATTTCGAATTTGACAGCATTTTATTTAGATAATCGTCACTAGGGTTTACCCCCCCTGAGTTTTAGGGGCCCTGATCCTGATTCTGATTGTTCTGAAAATTTTAGGGTTTGCGCAGAGTCACTTGGGTGTCTCAATTAGGGTTTCCTATTGGACAAATAAATTTAATAAATAGGACTTTTGATGAGAGTTGTTACACATTTCCTAAAGCATCTTACTCGATTATGCTAAGCTCAAACACTCATATTGTACAAACGAGACGAGCTTACCAAAATAGGCGTGAAACACACAATTTGGTGAACGACTCTCAATCCACTTATTCTTTTTACACAAAAATTCGCCATCAGGTTAGGAGTGAAATCCTCACCTTGATGGAGAATTTCCTTTTTAAATCTAGTGGACCCTCGTCAACATGTCGAGATTAACTTTCTTGACCCGACGAGTGCTAACCACACTTAGGGTATGATCTTGCCAAGTTAGGGGTGAAACCAACACCTTGTCAACTAGTCCCACTCCTTGATTTTCAAAAATCCCGCCAAGTCTTGAATTTTCGATTGATTTGGAACACGTAGTAACCAGAAGGGTGAATACCGTTAATCGAAATTTCGACAAGAGTATTCCACCTATTAGGCCAAAGCATGCTTCCCAAACTCAAAAGAACTTTCGACCACTTTGGTTTAGTCAAAAGTTCCATTTTGGAACAATCCAGGTTCTAATCAAATCTCCATTTTACTATTACCAGTCTTATACTTAACACGATGCAACCTTTTCTTTTCACAATTCGAATTATTTTCAAGATTTTTTACACACACACCATAGTAAATCTTTTTATACACCTATACGATATTCGCATGCATGATTTCAAAAATGTCACCACCTAGATTTACATTTCTCGTAATCTCAAAATGGAGACACATCATCAAGATAGGAGTGATTTCCTTACCTTGACGATTAGCTCCGATCCTTCCCTTCTCAAAAACGACCTCACTAACGGGTTAGGGGTGATTCCCTTACCTCGGTGATCGTTACCAAACTTTCTTTTAAAGAGACCTTATTATGCAAACCACACGATCAAGTTTTATACCTAAATCATTTGTCATTTGTCCAAAATCTCTACTTAGGCAAATTTCAAAATTCATTGTCTTATCAAACGTATTTTTTTACCATACAAATTATTTCACATAAATCACATATACAAAGTTCCTATTTATACCTTAAACGTTTTGTTACCAGGATTTCAAAACTTTATGAAATGCTACCTATCAACTTAATTGGTCTAATGAACCTCTTGCCCACAAATTTCATACTCGACTTAATCACTAAACAACCTCACATTACAACATTATACTAAAGATATTTATTCTCAATCGAAAACCCAACCAACCTTTCTCACATGCTTATAGAACATTGTAGATGTTATAAGGTCATTTTGCTAAAACTCTTTTCAAAAATCAATAAATCGTTTTGCTAAAACTCTTTCCAAAGTCACTAAGTTTAAGTTTGCTAAAATCCTTTTCAAGGACCAAAGCTTTCGCAAACGTTTCTAAAATACAACCCTTCATATTATGATACGAAATACTTTAATAAAGCAAACTTTTCGTTTTCGAAAAACTTTTTTTTATACACCGCTCAATACACCATTTCAATTTCAAAACACGTGGGCAAGGAAACTTCATGGGAACCAACAATCTTCGACTTACGTAAATCCTTTTTTGAAACAAGAATAGCATTTCCTTTTTTTCAAAACATATCTCATATATCAATCAGATACTTTATATTCTTTTGACATTCACAAACTTGATTCTCCATTTTCGTCCACCTCAATCTATTATGATTCAATAAACGCAATGATTTATTTAAACAACTATACATGCATATCATCGTATACGTTTTAGTCAATATTTCACGACCATCTCACACATATCATTCGTTTTACATACTCAAAACTCCTTGACCGTTTTATATGCTTAAATTCGTTGTATTCAAATTATACTATATTACGCAATCATCATTATACATGCTTATACCTCTACTCATACTTATATTCATACTCATACTTATACTCATACGCATACTTATACTCGTATTCATACATTCGTACCTATACGTGAGCGTAACCCGAGGGGTTCACTTACGTTGGTCTCATACATACATAAACAAAAACATGCATACATGCAACATTCTTATACACACACATTCTTATTTTTAGAGTTACTGTATACCCTGAATCATACACAACTAGTGCAAACTATGCGGATCATGCGATGATCAATATAATCGCGGGTGCACACGGGATTATGGTGGTAAGCACATGAGAATCATAGGGTGTACTACTGTGTATGGTAAGACACGGAACGTAACATGACACCGAATAACGAAACGGACGTGACATGGTTAAAACATGGTGGATACTGTCACAACCCCTGACCCCATCCTGGGAGCGGGAGCCGCGAGCCAGTCAGTTGGTATCGGTGTTTATTAATTTGGCAGCGGAAATGTTCATCCGGACCGTAGTTAGGAAATAGTTTCAGAGTTTTAAACACCAAGATTTCATAATAAATACATGGGATAAAACCCAAGTTTTTCTGATAATACATTTATAGGGATAAACCCTAATTATTGAAAATATGATCTCCTTTTTATTTAGGTAACTTTTATAGCCACTTCTTTAAGCCTTCAGTGCTCTCCAGCTGGCTTCTATTAGCTTTACTTTAAGTTACCTGAAACACCTTTTAAAAAGTTTTATCAGCAAGAAATACTGGCGAGTGCATCCCAGTTTAATCAAAACAAGGTTTTATCATTGTACAGTATTGAGAGCAACCCGCAATTACATTTGTTTATATCTACTTTAATTACCACCCACGGTGCTGTCAATCCTGACTTGTGGTCATGCTACTACTCACAGTGTAGTAACAAGTTATGTATACAAAACCCCAACATACCGACAGTAATTGTAGAATAACAAATACTCAATCACTGGTAAATATACTTTTAAAATAATTGAGGTTTGTATAAAAAGGTTTACAAAAATAGATGTACTCACAATGGTAGACTTAGGTATTTCTACAGGCTTCCTGGTAGTATTATAGCTTCCCGTTATTTCTCCTGGTTGTTATTTATTAAAATTAAAAATGCTAATGTGTTAGTAAAATAACCCAATTTACATTAGCTATACCCCCAAGACAGAACTCCAACGACAGAGTCAGGCAGAACCTTGACATGCGTTACGGAGCTCTAGATCAATCGGGCAGAGTAACTAATACGTAACCGGGGGTTATAATACTTATAACGAGGCATAGATTCGCTTATTAGGGGGTATTAGGCTATAGTTCCAGCCTATAGAAATTGAGAGAAAAGATTTGAGAGTTGAACGATTGAAATGGCTTATCTCTGTTCCTTATATAGATGATCCGTGAGCTTCTCGCGCCCCGCGACGCCCACAGGCCTAGCCTGTCGCGGCCCGAGAGGGCCCTAAAGGCGGCAACATGTTTGATGCGTGTCCGACACGTGGCGGCTCAGGTGCCCAGCAAGTAATGGGGCCTCGCGCCCCGCGAAGGAGCCCCCTTCGTCCGTCGCGGCCCGTGAACGGCTCAAATGTGTGACATAGGAATTTGTCAAGAGATGAGACAAATGAGTGTTGGCTTTATGAAAGAGAAATAAAGACCTTTTATTATAAAACTTTAATTGGAATCAAAAGTCAACTAATACTTTAGTATACACAAAACATAAGGGTGCTTATTTTAAAAGTTGTTGTTGCTTCCTGTGTCGTAGATATTTATGCGTTCTTCTTAGCTTCATCTGGGTTCCTAGCCTTGTTGTCGGGTGCCTTAGATAGTTTCGGGCAGTAGGGACGGATGTGACCTGGTTCTCCGCATTTGTAACATACATTAGTTTTCCTTCTACATTCTTCCTCTGTATGGCCAGCCTTCTTGCAGAAGTTACAGTGAAGTGTCTTCCTAGAATGGCATCTTCTTGAACGCTTTTTGTTGTTGCATGTAGGCTGCGCGATTGCTGATTCCATTCCTTTGTCCTTACATGATTTGTCAAAGCGGAATTCCTTATAAGAGTAACTATAGGTTGTGGTTTTCTTTCGTTTGGAATATGGAGTTTTGATACGAATATCATGACCTCCATTGATACTAGGGTTAGGTTTGAAGTGATGAGTATGCCTACAGTGGGTAGTAGGATTCTCGTTTATAGGCACAGAAATCTTAATAGCTTTAATGATCGAAGGTATGGCATTCGATATTCCTTGAGCTATTATATTTTCTAGAGTGCTTTTATCCAAAGAATTTTCATTACTAGCCTGAATTTCTTGATTACATGCTATTTCCTTTGACATCTGAATTACAAACATGTTCAGATATAATTATCACAGAACTAAGCAATTCTATAGCCATCTTTTGTTGCTCATATTACGTTTAGCACAAATATCATCATACCTATCAGTATTATGCGTTTATAGATATATATATATATATATATATATACATACATACATATTATATTTTAACATTTTCTTTTACTATATATTTTATCAAAATATAAGGAAAGTATTTATGTTATATTATGTGTTGTTTCTTTCTTTGTTGTAATAGCTTTTTCTTCTATATTGCTTAAATTCAATTATATTTCAGAGCTCATGGCTGGATAGGAATTCATAAAATAAAGGTAAGGGTTTTATATGAAATTCTGAGATTTTCCGTCATTGATTGTTCTTCAGGAGGTGGTGCTAGTATAGATATTCGTAAGGTATCTTTTGGATTTAAGGTGGGTATCAAAATAGATCTTGCGTAAACATGTAGGTTTGTTTCTTCGATTATATAAAAGCTTGTTTTTCTATAGAAGATATTTGATTATTATATTGTATATACCATCAAGAAATTTGTGTTTGGTATATACAAAGTTTTAGAATTTCCTGTATACCAAATTATAAGAATCTAATTACATAATTGTTTATTCACATAACTTTGTTTATTCCTTTATATTAACAAAATAAATTTCTATTAGATTTATTGAACATAATATTTTGGAATTAAAAAAAAGGTAATTCATCAAAAGGAATAAATTTAATAAAGATATAAATTTTTCTGGATTCTTTTAGAACAATTTAATCTTTAACTGATAGGTTGACTCATTTTTTGTTATAACATATTTAGGACTTGATTCTTAATTTATTATATTTATTTAAAGAGTCATAACAGGTAATGCAAAGTCTAGCGTTTCTAAATTTGATTCTTAATATATTAAGTAATGAAGTATTATTCTCATATCAGAATATATATGACTTAAATATTGTTTTAAGAAATGAATTAAACTTATCAAATTATAAAAATTGTTTCCTCTTGAGATATATGTACATGTATTTTAAACCATATAGTTATACCATACTAAATGTTTTTGTACATATTTTTACTTTATGGATGAAATATCATTTATAATATTGATACAAGTTATATATAAAATATACATACATCTGACTTACATATAATTTAAAAAATAAGTTTAAGCTATTTCCTGTTGATATATAGGTACTATGTATTAAAATCATTTAATTACACAGTACCAATTTGTTGTATATATTCCTGTTTCATAAATACAGTTTTATAAAATATTTTATATTTTTCATGTGCTTATAATATAACATAATCATATGGAATAATATTTTCATAGAGTTATCATGAAAATCCTGTTTTTAATTATTCTATCTAAACAATAAACATGTTTTAAGTATGCTAAAATATTATATTTTAACAAAACTAATACAATTATATGTCTTGTCAAAACTTTCACAAATATATATATCTTTAAGTTGAGTAAAACTTTGGGTTAAAATATACTGCTTGCATAGAATAATATTTTATGTTATGATATTTTAGTGACATCATAGCTAAGGGTGTTATCTTATATCTTTGATTAAGATATTAATATCAATATCATAATATTATTATAATTTATATTGAATTGTATTCACATAAATATGTGGGTATGATATATATCACAAAACTTAATATTAATATATTATGAATATATCCCCTTTATATATTTATAGCATAACATATTGTAAGATACAAATAAGGGTTACACATCCCGAGAATTTAAATGATATAAAATCATTTAGGTATAATACATATTATCTTAATATTCATATTATGACATTTTTCGAAGCATCATACCTGAATTGTGTTGTCTTATATTAATATTAAGATATTAATGTTAATATCGTAATATTATTATAATGTTGTAAAATTCATATTGAATTATTTTCATAAAAATATATGATATATATATATATATATATATATTGGGATGGATCATGAGAAAACTAGTTTAAATGAGAAAACAAAAAAACTAACAAAAAAAGCTTAAAAAACATACCAATTTTTTTTTAAATTTTTATAAAAAAATCGCATGTTTTTATGCCTGGAAAAAAATTTTCAAAAAAAAAAAAAAATTTTGTTGTGTTGCACATGTGCACTATTACGGATATAGTGCACATGTGTAGTACACATATAATGCACATGTGTAGTACAACAAATTTTTTTTTTTTGAAATTTTTTTTTATATATAAAAATAGCGATTTTTTTTATAAAAATTTGTAAAAAAATATAAAAATTTTGGTATGTTTTTTAGCTCTTTTTAGCTTTTTTTAGTTAGTTTTCTGGTTTTCTCATTTATATGTAGTTTTCTCATGATCCTCTCCCTATATATATAATATCATAAAATTTAATAAAGGCATAATATTATTAATATCTTAATTATATATAAGTAATATTAAGCATATCATAACTGTAAGATATAGATATGGGTAACACATATTGGAATTTAAAATTCGTTAAATGACATAAAAATCATAATAAACACATTAAGATAAGATATTAATTTCCTAACATAAATGTTTAAGGTTTAGGTATTGGATGAACAACTAAAGGGCTTAAACCAGTGGCATAGCTTTGAAGCCACCTTCTGTCACAACCCCTGACCCCATCCTGGGAGTGGGAGCTGCGAGCCAGTCAGCTGGTATCGGTGTTTATTAATTTGGCAGCGGAAATTTTCATCAGGGCCTTAGTTAGGAAATAGTTTCAGAGTTTTAAAACACCAAGATTTCATAATAAATACATGTGATAAAACCCAAGTTTTTCTGATAATACATTTATAGGGATAAACCCTAATTATTGAAAATATGATCTCCTTTTTATTTAGGGAACTTTTATAGCCGCTACTTTAAGCCTTCAGTGCTCTCCAGCTGTCTTCTATTAGCTTTACTTCAAGTTACCTGAAATGCGTTTTAAAAAGTTTTATCAGCAAGAAATACTGGCGAGTGCATCCCAGTTTAATCAAAACAAGGTTTTATCAATGTACAGTATTGAGAACAACCTGCAATTACATTTGTTTATATCTACTTTAATTACCACCCACGGTACTGTCAATCCTGGCTTGTGGTCATGCTACTACTCACAGTGTAGTAACAAGTTATGTATACAAAACCCCAACATACCGACAGTAATTGTAGAATCACAAATACTCAATCACTGGCAAATATACTTTTAAAATAATTGCGGTTTGTATAAAAAGGTTTACAAAAATAGATGTACTCATAATGGTAGACTTAGGTATTTCTACAGGCTTCCTGGTAGTATTATAGCTTCCTGTTGTTTCTTCTGGTTATTATTTATTAAAATTAAACAATGCACATGTGTTAGTAAAATAACCCACTTTACATTAGCCTTGACAGAACTCCAACGACGGAGTCAGGCAGAGCCTTGACATGCGTTACGGAGCTCTAGATCAATCGGGCAGAGTAACTAATACGTAACCGGGGGTTATAATACTTACAACGAGGCAGAGCTTCGCTTATTAGGGGGGGTATTAGGCTATAGTTCCAGCCTATAGAAATTGAGAGAAAAGATTTGAGAGTTGAACGATTGAAATGGCTGATCTCTGTTCCTTATATAGCTGATCTGTGACCTTCTCGCGCCCCGCGACGCCCACAGGCCTAGCCTGTCGCGGCCGTGAGGGCCCTAAAGGCGGCAACAAGTTTGACTCGTGTCCGACATGTGGTGGCTCAGGTGCCCAGCAAGTAATGGGGCCTCGCGCCCTGCGAAGGAGCCCCCTTCATCCGTCACGGCCCGCGAACGGCTCAAATATTTATTTTTATTTGTTTTTTTATTAATATTAAGGTTGTTCGAGTCTGTTTCTCACATACGGTGTGTATCTGGGAGCGTTTAGGGTCGTTTTCGAGGGTTGTTATAGATACGCCGCTGGTACTTCCTGTATATAAGTGTTTTCACCATGTTACCAAACTTTCGTAAAACATGCCATGAGAAATTCGGTGTTTTGCACACCTTATTTAGACCCGACACACACAAACTTTAAACAACTCACAAACGCATTGCTAAACGCGTGATATCTGATTATCCACGACGAAACCTCATTCTCAACGCCTCGTAATCGTTTTACACCTAACCCTCATAAAGTTTCTAGCCTTGTATCCATCTACTAGATCGACCATTCACTTATTCCCAGTTATTCTTCAACATTTATACAAACCTTACTTACAATAAATCGGTTTACACGTTCGAATCCTAAAATACCTTCTTACTGTTAAAACTGTCTTTCGTTCCTTATTTAAGCGCAAACGTACTTAATCGTCCGTTACCTCAAAAACCCAAATTATTAAGTGCCTAACACGCTTCTCACCAATAAACAATTTTCTACAAACCTGAGATTTATCAATGCTTTGAACCCAATAAAACTTTTCATCCAACCTACTGTGCGGCCACACTTTTCATCAAACTACAAATCGTTTTGTACAAAATTTTCCTCCTTAGGAATCATATATTTTTTTAAATACCTCTCCATTTGAATTATTAAAACTTGTTTAAACTCACTCTGCCTAAACATACACATGCACGTTTTACTTGTGCTTATAATGCCTCGATTCGTCTTAGCCGCACGAACTGTTTTTATGAACCTATCCATTCGTTCCCCCCCCCCCCCGCCCCACAATTTTATGCATTTTTGAAACATCTCAAACTTCAAGATCTCAATTTTAGTCAATCATTCTTTTTTAGCCAAAATGCCTTTCTACAAAGTCTTTCTCTTGAATAAATTTCGAGAGGAAATTTGCTAAAGGAGGGAAGACTATAACGCCTCGATTTTTCGTAACTTTCCTTAATTAGAAGGCGTATCTTATATTTCTATTTTCGGAAGTTTGTTTGCTAAAGGAGGGAAGACTTTAACGCCTCGATTTTTCGTAACTTTCCTTAATTAGAAGGCGTGTCTTATATTTCTATTTTCGGAAGTTTGTTCCCCTTATATTCGTACTTCGTTTCACATCATTGTAAATTCGAGACTTCGATCATAATAAAACTTATTATTTATCAAAATTATACATTACCTATTCATATTTACTTAGTCGTTTAATTCATATTCATGTTTGATGCTTATTCGTTATTCGTATAAACACAATGCGTATCGTACAAGCAACTATCATAAGCGCAATACGTTTGTGTGTACAATCACCTCATCCTATACTTACAACACATCACCTATAATCAGCATACTTGAACCATGTTATACATGCTTGTCACTACTTAATCACATGTTCTTTTGGTTAAAACCTGTTTATTACACACATCATAATTTGAAATACGTTTTTTATACACTAAGACATCTTATAACATCTTGAATTACGATTAATATACTTGTTTTATGCTTAAAATACATCATACATCTTATAATATACATTATACAAAAGTGTAGGGGCTTAAATTGACAAAAATCGAAACAATTGACACAGCCAAGGGCCGCCGCGCCCAGCGGCAGCCATGCCATGTTCCCTTCGTGGGCCGCCAAGGGCGGTGATCCGCATAATATTGTTTCTAAAACGCTGGTTGGCCAATTTGTGTTTTCTTGTGTTTCTTCCACCTAAGTACATTAAATACTCACCAAACTCAAACTCTAATCCCTCCACTATATAACCAACCTATCCTACACTCTTTTTCCACTTTACAAACACTAATCACTCTCAAAAAACACCCCTAAATCTCATCAAATTTCCAGAACTTGAGCAGAAAGTTCAAGTGATTCAAAGTGAGTTTTAGCTCACTTCTACTACTATTTTCTACTCATTTCTTCCTTCTTAGCACTTGGATAACCTCTAGGAAGGTTTTCACAAGATTACTTGGGTAATCTAAGGTGAAACCTCACCATATTTGAGGTCCAAGGTGTAATAAACTTTCTGTTTTGTTATATGTTCTTGTATGTTCATTTTTATATTAATAACTTGAGGGATTTCATGCCCACCAAGCTCATAATCAAATCTATGGTTGTGGGTGATTCTAATGGGAAATTTGGGACCCATGAAACCACATAACATAGTGTCATAAATGAGCACTTAGAACTTGATATTACTTTGGTATACATACTTTAAATTCTAAATTCTGAATTCTGAATCTTACCACTTCCTAACATCATATAACCTTACCATTGTATCCTTATTCGTAAACAACTCGTCACTCATGGATAATCGGAAAGCTTTTGCAATATTGTGAGTACACTTGACCCTTTTTCGCTTTAACACACTTTTGGGTTGTAACATGTTAACTTACCAAAATACACAAATTCACAAAAACATACTTTATTCGCTCAATCCGCTATACATGCTATTTGTGATGCTTAGGTTACATGCTAGAATACATACATGCTATTTGTCATTAACTTAGCTAGCCCATCTTAACATATATAGCGTTATAGGAGTAGCACGCCGCCCGCCGGGGTATTGTTAAGCTTATTATACATAAACGGTCTCGTTCACTTTTGTGGCGAGGGATGCTCATTATTCTCATGGACACCCGAGTTTGACTTTTAGTTATGCATGCTAGTTCAACCTTGTATACAAAATTTCCATGTTGGACTTGAGAAATTCTTTTATACTTATGCTATGTATCTAAAACTTGTGTACTCGCCAATACGTTTGTATTGAACTATGCTTTTAAAACATGTTGCAGGTTTATGATGATGTTGATGATGTATGGAACTTAGTTGGATGCCTAGAAACACATTTAGACTTTAAATACTTGTTGTAATGTAATCCTTTTGTTTCAAGATTGTTGTATTTGATTTCAAACAATGTAATTGATTCCTGTAGCAATGAAATAAAATTTATTATTTAAATACTTGTCGCAATTTAGTGTTATGAGTAATGAACAATCTCGTTTTCGTCTCACTCTTTGCTAGGTTTTTATATAATTTTGTCGTTCAAAAATAAAACATAACACTAGAAGTCTAAAACTGATTCGAAATTACCTTCAAACAGACAAAGTGAAGCTAGAAGTCATAACCGATTCCAATAAGCAATAAGCGATTCTAAACAACACTGCTACATAACTCAGAAGTCAAAATAATTTTGGAACTTTATCTGAAAACTGCTAACATTCAAATAACAAAAACTTAAAAATTTGAGAACTCACCATACATCAAATAATCAGTTGTCTCGTAACAAATAAATTTAAATAACAGAAAACTTGGTAAAAGCATTTCATCAAGCAATTGATGTGCATCTTCAAACCAACAATGTTGATTCTTCAAACTAGTAAAATCGATTCAATCATATGGTACTAGCCATTGTCCCATCATTCAAGTTTAGGCTCCTAGAATACCACTCAAACTAGTTGTGTATGAACTAACACTGAAGAATCAATTCAAATCAAAATCAATGAGTAAAACTAAGACCATGCGTAGTCATTAGATGAATAATGCCCCCACTCTAGGGTGTTTTCTGCCATATGGCAGTCCAGTCAGCATGTGGGCATTATTGGGCGTTATTGCAAAAGTGGCGTAGTGGGAATAATGCCCAATAATGCCCCTTCCAATCATTACACAATTATTATTTTTAATTAAAACTTAAAATACTTCATTAAATTAAAAAAAATACAATACTAGAAATAAAAAAATAAAAACCGACTACATTAAAAAAATACATTAGTTTTCGTCTTCGCTTTCTTTATCCTCACCAACTTCGTCTTCCTCGTCCTCCGTTTCTTCTTCACCCTCAGGTGGGACATACCGAACCGACCATGCGTGTTGTACCAAATCAACCGTTAACGCGGAATGGTACGGTTCGTAATGCAATTCTCGTGCATTATTCACTTTTTCTTCCATTGACGCCTGCGGATGCTCCTCCTGAACGGCCTCCGGTACATAATTCTGGCATATCGTCTTTCCTTCGTCTTCTAAAATCATGTTGTGCATGATTATACAGGCGTACATAGCATCTCTCATTTTTTGCTTAGTCCATGCACGACAACGATTTCTCAAATACTGCCATCGTTGTTTAAGAACCCCAAAGCATCTCTCATTGTCTTTTCGTGAAGACTCTTGAACCTTCTTAAAGTGTGCTCTTTTCTCATCGATAGGATCACTAAACGTCTTCACGACATTAGAATACCTAGGATAAATTTCGTCGCACAAATAATATCCATGAGGGTAGTAGTTTCTGTTTGCGTAAGAAGACGCTTTTGGAGCTCTTCCAGAAATCCAGTCCCCTAACAACGGAGATTGTTCAAAAACATTTAAATCATTGCATGACCTGACCACGCCAAAGCTCCCGATCATACCAGGCAAACCATGCTCAGCCGAATGTACCTCGTAAATCTTTTGAAGGTCGTCCCATGTGGGCGTTCTAAGATAACGCGCACCATACAAATCAATAATACCTTTATAAAAAAAACATATACAAACATAAGCTAAAAAAATACTTGTACTGTTTCATGTAAAGTATAGGAATTGTACCACGACAAAAATGCTCCAAGGTGTCTCGCGTTGTTTTCTTGACCATTTTTAAATACTCGTCGTTGATGTCGGTTGTGTTTCCGTAAGCAAGGACTCGTAGTGCCGTAGTACACTTTTGAATACCAGTAAATCCAAGTGTCCCTTTCGCATCCGCCTTTTGTTTAAAATAATCGTACTTGGTTTCCAAGTCGTCGACGATGCGTAGAAACAAACGCTTACTCATTCGGAAACGACGCCTAAAAACTTCTGGGTTCGAAAATGTTGGCGCCTCATCAAAATAATCTTTCATCAACCGATCGTGTGCCGCGCGTCGGTCTCGTTCAATATAATCTCTTGTTTTAATTTCAGGTTCGGGCCGGCGACAATGCTTCACATATCTCACCGCTAGTTGACAAGCACTCGTAACCGCCCCTTGCTCGACCTCCTCATCGGTGGATTCACCGCCATCTGCAAAAAACTCTCTAGAGCAATAATTCACGATGGACGAGGAACTGGGGGAATCCATGTTTTTTTATAAAATGGTAGTATTGTATGAGAGTGTTTAAGAGTTTTGGTTTGAAAATTTTTAGAAGTGTATATATATATATATATATGGGTGAGAGGTTAAAAAAGAAAAAAAAAAAAAAAAAAAGCTAGTCGTTACCCCTCTTCCTCATTGGTCCAAATTCGCCCGTTCAGCGTTATTCAAAAAACGCCAAAACAATTTTTTGCCGATAAAACGCCCGATCACGCCTGGGGGGCGGCGTATGGGCGATATGGGGCGTGTTTGGGCGATATTTTTGTTCAAAAACGCCCGGTTACGGGTGGTCTAACACATATATTTTCACATTCATAAACTCACAACTGTCTATTATACGTTTAGTTGTTACTAATTCATCATTAAATTAAAAAAAATAAACATTTTAGTATAACAAGTAGGGTTGTGAACAAGTCGAGCCGAGCAAGGGTGAGTAGGGGTTCGACTCATATAAAAACGGAATCTAGTCGAGCCGGCTTGTTTAACCTAACAAACTAAAATGTTAGGTTTGGGCTTGAAGAATCATGAGAAAACTAGATATAAATAAAAAACAAAAAAAACTACCAAAAAAACCTTAAAAACATACCCAAATTTATTTTGTTTCTATTTACAATTTTTTTATTAAAATTCAATATTTTTAATAACAAAAAAAACTTTTTTTAAAAAAATAAAAATTGAAAAATTGTATTATTTATATATATATATATATATATATATATAGAGAGAGAGAGAGAGAGTGTGTGTGTGTGTGTAAAATACAACATAATACCTTAATGTGCGTAACTATGAATAATACTTACGCATGATTTTTTTTTTGTTTTTTTTTTTGTGTTCACATGCGTGATTACAGTTTTTTGTTCATGCATTATTAGGGTTTGAGTTTATAACATGCGTAACTGATATGGTCTAAATTATACATATTTTATGTCAATATTTCCTACACTTTTGAGTGGCTTAAGGGTTGTTTTTTATTAAAATCCACTCGTAGTTGGTTCATAGTTGAAGTTGGTTGATGTTAATGAAAATGAGCTAAAATGATAAATTTATAAAAAAAAGTAATAAATGCAATAAGGTTTGTCTTAAACATAGTGTTGATCAAAACAATGTAATCGATGAATTAGAAAAAATGGGAGTTAAGATCATTAAATGTGTTTATGATTATTAAATGATTTAACTTAAATTATATTTTGACATGTGTTTTTACAGATGAGTTAAGTTAAAAAGGTTTAGAGATTGGACCTCATAAATCAAATTCATTTAAAGTGTGCTGGTGAATTTTTAGTGGGCCGCCAAAAATAATAAACTCCACCATGCATGTCCACGAAAAACATCAGTGGGGAATTGTTTATTTCCTTTGGGCTTGTCATAGATTAGTGGAGATGGAAATTAAAACCCTAAAGGGAAGAATTTATATATTACGCAAACATCATAAGTAGAGGGGGAGATTGGATCAACAGAGGAAGTAAAAACGGCAGACGGCAGCAGGTGGACGCACGAAGTCAGACGGTTGCAAGGAGAAAAGACAGGAGTTCGACGATCAAGAGAGAAGAAAAAAAGATTGGTTTGAGGGTTCAAGTCGCGATCAAGATTCTAGTCCGGGTTTGATATTTATGTATTAGTATTCAATTTTGTTAAGACTTTGTGTTTTCAGATTTGATACTATGAATTATTTATTGGTTCAGACTTGTTTCTTTTTAGTGGTTATGATTAGTGGCTAAACTTTTTATGCTACCTGGGTTTAGATGAACTTGATGATTGTAATGCGATTTTGACACGATTATGGTTATTTGATGTGATTTACATAACTTTTCCTTGAAATTGATCTTGATATTGCATGTTGGTATGTTTTGATTGTTTTATTAGTCAATAAATTCAGCGGTTTAGGCACGAAGAAATTCCCCCTAGACTTAGGATTTAATTTAATTCGTTTATCTTAGGATTTTCGGGTTAGGTATTGTGATGAGAAATTGACCAAGTTGACTAATAATTAAAATCACTATATTAAATCTTGCATCCTCATCTTATGACTCGAAAGACGATTAGGGTGAGCTAGGTTATTAGCTAATCATTGATGGGTAGATTGGGTGACCGATAGCTCGGGCTCGTTTATTACGTCGTGGTTAAGGTTTCCTAGGATTTCAATCTTCATGGTTTGGTTTGCTTTGCGTTTTTGGGATCTTCTCTTAACATAATTGTCTCTGAGGTCAAAAGGATTCTATTTTCGTGGGATTTGGTATCGATAGGTCGAGCCGGTTCGTTCTAGCACTTCACATTTAGTCTTGCTCTTTCGTTTGGGACATCTCTAGCGGGGGCTCAATCGAAGGAAATATATATTTAACCATCATCATTGTCACATTAGCATTGCATGATTCTAGGGATTCGAAGCCTGGGTAGTTCTTTCTCATCATTGTCTCCTTCCTGTCACTTCTTGCTTGCTTGCCCTGTTATCTTGTTTTCTTGCTTTATTAGTTTATTAAAAAATCCTAAAAACACAAAATTAAAAACCAATTAAGTATTAGTTGAGTCAGAGTCTAGTTAGCGTCGCTAGTGTCTCGTGGGTTCGATACTCGGACTTCATTAGGCTTTACTACGTACGATAGGTACACTTGCCTGTCAGTGGTCTAGCATTTAGAGAGTCTTAGTTTATAAATTTAAAACTAGGGTGTCTAGATTAGGTTTAGTTTTTACAGACCACATTTACCACATCAGTAACCTAATATCGTACGTATCGCATGTTAAGGAATATTGTACATTAACTTTCCCTTATATATATGTGTGTGTGTGTGTGTTGCACATGCAATTTAGCCTTAGAGTTTAGGTTTTAGGTTTAGTTTAGATTTTAGGGGCTTTAGTCTTTAGATGGGGGTGGGGGTTTAGGTTTTTGGGGTGTTTAAATTTAGAGTTTAATTTTTGTTTTTTTTTTTTGGGGTGGCGAGGTTTAGGTTTTTTAGGGATGGGGATGGGGATTTAGATTTTTGGGAGGTGGGGGTGAGGGTTTAGGTTTTTGGGGGTGGGGGTGGGGGTAGAGGGTTTGAGGGGTTTAGGGTTTTTTGTAGTAATGCACATGCGTAGTATTAATTTTTTGTATTTTTTTTAAACTAACAATTTTTTTTTTTTAAATAACAATTTTTTTTTCAGAAAAAAGAATTACAATTTTTTTATATCTTAAAAATCGTAGCTACATAATATTAAAAAAAATGGTATGTTTTTTAAGCTATTTTTTGAGTTTTTTAGTTTTCTTATAAAGATAAAGATGATGAGTTTTCATTATTATATATAAAGGTGGTACTAATGGTGTGGTGGTCCAATAGAAAAGAAAAAGTCTTTAAACACTTTTAGAAGGGGGAGGTATTACTTTGAGAAGGGGGAGGTATTCGATTCAAGCCCCAAGGATTAAAAGAAATTTGTCATTCAAGAATATATATATATAGGTGGCACACGTACCACCGCGAGTTGACATTTTTATACAAACAAATGTTGTATTTGCTGGCATGGGGAATCATGGTAGTAGGTGCACTTAGACCAGACGGTATGGGGGCCGGCTTAGGCCCGGCCTGGCCCGGCGCCGGTCCCCCACACCGCCCCCCTCGGCCCGGCTAGTCCCTTTCGGCTCCCACTCGACGCTGACGACGGGCCTTGAATACAAAAAAATTTCCCCCTTTTCTGTAAAACACTCCCATTTTATACCATTTTTCACCATTTTCTCCCCACTTTCAACCCAAAACACTCTCATTTTTATATCATTCTTTTATAAAAAAATATCTTTTCATCCACAATGCCATCTAATTCTTGGTGGTCCTCGTCTTCGGAGGAGGAAGAGGAGATGTTTTACGCAAACGTTGTGCTAAGGGCGGCGCATATTCTTATGGAGGAGGAAGAGAAGACGTCTCGTCTGAAAGCGTTATTACCAGACGAATACGGATTAACAGAGACCGCCAAGGTTTATCATTAATAAATTTTATTATCCTTATTCCTTATTACCTCGTATTTATATATTTTTTACGACAGGAGCGCACGAGAAATTGGTGAACGGTTATTTTTCGGATGCACCCCTTTGCAATGCCGAGATTTTCAGACGCAGGTTCCGAATGAGTCGCCAGTTATTCACACGGATTGCTGATGATTTGGCGGGGCTAGACCCGTTTTTCACGCAACGACCCGATGCTCGGAATTATGAAGGGTTCAGCACGTTACAAAAGTGTACTGCGACCATTCGCCAACTAGCGTACGGGATAGTGGCCGACGCTTTGGACGAGTACTTACAGATGTCGGCAAGAACTACGCGGGAATGTTTGTATCGGTTTTGCCATAATGTTGTGAAACTGTATAGCAAAAAATATTTGCGAAAACCAAACGCGTATGATGTTCAACAGTTGTACCAAGCTCCTGAAGCACGGCACGGGTTTCCGGGAATGCTCGGTAGCATTGATTGTATGCATTGGGCGTGGCATAACTGCTCGAATGCGTGGCGAGACCAATATACGCGAGGTGATCACGGCCATCCAACCTTAATACTTGAAGTCGTGGCCTCACAAGATTTGTGGATCTGGCATTCTTTCTTTGGTCTCCCTGGTTCACTCAACGACCTCAACGTGCTATACCAATCGGTGATCTTTAGCGATGTCGTTAATGGAACCGGTCCGGACACACGTTTTACAGTTTCTAGGGTTGAGTATAGACGCGAGTATTATCTTGCTGACGGAATATATCCGTCTTGGTCTACAATTGTCAAGACTATTCCATATCCCGAGGACGAAAAAAGGAAAAATTTCGCCAAGCGTCAAGAAGCTGCAAGAAAAGACATCGAACGTTGTTTTGGTGTTTTACAAAAAAATGGGCCATCATTGAACAACCGGCACGTGCGTTCACACCGAAGAGGTTGCGCCTTTGTATGTACTCTTGCATTTTGCTCCGTAACATGATTATTGAAGACGAAGATCAGGCGATTTGTGAGTATGATGAGAATGCATCTTACGGGAATACTGTCCCGGTAGATCCGGCGCAACAGGATTTAAACTCGTTCTTGCTAACCAACGACTTCACGCATGCAAACCTTCAACAGGATTTGGTAGAACATATATGGAACAACGCAAATGATGGGGACGGTGACGAAGACGATACCGAGTAGTGTAATTTTTTTTTTTAGGTTATGTAATTTTTATTAATGTTATGTAATGGATTTTATTATCTTTTTTATGTCTTATTTTAAGTTTAAATTTTTAGTTGTTTTTATAAAGTTAAACAAATAAAAAAGTTAAACAATAAAAATTAAACAATAAAAGTTAAACAAATAAAATAAATTAAACATTAAAAATAATGTGGGGTAGAACCATCATCCACCCCCCTCAAAATGCAAGGAGGCCCATCCTCCATGGGATGGTGATATGGCGCATATTTGGCGGCCCATCCTCATGGGGATGGGGCTCTCCATACCCTCTAGCCTTACCCACTTTGTATTTTAATTGTATTAATAATAATAATTAATCCTAGTAAATGATATGAGTACTAACTACTAACATTGTTTATGACAGTGGCAGGTCTAGATCTGTACGTTTGAACAATAGAACTTAGCCATATGAAGTTATAGAAATTTCTATCACACACCATAGTTTTTTTTTTTTTAAAGTTTTTTTTTTTTGAAAATTATCACACACCATAGTTATTGTGTATTAATAGTTATTGTCTATTTAATATATAAATTTCATATTAGGTTTCTTACACATGCGAATACACTTAAGTTGATGTTTACATACATCATAAACATCTAGCATGTCTGGATTTATTATAATTCATTGATCTACAAATATTAATAGTATAGGTCAATGTAAAATAAAAGTCTATAAAGTATTTAATGATTTTCATGACGATATTTATTGTTATATATCATTATAAAAGGATTCTTTAGTCATTTAGAAAAACTAAAAGTTATTGTCATTTGTCTTGTAATGCATTTGTCACGAAGCAGGGGCGGACCTATAGCTTATTAAGGGGTGGCGTCCGCAACCCTTGTTCGGAAAAAATTTGAAAAAATTAGTGTAAATTTTAGAAAAATTTGACGTTTTTTCGATTTCGTAACGGCTTATTTATAAAACGTTAGAGCATTCACATCTAGTCCATCAATTTGTGTGTGTGAAGTTTTTATAATATAAAGAGTATAAAAAGTGGTTGTGAGTGGAGGAGAGAGAAAATGTTACTGTTCATCTGTATATTTGGGGGACACTGTTCACCCACTATAATTTTTTAATATATATTGAAAGTGGTTGTGAGTGAATGAGAGAGAAAAATGTAATATATATTGAAAATGAGAGAGAAAAAGTATTTGTTTTTAGTGGAAATATATTGATATAAGAGTTGTTTTTTAGTGGAATGTATGTATATTTTTAGTGGATTGGATGTGAATGCTCTTACCCCTTGGTCGGAATCCTAGATCCGCCACTGTCACGAAGGTTGATTGGTTTTAGATTCAAGTCCACACACGTATGCATTTGTCATGTGGGTTGTCTAGTTGTTAGATTCAAGTCTACACACAACATACATACATACCATACATAGGTACATATACAAGGAAGGTTCCAATACACAGTATTTCTAATTTTAAAATGGTGAGAAATAAAATGTTGATATAAATACAAAGTGCTGATATGTAACAAACAATGTTGATATATAACTACACAATGTGTTTTTGCATATAAACATTGTTTGTTACATACTAGCAGATTAATATTTCCATATGAGCACTTTACTTCTTACCAATTTTAAATTAAGATCTATTTATTTTGATCCTGCCTTCGTACATACACACATACGTATCTACATATGTACACTATACATACATACATACATACGTGCACATATATATACAAAAGTTGCTTCATACATGCATGCATACATACATACATACATACATACATACGTACGTACGTACATACATACATACGTATGTACGTACATACATACATGCATACATACATACATACATGCATGCATGCTTGCATGCTTGCATACATACGTACGTACATACATACGTACGTACATACATACGTACGTACATACATACATACATACATACATACATACACACATTATTAGGGTTTGAGTTTATAACATGCGTAACCTAATATCGTACGTATCGCATGTTAAGGAATATTGTACATTAACTTTCCCTTATATATATGTGTGTGTGTGTGTTGCACATGCAATTTAGCCTTAGAGTTTAGGTTTTAGGTTTAGTTTAGATTTTAGGGGGTTTAGTCTTTAGATGGGGGTCGGGGTTTAGGTTTTTGGGGTGTTTAAATTTAGAGTTTAATTTTAGGTTTTTTGGGGGTGGCGAGGTTTAGGTTTTTTGGGGATGGGGATTTAGATTTTTGGGAGGTGGGGGTGAGGGTTTAGGTTTTTGGGGGTGGGGGTGGGGGTAGAGGGTTTGAGGGGTTTAGGGTTTTTTTGTAGTAATGCACATGCGTAGTATTAATTTTTTGTATTTTTTTTTTAAACTAACAATTTTTTTTCAAAAAAAAAAGAATTACAATTTTTTTTATCTTAAAAATCGTAGCTACATAATATTAAAAAGGAAAAATTAAAAGTTTTGTCTTTTATCTTTATACCACTTTTCAGGCGGTGTCCTTTTTAACAAATGTTGACAGGCGGTGTCCTTTACTAGGTATTTTGTTGCAAGTTTAGTCCTTTACACCCAACCCAGTTAAAAAACTCTGTTAATTGTTGACATGCGGTGTCCTTTACTAGGTATTTTGTTGCAAGTTTAGTCTTTTACCTAGGTATTTTGTTGCAAGTTTAGTCCTTTACACCCAACAATTAACAGGGTTTTTTAACTAGGTTGGGTGTAAAGGACTAAACTTGTAACAAAATACCTAGTAAAGGACACCGCCTGTCAACATTCGTAAAAAAGGACACCGCTTGAATAGTGGTATAAAGATAAAGGACAAAACTTGTAATTTTTCCTATTAAAAAAAATGTTATGTTTTTTAAGCTATTTTTTTAGAGTTTTTTAGTTTTCTTATAAAGATAAAGATATAAAGATGAAGATGATGAGTTTTTATTATTATATATAAAGGTGGTACTAATGGGGTGGTGGCCCATTAGTAAAGACAAAGCCTTTAAACACTTTGAGAAGGGGGAGGTCTTCAATTCAAGCCTCGGGGAATAAAAGAAATTTGTCATTCAAGAATAAATATATATATATATATATATAGGTGGCACACATACCACCGCGAGTTGACATTTTTATAAAAACAAATGTTGTATTTGCTGGCATGGGGAATCATGGTAGTAGGTGCACTTAGACCAGACGGTATGAGGGCCGGCTTAGGCCCGGCCTGGCCCGGCGCCGAACCCCGACACCGCCCCCCTCGGCCCGGTTAGTCCCTTTCGGCTCCCACTCGACGCTGAGGACGAGCCTTGAATTCAAAAAGTAGCCGTTGTAACGGCTATGTTATATAATAAAAAAAAATTTCCCCCTTTTCTATTAAACACTCCCATTTTATACCATTTTCTCCCCATTTTCAACCCAAAACACTCTCATTTTTATACCATTCTTTTGTAAAAAAAATATATTTTCATCCACAATGCCATCTAATTCTTGGTGGTCCTCGTCTTCGGAGGAGGAAGAGGAGATGTTTTACGCAAACACTGTGCTAAAGGCGGCGCAGATTCTTATGGAGGAGGAAGAGAAGACGTCTCGTCTGAAAGCATTATTACTAGACGAATACGGATTAACAGAGACCGCCAAGGTTTATCATTAATAAATTTTATTATCCTTATTCCTTATTTCCTCATATTTATATATTTTTTACGACCGGAGCGCACGAGAAATTGGTGAACGATTATTTTTCGGATGCACCCCTTTACAATGCCGAGATTTTCAGACGCAGGTTCCGAAGGAGTCGCCGGTTATTCACACGGATTGCTGATGATTTGGCGGGGCTAGACCCGTTTTTCACGCAACGACCCGATGCTCGGAATTATGAAGGGTTCAGCACGTTACAAAAGTGTACTGCGGCCATTCGCCAACTGGCGTACGGGACAGTGGCCGACGCTTTGGACGAGTACTTACAGATGTCGGCAATAACTACGCGGGAATGTTTGTATCGGTTTTGCCATAATGTGGTTAAACCGGATAGCAAAAAATATTTGCGAAAACCAAACGCGTATGATGTTCAACAGTTGTACCAAGCTCATGAAGCACGACACGGGTTTCCGGGAATGCTCGGTAGCATTGATTGTATGCATTGGGCGTGGCATAACTGCTCGAATGCGTGGCGAGGCCAATATACGCGAGGTGATCACGGCCATCCAACCTTAATACTTGAGGCCCTGGCCTCACAAGATTTGTGGATCTGGCATTCTTTCTTTGGTCTCCCTGGTTCACTCAACGACCTCAACGTGCTATACCAATCGGCGATCTTTAGCGATGTCGTTAATGGAACCGGTCCGGACACCCGTTTTACAGTTTCTGGGGTTGAGTATAGACGCGGGTATTATCTTGCTGACGGAATATATCCGTCTTGGTCTACAATTGTCAAGACTATTCCATATCCCGAGGACGAAAAAAGGAAAAAAATCGCCAAGCATCAAGAAGCTGCAAGAAAAGACATCGAACGTTGTTTTCGTGTTTTACAAAAAAAATGGGCCATCATTGAACAACCGGCACGTGCATTCACACCGAAGCGGTTGCGCCTTTGTATGTACGCTTTCATTTTGCTCCATAACATGATTATTGAAGACGAAGGTTAGGCGATTTGTGAGTATGATGAGAATGCATCTTAGGGGAATACTGTCCCGGTAGATCCGGCGCAACAGGATTTAAACTCGTTCTCGCTAACCAACGACTTCACGCATGCAAACCTTCAACAGGATTTGGTAGAACATATATGGAACAACGCAAATGACGGGGACGGTGACGAAGACGAAGACGATAGCGAGTAGTGTAATTTTTTTTTTAGGTTATGTAATTTTTATTTATGTTATGTAATGGATTTTATTATCTTTTTTATGTCTTACTTTTGTCACACCCCGAAATTATCAGAGCTGGCGCGACTGGACTGGTATCTTCATTGCACAGCGGAAGCAAATAAAGCTAAGACTTCTAGAAATTGAGCGCCACTAAGTACTCGTATCTCCAATGGTTCTCCTATTCCAACCGTGCCTTGTCTTAGAAATGCAACCTGAGAAAGAAACATGCGAAAAATCAACATAAAGTTGAGTGAGTTCATACTTTGTTTGTAAGAGATTTGAAATAAATCTTTTTGATAACCGGTTTGTGAAATTTTATTGAGAAAACGAATTTAAAAATCATTTTCTTGTCAAGTTATATGGAAACTTTGTATTTGTAACGCATTATGTTCGTAGAACCATGTATTTGTAAAGTTTGTATAACCGTCAGTGCCCACCCTGACTTTGACTTCATGCCCGCATAATCCTATGCTTTGAATTTGTATAAAACATGGTATGTAATTTGTATGAAACAAGTATTTCTGTAAATATAAGGAAATCGAGATCGCTAATGGTTTGCAAGGCCATTAACATGTGACACGACATAGGAAGCATCCAAACCATAGGCATTTTTCATTGTCGATTCACGACTACAGACACAAAAGCACTACTTGGTACTAGTTATCACCAAGAGTGTGGCTGCCTGAAACCCATTAGATCTAACCTTTTGTTCCGCGGTCTTGGTATGTAACTGATTAATGGTGCTTATGGCATCCTATTCGTGACATGATCTAAAGTATCATTCCTTAGTTTTTGTAATAAACATACCATAGCACATGTATTTTCCCCAAATTTAGAAAGCATATAAAAGTTTAAAAGTGGGGACATGAACTCACTGGATTGTCTCGTTTTACGTACGCAGACCAACCCAGTCCCAATATTATCACTAGACAATCCCATCCCTTGTCATGAAAATCGTTCACATTTCGATAATACCCATTTGTTCTGTAAAAAACGGTATATTTAGTATGATCCGTTCGTAAACCATTTGAGTTCCTCGAAATCCATTCGTAACATGATTTAGAAATATGAGTTTTCGTTCGTTCAAAAACTTTGTATGTTCTTGCAAAACGTGCATGTCTTTCCTCCTCGAAAACATTTATAAAAATGTAAAACCGTAAAAAGGTGGGGTTATGAACTCACCTGAATATTCCTGTGCAAAGCTAGCTATATACGACTTCGTGATGTCGTTTCCAAGACGTGACTCGCTAGCGTGCATTCTACAATATTCCTAACACGGAATATCTTATAAGTTTCTAAATAACGCGGTAACTAATCTACGTGTTACCGAGCTCTACCGAATCATTAACTAAACGATTCGACGATAAGTTGTTAACTTAATAAAAAATGATTAAGTTATACTTGTTAAGTTTTGTCTATTGTCGGTGATAACTAATAAGTCTTGAAAAGACTTAATTCTTGAGAGATTTAAAATAATATAAATATTTATATAGAAATACATAAATATATTGTTAAAAGCGCGTTAGTCGTCTCGAGATGTCGTACGTGTATGTAACGATCAATGAACTCGTATAATATGTGCCATTTAGGCGTTTGAAATAAATGTAAACGTTATATTCACTTTATAAAAGAATCGTCGACTTGTCGTGTTTGAAAATAAATATATAACTATATTTATTTTTATAAGAGAATCGATTTGTTTGTTTCGGAAATAAATATGTAACGATATTTATTTATAAAAAGGATTCGAGTTTAACATTTGAGATAAATATAATAATTATATTTATTTTGTAAAATAGTTAGCGTCATCGTCGTTTTTGTAAGTTATAAAGTGTCGCCGAAAGTAATTATGGATTTGTATTGGTTTTTCTAAAAGTATATTTGAATCTGATCGCTTGTTTTACAGGCAGAGTTTCCTCTGTTTTTGGACGCCCCGACAACACAAGTTGTCGCTATTTTCAAAATTCAACAATATAATCGGTCATTAATATATAAAATTTCATAAAAACGACAAGGTATAAGATAAACACTTATTCAATTTGGTTCGAGCTCGTTCACGTGAGACGTTAAAACGTATTTAAATAAATCGCGTCACTAATTCTTTACCAATCCTCGTGTCGATTTGCAGAAAGGTTTGACTGAGTTGACCGAGTCAGCTCGGTTGACTGAGTTGACTCGGTTGGACCGAGTCAACCGAACCCGAAACTGAGTCTGACCCGAAGCCGCTTGACCCGAACCGAAGTTGTTGACTTGCTGTTGACTGCCTTGGACCAGCTCCGACCGGGTTTGACCAAACCTGATCTCGAAACCTAAATCCGACCGAGACCCGAACCTGCGACCCGACCCGAACTGAACCAAAACTCGAACCCGTTGCTGACCCGAGCACCCGCGGGTAACCCGAAATTGAAACCCAGTTCCCGAGCAAGAATATCATCAGCAACATCAACTCTTCAAAGTCTTTCATCAATATAAATTCATCACCATCATCATTTTTCAACAAATTTTCAGAAATGAAAAAAAAAGAAAGTAATCGGAGAGGGGTTTTACCGGAAAACCCATCGGAGTTCACCACCACCGCCGTCGCCTCTACCACCGCCGCCGTGAGCGGCGGCGCCGCTCCTCATCTTCGTCGCTCTCTCTCTCTCTCTGTCGTGGCTGCAACCGTGTGCCGCCGCTACAGTGGTGGCCGGCTGTAAATCCGAGAAACAAGGGGGGTGTTGGGGTGTCGCCTGTGGGAAACAACCACCGGAGAAGAGGGTGGTCGCCACCGCCGCTGCCGTGAGAGGCGGCGGATCGGCCTGCCGTCGCTGGAGATCATCGGAGAGGGGGGGGGGGTGAGGTAGATGTAGGTGTGTGTGACGTAGTCTGATGTTTACATCAGATGTATAGATCGAGAGAAAGAGTTGCCTTGCAATGGATTTGTGTGGGTATTTGAAAGTCAAATGGTTGTTTGTGACTATTTTTATGTGTGAGTTCTTAGTATATGTATAGATCGAGAGAGGGAATGACAGACATAATGTCTGTGTGTTTAATTTAGAGAGAGGGAAATACCTTTTCTATGTGTGTGTGTTTATAAGTTGCAGACAAAGAGAATGGGTATTTGGCTTGTGGTGGGGTATGGGTATTGTATAGAGGTGTTGAGATCTTGTATAGATCTTGTGTGGATCTTGTAAATCTTGTAAGGATTTTGTAAATCTTGTAGAGATTTTATATAGATTTGATAAGATTTTGTATAGATTTATAAGAAAGGGATCTAATATATTATGTGTAGGTTTAGGCTTGTGGGTTTTGGGCTTGGGCCCAGGGCCCACAAGCCCATCTCATGTGTAAGTGGCCCGTAATTCCTACGAGACCCGATATCGCAACCCAAACTCCATATGTGTCGAAAGCATAAATTTTTTTTAAACTAAAAAGGCATATATTAGTGGTGTTGTCAGTATTTCGTACGGTTTCATTCGTTGTCGTTTAATATTCCGCAGATTCCACCCGAATCTTCATACGCGTACTGTAGAGTCGGATAGGCGTTCCTAAGCTTACTGAGGGACTAATTAAGTTAATTTGTGTCGTAAACACTATTTATTATCGCGTTAACCACCTGTTAATCACGTAATTAAGGGCGTAAACTACCGGTTGTCACATTCTCCCCCTGTTAATAAAATTTCGTCCTCGAAATTTAGACTACGTTAACTCCTTAAAGTTACGTTATGCATAGAAAATACGAATAGTACCAAAGTGAACGATCATGAAATCGAATCAAGACTTATTCGAATGATGTGAATTGAAGGACGTATCACAAGATGCAAATGAATTCTAGAAATGATCGCATCCAATAAATGAACTTAGATTCAACAAGCTCAAATGTAATAGTTTGTATGAAACGCTCGATCGTGATCAGCGCAAGCTGCAGGTTATACCAACGCCACAAGGTGTCGTAGGGAATGAAACAGTTCAAATATAACGGTGATCGAACAAGTTTCACCTGTGTTTTGTAGAAAACGCTCATCATGATTAGCACAAGCTACAAGTTTATACTGACACCAGAAG
This sequence comes from Helianthus tuberosus, assembly GCA_030545235.1. Classification (NCBI taxonomy): domain Eukaryota; kingdom Viridiplantae; phylum Streptophyta; class Magnoliopsida; order Asterales; family Asteraceae; genus Helianthus; species Helianthus tuberosus. The sequence continues at coordinate 9,716,568 of CM060354.1, read as the reverse complement.
GTGTCGTAGTGATTTAAATAATTCAACAATGGCGGTGATCAAACAGGTTCACCGTGTTTGAAGTCAAATGAAAGCGTAATAAAGTGAATCTGAAAGTTTGTTTCAAATGACATCATAAAATTTTCAATTGGAAATGGAACATCAAAGAAATAATGTTTTTGATTGAAGATGAAGAAGCAATGGATATCGCAAAACTTTCGATCGATAATCCGTTAGTAGGTACACCGGAATGTAAAATGAATTTGTGTACCATTGTCTTAACACACTATTGTATTAAGACTGCTGTAATATGATAAATCAAAGCGGATTTAAAGCAAATCAATAAACAAATAATTTAAATCCGTGCATGAGATGTGTAAACGAGATTAGCGCAAGCTTCAATTAGTGAAAACACCATCACAAGGTGTTGAAATCAACAAACAACTTAATGGAGTCGTAGACCAAACAAGTCCACTACGACTCGGAACAAATGAAACGCTTATTCGAAATGAAACCACATGCGTAACAAACGATGCATGCGTAACATATGAATTCCTCAAGAAATGAAGCAATTGAATATTCGCTATACTGAAAGAAATGATCGTGATACAATGACCATCAAGAGGAGTATGGATACGAAAATCTACTCAGTAAATGTGAAGGTCGAAATTTCAATAAAATAAATTTGAGGACTTTACCTGGGGTTGCTTGTGATGACCGGTTGTTAAGTGACATTACCATGGAATGTCAAACATATCGTATTCGTCGTTAATGCGATAGGGGGGATGCGAAGACATGCATCTTCTCCTTGGCATGATTCGTGTCGTTTGCAGGATCGCGTGACAGGTCATCGCATCCTGATCGATAGTCCTCCTGCTGGCGGGATTAGCATCGTCGCTGAAGTGCTCAATCGTGTCTTCTCAAAGACCTTGCCTTGAAAGTTGTATGTGACGTACTTCAACCTCCGTTGATGTATAGATTGAGTTTTGTGTAATTTCGCACGCCCGTGCTTCGTTTTGCGTAGGTTACCTGCTCGGTTAAATAAAATAGCATGGACGACATAATAATGACGTTTGCCCAAGTAACTAGACGTAGTTCCTACGTGATGACCTTTAATGAACTTCAACATAAGTTTCCGAAGGTCTTAAATGCATGTTTCCTAAACTCTCAGAGTTTTGTGTAATGTATGTAATTGTTCTGTATACCGTGTATGAAACACCACAATAGCGTATGTTTGAAAACAAAATTTTGACTGTTTGTTTTTCGGCAACGGTTGGAGACCATATTCGAGTACTAGGCGCTTTGTATGAATTCAAAGTCATAATAGTCTAAGTCCCCAGAGGAAAGTGAGGTTAGAGCCTAGGTATTCCTTCAGAAAACCCTATTCGCTGTAACCTATAGCTCTGATACCAATCTGGGATCAGAGCTGGGGTGACCTATGGTTGTAACCTATGGCTCTGATACCAATCTGTCACACCCCGAAATTATCAGAGCTGGCGTGACTGGACTGGTTTCTTCATTGCACAGCGGAAGCAAATAAAGCTAAGACTTCTAGAAATTGAACGCCACTAAGTACTCGTATCTCCAATGGTTCTCCTATTCCAACCGTGCCTTGTCTTGGAAATGCAAACTGAGAAAGAAACATGCGAAAAATCAACATAAAGTTGAGCGAGTTCATAGTTTGTTTGTAAAAGATTTGAAATAAATCTTTTTGATAACCGGTTTGTGAAATTTTATTCAGAAAACGAATTTAAAAATCATTTTCTTGTCAAGTTATATGGAAACTTTGTATTTGTAACGCATTATGTTCGTAGAACCATGTATTTGTAAAGTTTGTATAACCGTCAGTGCCCACCCTGACTTTGACTTCATGCCCTCATAATCCTATGCTTTGAATTTGTATAAAACATGGTATGTAATTTGTATAAAACAAGTATTTCTGTAAATATAAGGAAATCGAGATCGCTAATGGTTTGCAAGGCCATTAACATGTGACACGACATAGGAAGCATCCAAACCATAGGCATTTTTCGTTGTCGATTCACGACTAGAGACACAAAAGCACTACTTGGTACTTGTTATCACCAAGAGTGTGGCTGCCTGAAACCCATTAGATCTAACCTTTTGTTCCGCGGTCTTGGTATGTAACTGATTAATGGTGCTTATGGCACCCTATTCGTGACATGATCTAAAGTATCATTCCTTAGTTTTTGTAATAAACATACCATAGCACATGTATTTTCTCCAAATTTAGAAAGCATATAAAAGTTTAAAAGTGGGGACACGAACTCACTGGATTGTCTCGTTTTACGTACGCAGACCAACCCAGTCCCAATATTATCACTAGACGATCCCATCCCTTGTCATGAAAATCGTTCACATTTCGATAATACCCATTTGTTTTGTAAAAACCGGTATATTTAGTATGATCCGTTCGTAAACCATTTTAGTTCCACGAAATCCATTCGTAACATGATTTAGAAATATGAGTTTTCGTTCGTTCAAAAACTTTGTATGTTCTTGCAAAACGTGCATGTCTTTCCACCCCGAAAACATTTATAAAAATGTAAAACCGTAAAAAGGTGGGGTTATGAACTCACCTGAATATTCCTGTGCAAAGCTAGCTATATACGACTTCGTGATGTCATTTCCAAGACGTGACTCGCTAGCGTGCATTCTACAATATTCCTAACACGAAATATCTTATAAGTTTCTAAATAACGCGGTAACTAATCTACGTGTTACCGAGCTCTACCGATTCGTTAACTGAACGATTCGACGATAAGTTGTTAACTTAATAAAAAATGATTAAGTTATACTTGTTAAGTTTTGTCTATTGTCGGTGATAACTAATAAGTCTTGAAAAGACTTAATTCTCTAGAGATTTAAAATAATATAAATATTTATATAGAAACACATAAATATATTGTTAAAAGCGCGTTAGTCGTCTCGAGATGTCGTACGTGTATGTAACGATCAATGAACTCGAATAATATGTGCCGTTTAGGCGTTTAAAATAAATGTAAAAGTTATATTCACTTTATAAAAGAATCGTCGACTTGTCGTGTTTGAAAATAAATATATAACTATATTTTTTTTATAAGAGAATCGATTTGTTTGTGTCGGAAATAAATATGTAACGATATTTATTTATAAAAAGGATTCGAGTTTAACGTTTGAGATAAATATAATAATTATATTTATTTTGTAAAATAGTTAGCGTCATCGTCGTTTTTGTAAGTTATAAAGTGTCGCTGAAAGTAATTATGGGTATTGGTTTTTCTAAAAGTATATTTGAATCCGATCGCTTGTTTGACAATAAAACGCGTTTGTTTTACGGATTTTTTCGAAAAATGGGCAGAGTTTCCTTTGTTTTAGGACGCCCCGACAACACAAGTTGTCGCTATTTTCAAAATTCAACAATATAATCCGTCATTAATATATAAAATTTCATAAAAATGACAAGGTATAAGATAAACACTTATTCAATTTGGTTCGAGCTCGTTCACGTGAGACGTTAAAACGTAATTAAATAAATCGCGTCCCTAATTCTTTACCAATCCTCGTGTCAATTTGCAGAAAGGTCTGACTGAGTTGACCGAGTTAGCTCGGTTGACCGAGTTGACTCGATTTGACCGAGTCAACCGAACCCGCAACTGAGTCTCACCCGAAGCCGCTTGACCCGAACCGAAGTTGTTGACTTGCTGTTGACTACCTTGGACCAGCTCCGACCGGGTTTGACCAAACCCGATCTCGAAACCTGAATCCGACCGAGACCCGAACCTGCGACCCGACCCGAACTGAACCAAAACTCGAACCCGTTGCTGACCCGAGCACCCGCGAGTGACCCGAAATTGAAACCCAGTTCCCGAGCAAGAATATCATCAGCAACATCAAGTCTTCAACTCTTTCATCAATATAAATTCATCACCATCATCATTTTTCAACAAATTTTCAGAAATGAAAAAAAAACGAAAGTAATCGGAGAGGGGTTTTACCGGAAAACCCGTCGGAGTTCACCACCACCGCCGTCGCCTCTACCACCGCCGCCGTGAGCGGCGGAGCCGCTCCTCATCTCCGTCGCTCTCTCTCTCTCTGTCGTGGCTGCCACCGTGTGCCGCCGCTACAGTGGTGGCCGGCTGTAAATCCGAGAAACAGGGGGTGTTGGGGTGTCGCCTGTGGGAAACAACCACCGGAGAAGAGGGTGGACGCCACCGGCGCTGCCGTGAGAGGCGGCGGCTCCGCCTGCCGTCGCTGGAGATCATCGGAGAGGGGGGGGGGGTGAGGTGGATGTAGGTGTGTGTGATGTAGTCTGATGTTTACATTAGATGTATAGATCGAGAGAAAGAGTTGCCTTGCAATGGATTTGTGTGGGTATTTGAAAGTCAAATGGTTGTTTGTAAATATTTTTATGTGTGTGTTCTTAGTATATGTATAGATCGAGAGAGGGAATGACAGACATAATGTCTGTGTGTTTAATTTAGAGAGAGGGAAAGACCTTTTCTTTGTGTGTGTGTTTATAAGTTGCAGACAAAGAGAATGGGTGTTTGGCTTGTGGTGGGGTATGGGTATTATATAGAGGTGTTGAGATCTTGTATAGATCTTGTGTGGATCTTGTAAAGATTTTGTAAATCTTGTAGAGATTTTATATAGATTTGATAAGATTTTGTATAGATTTATAAGAAAGGGATCTAATATATTATGTGTAGGTTTAGGCTTGTGGGTTTTGGGCTTGGGCCCAGGGCCCACAAGCCCATCTCATGTGTAAGTGGCCCGTAATTCCTACGAGACCCGATATCGCAACCCAAACTCCATATGTGTCGAAAGCATAAATTTTTTTTAAACTAAAAAGGCATATATTAGTGGTGTTGTCAGTATTTCGTACGGTTTCATTCGTTGTCGTTTAATATTCCGCAGATTCCACCCGAATCTTCATACGCGTACTGTAGAGTCGGATAGGCGTTCCTAAGCTTACTGAGGGACTAATTAAGTTAATTTGTGTCGTAAACACTATTTATTATCGCGTTAACCACCTGTTAATCACGTAATTAAGGGCGTAAACTACCGGTTGTCACATTCTCCCCCTGTTAATAAAATTTCGTCCTCGAAATTTAGACTACGTTAACTCCTTAAAGTTACGTTATGCATAGAAAATACGAATAGTACCAAAGTGAACGATCATGAAATCGAATCAAGACTTATTCGAATGATGTGAATTGAAGGACGTATCACAAGATGCAAATGAATTCTAGAAATGATCGCATCCAATAAATGAACTTAGATTCAACAAGCTCAAATGTAATAGTTTGTATGAAACGCTCGATCGTGATCAGCGCAAGCTGAAGGTTATACCGACGCCACAAGGTGTCGTAGGGAATGAAACAGTTCAAATATAACGGTGATCGAACAAGTATCACATGTGTTTTGCAGAAACGCTCATCATGATTAGCCCATGCTACAAGTTTATACCAACACCACAAGGTGTCGTAGTGATTTAAATAGTTCAACCATGGCAGTGATCAAACAAGTTCACCGTGTTTGAAGTCAAATGAAAGCGTAATAAAGTGAATCTGAAAGTTTGTTTCAAATGACATCATAAAATTTTCAATTGGAAATGGAACATCAAAGAAATAATGTTTTTGATCGAAGATGAAGAAGCAATGGATATCGCAAAACTTTCGATTGATAATGAAAGAACCGTTAGTAGGTACACCGGAATATAAAATGAATTTGTGTACCATTGTCTTAACACACTATTGTATTAATATGATAAATCAAAGCGGATTTAAAGCAAATCAATAAATAGATAATTTAAATCCGTGCATGAGATGTGTAAACGAGATTAGCGCAAGCTTCAATTAGTGAAAACACCATCACAAGGTGTTGAAATCAACAAACAACTTAATGGAGTCGTAGACCAAACAAGTCCACTACGACTCGGAACAAATGAAACGCTTATTCGAAACGAAACCACATGCGTAACAAACGATGCATGCGTAACATATGAATTCCTCAAGAAATGAAGCAATTGAATATTCGCTATACTGAAAGAAATGATCGTGATACAATGACCATCAAGAGGAGTAGGGATACGAAAATCTACTCAGTAAATGTGAAGGTCGAAATTTCAATAAAAGAAATTTGAGGACTTTACCTGGGGTTGCGTGTGATGACCGGTTGTTAAGTGACATTACCATGGAATGTCAAACATATCGTATTCGTCGTTAATGCGATAGGGGGAATACGAAGACATGCATCTTCTCCTTGGCATGATTCGTGTCGTTTGCAAGATCGCGTGACAAGTCGTCGCATCCTGATCGATAGTCCTCCTGCTGGAAGGATTAGCATCGTCGCTGAAGTGCTCAATCGTGTCTTCTCAAAGACCTTGCCTCGAAAGTTGTATGTGACGTACTTCAACCTCCATTGATGTATAGATTGAGTTTCGCACGCCCGTGCTTCGTTTTGCGTAGGTTACCTGCTCGGTTAAATAAAATAGCATGGACGACATAATAATGACGTTTGCCCAAGTAACTAGACGTAGTTCCTACGTGATGACCTTTAATGAACTTCAACATAAGTTTCCGAAGGTCTTAAATGCATGTTTCCTAAACTCTCATGTGAGTAAAGTATAATGCCTTGCAAATTCTGAGTATGTTCATATAGATGAATGCATGTGGATTAGAGTAATAATTTTGACGTTTTGGTATGTTAAATATGTGATGAACAAAGTGTTTACTGGTTGGACCAGAAAGTGTGCACCGTAAACTACGGTTGAGCGCCGTAGTTTACGACAGGGTTAAATTGATACCGCACACACCGCACACCCTTGTGCTGCAAGTTGGTGTCACAACCTGCACACTCCTGTGCCGCACACCCTTGAACAACACACTCCTGTATCGTACACCCATATGATGCACGCCGCACACTCAGATTGATACCGCACACTCATATGTAGCCGCACACTCAGATCGTACACCTTTGTGCCTCTATTTTATGAACCTGCGTATGGCCCCACATGATTTACATGCTAAGTGATAGGATGTTTGTGTGCTAGTTGTTGGTGTGCAACTTTTAGATACGTGTAGAAAATACGTGAAACAGTTCATACACAAAACCTAATAATATTGGTAACCATAATAGGACGTGGTTGACCATCCTAGCTTGAGTACTTTAATCTGCCGAGCTAAGCTAAAGTGAGTTCACAACGTTTTCTAAAAGCATGCGTCCCTGGTTTGGGATGACACTTTTTACAATAGCCCTGGTTGGAGCTACAAGTGTGTTCCGGGTTGGAACCACTGAAACAAACTATCCACTAGAGGTGTACCACACTATCCCTGGATTGGGACCACCTACTATTCCTGGATTGGAATACTACTATTTTAATACTGTACTTTATATCTCATGTCCTTAGCCGACTAAACGAACTCTATCTGAAAGTCCCTACACATTATACCGATTAGTCACCGGGTTTGGCGAACGGGGTATTAGTTGATAGCACTATTAGATTTTACAAACCTCACACCGTTTTGGGAGCCGGGCGTGAAATCTACCTTGATAACTAGTCAATGATGATAGACATTGACACGAGGCAAAAACAACTACAACAGTCAAGTTTCGGTACCACACAGTTTAGTAGCTTAACGATGGGTTAGCTACCCATGACATGTTTGATAAACTAAGTATTTAAACAAACCTAAAACTGTGAACTCTCCAACTTTATGTTGACACATTTGTGCATGCTTTGCATGTCGTTAGGTACAGCTCAGGAGCTTGCACTGTGGGAGTGTCGTAATTGCGATGAACTATTTGTTTTGGTTTTATTAAACAATTGTGGTTTTAAATACTGTTTGGATTTCTAAACTTTTTGGCTTCCGCTGTTGGTTAAATTATGTTTTGGACATTTAAACTTTAGATCACTAATCGTGTTGATTGTGATACATTTTGATAACTTTAATGATTGTTCAACATGATTAGTGGCATGATCCTGGTCAGTCACACGTCTCGCGGTAAAACTTCGCATGTGGATTTTGAGGGTGTGACACATAAGGTTGTTGCTTCATGCAAAGTGATCAATACAAGAAAACATGCCTTGACAACTAACACGTGTCTATACCATTCACAATTGATTTTTTTGGTTTCTTTGCGCAGAAGATTATGGAACTACTTAGTCTATTCTAACAGGTTATACATAGTAATTTAATGACCCTTAGATCTATGAATATAGTTTTTAAAAAGAATTTGTTTTGCTATTGAAAATTATAGTTGAATCAAAATATGTCTTTTTTGGTTTCGTTTCTTTGTTTGTATGTCTTTTTGCCTTTAGCTGATGGTTAAAGGTACTTGTTTTTTTTTTTTTTTTTTTTTTAATAAAAGTGTCTCTCTTTGCTGATAAAAACGTTGAACTGTACACGTATGTTGTGCCTTGTTAACACGCAAAATTTAGAGCAAAGAATAAAAAGAAAATTTACGAAAGATGAATAGTATAGAGGAGCAAGTTGAAAGTAAAATAATTGTGATGTTAAATTGCAAATAATGAAAAAGTTTTAGGTTAAAATTAAAAAAAAAACAAATTTTGTGGGGTTAAATTTAAAAAAGAAAAAGAAAAGCTTTTGACTAAAACTATTTTTTATATAACCCCATAAGGTATAACACAATAATGCACAAAAATGTTGCTAATTATGATATATAAATGATGAATTGGATTTAAATATTCTGAACTTTTTCAATTTGGCCAATAATAATTCAACTCATTTATTTGTCGATAATTATCCTAACTGGTCCACTTTTGGCCGATAATAGGCCGCCGTTAAAAATAGCATAACGGAGTTAAGTTTTTTCCGAATTACAAACCGATGTTGTAAGAATTTTGATCAGAACGAGAATACGAGTCGATTTATATAAAACTTACCTTGAAACGGTGCTCCAAACGACTTGATTTTTGTTAATTTGAAGTTTAAACACCCGAATTGAAGCACTGTTTTTGTCGTTTGTGGTAGTATTTCAAGGTAAATTTTACATCAATCAACTCGTATTCTTGTTCTAATCAAAAGCCCTAAAACAACGGTTTTTAATTCGAAAAAAAACTTAACTCTGTTAAGCTAGTTTTAACGCAGACTATTATCAGCTAAAAATTGACCAATTGTATCATCATCAAATAATTGAGTTGACATTATTATCACCCATAATGAAAAACTTAAAATTATTTAAATTCAATTCTCCTTTATAAATGGGCTGAAATTGGTAAAATAGTTTCTTGAAAGACTAAACTGTCAGATGAGAACGTTCAATTTTTTATATAGCTCCCTCTTATCCAATATTAGAAGTCAACGTTTCCCAAGCCACTTCAGATCTACATAATCCGAAAAGAACCGTATGGTGAGGTAACAACCGGACAATCGTGAACAAGCTTCCGGCATAGTTCCTCGTTTTTTTGTAGTACTTCTCCGATCTTTGTCGCCAAGGATATGTTCTGGCCGTTTTTCTGAGCTAAAAAAAACCAAGGTACAAGTGCGCGGGTTCAGTTCTTTATATGCGTTTTACGTTGGAAAAATTCTCATTTTCTTGTCTGTTATCGTTTCTGATTGAGTAAATTACGTTTTTTGCCCCTGTGGTTATATCACTTTTACTATATTAGCCTCAAATAATAATTTTTAACATATCTGTCCCCATGGTCTCAATAACTAACCATTTTGGCCCTTATAGTCTCTAAAACTAACTATTTTGGCCCCCATGATCTCTAGACTCAGGGGCCAAAATGGTTAGTTATAGAGACCATGGGGGCATATATGTTAAAAATTCTTATTTTGGGCTAATATAGTAAAAGTGATATAACCACAAGGGCCAAAAACGTAATTTACTCTTTCTGATTTATATGTAATATCTTACTGGTCTGGGTGGTCCAAACTAGTCCCTTGCTTCTTTAAAAAAAAAAATATTTTTTTAAGATTATCCAAAAAAAAACTAAAGAAAATGAGTAAGCAATCGACATGAACCAAAGGTCAAGATGAGAGTGTAGAAAACTTGTTTGCGGACTGGCTGGTGGGACCCGGAGCTACGGATGGCAAAAATATCCGAGCCTGATGGGTATACCCGAAATCCGACCCAAATGAGACGTGTATACCCGATACCCGACGAGTATTGGGCCAGGTATGGGATTAGTTTTAAAAATTTTCGCGGGTATGGGTTGGGTATGGGATTAGGTGATACCCGACCCGATTACCCGAAACCACATACCCGTTTACCCGAACTATATACCCAATCATATACAAGGATTTTTAGTTTATATTTTTATTTTTCATTAACCATTTTCTATCAGTGATTTATTTTAGTATGTTGATAATGTGAAAAAATAAATTTCTTTTAGTATATTTATTTGATAATAGTAATTATATTTTGTTTGTTGTTAAGTATATACATATAGTGGAGGGTTCAAATGAGAAAATTTTTTTTTGTAAGAATAAAAAAGAATAATCTTCAACCAATAAGAATGATTCTTTTTACTTCATTTAATTTTTGTCTTTAATATAGGTGTAAATGTATATTGGTAAAACTAGATAGATCATTAATTGTTAGTCTTCCTTTGTAATAGCTAACTAAATTAAAATTGTAACTTATTTTCAAAAAAAAAATATATTTTTTCACAGAAGAAAAAAATTATGTTAAAGTGTAGGATAAAGTATGAGGTGTGTAGGATGAATTACGAGTTGTGTAGGATAAATTTTAGTATGTGTAGGATAAATTTAAAAAACGTGTAGGATAAGTTTTGATGTGTCTAGGCAAAAATTTTAGTGTGTAGGATGATAGTCTTTATGACTAATTAATTAGTCAAAAATAATAATAAATGAGATGAGAGAAAAACTATTTAATATTTTACAATTGTACCCTTTGTTCTTTTTCTTCTCAATTTAATTTTCTTCTCAAATGAACCCCCCTATACATATAAGTGTATAAGTATTATAAAGTTATTATTAATTGGCTTATTGGCCTGTAATAATCCCACGTACACCTTTTTGGCCAATAATAATCCCACCTCAGCCATTTTACTAACTGAGTTAGGGATTTTTAACTGGGACCAGTGTGGGAAAAAAATCTGAAAAATGAGACTGGTGTGGGGAATATTCTGAGGTGGGATTATTATTGGCCAAAAAGGTGTAGGTGGGATTATTACATGCCAATTTGCCTTATTAATTTATGATAAAACTTATATTATGTAATGTACGTTTTTTATTTATAATAGTTGTATAAACAAAAATATAATAATTATAATCGTAAAAGAATGTACTTGGAAACACCAACGTAAATCTTTTAATAACTTAATAGGTATACCCAATACCCGTGGGTATACCCGATACACGACGGGTAATTAGCCGACGGGTATTGGGTCGGGTATGAGACACAATTTTACAAGCTGGTATGGGTATGGGTATGGGTATGGGCTTACCAATACCAGACCCGAACCTGACCCGTTGTCATCCCTACCCAGAACCTCCAATACAACTGGTAGATCCGGTTGAGTATTTTTTAGTCGTCTTCGCTTGGTTAGACTAGGGCCACACCATATCACTAGACCACAAGGTAGTTATATATGAAGTATTTTTAATATTATCAATCTCTCTGGTTATTAAAACAGTGATAAAGAAGTAAGTGACCTCTTCTTTCTTTCTGCCTTTTACCTTTCTTATTAGTTGTTCTTGGTTATCAATTTGAGTTGATTTCTTATATTTTTCTTGATTAAGTTCAGTTAAAGGAAGACTGAAATTCTCATGAAACTTTGGGATTATACAAAACTAGGTTATCACCCGCGGGTAAGAAAATTTAATCTACATTGTTACAAAGTGTATAAATAATACAAATACAAACAAAGTAACATATTATATAAATTACTTATAGAAAAAGTGAAAATACAGTCAATATATAAACCTTTTTTAAGCGCAGAGAGCAATCAATTAAAATAATCTTTCTACCTTAACTTCTGACTTTTTTACAGTTTAAAACATAAACCAATAAATTTTGTGTCGAGTAAAAGATGCTAACAATATTTGTGTCGATCATCTTGTGTCGAGTAAAAGATGTTAACAATATTTCGCGGCTAAAAAAGCTCACGAAGAGCATCATTCCAATAAATTTAACATATGATATGATCCACTTGGAACAACTCCCTGAAATGTCTGAGATTCATTTATAATTTTAACAAAAAAAACATCAAAATTAAATTCAAGATTCTATCAATTGAGGCAAAACAGTACCTAAATACAATTGGGCAATAATCTTTCCACATAGACTCCCTGGATTGAAGTGGTGGTGTAACCTTAGATCCTTTTGGTGGGAATCGAAACCAAAACTTCTCGTTTAGGTCGAAATCGGTCATCTTTTGGTCCCTTGTTATGAAAGCATGTTTCCTAACTGAATACCTATAACAACCAAATACACAAAAATCAATTCAAACCAAAACAAATTGAGAATTGCCCATAAAATCTTTGAATCATGCATGCTCGTTGCAGAGAAATTAAACCAAAACGTTAAACATAAAAAATATCTAAGTCAATCCAGGACCCGCGCGTTGCGACGAACTTATCAAACAAAGAGAATAGATGTGTTGCGACGGGCCAGTCAAACGGAAAAAATATACGAAAAAATGTTGAACCACACGTACGTTGCGGTGCGTTAACTCACAAAATTTAGAACGAAATGAAAAACTTAGGAAAGATGAAAAGTATGGTAGACCAAATAAAAAAACTAGGGTTAAATTGCAGAAGATGAAAAGTTTTGGGTTAAATGTAAAAAACAAAGGATCTCAATCGCAAAAGAAGAAAAGTTTTGGGTTTGAAAGGAAAAAAGAAAAAACCTTATACATAAGGTAAAACACCGTAAATTACAAAAAAAAAAAGTACATTTTTTTTTTTGTAAAACTTTAATAAAATAATATACTATATATTAATAGAGTAAACTTTAGTTAATGGTTAAATACTTATTTATATTAATTAAAGTTATTTATTAATCTCAAGATAAGGATAAAGATAAGTTATATCTATATATTAGTTATTAATATTAAAAGAAATATATTAAACAAATATAAATAAAATTTACGAGGTTGAAAGAGAAAATGACATGTGACATTATTTGGAGTCTTTTATTATAAGTTAGATGAGTTTTTTTTTTCTAATTCAAGTAAGATGAAAAGTCATTTTTTAGTTTTTGAAGCATCATATAAACAATTAAATAAAGACCAGAAGGCGTAAAGATATATGTGAATAGTTTAACGTTAAAACATGGAAATCATTTGCAATTGTAGTCTACTTAAAAATGCTAACCTTTTCTTCAGCACGATATGGATGTTTTCAAGGGGATAAAAGAATCGAAGATCCTGATTGCACCACAAAACAACCTCTACACCTGCACATGAGTTTAAATATGGATACAAAAAAAAAAAAAAAAAAAAAAAACAACTTGGCCTCTTCACAATTCCAAAATCTCCTCAACTATATAGAATCAGATGCGTAAAGTATTGTTGTTACTCTCACACATGCCAAATCATGCCCCCACGAGACTCTTTCGTAAGATACCGAACAACAATAACATGTAAACGAACAATGATAACATATATATTGGTGAATAAAACATAAACTTCAAACAATTCATCTCACACAAGTGAATAATATATTAATATATTTTTATTTCATTCTATAATAATAAACACCACTTTTAGAATATACAACGCTTTGAAAACCGGATCGGTCATCGGTTCAATGGTCGTACTGGTTTAAAAATACCAGATAATATTATACATGCTACCAATGTTCTAGCAATCGTGTCATCCAACTCACATGCTATGAACACTCATTTAAAACTTTTAACATGCTTTAAATGATAAAATTTAACTTGTGCAACCTTGATACATTAAAAAAGCGTAATGTGGATTAGTAAATTGAAGATGGCATCACATGTAAAAGGGAGTTAAAGTTTTATATGCATTTAACTTAATAATGGATATAGTGGATTAGTAATTTGTCTCAACTTAATAATTCCATCAACATATTGTACCTTTTATTGACCAGATCTTTACAGTAAAAAAATATCGATCCAATTCTACCTTTGTTAGTACTAAAAACTAATAATTAAAAAAATAAAGGTTTTAAAGTGCTCACTATACAGGAATAAGCTATCGAAAGGTCATTAAATGATGGTCAAAAGATCCAAACTTTATACCTTCCTCGTTAGGCCTTGCCTTACTGCATCATCTGAGAGGAGAGTGTATTAAAAGTCTTGAAATCAACCTTTTTGCTCTGAGAATCTTGACTACCTTAGATTATAAAGATTGAGAAATCATTTTTGGCAGCATGTTATAATAATAAAAAACCTCATCGAGTAGCAACAAAATCACAAATAAAAAGCTGACAACAATCAATCAAATCTCCGCTGAAACCACATAAGTTAGTCTTCCTGAATTAACAATAAAAAACAAAATACTTTAAACGTACAACAGACAACTTCAAAACACAACGAACTCATTCTTAAGGCACACTTGGAAGCTAATTTTGACTATCGCTTAATATCACCATTTATGTTTAGGTTGACTATTAGTTGATATATGTCTTAGTATAGGCCGGCCCTAAGTTGATTATAGCCGTCCCTAATCTTTGTAATCCTAGTCTATATATATCCTATATGTAATCTCATTGTAATCACAATTATAACACAATCAATATACAATTATACCAAGTTTATCTTGGCATCAGAGCCTAACCCTAATCAGCCGCCACCTTCGAGCAATTACAATTACGCTACTGTTCATCGTCACTGTTCACGCTACTGTTCGTCGTCACTGTTCACGGTACTGTTCACTGTCACTTTTTTTTCTTCCTTTTCTATGGCTGATCAGCGACTCATACCCTTCACCACTGTAGAAAAAACATCACACAATTCCCATAAGTTTGGCTTTACCCTATCCCCCACAAATTATGGCCATTGGAAACTTATGATACAGCCCTTTTTAACCATCCACAGCCTATTCGGTTATGTTGATGGCAGTATTCCCTGCCCGCCACCAACCATCACAACCTCATCCGCATCCGATAAAGACAAAGAAGGCACAGAACCCGTTACTGAAAGATTACAAAGCTTGCCTCCTCTCATTCACATCAATCGTATAAATAATTACAACCAAATCTCCTCATATTGAGGAGAGATATACATGACATATATAACAAATATTTTCCTATTTTATATAAATGTCTATTACACCCCCGCAGTCGAAGCTAGAGGTGGCCGAATGCTGAGACTGGACCGAAAATCATCAAATAGCACTTTTGGTAAACCTTTGGTGAAAATATCCGCTACTTGGAAACGTGTGGGTATATGTAAAATCCGAACAGAACCACGTTGAACCAGATCTCGAATAAAATGAAGATCCAGTTCTAGATGGTTGGTACGTTGATGCTGAACTGGGTTCCCGGACAGATAGATTGCACTAATATTATCGCAGTACACAAGACTGGCAGAAGCGAGGGGCTTATGTAATTCGAGTAAAAGATTCCGAAGCCAACAAATTTCCGCAACAACATTAGCAACTCCCCGATATTCAGCCTCAGCACTTGACCGTGAGACAACCGATTGACGTTTGGACGACCAGGAGATGATGTTAGGGCCGAAATAAACACAATACCCGGAAGTTGATCGCCGTGTATCCGGACACCCTGCCCAATCGGCATCAATGTAGGCCCGTAATGAGAAGTCTGAGGAAGCACCAATAGTTAAACCGTGAGACGATGTGCCTTGTAGATAACGAATGATTCGTTTAAGAGCGTTCCAATGATCCAATTTAGGTGCGTGCATGAACATACACACCTGTTGAACAGCATAGCAAATATCGGGTCTCGTGAAAGTTAGGTATTGGAGAGCGCCGGTAAGACTACGATACAAGGTCGGATCATCATAATCTGCGCCCGAATCCGAACCCAGCTTGGGTTTAGTATCAACTGGTGTGGCGGCTGGTTTACACGAGGACATGCCAGCCCTGTCAATAATGTCTTTCGTGTATGCCTGTTGAGAAAGAAACATGTTATTTCCTTGCCGTGTAACATGAACACCCAAAAAATGACTCAGAGGCCCTAGATCCTTCATGGCAAATTCGGCAGCAAGACGAGACATTAGATTGACCCGAAGAGAATCGGTCGACGTTGTGAGAATGATGTCATCGACATAGATAAGAAGATACGCCATATTTCCGTGGTGCTGATAAGTAAAAAGGGAATTGTCACATTTACTTTGTTGAAATCCCAGAGAGAGAACGAAGTCCGTGAATCGTTGATACCAGGCCCGAGGAGCCTGTTTTAAACCATAAAGAGATTTCTGAAGTAAGCACACATGATCCGGATATTGCCTATGTCGAAACCCCATGGGTTGATACATGTAGAAAGTCTCATTAAGGTTACCATGAAGGAATGCGTTTGTCACATCAAGTTGATGAATCGGCCATGAATGCGACAAAGCAAGAGATAAAACAGTGCGTATCGTAGTCGGTTTAACAACCGGACTAAATGTCTCACCACAGTCTACCCCAATCTGTTGATTGCTTCCATCACAAACAAGATGAGCCTTATACCTTTCTAATGTACCGTCCGAGCGAAACTTATGGCGGAAAAGCCACAAGCTACGTAAAACATGCATATGAGGCTGCCTTGGAACTAACACCCAGGTCTTATTTTTAAGAAGAGCATTAAATTCAGTGTTCATGGCATTAAGCCATTCCGTGCTGGACAAAGCATCTCTCGGGTTTTTAGGAATGGGTTCGATAGAAGAAGAGTGAAGATTGAAAATATGCTTGGGTTTATGTATGCCATCCATAGAACGAGTACGGATGGTTCGAGTGGGTGGCGGCGGTGATGGGGGTGGGGGTGGGGTTGGAGGAGGGGTCGGGGATGGGGTGGGTAAAGTAATCGGTGAGGGAGTCGTTTGAGGTGACGACTCGGAGGTAGGATGGAAGATGGAATCAGAAGAAGGGGTGTGAACAGGACTGGGGATGTGTGACATATTACCGATTGGTGAGTGGGATGTGGGGCTGTGAGGAGGTGAAGGTGGGCTAAACATGTTTGGGCTGGTAGAAGTGGTTGGGCCGAGATGGGTGGGAGGAGGTGGAATGTGGGTGTGATGAAGTGGGCCGAGAGTGGTATGAGTAGGTGGGATGTGGGTGTGAGGAAGTGGGCCGAGAGGGGTATTGTTTTGTGAGTTGAGTGGGCCAATGGGTGTAGAGGTAATTGGTATTTGAGTAGATGGATTGGGTAAGTTAAGGTTGGTAGGAAACTGTGGAGTAGTATTAGCAGTGGATTGGGCCGAAGATGTGGAATTATTAGTGTAGGGAGTAGTGGGGAAAGGAGTGGTGATTTGATAATCAGAAAGAAAATCATACGAAGAAGGAGAAGGGATGGGGTGATTAGCAAAAGGGAAAATAGACTCATCAAAGATGACATGTCTATTTATGATAATTTTACGTGTATTGAGATCCAGGCATTTATAACCCCTATGATTAGTTGGGTATCCAAGGAAGACACATGGCATAGATCGATATTGTAGTTTGTTAATGGTTGTGTGAGGAACAAGAGGATAGCAAAGGCAACCAAATACCCGAAGGTGCGAGTATGAGGGGATCTGTTTATATAATTTTTGAGTTGGAGAAATGTTGGAAAGGACTTTGCTTGGTAAAATATTGTGAAGATAGGTTGCTAGATCCAAGGCATGATGCCAATAGGTGCTAGGTAAGGAAGAATGTGCCAGAAGGGTTCTAATGATATTATTAATGGATCGAATTTTTCTTTCGGCTTTACCGTTTTGAGAAGAGGTATAGGGGCAGGAGAAGCGAAATTGCATGCCATTTAGTTTACAAAATTGGTGAAACATATTATTATTGTATTCTGCCCCATTATCGCATTGAAATTGTTTGAGTTTGCGTTCAAACTGAGTGAGAATCATATTAGAAAATGTAGTAAAGGTGGAGAAAACATGAGATTTGGTGGTGAGAGGGTAAGTCCAAAGGAAGTTAGAAAAATCATCAAGAAATAGAATGTAATAACGATGACCCCCCGTACTAAGAACTGGGGAAGTCCAAAGATCACTGTGTATGATATCAAATGGCAAATTTGTAATATTATTAGAATCCATAAAAGGTAACCGAATATGTTTACCAAACACACAAGATTGACAAACATGGTTTTTTCAAACTACCACAAGAAATTAAACTAGAGTTTTTAAGAGAATGTAATAAAGAAGGTCCCGGATGACCGAGACGTTGATGCCATGTGTCTTGAGAAATTGCAGTGAGAGCGGTGGGAGATGTGATCTTGGTAACTTGGGATGGATCAAAAGTGTAGAGTCCTTCCGAGCTATTGCATCGTAGGATAGGGGTCCGAGTCTTGAGATCCTTCACCAAAAAACCATACGGGTCAAATTCAATAGATAATTTGTTATCGGTAGTAAAACGACGAACGGAAAGTAAATTTTTAATTAGGGAGGGTGCGTAAAGGACATGGTTTAATTTGAATGGTGGGAGGGGAGGGGGTAGGGTAAGACTGCCTTGTCCATGCACGGGAATGGTTTGACCATTTCCCACAATAATATGTTTATTAATGCTTTTATTAAAAACAGACGAGGGATGAGAGTTAGAAGACATATGACCTGTTGCACCTGTGTCCATAGCCCAAGAAGGGTCGTTGAGAGCCATTGCATACATCGCGTGATTGAGATCGGTTGGCATGTGCTGTGCTGGTCGAGGGCCGAGAATTCCTGCCGATGATTGATTGTTGGATCTGTTCATTGTAGGATAAGGACAAGGAGGCCCATTATTCCAAGAGGCCCATGCATGATGAGGTGTGCTGTTGGTGGGGCCGGCCCATGGTGCAAGGAAAGGCCATGGGTAGTAAGCTGTAGAGTTCGAATGAACTTGGGAGGAATAGTTTCCGCCACCAAACTGTGAATAACCATTCCGGCCGCCACCACCACGGGTGCCCCGTTGTCTACCTCGACCCCGGCCGCGACCGCGACCACGGCCACGGCCCCGCTCATACGAGTCCATGCGGTGTCCAGCGGATTGTTCGGATCTTTCGCGGTTGTCTTTTTGCGGGGTTTCAACCGATGCAGTGAGAGCCGCACCGGCCGACTGTGCTGCGTGACCAACTTTACTGAGTTTTCTAGATTCAGCCATGCATAACCGAGAGCGGGTATCATAAAAATCAGGGAGCGGCTTCATCTGTTGAATAACGGAGGCTGTGTTCTCGTATTGCTCGGTGAGACCCGATAAGAGTTGTAGAACAAGTTGTTCATCAGTAATAGAGGAACCAAGATTAGTCAACTGATCGAATATTACCTTAAGTGCTTGACAGTACGCTGACATATTCGGAAACTGATCCAGGTGAGTGTTTGCAAATTTATTATTGAGGTTGATAGTGCGAGTGGCCTTGTTATCTTGAAAGATATTTGCAATCGTTGTCCAAGCATCAAAGGCGGTTGTGTCAGGTTTAAGAACCGTGTGCAACAGGTCGGTGGATATAGTGCTGTAAATCCACTGCAAGACAATGGAATCGAGACGCTCCCATGTCTCGGTAGGGGCCGGTTGTTCTTTGTCTTTGTCTTTATTCGAAACAGAAGAGGAGGAGGTTTCAGTGGCTGATTTGGGTTGAAGGTGATCGTACACAAGATGCGCTTTGCATTGGATTTTGAACATCTCCGACCAGGTCGTATAGTGACCTGTTTCGATGTCCAGGGTAATGGGGATGAGGTTCTTGATGGACGTAACGGTGACAACGGGGTGGGGAGAAGATGAAGACGAAGACATGGTAAGGGCAGAAAATTGTCGTAGGCAGAAGGTGAGGAGGAGGATCGGTTTAGGTCTGTGATACCATGAAAGATTACAAAGCTTGCCTCCTCTCATTCACATCAATCGTATAAATAATTACAACCAAATCTCCTCATATTGAGGAGAGATATACATGACATATATAACAAATATTTTCCTATTTTATATAAATGTCTATTAGTTACTCAACCCAACCCTGAATACACAACATGGTTGTGTAATGATGCGCATGTCTAGATGCTGATCATCTCTACTATCTCAGAAACCTCTTTTCAACACGTTCAAGGTGTCACTTCCCGTTATCTATGGCTAGGTCTTGAACGTGCTTATGCACCACACACCTCCTCTAGAGAATTTACCTTGAAAACCCAACTTTTGAAGATCCAGATGAAACCAGAAGAGACATCGGCTGCCGATCTGTCCAGGGCACAGGAGTATGCCAATGCCCTTGCTAATATTGGCCAACCCATGGCTGATAAAGATATTGTGATGCTTGTTGTTCCAGGTCTCCGTGACGAGTACAATGGAGTCAAACAAAATCTCGTTGCAAGACAATTCACAGCTGTGTTTAATGAACTTCCTAGTCTCCTTGCTGACCATAAGTTCTTAGTCAACAAATCAGTCCCAGGACCTGCTCATGTACAGGCATTCACAGCTACTACAGGAGCAAATTCCTCATCAACCTAGGCTAAAACAGTGCAGATCATCCAACAGCTTGTTTCTCGCTTGGGGTTTCAACTTCAACCTGTCTCGGGTGCCCCTCAGAATCCCATCCCTCAAGATTTTTACACCAACAAGGCCGGACAACCAAACAATTCACGTGGCCGTGGTCAACGTGGTGGTCGTGGTCAACGTGGTGGCCATGGTGGTCGATATACCAACTACAACCGCAATCAAGGCAATCGTCCTCCAGGTCAGTTTAGTTGGGCTTCTAACCAAAACACTGTGTATGTTACTTGTAACAGGTGTGGAATAGGACATGTTCCCTCCCAATGCCCAAACAGAGATCCATCTACAATTCGCAACAGACAACCCACTACCAACTATGCGGATTTTCGATCACAAGCCTCCGCTACCTATCTTCCGGACACAGGATCCAATGGCCATGCTTCAGTCGATATGTCAGGTTTTGATTCTGCTGAGCCCTACTTCGGTGATGAGAGTCTTCATGTTGGTAATGGTATGGCTTTACCCATTTTACATATTGGTTCACAAAAAATATCCTCTCCCAATAGAACTTTTTATCTAAAAGATATCCTTCATGTTCCTGCACTTAAAAAAAATCTTCTTTCTGTTCAAAAATTCTGTCAAGACAATAATGTTTATTTTGAATTTCATGCAACCGTTTTTTCTGTGAAGGACAATTCTACACACACTACCCTCCTCACGGGTCCAAGTGAAGGTGGGCTTTACTCTATCAAGCTTCCAACCAACCAACTAATTCCAAAGGTCGCTTTTTCAACCACTCGTGCTACAACAACCACATGGCATCAACGATTGGGACATCCACACTCTCAATTGTTTAAAACTATGCTTTCTAAATATCGTTTACCTGTTTCTGCAAAGACTTTACCTGTTTCTGCAAAGACTTTTAATTTTGATTGTTCTTCTTGTTCTGTTGGGAAATCCTCTAAACTGCATTTATTATTATCTGATTATAAAAGTACTCATGTTTTAGACTTGGTATTTTGTGATGTTTGGGGTCGAGCTCCTGTAACTTCGTATGATGGTCATAATTACTTCTTGCTATGTGTTGATCATTATTCTAAATTTATGTGGTTGTTCCCCATGAAACGCAAATCTGAGGTGTTTGGAATTTTTAAACTATTTGTCACTGGCTGAACGCCAATTTTCCACCAAACTTAAAACTGTCCAGTTCGATTGGGGAGGAGAGTTTAGAAGTCTTTCACCTCTACTTGCCTCCCTTGGCATCATCCATCGTTTGTCTTGTCCACACACTAGTGAACAGAACGGCATCGTTGAACGCCGTCACCGTCATATCATTGAAACTGGCTTCACCCTCATGTCACAAGCTCATGTTCCCCAACGATTTTGGCATTATGCTTTTGAAACGACTGTTTATTTAATCAACCGCATGCCCTCTCGCACACGCTCCACAATTTCTCCTTTTGAATATTTAATCAAACGTCCACCTGATTTCTCCTTCCTTCGTGTCTTTGGTTGTCGGTGTTTTCCCCATCTTCGACCCTATAATCCACATAAAATGGATTTCCGTTCCATACCTTGTATTTTCCTCGGATACAGCACATCTCATCATGGTTACCGTTCTTTTGACCCTCTCACCGAGCACATTTATATCGCTCGTCATGTTCGGTTTCATGAACATATTTTTCCCTTCTCCATTACCACCACAGACCAATTAACCACACCTCCACCTGACAACCCCTATGTTTCCTCTTATCCATATCCGTCCATTCCTATCCCACATGACATACCCACAACACACACCACACCAGCACCGACACCCCAAAATACCCTAGCACCAGCCCCATCACCGACGCCACCTACCGACCCGGTCCACAATACCTGCCCCGAACCAAATCCAGAATCGGCCCATCGACAAACCCAACCCACTACTACCTACTCCCGTCGGCCCACATCTCAACCCACAACTCAGCCAACCGCCTTTGACCGCTACCAAACCTCTACCGAAACAGCACCACCTCCGCTTGCTTCCCCCAATACTTCCGCTACCACTACATATCATCCACCTCAGCCTCGTACTCGCCCACCAAACCTACCACAAACCCCAAACAAACAAACCCATTTAAACCCACCAACTTCCATACATCCACCGCTACACCCGAACCATCACCTGATGTTGAACCCACCTCCTTTGCCATTGCCAACAAAGCATCTCACCGGCGTCAGGCTATGGCAGATGAATACACTACACTTATTCGAAATGGTACTTGGTCATTGGTTCCTCGTGCTCCTAATACAAATATAGTTGACTGCAAATGGGTGTATAAGGTTAAAAGGGATCAACATGGGGCTGTTAAGCGTCACAAGGCGCGTTTGGTTGCTAGAGGCTTTAATCAGCAGGCGGGTATTGATTATACTGATACTTTTAGTCCAGTGGTAAAATCTACCACTATACGGGTTGTTATTTCATTTGCAGTTACACGTCATTGGCCCTTACGTCAATCAGACGTTCAGAATGCTTTCTTGCATGGTGACTTGAAGGAGACAGTTTATATGAAACAACCACTGGGGTTTGTTGATCCTCAAAAACCAAATCATGTGTGCCTTTTACATAAGTCTCTTTATGGGCTCAAACAAGCACCTCGGGCATGGTTTGAAAGACTCTCACCAGCTTTGACTGCTCTTGGCTTCCGGGGTTCTAAAACAGATCCCTCCCTTTTTATATACTCACACAATGGAACACTTTTGTATATGCTTGTCTATGTAGATGACATTATTTTGACAGGTAACAACAACAGTGAAATTGATCGTATTGTCAGGGGTCTCAGCCAATCTTTTGCCATACAAGACATGGGGTCCTTATCTTATTTCTTGGGGATTAAAGTAGTACGCATTGGGTCTGATATTATCCTCTCTCAGAAGAAATATATTACTGAATTACTTGCCCGGGCGAACTTATCACATTCTAAACCGGTCCCCTCATCGTGCACTACCAGTGTCTCACTTTCTCTTGGTGACAGTCCATTGTTTGCCGATCCAGTTAAATACATGCAAATGGTTGGAGCATTACAGTATGTTACCCTCTCCCGGCCTGAGATCACCTATGCAGTCAACAAAGTCTGTCAGTTCATGCACTCTCCCACTGACAATCACTGGTCTGCTGTTAAACATATTCTACGGTATTTACATGGGACGTCTGATCATGGTCTTTTGATCTCCAGCACTTCTTCTTCTGTTTTACATACTTATACTGATGCCCACAAGTTAACTGCCTTTTCTGATGCGGACTGGGCTGGTTGTCCAGATGACCGTCGATCCACAGGGGGATATGCCATCTATTTTGGGGTCAAACCTTGTTTCTTGGTCAGCTAGGAAGCAAAAGACTGTGTCTAGGTCGTCCACTGAAGCAGAATACAAGGCCTTAGCCAATACAGTTGCTGAATTAACTTGGCTTGAAACATTGTTGGTTGAACTTCGTGTTTCTATGAAGATACCTCCAATTTTATGGTGTGATAACTTGGGAGCTACATATCTTTCTGCTAATCCAGTCTTCCATGCCAGAACAAAACATGTAGAAGTAGATTTTCACTTTGTTCGTGAGAAAGTTGCAAACAAGAAGTTATTTGTTCAGTTCATTTCTAAACATGATCAGATTGCTGATGTCTTCACAAAACCTTTGTCTTCAGATCGTTTCCTCTTCTTGAAGTCCAAGCTGAAAGTCCTGTCCCGACCTTAGCTTGAGGGGGAGTATTAGTTGATATATGTCTTAGTATAGGCCCAGCCCTAAGTTGATTATAGCCGGCCCTAATCTTTGTAATCCTAGTCTATATATATCCTATATGTAATCTCATTGTAATCACAATTATAACACAATCAATATACAATTATACCAAGTTTATCTTTGACCAACGATAAGTCAAAATCATAGTAGCGTATTAACAGCATACGCGGCCTATTATTAATTAACTTTTGGCTTCACTATCATCATCTGTAGGTGGTGCTGCTATCGCAGAATCCCAAAACATTTGCATCATTGAAGTGGCAGCATCATTATTAATTCCTCCGATACTACCAACCTAAACATAAATAAATGCAATAGTGTTTATAGACGTTTCTAAAAGTGAACCACCTATCTCGAACCATATTAATACGAACCTAACCACAGAGAATTTAGCTTACCGAGGCTACAACTACGAGAGTGACCTGGAGTATATCGGTAGTAGTAGCAAGAACAATTACATTTGAGTCAGTGTGTACATATGTAAGCTTAACTATATATTTAATTTGAGTTACAAAAGTTTGCCTCTCCAAATAATATGCGCCTAGGAACTGCTATTTTGTACACGACATTGGCTGGTGTCCCAAATGCATCTCATTTATTATATTATATAGATATAGATTGGACATATGAAGAATTATTTGTTGCAACCTAACTGTTATAAGTATAGTTTGTTTGAAGATGAATTTATTAGTTGTTTATTACAGGTCTCCAACAAGTGAAAGATGTCACACATGGGTTCTGATAATAGTGTGTTGAATTTTAATAATCAAAATATGAGACTAGCTGTTAAATTCACATGCATCTAATTCCTTCAGCTGGCCAAAAAAAAAAAAATTAGTTCATCCAAGTTGACGTACTTCAAATGGTCATGTGAAAATTCACAGATGTGTTTAAATTTCTTTTAACACACTTAACTCGGGCTTGATTTATCACTTATCAGTTACTATGGTGTTTTACAAAAACTGTTTGTAATCAATAATCAGTTTGAAAACACACATTCAAACATCCTAACTATATTTTCTATTATGTCTAAATGTTGATAGTTGTTTTGTTTCTACTTAATTCCAATATTTATATGACTATGAGCACAAAGTCTAAGACTATTGATATGAAATTATTACAGAACGAGAGATGCAGATGTTGGCCAAACTTTCACTCGGGAAGCTGTGCAGAAAAGGGTCGAAAAACAACACAAACCATATCAAATCTTCTAAAGCTGGATTTTCCTATGACCCGACCCAATCTGATACAAAACATTTCAATGACCCAACCCAATCCAACAGAAAACATTTGGATGACGTAACCCAATCCGACATAAAGCATTTAGATGACCCGACCCAATCCAACAGAAAGCAGTTAGATGACCCAACAATATCCAATAGAAATCATTCCGATGACCCAAGCCAATCCGACGGAACACCAACCCAATCCGACAGTAAACATTCCGATGACATGACCCAATCCGACGAAAAAAAATCCAATGACCCAACTCAATCCGATAGAAAACATTCTGATGACCCAACCCAATCCGACAAAGAATATTCCAATGAGCAAATCAGGTAATAAAGTACACCCATATAAACAAACCTAGACCAAAAAAATGTGACCCTGTGAAACAAATTCATGGCACTACTACATGGGGTTAGGCCTGTTTGGTGGGGCTGGGTTGGATTAGGTATTTTTCTTTCAAGTTAGCGTATGTGTATACACACACACACACACACATATATATAATTTGGTTATAAAAAATATATTTTAAAAGAACCTGAGAGAAAGTATAAGTGTTTATGGGTGTTTATGATAGTTAACATTGGTTTCCTTACATAATTGTTATTTATTTTAAAACAGCAATAGGATGTCTGGTCTGCTACATTTCCCATTGAAAGACATAAAATCAGTCACCAACAACTTTGCTGATGTCATCGGAGAAGGGTTTCTCGGGAAGATTTATGAAGGACAGCTCTCTCGGCCCGGAGAGTCAATAGATGTTGCTGTGCGAAGGCTAGATCGTAGTTTTTGTCTGCAAGAGGTGGCGTTTGACAAGGAGATTTCAATTCTTTCTCAAATTGAGCATCCAAATATAGTCACAATTTTCGGATATTGTTATGAGAACAACGAGATGCTCATTGTAAGCAAGCGTGTTGCCCGTGGAAGTCTAAAATGGTATCTGAGTGACTCCGAAGTACTTACATGGAAGAGAAGATTGCAGATAAGCATTGGTGTTGTGTCTGCATTGAGTTACTTGCATAATGATGTGGGACACAATTTTAGTATTATACATCATAACATCAACTGCGATTCAATCTTGTTAGATGAGAATTGGGAAGCCAAAATATCCGGCTTTGAATATTCCATGACAATACCAGCAGGAGGTCTAGACCTGGCATATGAAAAGCTTGGAACCGGAACCTACAAATCGGATGTGTTCTCCGTTGGCGTTGTATTGTTTGAGCTCTTGTGCAAAAGGGAAGCATTCCGTTCAGATGATGATAATAGTTTTCAAGCTTCATCAGCCATATTCCAGTATGAGAACGGAAAATTGCACGAATATGTTGCACCGGGTCTAGATAGCCAGATGGATAAAAAGTCATTCAACATTTTTTCGAAAACAGCATATAATTGCCTCAATCGAAGAGCACCACCGACTATGAATCAGGTCCTCGAAAGGCTTAAGAGAGCACTAAAAGTTCAGCAGAAGCATGAAAATAATGTAAGACCTAACTTTTAATGTTGTTTTTATTGTTTCATCATTATGTCATAACACACTATGAGTTCTTAATTTGTTCTTCATTGTTACAATATATTACAGGGACACTCAACAACTGCAGTTGAACGTAAAATACCAGACAGCATGAAGTTGAAGGTAACATGTTCATTTGTTTAATTAAGGTGATTGTGGTCATAGTTACATTGTATCGCAACGTACTAAAGTAGGACACTTAGTACTCGCCAACGTGGGGTAGCTCACTTGGTAGAGGCACATGCGTCTTAAAGGGAGGCCTGAGGTTCAAACCTTGGCAAAAGGGTGTTTATTTAAATAAATGGTGTAAAGTAGCGTAGGAGCAATCCTTGCGGTTAAAAAAAAATAGTGTAGCACTCCTAATCCGTTATACACATGAAATTTAGTATTCAACACTTCATCAAACGGTTTAATAATGATCCACCATGAAAATTTTCAGAGAAAATAAGCTACTTACATTTACCAAAGCGGTTGAAATTCCTCAAGATGCCTCTTTGGTACGTAATTGTTTAATTATATTTATTTATTTTTTCTATCATTTTATTGTTATAGTCAATTTTGAACATATAGAAAAATGGAACTTTTCAAGGTGTTTTTCCGTCACAAATGCGTCGTAAATCTGAATTTGCAACGCATTTACCACACAAATTTCAACTTATTTGCGACAGAAATATTGTGTTACAAATTTGTAATGCATTTTCTACGATTCCTTAATTCCAGGCAAAATTTATTTGCAACGCATTTCCTACACATCCCCTACAGAAGTTGCAACGCTTTTGTAACAAAATATTTATAAAAAATTAAAAAAATGGAAATTTTATTTTTTCTTGGAAAAACCTGTTTTTTTTTCTTCTTAAAATTGCATAAAAATCGACAAAAAAAATGCACAGAAAATATTAATAAACCTGTTTTAAAATCACCTTACTCGAAAATAGTACATTACACCATTTCTAGTGTTTCTAAACCACAAAACTAACACACGTTTAACGTGTGTATATGTCTAAAAAGATAAGCAAATGCTAACTAATTACGAGGAGGACGCCAATTCTTCATAAAATCTTGTAATTCTCTTTTCACGATTTCATTTATGTGTTGTTGGAGGTCTTCTCTCGCTTTTCTCTCTCTTTCAAGATGAACTCTAAGATCTTCCCTCTCATTCGTCTCTGTTTCGAGGCGAGCTTCAAGCTTTGCCAGCTGTGTTCGCATTGCTTAAGCCTAAAAATTTGTTAAAATGTATAATAAAATAAACAATACATCAATGACCCAATATCTGACCCGTTTCACAAGTTTAGTAAGCATAAAAATATCAGTAAACTTCGGTATCTATTGTACTCTGAATTTACTTTTAGTTAATTACTAAAACTATGTTATTTTAGCACAATTTTCAATATAAGAGATAAATAACAAAAATTTAACCTGCTAACCAATCCAAATAGCCACCATCTAAACCTGGTCCCAAATCCACTAACCAAACAAAGCCCAACCAGACAAACCACACCCTAACCCTAAGCCACTAAGCCACTCAACCAGACCGTAACCATACCAACCTATGAAAGTTCAAACTGAACACCAGTTCGCATTATACATTCTAAATTCCTAACTTCATTGTGGCTTCATCAATTTCAAGCTAAAGCTATACTTGTCATTGAGCAATTAGATCAACATAACAAATATCTTGAAACTGAACATGATACCTCTTCTCTGGATCGTTGGTACTCAACAGATGATGGTGCACACCCACTAGAAGATGATAATGTCCCACTCACCAAGTAATGCAGATCTGAAGATCCTACCCCAAATACCCGGGTGGTGCTATGACCTCCTGCCTGCACACGAGCCCACACCTCAAGGTCATCAAGACAATCAGTGAGGTCCGACCTCTGAATATCATGCATCGCCTCCTAGCACACCCCCCCCCCCCCCTGAAATATATCAAAATAATGCATTTTTTTATTGTACTAAATGTTTATATGAAAATTGTAAGAAAATAAAAAAAGGATAACTTACGTATACTTCTTTGGATCGGTTTGTACAAAACTTCAAATTATTCATGTCATATATGCTAATCTCACCTTTCCTTAACTTTTCTTTGCATTCTTTGGTGAGGTGGGTTTGCAGGGAAAGTTCTTTCCAACTAGGTTCCCAACCATATGTCCTTCTCTATACAAATATAACGTATAATTATTGTTATAAGATTTATAGTACATACAATACAATTACTGAAATTCGTAAATATTATTAGCTTACCCAGTTTTACGATGCTCATCGAAACCTATAGATCCACCGGTGTGTCGAGATGACCTGCCATCGATATCGGCGCTGTTGCGATTTGATGACCCGCTCTTTGGCTTACTAAGCGATGTTTTTGTGTTCCAAGCCTTCAAAGACACAATACTTCACGTTCATTTTTGTTTATTTACATATTTCTTTAAATAATTAAATCGTAATAATACTAACTTCAAATTATTCATGTGCTGAAGCATAGGGGTCAAACAAAGTGGATCCAACCGGATTTTAAAACAGATCTAAAACGAAAATTAAGGCACTCACAATATTAAAATGTCTGTGCTTTGCTAAATTACTTAACTTGTGTGTGCTTTTTCTAAGGAAAAGTGATAGAATCAAGTTTTACCAAATTAAGGCACCCACAACAATAATCAGCCATAATAATAATCAACCATAATATCAGATAAAACAAATTATATGCAACAACAATAATAAGCCATAAGATAAAACATAAAAGGATATATTAATTTGCCTACCAAACACATGTCATGCCATATGTTGATATTTATTGATTCAGGCGGATATTTACCAATAATGCGGAATTGTTTAGAATTACGTAGGTCGATATTTTCTCTAGCATTATATGCAAGTTCTGTAGCTTTTCTTCTCAATTGCATCATAATCTCTCTGAACGTTTCTTTAGCATGTTAAGAAAGCCTTCATATATTGCTTCTTCGATCATATATTGCATCATAATCTATATTGCACCGGACCACCGAGAAGCGCTTCATCTGCTAGATGTATTATGAGGTGTTCCATGGAATCAAAGAAACCAGGAGGGAATATTTTCTCCAACTTGCATATAGTTGTTACAATAATGCGTTTCATTTTAATAAAGTCATCTACATCCAACGATTTCGAGCATAAGACCCGAAAGAACATGCACAACTTAATTACAGCTTCATATATCTCTTTTGAAACAAAACCTCTGAGAGCAAGTGGAAGCAACCATTGCATAAACACGTGACAGTCATGTCTTTTGAAAGGGTAAAAACGACACTCTTTGATGTTTACACAATTCCCTATGTTTGACGCATACCCATCTGGAAATTTCAGCTTTTTCAACCACACATAAACTTTTTTAACGTCTTATTTTTTGCAAAGTGTAATCTCCCTTAACTTTGGTCATCTTCCCATTATTATCATGGATGGGGTTTAAAAGAGGTCGGTCACATAGAAGCTCAATGTCTTACCTTGCCTTCATATTGTCTTTGGATCTGTCGGTACCCATAATATTGTGAAATAAATTGTCGAAAACATTCTTCTCAATATGCATCACGTCAAGGTTGTGCCGGATCAACAGTTTACGCCGATACGAAAGATCCCAAAATATGCTTCTTCTTACCCAATTATGTGTCTTTCCAAAACCATCTAGTTTACTATTTTCCTTACGATAGGGTGTGCCTTCGTAAACGGTGGGGAAATCTTTGATGGTCTCCCATATTTCTTCTCCAGATGGCTCCGGAATTTGTCTTTCCCTCAACACCATGATGTCTTTCCGAAAGTTAATTCTATCTTTTCGAAAACAATGTTTGGGAGGGAGATGTTGTCTATGACAGTCAAACCAACATGCTTTACTTCCAAATGACATTTGGAATGACCCTGAATTATTCGAGCAACATGGGCAAGCTAACTTACCATGTGTGCTCCATCTGGACAACATCGCATAAGCAGCGAAGTTACTAATTTTCCATAGTAGTACGACCTTCATTTGGAAATTGTCCCTTTGATGGGCATCATAAGTTTCAATGTCATCTGTGAACAATTGTTTTAGCTCATGTACTAAAGGTTGTAGAAAAACGTCCAAATTGTGTACGGGATTCTTTGGCCCGGGAATGAGCCCCGGAAGTTGTATGTATCGCTTTTTCAAGGCCAAATTGAAGTCTTGGTCCAACAGGCATGTAGGTCATCGCCAACTTAGGCACCTTGTTTCCTTTTTCCTTGTGTCTACTTTCATTGCATACTATACAATGATTCAATTCAGAATTATCTCCATTGAATAGCATGCAATGGTTTTCGCATACATGAATCTGTTGTGACAACACCTCTATTAGCTTCAACATCTTCTTGGTCTCATAAAAGTTTCTAGGTAGCTTTGCAACGTTGGGTAGAATATCTTTAATGATCAGTAGTAGTTTATCGAATGTAGAGTCGGAGACATTGCAATCTGATTTCCAGTTCAATAACCTCGTGGCGGTAGAGAGTATGCTAGCGTTTTCAGAACCGGGCCACAAAGGCTCATTGGCTTGACTTAACATGGTATAAAATACCTTGGCATTTTCATTTGGGTCTTGGTGCATGCTTTCCATAACCATCTCCTCGTATTCTGTATATTCACCAACATCTTCATCATTATCTTGACCCACATGTTAAGACAATACTGGGTTTGAACATCGACCCATGTCTTGTGTACGAAATGACTTGCCATGCACATACCATACTTTATAATCTTCCATGAACCCTTTTTCATGTAAGTGACCCTCAACCACATCTCTGCTCTTGAAACGGAGATTTTGGCATTTGACACATGGGCATCTAATTTTAAAAACCTCGACCCCTTCTATAAGCTCTTTTTGAATGTTAGGTGCGTTGGTGAATGCGAAATCCAAGGAATCATTGACATTTAGTTGAAATGTCAGGTTAAAAAAACGTTACTAGTGGTTCTCTTCGTGTACATCCAATCTCTATTAGGCAACATTTTTGTTGATCTATAACTAAATAAACTAACAATAATATTAAAATTAATAATCATAATAATAATAGTAATAGTAATTATAATAACTACAACAAAAGCAAAAATAATTATCGCCAAGCAACCGAATACTTATATATATATAAAACCAGAAGCAATTATCCAATAGCTTATGTCACAAAAAATGTAGATTAGTTCTAATTTCATCAAGATCTTACTCTTACCCTAACTTAACAAATCTTTCACTTCTAAATTACAACTACAATGAAAAACAACACCAAACAACCAAAATTACATCACAACGATCCTATATTGCAAATCCACATCAACTTACGTGATTCTTCAACCAAATTACATTAACTTCCCCTAACATACATTTAAGACCTTAGTATGTTAAGCCATAAACAAGAAGGCAGAAGCAACTTAGATAAAAAGCCATAATAGAAGTTTTAAGTTAGTTATACTAAAGCACACATATGGAACATCAAAATTTAATTTTCAGTGTTGCATAACAGATTGTTGCACATATAATAATTTAATTGCTAAAATTGCTAAAACTGCAAAAACTTTGGCTGACTTGTTTATGTGTCCACAACATTTTATCCTAACCATAATCAAACTTGTGA
The DNA here is from genome assembly GCA_030545235.1 of Helianthus tuberosus. NCBI lineage: Eukaryota > Viridiplantae > Streptophyta > Magnoliopsida > Asterales > Asteraceae > Helianthus > Helianthus tuberosus. Next base: position 9,683,955 of record CM060354.1, on the reverse strand, counting down.
ATAGATAAGATATAAATATTAACTTCCATCATACGTCTAATCTAATTGAATTAGGCTCTTCATAAAATCGAAATCAAGCTGAGCAAGAATTTATTGAAAATCACGTATTTAACCTGATGTTCTAGCTCTAATTTATGGAGTTGAGCTGACGCCCGCTTGCGGTATGCTCATATAATGTATATATGTGTGGGCGCTTGGGGGCAAAAGTGAAATGAATTAATTTTAACGTTATCCTACTAATTTCGTGAAAATAACATTAAAAGAGGGGATGGTTAATCATGCATCTGTTGATACATATCATGTGGATACGGCTCGGCTCGGTTCGACTCGGCTACGAAGTGAAGGCCGTAGTCAAGACATCCTCCTGTCTTGACTCGGTATGCTAGTTACTTCGTATTGTTCGATGTACATGTAACTGCGTGTGTGCAGTATACATGTTAGTATTGTTTAGTTGTTATTTGTTTGTTGTTTGTTTGTTCTAAAGCCCATGTCAAAGCTTAAGCCCAAGCCCAACATGGATGAAAACCTCAGGCCCATATGCATGACGAAAACACTACTGTTGGGTGAAATCCCTTTGTGATGAAAACACTTTGTCATGAAAACCAAATGGGACGAAATCACCTGATTTCGTCCATATCTAGAGAAGTCTGAATAGATTTTGGAGAGAACACACACACGAGAGAACCAGAGAGAGTTTAAAGAGATTATTTTGTAAACCTTGTATTGTAACCGTTTCAAGTATTAATACAATGGAGTGTTAATCGTTGAGTCTCGTGTCTATCATTTACGTGTTCGTCACTTGGTTTAACTTACCCGTTTGGATTCCGCACTCACGGGTTTGTCGGAAAACAGGGAATAGAGGTTACTCGATCCTTCGGGTGGACCTACAGCATCATGTGGTGGCGTTGAGAGCCGAAAGACAAGGGGGTACATGCACTAATAGGAGTTTGTCTCAATTGCTGACTGTTATGTGTCTTATGTCCGAGGCTTGATGCAAAACTACTATCGAGTCGGGGGTCTCAATGGAAGCAACCTCTCTATTACTACGGGATAGAGGTAAGGCTGTCTACATCTCACCCTCCTCAGACCCTACCTTAGCTTTGCTATTGGTGGGATATGTTGATGATGATGATGATGATGATGATGTTCTAGCTCTAATTAATGAGATGCACAACAACGAATCAAAATCTGATGATGTAGCCTAAAATAACAAGTATACAAACACATAAAACAACTCAGGTGCTACAAATCTCAGATGTATACAATAATTAAACCAAACTGACAGAGTTATATTGATAATTCAAAGGAGTTACCAATTAAACTGAAGTATATCTCAAATGTTTGCTCCGATCAAAGCATTTGGTGCAACATCCTAAGTCAAAATGATGAATTGATAAACCGGAAGTTGAACCAGATAAACCAGTTGAACAAATTCAAGGGACTTACCAATTAAACCAAAGTATAACTGGTGTAATGATTCAGAATCGAGAGGAATAGGTGATTTATGAAAACTGAATCAAATCGAGCGGAATCGGAGGTTTTGATTCAAATCGAGTGGAATCGGAGGTTCACATCTTCTAGCGGAATCAGAGATTCGTCTAATTCAAACGATGCAAATGAAATTTTGTAGGATAAAGTGTGATTTTGTAGGAGAAAGTGGGATTCATCTGATTAGAATGCCCTAAATTCGCACATATTTGATTTTGGGTCTGATTAAAGCCTAAGCCCAAATATAATATTCTTTACAAATCGATTTTTGGGCCTGAGACCAAATTAACCCTACATTAAGGTACTGGTTACAAATGTGTTACAAATTATGACACATTCGTGACAAAATATTATTAGTTTTAAAATTTAATCTACTTAATAGATTTCGTAGGAAATGTGTTGCAATTTTGTTGAAATTTGAAAAGCATTTTTTTCCGTCGGGGAAAATCCGGTAGCAAATTGGCAATCTTCTGGTAGTGTATATTTGTTTTTATTTTTCCACTTTTAAAATATGATTCTTTTTAAGAAAATTCAGACTATATTAAACCGAATTGTGAATAATAATATACAACTAATCAAAGCACAAACGTACATATCATTAAAGCTACATATGGCTTACTTTTTTACCTCATTTTATTGAAAAGAGAGTCGTATTCAAATTTAATAATGTATAAAAAGTACCTGTACCGTGTCATTGTCGTAAGGAAGCAAACTGATACAGCCGAAAGCGAATTCCCGCCGCTTCACATGGGAGAATATAGCTGGTCAACATTATTTTTAAAATCTGAAATTTGACTCTTTGGAATTCAAAGTGAACATAATATTTAAATGGCCATTGGACGAAAAACTCAAATGGTCATTTAAAGGTAACTGGTTGGGGGCTATGTCGCAAGGCCTAATCTTCAAACGGTTCGACGAATTCACAAACGGCCGTTTAAATGTATGGGGCTATGATGGAAGCCCAAACATGTATTTAACCGTTTGGTGCAACCTCAAATGGCCATTGACATTAGATTGTCAATTGCGTGTGTACAATAGGCTGCAACATTCGTTTGGAGACCAAAATAACCTTAGATTTATGAAATCCATCATTCATGTAAAATGTTTTAATTTATACAGATGCTTAACCCATTTTCTTTACCCAACATGTCTCTACACGAATCTGAATCAGCGCCATATGCGACAAAACTTGTGTTAATTGTTGTTGTCATCTGCAAAGAAAAAAAAACAAACTCTTGAAAAGAATCAGTTACTAAAGTGTCAAATTTATGTATACGCTGCAACATTCTCCTTTTCTCTAAAAAAACACACATTTTAACAGCTGAAGAGCTTGGAACATATGAGAATTCGAGAAGATGATATATTGACGGCCACCAAGAAGTTTTCAGAAGGTCTCCTCGTGTCTGGTGGATTTGGTTCAGTGTACATAGCAGAACTTGAACATGTAGATAAAGCATATTGTTTACCAATTGAAATGGAGAATGCTCGTGAATTACCCAAGAAACGCAACAGGGTTGCGATAAAACGCATCGACGATACAGAAGATTTTGCAGAACAAGGATTTTATGCCGAAATTGAACTGCTTACGAGTTGTAAGCATTCCAACATAATCCCTCTGCTTGGATTTTGTGATGAATTGATCCTTATTTATGAGTATGCTTCGAGCGGGAGTCTCAATTATCACCTTCAAAATATGAGTAATAATCATAATGATACATGGGCGCAACGTTTGAAAATCTGCCTTGGCGTTGCAAAGGGATTAAGTTTTCTTCACACTACCAAGGGAGACCGACAAGAGGTAGTGCACCGTGACATCAAAAGTGCCAACATTCTGTTGGACGGGAAATTTGAAGCAAAGATTGGTGATTTTATGCCGAAATTGTCAAAGATGCCAGCAATGGTGAATCATCGCGAAACGATGACAGTTCTGAACATGACAGTAGTTCAGTTGAAGACGTTTCAACTTCAGTTGAAGACGTTTCAACTTCCGTTGAAGATGTTACAACTTCAAGTTCAAGTTCAAGCGAGGATGGATCTGAATGTGAATCATCAAGGGAGGTTGTTGATTCTGATGCATATAGGTCAACATCTGAGAGTGATTCCAGTCAGGTATGTGTCGATGAACCAACTGTCGTTAATTGTGATAATTGTGCTAGCTTAAGAGATAAATGTGCTGATTTGGATGCTAATATGTCTGAGTTGCAAAGCAAACATGATGCTTTAAATGCTAAATTGTTTGACTTGCAAAACAAACATGTTTCATTAGATACTAAGTGGTGTGATTTGCAAAGCGAACATGAGGCTTTGCAAAACAAATTTGAAGTGACAAATATGCACAATCAAAAGTTGATAGTGGATCTTTCAAAATGCAAAGAGGCTAACATGTTTTATGAAAACCATGAAAAGGAATTTAAAACGATGGTTGAAACTTTAAGAAAAGATAAAACCGAACTGACAAAAATGGTTTCAAGAAAACAAACTGACATAAACCTTTATATCAATCGTCTTGAAAGCATGCAAAAAGAGTTAGCCTGCACAAAGTGTGAAAGTGAGGCGATCCGGCTTAAACTAGACAGTTATTCTAACTTTAGATATGTGCTGGATCACATCATTGGCACAAAAAAAGAGAAAAAGGATGTCACGTGCATTGGATATAAGAAATGTCCACCACCTGTTAGACAAAATTATGATGCACTGCCTGATGAGGAGTATAGAACTCATTATGAAGAATCTGTTCCTTTAGACATTGAGGAATTTGCGACCGGACTTGGATACAAAAAGGAAGTATCATCAGATTCGGATGTGTCAACAGTTACAAGTGTGTCAACTGCTGAACAGAATCAGGATCCTCCAGTCATTGTTGAGGATGCTGATTCTTCAGATGATGAATCCGATGATACTGACTCTCCACAATCTGATGCGGTTATCAAAGAAGAGGACATACCTCTCGAGAATCACATTCTATGTGATCCTCCCACAAAACCTGCTAAGACTGTTCAGGTCAAGTCCACGTCTGCAAAAGAGTCTGAGAGTGTGAATTTGCTGTACACTCTTGTTGGTGATGAAAAGGTTTATTCAAACAAAGACTTTCCGATAAAAAATGTTAATCAATCTTTAATCAATAAGGTTTTTGAGGATACAACAAGTAAGTTTTTGGGAAAGATGGGTTCACACGTTGTGGTAACACAGTGTCCTTCGATTCCAAAAGCCGAAATTCGAAAACAAAATGGAAATCAGAAATTACCAACAGTGAAAAAGCAGCAAAATCATACCAAACCAAAAGGCAAATCAACGACCCAAGGTCGTAAGGAACCGAACAAAAGAAGAACAAGAAGATGAACTTTGTGAAATCCCGAGGGACGGATAAAATTGAAACTTTTGAAAACAAATCCAACATGGATTTTGTTAAACAAAGTAAAATTTTGAAAAGAAATAGTCAAAACAATTACACACAACATACAAACGGTTGTGATGTAGGACCAAGTACCTCAAGATCACGAAGTTCATCCTCAAGTTCTTACAGTTATGATACTCCGAGGTTTGTTGAGCGGAGATCATGTTTTGAATGTGGTGAGTACGGGCACATTGTCAGAAACTGTCCATATCTCACGAAAGGAAAAGCAAAGGTTGATGCCCCCCGTGGTAACAAATACCATAAAAGATCTGTTTCACCAAAACAGGACCCCCGTCTTGTTAAACAACAAGAAGTGAAACAGATAAAGAAACAACGGAAAAATGTTGAAAAGCTTTTAAAACCGGAGGTTGTCCAAACAAAATCTGTTGAATCAAATGTTAAAAATGAAAAACAAAAACAGATTTGGAAACCAAAACCAGTAACTGTTTCAGGGGGAGCTACATCAATTCCGAATCATCGGGAAATGGATGTCACAATTCTCGATGATGACGGACGACCCAAGTCTGTGAAGGCTTGGGTCCCCCTCTCCAACTAATCTCTGAATGAGTGTGTAGGATGTTCCAGGAGGAACTATTGATAGTCTTAGGATTGTTGATAGTGGAGCGTCCATGCACAAGATCGGCGACACCAGACTCCGAAACATCATTATATCTAGGAGTTGTTGCCATTGATGGAGAGGAAAAAGGAATGAAGTTGAAAAATTCAACCAGATGAAAAATGTGCCAAAATTTGGTTGTTATGGTTTTTGATCGGGTCAAAAGGATAGATTAAAATGAAAAGTACACGTCTGCAACACGTCTGAAGCTTTTCTAAGATTCATGGATTTTTCTTCCACAAGAAGTTCAAAGTCCACAAGATGAACGTGTAGGGTACTTTTCTCCATGGTGTGATTGAAGAAAATGTGTTTGTTGAACAAACCAACCGGGTGTGCGGATGCCTTGGCGTGGATTGAACAACCGCACACTACTTCTCAAAGAGAAAGATAAAGACCTTCACTGGTACAATGTAGAAGACCAGCCGGACCCAGAGGTCTATGATCTTGTTGCTGTGAAGAGATTTCTCATTAGCTACAAAATCGACTTTGGGAGAGCACTCATATTCCTGGCAATGCACGAAGCAGTTGCAGGATTACGGTTTTAAATTTCTAATCTCTCCTATTCTTGTCGATATTTAAGCTGCTTTATGAATTATTGTCATCTCGTACAACACTCTTTGACCAGACACGTTGGACTCGAATATCACCTCACACGTGATTGTTTCACTATGAAACTCATCAATGTTGTCATGGTCCACACCGATTACCGACATGCCAACTGATTTTTCCAAAATTCGATAAATCAATTCTGATTAAAATTAATTTTTGTAAACGGCATTAAGGTCAAGCATGAGTTAGCCGAAATCGGAAAATCGTTTTTGTAAATATCTTTGTGTTTTTAAAATTTATCATAGTTTGTTGATTTTAAGGGGAGTAATTCCAAAATTTGAAAATTAAAAACATCGAAAAATTTCAAAACTCAAAAACAATAGAAAAACAAAAATGAGTTTCCTGGCGAGCAAAAGAGAAAATGATAGTACATCAGTGGTCTGTCTAAACCTCTTTTAACTAAAATGCAAAATGAAAAATGTTAAGCAGCTCTATATAAGATGTATCGGTAGGCTCACAATCATCTTAAAGTGTATAGGGAGATATAAACCTAAATCGACTGAAGACCAGGTGGGAACCATTCATTGGCATATGGTCTTAGTACCGAAATTTCGTTTGAGAGATTACCGAGGTTCTGAGATATGTGGTCTTTATGCTGTTTATCATCTGGGTATCATGGTTGTTTCTTTTTATACATACGTGTACATACTGCATACGACCTCAATAAGTGATCAACAATCACATGTCCCACAAAACAAGTGATAATATATCACATTATCCGGGAGTCAAGTTCGTCTCTTTGCTGTACGAAAGTACTGACCTGTTCACGGACTTGCTCTTGTGCCCTTCATGCATCTGAAAATCAAGTTCCTCATCAATAAGTGATTCTATCACATATGGCTTGTTTTCAAATCAAAATAAGTGAGTTACTCACATCTTTTTATACGGCAAAACAGATGATAAATTGTATACTCACCAGTAAGATGAACTCTCGTGCATACCTTGATACGGGAATGTGTCGTGATGTGGATGAACACCGGTCGGTAAGTATAAATCATACCTTAACGTATCCCCTCGCCATGATTACATATGATAAGTTGAGCTTATGTGGATAACAATACCGATAATCGTTATAGGATGTTTATCAAATTGTTAACAAAAAGAACAACAATAGTGTTTTGGCATGACTGTACACTGATAGGATTCTCTTACCCTCGAAACTCGCAAAAAGAATGTTTGTATATATTTACTTTTCTTAGTTTCTGCAACTCTGTATATATTTATTTACTGCTTTCAGTCTTTAAGTTTGAAATATTCAAAATTCCAAAAAGATTTTAGGTGTGTTTTAATATAAACTTTCTAAAAGTCAAAAAGATTTTATTTCTGCTTTAGTTTTGATTAACCGATGTTGGAACTCAAGTCTTCGTTACCTGAAATCTGATGAAAACCAAAACGACTGAATCTTCATAAACGGTCAGAGTTTGCAAGTTTTGAAAGTTAATAATCTAAATTGAAAAATCTGTTAACTTTTCAAACTATCTGTCGGACGGTAGTTGAATAAGAATTGGTCACATGTGTGTCATTTGTTTTATGTTAACTATATTCCAAGCAGTTGTTCTCATTACGTGTTTAGCTTTCTTGCATGTGCAGATGCTAAAGGCAAGGAGAACATGTTCGATGATAAGCTTCGGAATGAAGACACGACAAGAAGGCACTCAAATGATAAAGATGATCGAGTTGCCGCTGATCAATCACCAACACCACAAGGATCTTAAGCATTGAAGTCAAAAGATTCCCAAGCATAATCAAAGGGGGAGTTTTGTTAACACACTACCTAAATGAAAAGGGAGTTTGTTGATACACTTTCTACTTACGACGCGTGAAGACTTTGAAGATCCTACGACAAGAATGAATGAACCATCAAGAGATGGAGAACGAGATTACGAACCTCACGAGCAGCATCCAAGGGGGAGTTTGTTGATACATATCATGTGGATACGGCTCGGCTCGGTTCGACTCAGCTACGAAGTGAAGGCCGTAGTCAAGACATCCTCCTGTCTTGACTCGGTATGCTAGTTACTTCGTATTGTTCGATGTACATGTAACTGCGTGTGTGCAGTATACATGTTAGTATTGTTTAGTTGTTATTTGTTTGTTGTTTGTTTGTTCTAAAGCCCATGTCAAAGCTCAAGCCCAAGCCCAACATGGATGAAAACCTCAGGCCCATATGCATGACGAAAACACTACTGTTGGGTGAAATCCCTTTGTGATGAAAACACTTTGTCATGAAAACCAAATGGGACGAAATCACCTGATTTCGTCCATATCTTGGATTTCGTCCTATGTGATTTCGTGGGCCTCTGATTTCGTCGACATGTGAGTATATAAACACAAACACAGAACAGAACAGACTAGAGAAGTCTGAATAGATTTTGGAGAGAACACACACACGAGAGAACCAGAGAGAGTTTACAGAGATTATTTTGTAAACCTTGTATTGTAACCGTTTCAAGTATTAATACAATGGAGTGTTAATCGTTGAGTCTCGTGTCTATCATTTACGTGTTCGTCACTTGGTTTAACTTACCCGTTTGGATTCCGCACTCACGGGTTTGTCGGAAAACAGGGAATAGAGGTTACTCGATCCTTCGGGTGGACCTACAGCATCATGTGGTGGCATTGAGAGCCGAAAGACAAGGGGGTACATGCACTAATAGGAGTTTGTCTCAATTGCTGACTGTTATGTGCCTTATGTCCGAGGCTTGATGCAAAACTACTATCGAGTCCGGGGTCTCAATGGAAGCAACCTCTCTATTACTACGGGATAGAGGTAAGGTTGTCTACATCTCACCCTCCTCAGACCCTACCTTAGCTTTGCTATTGGTGGGATATGTTGATGATGATGATGATGATGATGATGTTCTAGCTCTAATTAATGAGATGCACAACAACGAATCAAAATCTGATGATGTCGCCTAAAATAACAAGTATACAAACACATAAAACAACTCAGGTGCTACAAATCTCAGATGTATACAATAATTAAACCAAACTGACAGAGTTATACTGATAATTCAAAGGAGTTACCAATTAAACTGAAGTATATCTCAAATGTTTGCTCCGATCAAAGCATTTGGTGCAACATCCTAAGTCAAAATGATGAATTGATAAACCGGAAGTTGAACCAGATAAACCAGTTGAACAAATTCAAGGGACTTACCAATTAAACCAAAGTATAACTGGTGTAATGATTCAGAATCGAGAGGAATAGGTGATTTAGGAAAACTGAATCAAATCGAGCGGAATCGGAGGTTTTGATTCAAATCGAGTGGAATCGGAGGTTCACATCTGTCACGACCCCCGACCCACCCTGGACGGAATCGGGAGTTGTGAACAGTCCAGTGGTACCGGTGATTATTTTGAAAACGTTGCAGCGGAAATTTCATCAGGACCGTGAGTTAGGAAAAATATCAGAGTTTAGAAAACACCGGATTTTATTTAATAAATGGGATAAACCCATGTTTTATAATGGTAGCGTTAATAAAGATAATTGTTATTACACAAAACAATATTTCTTATTTTGATTTAATTAATAAATAAGCCACTTCTTGATGCCTTTCAGTGCCGTATCCATTTCTACTGTAATTACCTGAAACATGTTTGAAAAAGGCTTTGTCAGCGGGAAATACTGAGTGAATCATTCTATTTACTAAAACGACACATTTGTTATAATTTACAGTATTAAGGAAGATTACAATGTTTCTGATATCAAACCAATTACCCACAGTACTTTGTCACTCGACCCATTGGCCCATTCGTCCAATGGTGTCTGTGACTATGGTCATATCACCCCTTGGCTGCCCCAATGGTGAAGATTATCAAGTAATATATACAAAACCCCAGATACCGGCTGTAATATGGTGATTACATAAACTTAATCCCTGTAATTATAACTTTAAAATAAATAGGGTTTTGTAAATAGATTTGATAAAAAGAGAGAATGACTCACAAATAATCATGCAGATTCATACGGACAGAATTTAGTCTACAGATAAGCCTTGATATATTGCAGATTTATACAGGCAGGGCTTAGCCTATTGATTTTGCCTTGTAACCTAGTGCATACGAACTAGGTAGGTAACTTAATACAATAATTACGATAACTCACGAGATCAAATTCTCACAATGAACGACAAAGTGTAATACTTCATCCATCGAATTAACGATGATCCGTCAAATTAATGACGAACGACAAAGTATAATACTTCATCCATCGAATTAACGATGATCCGTCAAATTAATGACGAACGATAAAGTATAACCCTAGTGTGGGCGGCACTTAAACATCCATTGGATATATTGATCGGTCGGAAAATGAATCGTAATAGCGATTAAGTTAATACCCTGTATCGTAGCAGCACCCCCCCTACTAATTAGTGTTTTTGAGAGTAAACAGAGCATAACTCGGCGCACAAAGTGAATTTGAGTTTCGTTCTGAAGCCAGGATTCAAGTCCCAAACTCCTGTATTTATAGCCGAATTTTGTCCCTTAGGCGGCCCGCGTGAAGTTTAAGCTAACTTGAGGCGGCCCGCGAGAGAACTTATTTTATGTATAGGGTTGCCACGTGTGGGACTAGGCCAGCTGAGTCGACGGTTTCTGAAAATTCAACTTGGACAGCACGTAATTTGGATAATCGTAACTAGGAAATACCCCCCCCCCCTGAGTTTTAGGGGCCATAATCCTGATTCTGAAAATTATGAAAATTTTAGGGTTTGTTCAGAATCACTTGGGTGTCTCAATTAGGGTTTCCTTTTTGACTAATTAATTTAATAATTATGACTTTTGATGAGAGTCGTTACATTCTCCCCAACTTAATAAAAATCTCGTCCTCGAGATTTATTAGAATAAGTAGGAATACTTTTTCTTCATCTTAGATTCCAGCTCCCAAGTGTATTTGGATTATTATATTTCTTTTGGAATTATGTCACATTTTAGTTAATAAAAATAATATTAGGGTAGATGACATAGAATTAAAATATCAAATTTTGTGAATACTAGTTGTATCATAAGTAGGATTCAATGGTTCAACTGAATTAGTTTAAGAAATCGATGACCAACGAATGAGATGAAATGATATAATTTCCAAGATAACTAGGTTCAAGCCAAAGAATATATGATCAAATGAATGGAAAGGACTTTTAAAATCAATGAAATTCTTTGTAAAAAGGAAGATTACTTTGATTAGCAACTGAAGAAGATTTAGAATTGACAGATTTCAAATGAAATAAAAGCATGAAAAATGATTTGTCAAATATTTATGATATGAGAAAATCAAAGTGTTGAGATGAGTGAATTGTAATGACATACCAAAAGACAATAGAGTTAGTGTATCATTAATTAAAGTTCCAAGTTGTTTTAATTGTGAAACAATGTGATAGTATACTTTTAGTAACTATATTTTCCATACTATATACTAGAGATTGAAATATAATAAGAACAAGTTGTATTGACCTTACCAATATTATTTGTATCCCTGTCTGAACCGTATCTTATATATCAAATATGTAATATATTATTGGTTACGTATTTTTACTATATGTAAATGGTTACTTCTTTTAAATAAATACTATTTTAGTAATTTACCATACTTTAAAATAACTATGTAATATATATTACAAAATACCGTAATTTATGTTACAAAATATCATTTTGTAAAAGAAATCACTATTTAAAATGAAAATTATAAATAAAGGTGTAAAAATATTTGGTAAATATATAACATTTAATGGGTCGATTCTATTTGATTACTTATTTCCATTTTGAAACCATATAACATTGTGAATGTATTTACAAATGTTGTAAATAAGTGAAAACGGAGACTATTCTTAATTATTATAATTGTTCTCTTAATCCAACGTAGTTGATGACTACCATATAATTCTTTTTATGGTTAATTTCTTATCAGAGTGCTATGGTACATAGTTACATGTGATAGACAATTATTTATAAAATTTTATTCGTTCCTCTAATTCTTGTTATTATTTTATGAAAATATGTCTTTTCCAAAGTATATATAATTTAAGATTTATTAAATAAGTATGATGACTTAATTTATATATATTACTAGTCATTATCATGGTGGATATTGGTTAGTACTCCCTTATTTAAGCATAGGTGATCAGTCCATGCCTAATTAAGGCTAGGCTATCCAATACCTACCCTTGATAATAATCCTAGTAAAAATAATACCAACACTATTATTATTAATATTTTCTTACTAATAACAAAACTGATATTAGTAATACATAACTAAACATACACTTAAATGGAAAAATTTCTAATAAAATGGTGAAACTGGCCGTCCCCAGGATCGAACCCGGGTCTAGGCCACACCCTTTCGCGCATCTAACCAACCGAGCTAGGTGCCTAGTTTATGAAATTTCCATTTTGGTTAAATATAAGCACATGTACAAGAAATTCTGTACTTCTTATTATAAGTCACCTACTTATATTGACTAAGTATTTACTTATCCTCCTTATGGTGACTAATAAGAATGTAGTAATACTATTAGGTAATCACTTATGTAAGTTTCCATATATAAAATAAATTTTATATAATGTTTTTCGATTGAAGATGTTAAAGTAATAATTTATCACGAAAGGCTAGATTGATGTTGTAAAAATCATTTAAGAGATATATTAAAATATGACAAGAATTTGTGTATCATTATCTTATCACATGATTTATGTTAAGATAACTTTTATAAATATCCGTATATAATATATATAAATGAGATTAGTGCAAGCTTTAAATTTTATGAAAACGTTAGTACAAGGTGATCGTGATCAAAGAAATGATTTAGTGAAGTCGAAGACCAAATAAGCATTTTATAGTTCTAGAGAATTGAAGTGTTTGTTGGAGAATATGATAGCTTTAAATCCATCATATGGGAATTTGAAATGAATATGAGCAAGTTCAAGCAATTGAACTTGGTTTAATCACAACGAGTTCATGTATTAATAAGAAAGTTCGGACATGGTTACAGCAAAATTATGTATGCCAAAGAAAATTGAGTTTCTCAAGAAATTTATTGACTTGATATAAAAGAATTATCGTTTTGTAATAATGCGGTTTACAGTACAAAAAAATCAAGTATAGCGAAATGATATTTGAGTTTTGATAAAATAATAAATTGGAATGAAACCCTTCAGTGGTCTTCATAAATTAAACGAATCACATGCGCAACAAACGGTGCATGTGTAACGTGTGGATTTACCAAGAAATGAAATGAATCAATATCCGCTACTAGGAAATAAATCCTCCTGGTATGATGACCGTTTAGGAAAAGTAGAAATGCGAAAATCAACTTATTATATGCAGAAGTCAGAATTTTCAACAAAGGAATTATAAGAACTTCTATCTGGAATTTCGAGTGATAATCGTTGTTAAGTGACATTATCAGGAAATGTCGAATAAAATGAAATAGGGAATTTGCAAAAGTATATGACTCATTTTTCAGTGCTAATACCTATGACTCCGATTAGACTGTACACTGATGGTTGTGAAATCTCGTTCTAGCATACCTTAGAGATATTCATTTTGTAGGATCATGTGGCAAAGTACCTCTTTTTGATTAATAGTTCTTCTTACTGACGGAATTTTAACATTGGTGTCATCGTGCCCAATTTATATTTTCAAAAGGTCTTGCCTCGAAAGTTGTGTGTAATATACTTCAACTTTTGTGGATTTATAATTAAATTTTCATGTAATTCCTTGTATATTATCACAACTTTACATGCTTCTTACTTGCGTTAATAGTTTATGGTAATGCGTTAGACATTCTTTACACTTTTGATGATATCCCAACTTAATGGGTTTCTATTGTTATTATTGTTGCTCGAGTTACTAGGCAGATAATCAAACGAAATAATGTTTGATGTCGAAAAAGAGATTCCTAATAAAGAAATCTAGACACAGATGCTTGTGTTTTATTCCAAATTGTCAATCCTTATGGTTTTTGAATTTCCTTATAGATATACATATCTATTAAATCATATATTTCACATGCTGAAATAAACATACCATCTATCAGGTCAATGTTTTTAACAAATTCATTTTTCAAAAAAAAAAAAAAAAAAAAATCAGTCAGATATCAGATCATGATACTATTTAGGGAAATCTTGTCACTTGCTGACATATTATATACCTTCTTACTCGGTTCTTGCCGGAGAGGTAATTTCAGTATATCCGGACAACTGGAGAGTCTGCTACATCATACCCAGTCTTGCCGGAGAAAATTTTCCATTTCCCATAATTAGTATCTTTTCAAAAAGTGCCTATCTTATTAGGACTTTTATTCAGAATTAAGGAAATTTGTATTTTCATAACATATCTTATTATTATATTGATCACTAAACGATTCCTGTGACAGTGTCAATTTGATCATTCTTTCAACTAGTAATTCTAATCATAACACTGTTGATCATTCTCTCAACTAGTGATTCTGGACTTAGTTGTCCCGTGATATTACTTTATCAAATATATTACTTATGGTACATCAAAATCTATCATATTTATTTACACAAATACTTAGCTTATCGTGAAGGTAATACTAAGGCATCTTTTCTTAAGTTCAAGTCTAAATGCTACCAGTTAACAGCAATCTCCTAACTCTTTTATATAAATTTAGGTATTATTATTACAACACCTAAAGGCGTAAAGCAGTGGCTCTTTGAGTTGGCTCTGATACCACCTTCTGTCACGACCCCCGACCCACCCTGGACGGAATCGGGAGTTGTGAACAGTCCAGTGGTACCGGTGATTATTTTGAAAACGTTGCAGCGGAAATTTCATCAGGACCGTGAGTTAGGAAAAATATCAGAGTTTAGAAAACACCGGATTTTTTTTAATAAATGGAATAAACCCATGTTTTATAATGGTAGCGTTAATAAAGATAATTGTTATTACATAAAACAATATTTCTTATTTTGATTTAATTAATAAATAAGCCACTTCTTGATGCCTTTCAGTGCCGTATCCATTTCTACTGTAATTACCTGAAACATGTTTGAAAAAGGTTTTGTCAGCGGGAAATACTGAGTGAATCATTCTATTTACTAAAACGACACATTTGTTATAATTTACAGTATTAAGGAAGATTACAATGTTTCTGATATCAAACCAATTACCCACAGTACTTTGTCACTCGACCCATTGGCCCATTCGTCCAATGGTGTCTGTGACTATGGTCATATCACCCCTTGGCTGCCCCAATGGTGAAGATTATCAAGTACTGTATACAAAACCCCACATACCGGCTGTAATATGGTGATTACATAAACTTAATCCCTGTAATTATAACTTTAAAATAAATAGGGTTTTGTAAATAGATTTGATAAAAAGAGAGAATGACTCACAAATAATCATGCAGATTCATACGGACAGAATTTAGTCTACAGATAAGCCTTGATATATTGCAGATTTATACAGGCAGGGCTTAGCCTATTGATTTTGCCTTGTAACCTAGTGCATACGAACTAGGTAGGTAACTTAATACAATAATTACGATAACTCACGAGATCAAATTCTCACAATGAACGACAAAGTGTAATACTTCATCCATCGAATTAACGATGATCCGTCAAATTAATGACGAACGACAAAGTATAATACTTCATCCATCGAATTAACGATGATCCGTCAAATTAATGACGAACGATAAAGTATAACCCTAGTGTGGGCGGCACTTAAACATCCATTGGATATATTGATCGGTCGGAAAATGAATCGTAATAGCGATTAAGTTAATACCCTGTATCGTAGCAGCACCCCCCCTACTAATTAGTGTTTTTGAGAGTAAACAGAGCATAACTCGGCGCACAAAGTGAATTTGAGCGTCGTTCTGAAGCCAGAATTCAAGTCCCAAACTCCTGTATTTATAGCCGAATTTTGTCCCTTAGGCGGCCCGCGTGAAGTTTAAGCTAACTTGAGGCGGCCCGCGAGAGAACTTATTTTATGTATAGGGTTGCCACGTGTGGGACTAGGCCAGCTGAGTCGACGGTTTCTGAAAATTCAACTTGGACAGCACGTAATTTGGATAATCGTAACTAGGAAATACCCCCCCTGAGTTTTAGGGGCCCTAATCCTGATTCTGAAAATTATGAAAATTTTAGGGTTTGTTCAGAATCACTTGGGTGTCTCAATTAGGGTTTCCTTTTTGACTAATTAATTTAATAATTATGACTTTTGATGAGAGTCGTTACAACATCTTCTAGCGGAATCAGAGATTCGTCTAATTCGAACGATGCAAATGAAATTTTGTAGGATAAAGTGTGATTTTGTAGGAGAAAGTGGGATTCATCTGATTAGAATGCCCTAAATTCGCACATATTTGATTTTGGGTCTGATTAAAGCCTAAGCCCAAATATAATATTCTTTACAAATCGATTTTTGGGCCTGAGACCAAATTAACCCTACATTAAGGTACTGGTTACAAATGTGTTACAAATTATGACACATTCGTGACAAAATATTATTAGTTTTAAAATTTAATCTACTTAATAGATTTCGTAGGAAATGTGTTGCAATTTTGTTGAAATTTGAAAAGCATTTTTTTCCGTCGGGGAAAATCCGGTAGCAAATTGGCAATCTTCTGGTAGTGTATATTTGTTTTTATTTTTCCACTTTTAAAATATGATTCTTTTTAAGAAAATTCAGACTATATTAAACCAAATTGTGAATAATAATATACAACTAATCAAAGCACAAACGTACATATCATTAAAGCTACATATGGCTTACTTTTTTACCTCATTTTATTGAAAAGAGAGTCGTATTCAAATTTAATAATGTATAAAAAGTACCTGTACCGTGTCATTGTCGTAAGGAAGCAAACTGATACAGCCGAAAGCGAATTCCCGCCGCTTCACATGGGAGAATATAGCTGGTCAACATTATTTTTAAAATCTGAAATTTGACTCTTTGGAATTCAAAGTGAACATAATATTTAAATGGCCATTGGACGAAAAACTCAAATGGTCATTTAAAGGTAACTGGTTGGGGGCTATGTCGCAAGGCCTAATCTTCAAACGGTTCGACGAATTCACAAACGGCCGTTTAAATGTAT
The DNA here is from genome assembly GCA_030545235.1 of Helianthus tuberosus. Lineage (NCBI taxonomy): Eukaryota > Viridiplantae > Streptophyta > Magnoliopsida > Asterales > Asteraceae > Helianthus > Helianthus tuberosus. The sequence continues at coordinate 9,666,782 of CM060354.1, read as the reverse complement.
GGGGCTATGATGGAAGCCCAAACATGTATTTAACCGTTTGGTGCAACCTCAAATGGCCATTGACATTAGATTGTCAATTGCGTGTGTACAATAGGCTGCAACATTCGTTTGGAGACCAAAATAACCTTAGATTTATGAAATCCATCATTCATGTAAAATGTTTTAATTTATACAGATGCTTAACCCCTTTTCTTTACCCAACCTGTCTCTACACGAATCTGAATCAGCGCCATATGCGACAAAACTTGTGTTAATTGTTGTTGTCATCTGCAAAGAAAAAAAACAAACTCTTGAAAAGAATCAGTTACTAAAGTGTCAAATTTATGTATACGCTGCAACATTCTCCTTTTCTCTAAAAAAACACACATTTTAACAGCTGAAGAGCTTGGAACATATGAGAATTCGAGAAGATGTTATATTGACGGCCACCAAGAAGTTTTCAGAAGGTCTCCTCGTGTCTGGTGGATTTGGTTCAGTGTACATGGCAGAACTTGAACATGTAGATAAAGCATATTGTTTACCAATTGAAATGGAGAATGCTCGTGAATTACCCAAGAAACGCAACAGGGTTGCGATAAAACGCATCGACGATACAGAAGATTTTGCAGAACAAGGATTTTATGCCGAAATTGAACTGCTTACGAGTTGTAAGCATTCCAACATAATCCCTCTGCTTGGATTTTGTGATGAATTGATCCTTATTTATGAGTATGCTTCGAGCGGGAGTCTCAATTATCACCTTCAAAATATGAGTAATAATCATAATGATACATGGGCGCAACGTTTGAAAATCTGCCTTGGCGTTGCAAAGGGATTAAGTTTTCTTCACACTACCAAGGGAGACCGACAAGAGGTAGTGCACCGTGACATCAAAAGTGCCAACATTCTGTTGGACGGGAAATTTGAAGCAAAGATTGGTGACTTTGGGCTCTCCACATTCCTTTCTGTCTGTAAAGATTACACTCGGTATTCTACTACAATTGCAGGCACTCCGGGGTACATGGATCCTCAATATGGGATGGATGGTAAATTGAAAAAAGAATCAGATGTTTACAGTTTTGGAGTAGTCATGCTTGAGATCCTATCTGGGACAGTAGTCTATGATAGAAAATACAATGCCGGGCTTGCATTCGTAGCAAAAGAACACTTTAAGAATAAAACAATCAAGGAAATGCTGGATTCAAAAATCAAAGAAGAGATTACTCAAACACTAGTTTCTTCAGTTAAAGGACCTAATCAAGAGTCACTGGACATGTTTACCAAAATTGCCTATAAATGTTTGGCAGAAGAACAAACGGAGCGTCCAACGATGGAGGTTGTAGTCCAGGAACTTGAGAACGCCCTACTCTTTCAAGTAAGTTTATCTTCAAAATATTGAACTTTTTTATCTCTTCAAGTAATGTATTCATTTATGGATGCCTGGAACTATTGGTGTATGTTATATATGAAAATGTCTCATCTAAATTGTTTTAAGTATTATAGAATACACAATATATACTTGTTCAATTTCCTTATTAGCAAGTTAATAAATTATAATGAAACCATATATTGGACCTATTTCTTATTCAATTTCACAAATAATTTGAGATATTGTGTAGTTATTGGCTTATTGAAGGATAAATATATGTATAGTAGTGAGTGAAATTACAGAACAATAGTTGTTGTGAAAACAAAACCAATTTAAAGCATGAATTATTTCATCAATTTTTTTTTGTTTTATCATAGGTTCCTACTTTTATAATTGAGTAAATTACTTTTTGAGTCTCTATGTTGTTTTAGTGGTTTTAACTACTTGAGTCCAAAATCAAAAAGTTTAACGCCCTGAGTCGCTAGCCATTTATTTTATAACGTTTTGAGTCCAATTTTGTTCATTTTATAACGGTTTGAGTCCAATTTTGTTAAAAAATTGGACAAATTGGACTCAAAAGGTTAAAATTCAGACTTAAAAGGACTCACATGGTTATAAAAAAAGTGTCTAGGGACTCAGACCGTTAAACATTTTGATTTTGAACTCAAATGGTTAAAACCGCTAAAACACAAGTACTCAAAAAGTAATTTATTCTTTATAATGTTGTGTTCTTATATAGTGTTTTATTATATATGTCATTGATTAAAAAAAGCATAGTGTTACTGCTGTAATATCAATTTGTAAAACCTATCGAATCATGGACTATTTGATAATGAATAATCACAATTTTAATTAATAAACTCATTTTTATATTTTTATTATGTATTATAGATTTTAAAATACCTGATTGTCGGTGTAGAATGTTAGGTTATATACTTCAATACAACCTTCGGAGATAGTAACTAAGCAGGATTTTAGCTAAGTATGTCATTTTATTTTTTAAATTATTAAGCTAATTGTGTCTTGATTCACAGGAAAACCGCAAAGACATATTCCAAATTTCAATTGAATATGTACGGTCGGCCATAGGTAACTTTACTAAGGTGAGCCATATGGGAGCTCGTACTGTATATGAAGGTGATGTTTCACAAGCTGATGGAACTATAACCAGGGTAATGGTGAAGAAAATTACCATGGATGATGATACGGAATTTAAAGTTCTAATGAAATACAGACATGAGAATGTCCATGCTCTCTTAGCCTATTGTGTAGAAGGAGAAGAAAGATATGCTGTTTATGAGTATACGTCATGTGGAAGTCTTCTCAGGTGTTTGAATTTGGAGAGTGATAGTCTTACATGGGGTAAACGCCTTGAGATATGTATTGACATTGCAAGTGGGTTGGATTTCCTTCATGGAGGCTCCAAAACAGGAGAGGTGGTGATTCATAGGGACATCAACAGCGACAACATTCTACTTGATGCTGACAGGAAAGCAAAAATTGCTAATTTTGAGCATTGCGTAAGACATCCAATAGATAAGCAAATGGTTCTTCTCGACCGTATTGCAGGCAGAGCAGACTACCGGGATCCGGAATATGAAAGGACGCGTCTGTTAAGCAAAGAATGTGATATATATTCATTCGGTATTGTTTTATTTGAGATCATGCTCCAGAGATTGGCGTATGAGAAATTAGATGGTCAGTACTTTGGCCCTTTTATTAAACGCCTATATAAAGAAGGAAAACTCGATGAGCTGGTGTTTGAGGGTTCAAATGAATATATTGCGCCACAATCTTTGACTATATTTCGAAGGACTGCCATTCAATGCCTACATGGAAAGAGAGAAGAAAGGCCAACGGCACGTGAAGTGATAATCCAACTTAAGAAAGCATTTGAAATCCAAGTAAGTTTTCATTTATTTTTTACAACTAAATAATATATCATTATATAAGTTGTAAAAGAAAGGATCTATACGGTATAATGTACTAGGAGACAACCTATATATTCAAAACCAACTAGCCGAGCTAGGCTAAAAAAAACCTCAAAACGAGCAGAGCTCGAGCTCAAGCTTCATAAGTTAAACGAGCTCGACCTTAAGCCTAATTGAGTTTGGGCTCAGTTTGGCTCATTTGCACTCCTCGTTGGTATATGTATAGAGTGAAAGATAGGAGTTGATACGAGAGAGTGGAGAGAGAAAGGCATTCCCTTTGAAATCTATATCTCCGTATCTCTAAAAGATCACTTTTATCTAACGTCCCACATCCCCATCTCTATCTATGTATTCTTATTTTATTATCTCTCTTTTGGTTAGGATCACCCACTCAAATTTTGTTGTTAATTACCATCCGATCACTAAAATTATTTTATTTTTATGTCACAAAAATATCCAAATTTGTGATTTCAAAATCTTATATTTATACTGTATTTGATAAATTTACTTTACCCAAAAGACTCGTGTAACCGTTTGAGAATTTTTTTTTAGTGCGTTTCATAGGGCTGGGCCTAAGAATTCATATACCCTGTTCGAGCTCGAAAAAACGTGCCCCCTTAGGCCTTAACGAAATTGGGTATTGGGCTCACTAAAAGTCTAAGCCTAATGCCAATAGCTCTTATCGTACAAAATGTACGCGATCATCCCAGCCGTACGATCTGGTGCGACTTCACTCTTGAACATGCGATTTGTGCTGAAAAACCAACATGCGAAATTACTTTATATACCAACACGCGATTTCATCATATTTACCAACATGCGAAATTGCTTAAAAAAACCAACATGTGATTTAATCAAAAATGCCAACATGCGATTTCCAACGTGTTTTTTTTATAACATGCGATTTCACAATATCATACGAGCGTACGATAAGCCCTATTGTACGTTACACATTTTCTATATATTTATATATATACATATATATAGAGAGAAACTATAATGTACAAAACAGCTTAACCTACATTAACGTACGCGACCAAAATAGCACGTGCGTAATTATGATCCATGCGTGATTATCACCAAGTTTTGATCAACTGAACGTGCGTAATAATGTTCCCATGCGTGATTATCTTCCAAAATCTGATCCCATGCGTAATAATGTTATCAATGCGTGATTTTTGCCCTGATCCTACGGTTACGCGCGTCGCGTACATGAAGTAGGATAAGCCTTTTTGTATGTTAACCTTTCCCTATATATATATGTAGGACCGGTTTTGACACCGTTCGATTGCGTAACGGACGTTTCACGTGCGGAATCCGTGAACGTACGTGACCGAACACACTATCGTACTACTAACGTGATTTTATTGAATGATGTGACAAATCCGGTACAAAAATTCACGTTTACACTACTTTCTCTCTCTACACTTTCTCTCTCTAGAAAGTCTTCTCCAAGTCTTCTAAAAAATCTTATAAAAGTCTTAAGTCCTTTTAAAATCATGACATAACCTCCTATTTATATGGTCAAGGCAACTTAATGAAAGTTCTCATTAATTACAAGTTTGCCACCTTGCCATTTCTAACTAAATATAACATTATGCGCTTGATTTCTTCCGGCTTTTCACTACGACTCGGATTGACGAAGGCGATAGACATTAAATGCATCAACAATCTCCCCCTTGGATATTGCCGTAGTCAATCTCGTAGTGAAACTCATAGCGGCTTGTCTTTCTCTCTCTCTAAGACTCGAACAAAGATGTAGTCGACAGACAACTGCACTAACAAACTCCCCCTTGGATGTTGACGGAATCTTTAGTGAGAGTCTTCAAATACTCTTGCTCGAACAGAATCCCGGTGGATCTGTCTTCAGCTTCAGCTCCCCCTTTTGGTAGTCTCTTCAGGCTCCCCCTTTCGTCAAGCTTCCGTGCTTTTGGGATCGACGCCTTGCTTTCCGTTGCAACCGAATTAAAAACCTACACATCTCAACCTTTCGTAAGATAAAAAAAATTTTGACTCTAAAAGAATTTACTCAAAATTCTCAAACATATAACACACAATATTGTGATTCAAATTAATGAATCATCTAAACATTTGAGGATTATTTTCCAACTTCTCATCATCTTAACCAAACCAATTGTTCATCTTGTTTAGCCTTTGAGATTTTGAATATCAGCTTTCCAACATCAGTTGTCGAAAATCTTTTTGGATTTTTCAAAATTATGAAACATAAATGCAATAACACAAAATAAATGCAGAAATGAAATATGTACAAGCATATTTTTGTGAGTTTGCGAAAGAGGATCATATCAGTTTTTGAGACACATCACTAGCACCGTTAAGCTTTTAATCGTTTTAAGTTCTAAACGATTCACGTTGATTGACGATATAATTGTCCCCTTAAGCTCAATCTAAAAACTTTCGAAATGCTTACCGATACGTTAAAGTATATTAATTTTGCACTAAATTCTTATGGACCCCACGATCTCAGCATATCCCCTCATCATGCAATACACTGACTCAAGTAATGCCTTTAAACTTTCATCAACTGTGATATGTGCGAAAACAAAGCAGAATGTTTAAACATTAACAATCAGGTCGATACTTCCGTATACGCAGAGAAAGTCCAATGTTTAAACAAAATAAGAAAAATAAAACAAGTTGAAGTTGTTTAGGCTTTAACCACCAGGTCGATACTCCCGTATACGCAGAGGTGATCCAAAGCTTAAACGAAACACCAAAGAAAATAAAGCAGAACGTTTAGGCAACAACATCCAGGTCGATACTCACGTATACGCAGAGGATGTCCGATGCTTAAACAAAATAAAGAAATCAAACAAGTTTAAATCTTTGCAAAATGAAATGCACAATCACAACGACTTTTCAGCAAAGTAGTGAAAGTTCACAAACTTAACCAGTTTTATGTCTTTCGACAATCAGCGATTACTGAGTAGACACACAATCAAGAAGGACAAAACTAAGTACTATGCTTTCAACCATGTTTCCCACTAGAACTAGGCTTTTTCTTTTAAGTTTGTATCGTTATTGCAAATCTACTAGTCTAGCTGAGCCTACCGTCACATCTTTAGTGAGACCGTTTATCACATTTGACATTTCATTTCTTTAGCATGATGTGATAGTCCAACTGATTTACTATCATTTCCTCTTGTCTCAACAAAACTCAATTTGAATTTTTTCAATGTTTTTGTCATTTTCAAATTTTCAAATGTTTTTGGATTTTCTAAAAATTCTTACTCCCCCTAAAATGCAAACACATTTTAGGAAATTTGAAAACAAACTGTACAAGCTTGACAACATGATGAGAATCACTTCAATTCTCCATCCACCTGGCATAAACAATCAGAACTCCCCCTCACAACAAACTATTTTCCCAAATTGATTTCAAAACACTTAAGTTTGTTTTAATCAAAATGGTTTTTCCGGAAAATAAGTTTTATGTGTCAATTCTCAAATTTGGGGTTTCATCACCTTGTTCTTTAACCACTTGTAAAAATTTAACATTTTTAAGAACAATTCACAAACATCACTTGTAGAAAATCAAGTACAACTTAATGTCCTTGATTTACCACTTGTAAGTCGAAATATCACATTCGTGAATTTCTCAAGAAATGTGCCGATTCATGTTCCACGCTTACCAACCTGGGAACTCCGGCAAGTCAGGTTTTTCATTTAAACAGTTTCACCCAAGCCTGACGGTCCTTGGGTGCTTTTGAATTCTCGTTCAACAATGGTGGAAAATTTGCATCATCCATGGTTAAACCAGAATTCTCCACTTTTACCTCATCAACTGGCTCCTCTGGCTTTGATGAACCAGAATCATTGCCTGAACGTGGCTTGTCTGACTTTGATGAGCCAGATTCATCGCCGACATGTGGCTCATCTGACTTTGACAAGTCAGATTCATCGCCAGGAAGTGAAAATCTTACTTTCTTTGATTTGTTAATCGTTTGATTAACCACTTTTTCTTTCTTTACTCTCTCCTCTGTCCTCAGATTTGTATCTGATGAATTCGGTTTTCTTGACTTTGTTGTCGAGTAAAGCGATTTATCAGCACTCTTATTTGTTGTACCCGAGGACAAAATCCTTTCAAGATACTCTCGAGCTTTCTTTCTTTTCTTTCTCAGTCGGTCTTTCTGCCCTTGTGAAAGCTTCACTTTCTTTTCTTGAACTTTAGGTTCTTTGACTTTCTGTTCTGATACTTTCAGTTCCTTGGGCTTTTCTTTGACTTTGACTGACTTCATCACCCTTTTCTCAGATACAGCCCTCGATGCCCTCGATCTTTCAATTGATCTCATTGGGCAATCTCTGGCAATGTGACCTTTGATTTGGCATTCATAACATCTTCTTGTTTCAAAACTTCGACTTTGGCAGTTAACAGCAATGTGTCCTTGAAAACCACATTTGTAACACACCCTGTTATCATACCATGTACCACCTTCACACCAAACGCTCAGATCATAGCATTGTCTGGCTTTGTGGTAATCATCACTTCTCCTATAAGCTTGATTTGACGCTTGAGCACTGTGGTCAAACCTGCACCACTTATTACCAACTTTTTGTGAGTTTTTATTTTCAGATTTTTGTGGTTTTTTATAATGATTGGATGACTGAACTGATGAGCTTTTATTTTCATTTTTAAAATTTTTCAAATTTTTAACTTTTTGTTTATGTTCTACAATCTTCTTAACAGGTTTTTGCTTTGAGCATTCACCTATTTCAGTAGACTGCAAAACAGTATTTTGAAATTTTTCTTGTAATTCTAAAAATATTTTTCTTTTCTTTTCCTTTTCTTTTTCATCATCAGTTTTGTCATCACAATCCTCAATTTTGACTTTGTCAAAATTTGTGACACTGTCACTTATTGGAATAGAATTGATCGGTTTTGGACATACAATATCTGGTATTGATGACACAGTCTCAAAACTTTTCAATTTCGTCTCTAACTCTTTGATTTTGTTTTTAGCATATTCAACTCCTTTTACAAGCCAAATAATTTTCTCAAGATGAGAATTTATTTCCTTTTGCTTTTCTAGATTATCTTTACCAAAAATCGATTTTTCATTTTCTAAAATCTTTATCTGATTTTCAAAATCTTTTTCCTTTTCTTTTAAAACTTTGTTTTCCAATGTCAAACTGTTCATGTCATTTAACAGTTTGTCATTTTCAACTTTCAGCTTTTCACAATTCAATCGCAACTCCAGAATCTGTTCATCAACTAGCTTCTTTATCACTTGATCATTTTCTTCAGATTTCGTTTTTCTAATCTTTTGGAACTCAAGTTCTTGAGTTTCAATTTTTTCAATGAAACCACTAAGATTCAGATTATGAAAGCCTGGAGTATTTTTCAGCATCATCAGGTAAATACCCCACTCATCCTTTGGTAAAGCATTCGCCACCTTGTCTTTCAATTCCTTATCGGTCTTGATCATATTCAATCTCCTCATCTCCAAAGCTAGAATGCAATACCTATCAAACAATTCTTTTATAGACTCTCCTTTGATACCTGTAAAATTATCAAACTTGTTCAGTACAATATCAATCTCAGAATCCATTTTTCGGTAATGAAAGATTTACAATGACGAATTTTCAATCAATACAAAGATTCACACAATCAAACGACTATCCGATTGAATATCCAAGATTAGGCAACAACAAATCGATTGAGGATTCTCTCGGGTGAGGATCCTAATCTTGACAAACACCTTGGATTTCCTTTTATGTCAAATAAGCGGACCATCAAACAAAATGTTTGAATAAGTGAACCACGGTAGCTGAATAAGCGAACCACAAAAGTAACAATGAGCGAACCACCACAGAACTTTGGAGCGAACCAGAATGTTGCACTAAGAGCGGATCAGACAGCTGACTATCGAGCGAACCACAAATGATCTTTGGAGCGGACCTGAAAAATATGTCGTTCAAGCGGACCAAAAGAGCGAACCCACCTTTGTAATTATGAGCGAACCATAACACTTCCCCACGAGCGGACCTGTTTGTTACCTATGAACGGACCTGTATGGTTACCTATAAGCGGACCTAAAAAGCGAACCTATTGTTGTTCACAAAAACGGACCAGACATGTCACAATAAGCGGACCAGATTATGTCTGTTCGAGCGGACCTACAAGGTTCGTATAAGCGGACCTCCCTATGAGCGGACCTAAGTGTTATCTCAGGTTCAGATAAGCGGACCTCCCTATGAACAGACCTGCAACTTTTACGCGAAATCGGACTGAAAATCTTCGATTTCTCCTAAACGGCTAGGAATTTTGATCTGAAACTTGGTAGGGTTATAGATCAGGTGTATACGCACAACATATCAAAAAATCAGACGATTCGGACCAGTAAAACCCGTTCAATTTGACGAATTTCAGCTAAAAACGTAAGAAATAGGTAGAAGATGAAGAAATAGATGAAATCGGATCTGAATCGGCTGAAATCTGGTACGAAAACGATGTGTTTGATCAAGCAATCGAGCTCCTAGCTCTGATACCACTTGTAGGACCGGTTTTGACACCGTTCGATTGCGTAACGGACGTTTCACGTGCGGAATCCGTGAACGTACGTGACCGAACACACTATCGTACTACTAACGTGATTTTATTGAATGATGTGACAAATCCGGTACAAAAATTCACGTTTACACTACTTTCTCTCTCTACACTTTCTCTCTCTAGAAAGTCTTCTCCAAGTCTTCTAAAAAATCTTATAAAAGTCTGAAGTCCTTTTAAAATCATGACATAACCTCCTATTTATATGGTCAAGGCAACTTAATGAAAGTTCTCATTAATTACAAGTTTGCCACCTTGCCATTTCTAACTAAATATAACATTATGCGCTTGATTTCTTCCGGCTTTTCACTACGACTCGGATTGACGAAGGCGATAGACATTAAATGCATCAACAATATATATATGTATATATATAGGGTTAGGCTCATTTGTGAACAACCCCATTGATAGTGAACTTGTGAACTAATCCTAGCCCTTGATTATCAATACACAAGTGTAAATCAATGGTCAAGATTTGATGATGAAAATATACTAGTATATTTTACAATTTAATGATGTAAATCAATGGTCAAGATTTGATGATGAAAATATACTATATATAGGGTTAGGATCGTGTAAGAATCAATAGACTAATTGAGAAATTTGAGAAGCATTCTATACCACACATTTTCCCTAAGCAAAAAAAAAAAAAAAAAAAAAAAAAAAAAAAAAAAAAAAAAAACATTTTTTTTGGAAAAAATCAGAGCTTTTTCTGTTAGGGTTTTTTTAGATATACATACATGTGTATATTGTGAATCTGTTAACTATACATATATGATATATGTGTTTAAATTGAAATACAGATATTATACATTTATGTTTGAGGGGCGGGATTTAGGTGTTAGCTATAGGGTTTAACTTTAGGGTTTAGTTTTCGGTTTAGCTTTAACGTTAGCATTAGTATTTAGGGTTAGCGTTTAGGGTTTATAGTTAGTTTTTAGGTTTTAGCATAGGTTTACCTTACGATTTAGGGTTTAGCTTTAGGGTTTAGAGTTTTTTACGAGGGATCGATGAGCGGTTCCAATGCCGCTGGAATGAGCTCACTCGGAGTTCGTATGACCCGGTTTTCTACACTTCTTAGGTTAAGGATATATATGTTTCATAATACACGTATGTATAGTTTAAAAATTAACTATATACATATATGTATAATTCAAAATTTACAATATATATATATATGTATGTATATATTAAAAAACTTCTTAGAAACGTGCGATTAGAAGTAATTTTTATTTTGCTTAGAGAAAATGTATGATCAAGAATGCTTCTCAAGTTCTCAATTAGCAAGTGTTTCTCTTATATATGTATATGTATATATATATATATATATATATATCACTCCTGTTAACAGAATGGCGATCCCTATCTAAGCGTCACATTTTAACGCCCAAGGACCAGGAGGCAGTGTATGGTGGCGTTAAAGTCCGACGTGGGATGGGGCGCTATACCATACTAGTGAGCCTAAGAAAAAAAAAATAAAACCCCACATCAAGACAGTATTAGGATCAATCAACACAATGAATATACAAGTAAGGCCTTGGGACATACTACCTCTTTAATTCCACCTAAGTGCCACATAATCCATTTCCCCAATTTCACTTAGCCTCACTCCAAGGAAATGATTTAGTCCCGTTAACTTCATTTAACCCTATTTTTAGTATTTTTCGCTTTATAAAGGAAAACAATAATTAATTCAATTTCTTAACATTCAGTTAACATATAACCCCTTAACGCCCCTTAACACAAGGAGGCAGTGGTGTGCAATGTCGGTTAACATGTCATGTTACAATTAACACCCAATATATTAGAGTACACCTCATTGCCTAAATGGAAAACATAAACAGCACAATGATTTGTGTTGTTCACCTGCTTAATGCTAAAAAAAAGTTTATGATTCCAAATTTAACATAAATTTCAACTTCTTCCCCGAGCTAACTTCTTCACAAAGTTAACCTTAACCTAAAATTACTCCTCAATTTGAATATATATACCGAATAATAAAGCTCTTGCTGTACATGCTTGTTATCAAAAGATAATTAACATTCCTTTAAGTCCATTAAAAGAGTATGTGTATAAACTTCAATGCATCAATTAGTTTAAATTTACAGCAAATAGAATGCAAAACAATATATACTAATTCATACCGAATTTTAGACATGAATTTTAATTTTATTGGATTAATTGTCAAGTAATTCATTGAGTCTCTAATGATTCACAGGAAAAAGGGATGGATATTATTAGAATTTCATTAGAAGACATAAAATATGCCACAGATAATTTCAGTGATGAGAAGTGCATTGGAAGAGGTGCATTTGGGAAGTTATTCAAAGGACAACTTCGACATGCTAATGGACATAAAATCATTGCTGCAAAGCGGTTTAATACGATGAATGGTGAAGGAGTTCGCGAATTTTTTCGAGAGCGAGAAATTCTTCTCAAGTTTACACACAGGAATGTCATTGGTTTAGAAGGTTATTGTGACGAAATGGGTGAAAAGATCATTGTTTATGAGTATGCCCCTAACTCAAGTCTCGATAATCTGCTAAATGACGCTAGTCTTACATGGAAGAAACGGCTTGAAATAGGCATTGATGTTGCAACTGGGTTGAATTTTCTTCATGGAGGTGTTCCAACTCTAAGACGAGAAATGGTGTTACATAGGGATATGAAGAGTAGTAACATTCTACTAGATAGGAACTGGAAAGCAAAAATTGCTAATTTTGAGCTTTCCATGGTATGTAAATATTTTAAAAATGCCCACATAGAGGAGGAACCTGCAGGTACTGCAGGGTACATTGACCCAGCATACCTGAAAACACATACAATAAGCAAAGCTGCTGATATATATTCATTTGGTGTGGTTTTATTTGAGATTTTGTGTGGGAGATTGGCGATTCCAACAGGTGTGGATGTCCAAGATAAACAACAATATCTAGGTCCTTTGGCTAAAAACTTCTATGAACAATACAAACTTGAAGAGTTGGTGTTTGAGGGTATAAAGGAACAAATTGTGCCATTATCACTGTCTACGTTTGCAAAAGTTGCCTATAATTGCTTGCATGATGAACGGAGTCAGCGGCCAACAGCAAGTGAGGTGGTTGTACAGCTTAAGAAAGCGTTGGAATTCCATGTAAGTTTTGTTGTTACACAAATGTTACATTCTTTACTAGAATTGATATTGGTTTAAAAAAACGTATAATTAAGAAATAAATTAAATTTTGTTTAATATATATACACACCTATATTTCAAAATGTCAATGGAATTTTTAATGATTGAAATTACTTAACTAATATATAGGAGGATTGTGAAATATGGGAGCCCAAACTGCCTAGTGACTACAAAGAAATAATCCAACAGTCGAAAACCCCGGAGATCTGCTATACCAAAAAGAAAGAGGTTATTTACAACATGTTACATACAGGAATCCTCATTCAAAACGGCAACGTGGTAAATAACTCGTTCCCTTATCTACTTCATTTTGTTTTTATATTGGGGCCTCGTCTACTTCATTTTGCTTTTATATTGGGAAGTATGAAGTTCTGTTTCAACTCATATATCAAATTTTGATGTCCCTATATTTCAAAATACCAATCTTACACGTTTACTCCTTTCATGTACCTCCATAACTTATTTTTGTTCTTTTTACTAATAATTTCATAAATCTTCCACCAAAACCAAAATCATTACTGTAGCCTCTGCCTTCGCCTTTCTTCTTTTTATCTTGTTCTGAATAACATACTCCAAATTCAATTATGTTTAGAACTGGAAGGAATATTATTTGATAGGTTTTTCTCGGATCAGTCTAGTGCTAATCACGCAATGGAATAGTATGTCAAAGATTTTAGGGGGAGTTTACTGTGGAAATTCTGTTTTTAATCCCCTTGCCCACAATAGGACATGAAGCATCAACACTTTGGAGGGAGTAAGCCTTAGCAAACATCTTGATTCCATTAGGCTACAAGCTTTTTAGTTAACGTAATTAAATTAGTTCAAAATTGTAGAGTAATAATAATAATTACTATTAGAATAGAAGCCCTTTGGTGTAACTTAATTACTTAAGTTCAAAACTGTCTAGCTATTTGCACGCTTAGCATAATAAACCTATTTGTACTGGAAATCACCCTTAAATTTATAATTGTTTTGGGGTTTTAGGTTTTTTTTTTTTTTTTTTTTTTTTTTTTGCCATTTCATTCAATTACTTGTGTTGGTTTTTCTGTATTACTAAGGGCCTTCACTGCTAGAACTTTGATTTGTTTTCTTTTGTGTGATAGTGGTTTTCGTTGGACGGTAATAACAACAGAAATGAGATGATTTCAGCAAAATTGTTTACATACAAAAACCAAAGTTCACAAAAGTGGAGACATAAACGGAGCTCAAGGTTCTTTCTCTCTCTATGTATGTGTGTAGTGTGCATGCGTGTATAAGGGGTAGGAGGAAGAAGAATCATGAGAAAAATTCATTTTATTAAGAAAACCATAAAACTCTATATTACGTATATGACATATTGCATATTTCTAGGTATATGACATATATATTGCATATTTCTAGTTTTCTGAATAAAAAGAGTTTTCTTATGATCTCTCCCGTATAAATAACTATAGTAGAGTAATTATAATCACTTTACTTTATTTGTTGTAGTGTAAGTAATGTAGTTTATAATTAAGTAGAGAGTAATAATAGTTACTCTAGTTATATGTACACTTTGCACGGAAACTTATTTGTGTAGAATACCACCCCTATACATACATAAACTAAGAGTGGAAGGGGCGCCATGTAGGTAGGGGTTGTGGGTCTATACCCTAAGGGGGTATACCCCCGCGACCATCGGATTGCTTTCACGGGTAGGATTCACTAGTTCACATACACGTTATGTTTCTCCACTTTTTGACTGTTACCAACGATTATAAGACCGTTTGACCCACTTAGATGACCGTTTTACCCCAATGAATTTAAAACACCAAAAATCTGTTCCACGTCATTTCTTGCAGTCTCGTATCGCCTCTTGAACTTCATTTCGTTCGGAATTTGAGGATATGGAAAAGATTTCACAAACACGGAGCAAGCAGGGTAGATTCCATCAGTAAGATAATATCCACGTTTGTATAAGTGATAGTTCACATAAATGGCCATTTTGGCGCAGTTCCATTTCGTTGAGTAAGATATAATGGAGATTGTTGTAGCACATTGATGTCGTTTTGTGAACCTAGTGGACCACAAAAGGCATGTCAAATCCACAAATCTTGAGAAGCCACTGCTCCAAGCATAATTGTCGGGTATTGGTGATCGCCTCTCGTATATTGGCCACGCAACTCTGTCTCCAAGTGAAATATGTACAATCAAGGCTACCCAACATCCTAGGAAGGTGATGTTTCTCCTGATGAGCTTGGTACAAAAGCACAACGTCGTGGCTTTTTGGTCTACGTAAGAACTCGGGAGTGTATATAGTACATACTGTTTCGTAGAAAATTTGTAGACATTCACGAGAAGTCCTTTCGGACATATTTAAATACTTGTTGGAGTGTTACCGGTTGCAAGTTGTTTAATCGCCGATATGACATTTTGCAACGGTGTAAAACTCTCTTCATTATCCCATCCATGCCCTCTTAAAACCAAGGATTATTCGCTTCCACGTCACTCACATGTTTTCAGTATAACTTTTTTGACATACGAAACCTATGACGAAAAAAATCATCATTGTATTTCGGCTCCTTGACAAATAATCTGTCATAAGGATTTTGTGGCATTTCTCCCGATCACGCCGGACATATCTTTTTTACTAGATGTGCCCGTGTCTTCTAGTTCGGCTTGTTCAATGAGAATTTTGAAAAAAAAAAATTACTATCGCTTGAGGAGAAATCATCGTCGCTAATATCGGGTGGAATAAACAACGGTATCCGCCATTTTGAAAAAAATTGTGGTATAAAATGAGAAGAGAAATGGTTTGGTTTGTATTGTTTGGTTGTGAATGGTTTGGTTTGTGAGAAATGGTTTGTGAATGGTTTGGCTTAAATAAGAAAATGTAAATAAGTTTTTTAAACCTCAACAGCATTATAGTCATTTGAACTCAATTTCAAGGGTCGAAAAAAGGCATGAATCCATTCGGTGACTCCTCCCTGGCATTATTAGTTTACCGCATGGTTTAAAGGGCTGGCGGCAGTGTTACCACGCGGTGAGCGGTCACCACTAGCCCTCCATGATAGACATCCCGGACGCTCTTAGCTATGTTAAAGAGGAAGTCATGAGCTTAAAGTTCTTAATAAAAAGTTATTCATAGAAAGTAATTAGCTAAGTTAAAGAGGAAGTCATGAGTTTAAAGTTTTTAAGAAAAAGTTATTGATAGTAATTAGCTATGTTAAAGAGGAAATCATGAGTTAAAAGTTCTTAAGAAAAAGATTAAACTCTTCTTTATTTCAGAACAAATTGAATAATAAATCCAGAAAGAAAGTATAAGGCACCAGAGCACTAAAAATATATTGTACTGATTAGTATATATGATCTATTATAATTTGTATTGATTATGATGTATTATTTAATATTGTTTTTATGTAATAATTGTTAATATCATGCAGTTATCCTTGCTAGGTTATCAAAAGAGAAAAAGACTTAGTTTAAACTTTAATATAGGTTTTCATAAGAGAAAAGGATTTAATTTAAACTTTAATCTTTTATAACATGTTCAGGTTTAACAAAGTGCCATTGATGATGGACATTTCAAATCTAAAGATCCAAGCCCACATAAAAGCCCAACTTTTAACTCCAAATGCCATTTATGGGGTTTATCTAGTTTTCAAAATTGTTGAACCAAATAAAATTTCAAACGATCACAAGTATGTAAATCTGAAGTACAAAATGAAGGATGAAACCTTACATGCGTATTTTGCAACATGGAGAAAAGACAAGTGGATGATGGTTGAATTGTACCGGTTCCTGAATGATAAAGATGATGTTAATTTCGAGGTTTTACTGGAGAGTTTTTCACGTTATAATTGCGGAAGTGGTCCCATCTACATTGAAGGCATTGAGTTTCGAGCCGTTGACAATGTACGTTGAGAAATAGCTTTGGTTCTTATTCTGGCAACTTTGTTTATATTTTGAAACAAAGATCACTCTAGATTTATGGCATGTTCTTATATATAATTGTATACAGCTAACACATGAAGAATCTGAGAAATCAAACTATGTCCAACAAATTAGGAGATCGAATTCGAACATGAGTCAGATGCAACAAGCTCCAGCTGACGATAATGAAATATCTGTTTTCTCCGAAAACTCTGATAATCCATACATTTTTTATACATACTCTTATTCTGGCAATGAGGAAAAGGTCATTTTTGTTGTATTACTAACAAAGTTTATAGCATCTGAGAAATAAAAAAATTATTGTGGTTTTGGATATAACATCGTTAAACCCTTTGATGACAGTTTGCCGAGTCAGTTGAAGTGAATGGAAAGAAACATCTTATGCTTTCTGCAAAGGAGGTTTTGTATGACTCTTCTAATGTGAAGCTTTTTCGTTTGAAACCCTCTGAACAATCCAGGTTTCCAATTTGAAAGATAACTCTCTTTTGTACATTTCCCGTATATACTTGTTTATACAATATGATAGACTATGTTTACTTAAGCAGTAGGTATATATATAATTATGATGAGCAAGAGTTTATAATACTAAATCGTATTCTTTTCTAATGTCATATAAAACACTAAAGTTTCTTAAGTGGAGGGATGTGACAAGTTTCACCTCTTGATTGTGGTGAAGTATGTAACCACATGACATTTTGTACATGCAGATTTGACAAGGTGATCGAGGTTCTATCACAACCAGTAGTTCGTATCAAGTGCAAGATTGATCAATGGGGTTTGGAACTAGATATATATTATAGGTGTTACCTGATATTCAAGCTTTCAGAAAAATGCCGTGGCCTACATTGTCCAGTGAAAGTACGAGGTCCGCTCCACCGAAGTAACAAAGTGATTAAAAATCTTTACCTTAGGTCCCCAAACGCATGGAATATACATGATATCGACCAGGTCCCAAAACAAAGAGAAGATGGATGGATGGAGGTTAATGTGTGGACATTTAAAACAAAGGATGAAGAACAAAGTAAGTCTTATCCTGTTCATGTGAATTTGAAACTTATAAGTTATGAAGGAACAATGTCAGGCCTTATTGTATGTGGTCTCGAGTTTCGGCCAATGTAAGCATAAGCATAGCAGAAAATTCCGGCAACAGTGTATTCTTAAAATTATGTTTTAATAACTTTCATTTTCGTCCAGAGGTTATTGTAATGTGGCTTCCAAAGAAAAACTTAATAAAGTAGTTACTTTGTCAAAGTTTATGTACTTTTTTGTAACATGTGGCTTGAGGAATGTGCAAAACTAAACATTTCGCTTGTTATGTTGGAGGTAAATGATCAAGTAGTCTTAGGTGCTGTTTGTTTTTTCTGTAGGAAAAGGTCTGCAGTCTGCGGACCACATCTGCAGGCATCTGCAGGAGAAGAGGTGGACCAAATGTCTGCAGTCTGCAAGGAGGAGAGGGTTTGTTTTTTTTTTTTATATAAAACCTCTTCTTCTAGGTTTAAAACACACACCACACAGTACAATCTGCACCTCCACTCTCTCTCTACTCTCTCTCTACTCTCCCTCTACAATCTGCACCACCGCCATCATCACTACCGCCACCACTTCACCACCGCCATCATCACAACCACCGTCACCACCTCCGCCTTCACACCTCCACCGCCATCATCACAACCACCGAGCCTGCAACGAATCGAACAAAACGACCGTCACCACCTCCGCCTTCACACCTGGCCGGAGATTGAACCGAATAAACTCAAACCCGTACCTGAACCGAGACTCGCTGAACATGAGGTCGACCGGAGTCGCTGAACTTTGATCGATTTGGGGTGTTTTGTTTGCCATCAATTTAGGGTTTCGTTTCCGATCGATTTGGGGGGGTTTGTTTCCGATCGATTTGGGGGTTTTGTTTGCCATCGATGATGATGATGATGGTGGCGGAGCAGGGGTGGTGATGATGATGTTGATGGTGGCGGAGCAGGGGTGGTGGTGGCGGAGCAGTGGTGTCAGAGCAGGGGTGGAGGTGATGATGATGATGATGATGGTGGCGGAGCAGGGGTGGTGATGATGATGATGATGATGGTGGCGGAGCAGGGGTGGTGGTGGCGGAGCAGTGGTGGCGGAGCAGGGGTGGTGGTGGCGGAGCAGGGGTGGAGGTGGAGGTGGTGCCAAGAAGAGGTAAACGTCTGCGAGGAGAAGACTTGGGTCCATGTCTGCTCCAAGAAGAGGTCTCGCAGACCTTTTTTAATGAAAGGTCTGCGAGAAAACAAACAAGCTGCAGACATCAAACGTCTGCGCGCGTCTGCGTCGCGCAGACATAAGTGGCCAGAAGTACTTCTGGCCAAAAAACAAACAGCACCTTATTGTTTCGGCAAATAGGCTTATGAAGGTTTTCTCTTGTGTGTAGAGTGATGTGCAATATGAACACTTAATTTCCCCCTAAACACCCCCTAAAACTGCAACAAAACAAGTTGTAAAAGTGTCTTTTAAAAAGAGAACTATATAATGAGAGTTGACTTTTTGGTCAATGCTGACCAAAAGACAAAAGTCGAAGAATGGTCATGGGCCAAAATATTGTTGGATTAATCGGGTTCGGTCATGGGTTAGACCGGTCGCGAGTCACGGGTTTTAGTTCGGTAATCAGGTTGCAGATAAGGAAGCTAATGAACCAAGGGTAGATTAGTCATTTAGTGTCTTATGTTTACGTTTTTTTTTTTGAAAGGTGTGAATTATTCGCGAATGTCGGGAGGTCTAGCATACGTTGTCTTAACCGGGTCCGCGCTAGAGAGCCCCCTCGCACAATAGATCCCCAATTTAAACCCCTCAATGAGAAACCCCTATCACCAAGACTCGAACTTGAGACCTTGAGGGGAAAACTCACCCGGGCCCACCATAAGTGGAACTTAAATACCCGTGGCCACCACTAGAGCACTAGTGATGGTTGTCTTATGTTTACGTAACTGGTAGAAGATTTGGTCAGGTTTCACCGAGATCAGAGGGAACTGTGTTGACCGAATTTAATGCATGTGGAACGTGTAGTTCTATTTTTGCATGTGTTTTTTTTAGTTTTGTATTATAAATAGGGAGGAGCAACAATGCTTTTATTGGTACCCATATTTTTCAATGGAATACAACAGAATTTTTTTCTCCTTCACTCTTAATATCTATATTCAATACATAAGTTGTGTGTGTTGAGTTTGTATTTGGGGCCTGTAACCAACAAATATTGTATTCATTCCGAAAAGATATATTGTCATACCGAGAGCTGCAACATATATGGACCTATATGTATTAGTTTTATCCAAAATCTGGCAAATGGGCCGTAAGATATATTGTTGTATGTAGGGTGGAAATAAACCCCGAAGGATATGGTTGTTGTGAGCTGAAGGAATTATTTTCAATATATTCTGGGTCTATAGCACGCGGTTTGATTTGGGAAATCAGTATATTACAGTAAGGAATCGTTCAAGCCGAAGTTGAAAGAGTGATTTAAATGGATAGCTAATTGGGTTGGGCTCAACGTTAAAACTGGCAGATGCAATAAATTCAGCAGTCAAAATTTACTGGCTCAAATGTGTACTGGTTAAGGAGCCTTGGTCAAGTCCGTGTAGAATGTGCGATAATAACATCTGGCAAGTAAGGGATTATGATTTTGTGTTTATTTGGACTAGCTTGTTTGATATTCCTTGTGCCATGTCAGCAATCCGGTAGTATCATACTGGGCGATTGGCTTCTTGGTGAATGTTAGATGGATCATCAAAGCGAGTTTGTTTGGCGGTTGGGAGTTGAAAGACTTGATTAATTGTGTAGGTGATTTAACCACCATAATTCGGTTAAGTTTGTTTTCTTTATGGTGACAATTGAAAGGGACATAAAAATGATTAGAATATGAAATGAATTAATCGGGAAGCAAATCTTAAAGTCAACTATTGCACCTTGGTCAACAGTGTTCACAATGTCAAACCGAAGGCTTGAAGTGGAAAGGATCAACGTTTGAAGATTAGTTTGGAATTTCATATGTTTTGTTATATATAGTTTGCTTGTATAGATCTGGTGGAATAATGATTGTAATAATGTGGTTGGAGTTAGAGGTGTACAAAAAGAAACTGAATCCAGTTGATCCAAAAATAATCCGAAACCAATCCGATAGTGTCAGACCCATGAATTTCTTTATGGGTTCATCATTTTCGATGCTCAGATTTCTTACAACTAAATACTAAAATTTTCGGGTCGGACAGCCAGACCAGGTCAGGTGGTCGTGTTTAGATATAAATGATAGACCAATGTGTACCAAAACATCATAATTTCACAAGTTTAGTTTTAATGCATAAAATCTAAAGGGTAGCCAAGAAAGAGCGTCATGTCACTCATTATCATAAAGGGTTAAGCTAAATGCAACCCCTCTTTTACTTGTCATACCTCCTTTCCTTTTTAAAGGCGCTCACTATTTGCACACCTTGGCAGGCTATCTGCACACTTAGGGTTTACATACGCTGCGTAGAGGTCAATACGCAGCGTATAGTCAATACGCAGCGTATGTAAGGGGCAGGTACACGACCAGACAGTCAAACCTAGTACCATATCAAATCAGTCTGACATACGCTGCGTATTGGTCAATACGCAGCGAATACTGGTAACCCTATACGCTGCGTATTGATCAATACGCAGCGTATGTCAGACTGATTTGACACTGATACGATGTTGTCTAGGCACGTGAATAAAGTAATACGGGGAGTAGAGAGCTATACGCTGCGTATTGAAGTAAATTTGAA
Source organism: Helianthus tuberosus (assembly GCA_030545235.1). Classification (NCBI taxonomy): domain Eukaryota; kingdom Viridiplantae; phylum Streptophyta; class Magnoliopsida; order Asterales; family Asteraceae; genus Helianthus; species Helianthus tuberosus. Next base: position 9,645,085 of record CM060354.1, on the reverse strand, counting down.
AGTCTATTTATCCATGCATCTCTGGTTCCTTCGAGTTCATCCCCTGCTTTCTTTTTCATCTTCTTCTTCACTAACAATTTACACCCCAAACCATATCATTTGTTCTGTTTTTTGCTCAATCTTGTTAAAATGTCATCATTTTGGACCGAGAATTATTTCGGTAATCGCTATTCTAACGACACATGGGGAGCAAATGATGCCAATGAGGAGGAGGAGGTTGTGTCTGGAGTCCCTGTTGATCAAAAAACACAGTTGCCAGACTTGAACAAGACTCCCACTCCACCTGCTGATGAACCAAATTACACGGCGCATCAAGTGTATCCGGATTACGGATACGGGTATGAATCTCCGTACGTGCAACAAAGTGGGTACGGTGCTGAGAATGCACCTGTTGATGAACCATATTACCCGACGCAGCAATCGTATCCGGGTTACGGGGTATATGGGGGTGAAGGTGGATACGGATGTTACAGTGGATACGGGGGTGAAGGTGGATACGGGGGTGAAGGTGGATACAGTGGATACGGGGGTGAAGGTGGATACAATGGATACGATAGATATGGGGTGGTTACAGTGAATACGGTGGTGAAGGTGGATACAGTGGATACGATAGATCTGGGGGTGAAGGTGGATACGGAGGCTACGGTGGATACGAAGAACATGGTGGATATGGTTATGAGCCCCGTAACACATCACTTTATGAACCATCTACCCCGGGCAATCCGTTTCAAATAAATGAGGTATCACATTAAAATAATTATTATTATTATTGTTAAAAATATTATAATTATAATTATAATTATTATTATTATTATTATTATTATTATTATTATTATTATTATTGTTGTTAAAAATATTATAATTATAATTATTATTATTGTTATTATTGTTAAAATACTATAATTATAATTGTTATTATTGTTATTATTATTATTATTATTATTATTATTGTTATTAATATTATTATTATTGTTAAAAATATTATAATTATAATTATTATTATTATTGTTAAAAACTATATTTCAATTTAATTAATGAACTTGAATATCACTGATTTAAAATAATTATTATGGCCTTGGAATCATTTTAAATAAATAAAAGAGTAAACTTCCGTTTTGCTCCCTGTGGTTTGGTCACTTTAATGGTTTTGCCCCAAACCTTTAAAAATAGCCATTTTACTCCCTGATCTATGAAGCCTTTCATGATTTCACTCCCCACCTCTAACTCCATCCAAATTGTGTGTTAACTGAAAAGGGTATTTTGGTAACTTCAAAGGGTATTTTAGTAAAATTATAAAAGATTACATTATATATAATAATTTATACATATCGTTGCATATCTTCACCCTTGAACTGCTACCACCACCAAAAGAATCTCCATCGCCAGCCTCCAACCTGTTACCGCCACCTCAATCTCCGACCAACTACCACCACCACCATCTCCAACCCTTAGACCGCTTGCAACCGCTAAACCACCACCACTCAATTTGCCCTAACTCGTCACTGATTTGCCCTCTTGTTGCTTGGCTTCTCTTGTTCGGTGGTCAGAGAGTTACGGGTGAATCATCCAACGCCGATGACAAGTCATATTTGCACCAAAGGGGGTGAGCCAGATCTAATTTGGGTTCAAGTCAGATCTACATCTACATTGGCTAGGGTTAAGACATATTTGGCAAGGATGCTGACAAGTCTTGGTCTTAACGAAGGTTCAAAGGTCCGATCTGCAACGAAGGGGGTGACCTACAGTGATGGTGGTTGTGGGTGGTTACGATTTTGCAGTTGGCCATGGAAGATGACGATTTTAGTTGATGGTGGTCGTCGTAGGAGGTGGCCGGGAGTTCAAATTTGGGGTTGTGGAATTTAGGGTTGTGAAGGTGTTCTTTTTTCAAGCGAAGTGGCCGGAATAGGGTTGTTGTGGCGGTGGTCGGTTTGTGGTGGTGGTGACAGGCGGTAGTAGGGTTGTGGTGGTGGCGGCTGAGGTGAGAAAGAAAGAGGGGAAGGCAGTGGTTGGGTGGAGTTGGGCAAGGTGGTTGGGGGTTTGGAAGAAGATGATGAATGGGGTGGAATATGATTTATTTCAGGTATCCAAATGGCTGGGTAAGGTTGAAAGAGAGTGCAGAGAAGAGAGGGTTGAGAGAGAAGAGATGATGGTTTTGTTATTTTTTATTATCATATATAATATAACTTTTATTTGTAGTTTTACTAAAAATACACTTTGAAGTTACTAAAATATCCTTTCAGTTAATAAACAATTTGGATGGAGTTAGAGGTAGGGAGTGAAATCATGAAAGACTTCATAGATCAGGGAGTAAACTGGCTATTTTTAAAGGTTTGGGGCAAAACCATCAAAGTGACCAAACCACAGGGAGCAAAACGGAAGTTTACTCTAAATAAAATGAATTAAAGTGGTTAATTCCTAATGTGTATATAAATTTAATATAACTTAGAATATAACACATCCCAACTGGTAGCCCAGTTGGTTTGTGCGCGTGTTTTGTTTGCGGGAAGGCGCGGGTTCGAGTCCCGTCCTTGTCCGGTTCGATTGGGTTTAAAACCCTTTTTCTTTTCTGAATTTAATTAATAATTATATTAATCCTAACTAGTGTATATAAGGAATTAAGTTTCATATTCTAACAGCTCCTAGTAGGAGGATAAACTGGTTAAGGCGTTGCGGTTCTAAACGAGAGGTCACGAGTTTGATCCTTGCAAGGGTCGGTTCTTTAAAGAAGACACCCTTTTTACCGATTTTTGATATATTTACACTTTGGTCCCTGAAGTTTCAATTTTTACAAAAATAGTCCCTAAAGTTTTAAAAATTGACACAAATGGTCCATGTGCTGTTCAGTTAAGTATGCTAACTGAGTTAGTGTTTAAAGAATAAATCTTTATATGAAAGTTAACCTGGCTAAACCATTCAGTTAAAATAGTTTCAATAATGACCATATTAGTCCCTGAAGTATGAGTTTCATAAAATGACCAAATGGTCCCTAAACTTTTATTTCAAAAATATATATTTATTTCTTTTATAATTATTATTATTATTACTATTAACGTAACTTTTTTTTATTTTTTTCATGTCTCTAACTGATTTTAAGAATTGGGTACAAGAAACGGGAAAGGAGTATAGTTACGTAATTGTTACCCGTCGATCAAAAAATATTGGCGGTACTACTGGGATGGTGGCGTGTGTGCGACCGTAGTGGTGAGCACCGTAGTAAAGCAACAGTTAGGAAAGCTGGTAGCAAAAAAATCGGTTGCCCATTTTCATTACTTGCCATCCGGGACGTGATGAATGACATGTGGGAGTTAAAAGTGGACAACGCGAACCATAACCACGACCTACGACGAGTCTGTTGGGCCACGCTTTTGTGCGAAGATTTACAAAAGCCGAATACAAGCTAGTGGAGCAGCTAACTGCTTAAAACATGGAGCCACGTATCATATTTCAAACCCTAAGAAAGCAGTTACCCGACAGCCTGCATGTTCAGAAAGACGTGCAAAATGCGGTACAAAAAATTAGAGCGACAATAATGGACGGAAAGACTCCTATGCAGGCACTGGAAAGCCTGCTGCATGACCACCGATTCATTTACGACACCCGACAGGAACCCAAAACAGATGTCGTAACAGAGATTTTCTTTGTTCATCCTTATTCAATCACTATGTGGCGTGCATTCCCGCACGTGATGTTGATCGACGCGACCTACAAAACAAACCTCTACAACATGCCATTTGTCCAGGTTGTGGGCATGACGTCGACCAACAAGTCTTTTTGTATCGCACATGCCGTTATTTGTAAAGAACGAAGGGGTAACTACGTGTGGGTGCTTGAGCGGATCAAGTCAATATTGCATGAATGTATGATGCCGCGTGTGATAGTCACGGATAGGGAGCTTGCCCTAATTAACGCATGTTCTAAAGTATTCCCGAACGCAACCAGGCTTCTATGCCACTTTCACATCCAACAAAATATAGCTAGACAGAAGATTGGGGGAAATTTATGTCGTACTGGTGGAGATTGTGCGAATCTTCTTCAGAGCCCATGTACAAGTACAACTTGGAGAAAACGTATAACCGACTCGTGGTTGCCAACCGAGAAAGTAAGTGTTCCTTCAACAAACGACTCACCCAATCTATTATATTTTACACACGCTTTTACATTTCATTATTTTATTTTTGCAGGTTTCTATGATTACGTCTACGAAAACTGGCTCAAAGACTATAAAGAAATGTTCGTTTATGCGTGGACCGATAAGTGTCGCAACTTTGGTCAGCGCACCACCAACAAAGTTGAGAGCCAGCACGTAAATTTAAAAAGATACGTTACGCGCGGGAGTTCATTGGAGCGAATAGCAAGATGCGTCATTGATATAGTTGAAACTCAGTACGATGAAATACAAAAGAGTTTCACTGAGAGCATCGAAAAATCGATGAACCACCACAGACACCCACTGTTGGACAACCTACGTGGAAAGGTTTCCCATTAAGCACTTGATTTGCTGGCAAAAGAGCTACTGAGGAAGCTGGAGGTGTTGCGGAAACTTAACGCATCATGTGGTTGCCATATGTGGCTTAGCTGTGGATTGCCGTGTGCTTGTAGGCTGGAAAACTACAAACGTACAGATAAAAAATATTCAAACCACAAACCTTTTGTTATTTTGTACGATTTAGCTGTTTCTCACACCGTATTAACTTAACTGTGCAGGGCGTATAATACAACTCGACGACATAGATGTATTCTGGCGTAAGCTTGACTTGCTCCCGTGTAAACTGGTAGACGAGGAAGTCGATGTTGTAGCAGAGCTCAATAATGTGCGGCAACATTTAGAGGTGCAGTCCCCCGTTCAGCAAAAGAGTTTGCTTTCAAAGATAAAAGCGGTCTTCACCCCGAAATCGTCAACCAAGAAACCACCGATCGTCCAGCAAAACATCAAAGAAAGTACAAGAAAGGCTAGATGAAGCTGCCAGATACAGCTCCTATGGTGAGGACAGCAACATATATACCGCTTCGCCCAAACAGAGGTACGATTTACCCCGACACAGCTCATACATACCGTCAGAGGGCTCTCGTGGAACTGGTTCGGTTGTGAAGTCTGAAAAACCTAAAATGCGACAAAACAGTTCAACGAGTTCTAAAAAGAAGGAGACGCGGGATGCTCAGGGTTTTCCATTAATGAAGGGGGACGAGCACTTGTTAAGCATTAAGATGTTTAAGAATCAAATTCCATCAGATTTCACTCTTACATATCGCGTATACAAGATGTGACCCCAGACGGTCATTGTGGGTACAGGTCTGTGGCTGTCGGGTTAGGTTTTCTGGAACACGCATGGCCCCGTATTCGAAGTGATTTACTACTGGAGATTAACCATAACAAGCCGCGTTGGAAGCATGTATTCGAAACATATAACGAAGGAGACTATAAACGAATACGTAAAAGCATCGAATGGCACTCAGTGAAAGGGTGTGGTCCAAGTCACTGGATGGAAATGCCCCACGTAGGGCTTCTCGTAGCGCAAAGGTATAATATTGTCCTCCACGTGCTAAGCATCGAAGGGAGCTCTACCATCTTCCCATTAACGGATGCCCCACTAGATCCACGACCTCAAGCGATAACGCTCGTACATGTTCACGGGGGACACTTCATACATGCTAAGTTGGAAGGAGACTACCCCATGCCTTTAGCGACCCCATTGTGGTCGACACATCAATAGCTGCGAAACGGTGGGAAGAAATGTATAGACCGCGGTTACAACACTACTACGAGTTAATCAATCCTAAATCAGACTCATACAAAGACAGAGAACCGAATATAAATGTTATCGAAGATTAAGCGGAAACTTGTATTTTTGTAAATTGTAGAAATTTTTTAATTTATAAAGTTTGTATCATTTTTAATTTTTATAATTCATAATATATTTGTATTATTTATCAAATAATATTGTTTTCTATAAATTTAAACAAAGGAAAACACAAAAAAAGGAATTTTATATACATTGCGTAGGGATCCCTACGCAGCGTATGTAGTGCAAAGGACAAAAAAGCCCCTGTTTTTGGCTTCGTATTGCCTTAACACAAGGGCAAATCAGTAAAATGAATATTGTTATACACAGCGTATGGATCCATACGCAGCGTCTGTAAAAGGCGGACAATTTCCCCCCAAACCAAAGTTTCAAAACCTATATATGTTAAATTACCATTTTGCCCTTGTGTTTGGGGCAATACGAGGCTGATTATAAGGGTAAAAAGGTCATTTACCACCTTTGTATAACGAGCGTCGTTAAATTATATTTTTTTTTATTATTTAGTCGAAGTCGAACCGTAAGGCGCGTAGGTCCCTAACGAGCGTTGAAATAAGTTCGTCGTTAAAATATAAAACTTCGATCTTAGTTTCGACGCTCGTTAGGGACCTACGCGCCTTACGGTTCGACTTCGACTAAAGAATAAAAAAATATATATATTTTAACGACGAACTTAGTTTCGACGCTCGTTAGGCCCGTCCGCGCCTTACGGACGACGTCGACTAAAAATATTATTTAGTCGACGTCGTCCGTAAGGCGCGTACGGGCCTAACGAGCGTCGAAACTAAGTTCGTCGTTAAAATATATATATTTTTTTTATTCTTTAGTCGAAATCGAACCGTAAGGCGCGAAGGTCCCTAACGAGCGCCGAAACTAAGATCGCCGTTTTATATTTTAACGACGATCTTAGTTTCGACGCTCGTTAGGGACCTACGCGCCTTACTAGGGCTGGCAAATCGTGTCTTAGCAGGTTTAACAGGTATCTGATAACGCGAACAACAAAAATTTTAAACATGAATACGACTCGTTTAACTACTTTATATCCAATGTTTATAAGACAGATGCATATTTTATGCACCTAAAAGGAGAAATAATGGATCCTAACTTTCAAATTTTGATTATTTTTAAAAACGTAAAAAATCACATGATGTACTTTTCTGTTATCGTGTCTTAGCAGGTTACCTACAGGTTACCTATTGCCAGCCCTACGCCTTACGGACGACGTAGACTAAATAATAAAAAAAATTTAATTTAACGACGATCTTAGTTTTGACGCTCGTAAGGCGCGTACGGGCCTAACGAGCGTCGAAACTAAGTTCATCGTTAAAAAAAAAAAAAAATTTATTATTTAGTCGAAGTCGAACCGTAAGGCGCGTAGGTCCCTAACGAGCGTCGACAGAAAACTGTTTTTTTTTTTAAATAGAAAATATTTTTTTTTAAAACTTAAATTGTTTTTTTTAACAGAAAACTGCTTTTTTAAACAGAATTTTTTTTAACATAATTTTTTTTAACAGAATTTTTTTAAACAGATTTATTTTTTTAAACAGAATTTTTTTTAATTATTTAGTCGAAGTCGAACCGTAAGGCGCGTAGGTCTCTAACGAGCGTCGAAACTAAGATCGTCGCTAAAATATAAAACTTCGATCTTAGTTTCAACGCTCGTTAGGGACCTACGCGCCTTACGGTTCGACTTCGACTAAATAATAAAAAAATATTTTAACTACGAACTTAGTTTCGACGCTCATTAGGCCCGTACGCGCCTTACGGACGACGTCGACTAAATAATATTTTTTTATTATTTAGTCGACGTCGTCCGTAAGGCGCGTACGGGCCTAACGAGCGTCGAAACTAAGTTCGTCGTTAAAATATATATATTATTATTTAGTCGAAGTCGAACAGTAAGGCGCGTAGGTCTCTAACGAGCGTCGAAACTAAGTTCGTCGTTTTATATTTTAACGACGAACTTATTTCAACGCTCGTTATCGACCTACGCGCCTTACGAACGACGTAGACTAAATAATAAAAAAATATAATTTAACGACGATCTTAGTTTTGACGCTCGTAAGGCACGTACGGGCCTAACGAGCGTCGAAACTAAGTTCGTCGTTAAATAATATTTTTTTTTATTATTTAGTCGTAGTCGAACCGTAAGGCGCGTAGGTCCCTAACGAGCGTCGACAGAAAACTATTTTTTTTAAATAGAAAATATTTTTTTTAAACTTAAATTGTTTTTTTTAACAGAAAACTGCTTTTTTAAACAGAATTTTTTTTAACAAAATTTTTTTAAACAGGTTTATTTTTTTAAACAGAATTTTTTTTAATTATTTAGTCGAAGTCGAACCGTAAGGCGCGTAGGTCCCTAACGAGCGTCGAAACTAAGATCGTTGTTAAAATATAAAACTTCGATCTTAGTTTCGACGCTCGTTAGGGACCTACGCGCCTTACGGTTCGACTTCGACTAAATAATAAAAAAAATATATATTTTAACGACGAACTTAGTTTCGACGCTCGTTAGGCCCGTACGCGCCTTGCGGACGACGTAGACTAAATAATAAAAATATTATTTAGTCTACGTCGTCCGCAAGGCGCGTACGGGCCTAACGAGCGTCGAAACTAAGTTCGTCGTTAAAATATATTTTTTTTTATTATTTAGTCGAAGTCGAACCGTAAGGCGCGTAGGTCCCTAACGAGCGTCGAAACTAAGTTCGTCGTTTTATATTTTAACGACGAACTTAGTTTCGACGCTCGTTAGGCCCGTACGCGCCTTACGGACGACGTAGACTAAATAATAAAAAAATATAATTTAACGACGATCTTAGTCGATGTCGTCTGATTATTATTTACTGACTGGTTTCCTTTTGTGCATGTATTTGCACAAAATGATTTCCACTTCGATCACTGCTCGAAACAAAAGCCGGGAGTGGTGCACCAGTGGTGATTTATTTTTCTTAGATTGCCTCTTATACAAGAGGTCGTGCGCTCTCGCCTACGGGTTGGCGCAATACTTCGCCTACGCGCATCATCGACAGGAGCGCGGACAGTTATTCGGCGGCGCCTACGTGACTAGGTTAGCCCTTTCGTTGGGTTATCATCCGGAGATTGACCGCGCCCATGTAGGCCCGCCGGCACAGCCGAAGCTGATGGGGAAGAACGTTTTATCCGGAATGCACGTTACCAAAGACTTCCCAGTCGGGAAGCGGTTTAAGAAGCCGGACGGCACGCAATACCAGCTTGAACAGCTGCTGGCACAGTTCCCTCCGGTATTTCCCCCGGCCGATCCAGAGGTGCCGGCGCCGCATGAGCCGGTACCCGTCATTCCGGAGCCACCACATCCGCGTGGACCACCCGGGGCGCCTCAGTTCCCACGCCATGTTTGGCCTGGTCCTGACCCATCACAACAGCGGCTACTTCGACTCGCTAAAAGGAACAACTATCTGTTGGAGTGGGTGGCTGCGGAGCTGCAGCAGCGTCGACAGCATGACAGGTTACCTCCACGACCCTTCATTACGGATGCGGATTGGGATCAGTAGCAGGAGCAGCAGCAGCAGCACGAGCAGCAACCATAGTATTTTATCATTTTGTTATGTATGCACAAACTTTTCTTGTATATATCAAACTTTTGGTGTATATATAAAACTTTTGCTGTAAACAGTTTAACATAATCGAACAGTACCCGGGTATTTCCACTTATTTAAGCTATAATATTTTAAAGTTATCCGTATATACGCTTTTCCAAATTTTAACATTATACGCTTTTCGACAACATCTGACTAAATAAATTAACGACAACGTCGACTAAATAATAAAAAACATTATATATTTTTAACTCGTCATATATTTTAAGCGACTTAACGTTGAAACCGGGTGAGAATTTATATCACAAGTAGGCCCAATGTTGAAAAAAATTCTGGAAGGTAATATATGATGCGTATTGGCCTATACGCAGCGTATGTAAACCTGGTAAAAATTTGATGCTTCAAACCTACCAAAATGACACCAAAATTTCAGATGTTTTATATACGCAGCGTAGAGGTCAATACGCAGCGTATAGTGTTAACCATATACGCTGCGTATCGACCTATACGCCTCGTAGATACACCTTGTTTTCTGTGCAATGATTGGTTTGCAGGCACTGAGGTCTATGGTCTATCTACGCAGCGTATAGGTCAATACGCAGCGTATAGGTTAACCCTATACGCTGCGTATTGACCTATACGATGCGTAGATAAACCCTAATTTTTACTAGGGTTTGGTGTGCCAATAGGCACACTCTTTTTAAATCACATTAAAAGTTTCCATATTACCCCTTAAAATTTCATTATTTTAAAATTGGTTTTTTTAAGTCTGAAACACTTTTAGTATAAAAAAATTAAAAAGGTTTATTAGAAAATAAATAAAATAAACAATACTATCGCGCTTCGACAAAAAAAAATTGTTTATTAGAGAAAAAATATAAATGTTTTAAGAAGATATTATCTACTATTGTAGTTTTTGCAGTTGTTTGTATCAGTTAAATTCTTTTGTGTTTTTTTTTTCTTATTTTGTTCTCTATCAAATTTGTGTTTTAAGTTAATTTTGCTGTGAAGTTTTGTAATTTAAGATTGTTTCTATCAAATTATAAAAGAACGTTTCCAACACATTTATATTTTTCTATTAAATTATTGTTTTCATTCGTTATTTACTTTATTTATATGTAATATAAGTATTAACAAGTGAACATTTTTTTTTTTATTTTAAGTGCATTAATAATATTTAATTACATCTATTAATATATAAAACTAAGATAATGATCATGGCAATTCAAAATCATTAGTTTTGATTTAAGAAACTCGTTTATACATAGATACATACATATATATTCGATAAATTGGTTTCTATTAGTTCTCAATCCTTCAAATTTATTTACACTTATATTCTTTTGTAAATTTTGTTCTATAAGTTATCAAGAGAATATGGTGGCTAAACAAACAGTGTCACTTTCTAAAGAAACCTTAAAAATAATTTTTAGAAATATTTTTTGATAAAAACGTTATTTAAAAGTATTAAAAAACATTGAAAAAAGTTATATAAAAATTAAAAAAAAAAGTTCAAAACATTCTTTAAAAAATAAAGATAAAAAACGTCTTCCAAAAAAAATTAAAGCTAACAATACGAAAAAAAAAAAACTAAAAAAGTTTGAATTGAAATTTCTAGAGGGAAATATGAAAACTTTTAATGTGATTTCAAAAAGGAAAGGAGGTATAACAAGTAAAAGAGGGGTACATTTAGCAACACCCTATAAATTATACTACACAAAAGTCCACTTTCTACTTTGGATTTTATGTATTCAAACTAAAGTAGTGAAATTAGGATGTTTTGATACACATTACCCAACCCGATTTGTTAGTTCGGCTCACAAGTTATTTAAAGTATAAAAGGTGAAACTGAAATATAAATATTACTAAGGGGAAAGTGAATACGGTGCTGTTAGACGTATAACCTTACACGTCAAACCCATCAAAACTACGTAGTTTTGATTAAAATCCTTTAAAAGATAAAATAAACCTTTTATTTCTCATCAAATACCTAAATAGCTGAAACAAAAAGAACGGCCACTGCAAATCCCCAAATCCAAATCGCCTGCAAATCCCATGGCTTCTCTCATTACGAATACGAAGATAAGATCAATTTTGTTGTGTTCCACTCTCAACTAATCGATCAGGCTTCTCTAATTACGAATCTGAAGACAAGATCACCTCCCCCAAATCCAAATCGCCTGCAACTGCAAATACCTCCCCCATTAATCGACTGCAACTGCAAATCCCATGGCTTCTCTAATTACGGATCTGAAGACAAGATCAATTTTGTTGTGTTCCCGGCTCTGCAAGGTGGGCCGCACAACCACCAGATTGATGCTCTAGCGGTTGCGTTGAAACAGGCATATGTGACCGGTGTAGCTGAAAACCATCTTGTTTTGTGGGATCTTCGTCCTCTTGGCTTAACCGGTAAGGACTCATGATGGTCATATAGCTCACAACAAAACTCTTACATATATTTTGGTCTGGTGTTTTTTAAGTTTTTTATTCTATTTTAATTTTATTTTATATTCACCCGTGTTGTTCATATTTGGTAAAGTATTCGAGTTTGCTGTCACCAAGGATATTTGCTGGCCGTTTTCCGAGTTAATTAAAGAGACCAAGGTACAATCTCCACCGTATGATTTACAATATTGTATATGCGTTAAAATTTGGAAAGCTTCTTCAGTACGGTATCTGAGTGTGCTCTAGTTTGATTCCTAAATGATGTAATTTTTTTACTGTGTGTAATCATGCATCATTTGGGCATTTTATGGTTGATTCTGCATCTGTTAAAAAGATCTTGTATACTTTTGGTTTGACTTATGAAAATGAGTTTGACCCCAAAGTTTAAAAGACGTTGTTGACATCAAAGGCTTGACTCCAACAAAGTCAAAACAACTCCCCTGAGGCCACGTGCCCTCTAAACCGGCCCTGAAGTGGGCTATTTAAGAATCCCAGCTTCAATAGATAAAAATGACCCACCAGGATTTTTGGGTATATCTAGTGCAAGTATTATTACTTTTTTTTATTGTAATATCTATGCACTTGTACAAAAAATACAAATTTTGATAATTTATAACTAGTCAGATTACCCGCGCTACGCTGCGGGATTTCGTTCGATATCTATTCTGATTCAATATAACAACTAACCGAAAGAAAGAAACTCAAAAGAATATTGACAAATTTTTTACATCGATCGAAAACCATAAAAATAAATTTAAATCGGACAGCGAGATGGTATGATTTTAAATTAATTGTAAATGAAAACTTAAACGTTATCTTAAACTAGTAATAATCACCCCCGCGTTGCGGCGGGGGCATGTATAAATTCTTTCGTAACACATCAATTGTAGCAACTCCAATTCTTTCGTAACATATCAATTGTAGCAACTCTAATCGATAGAACACACTATTTTACATATATCCATGCTAAGTTGCAGAATTTTATAGATTGTGTAAACAAAAAAAAGTAGCGTATACATTACAAGATACATACAATAATATCCCTTCGAAGAATATTATGTTTTGTTTAATGACACAAAATTTTTACTACCGCCTTCAATACACCATGATCCAAATCTTTTTGTTGTTTTGCCACATCCACCTCATTAATAAAGTTATAAAGAAAATGGATTTGAAAGGAAGTAAAAAAGGTAAAAAAGAATATAAAGACATTCGAATGTAGCAGTGAACAGTGAGTAAATGGGGATCAAATCTTTGTTTGTATGTCGCTTGAAAAAATAGTACAATAACTTCATTCCCGACAAGTTTTTTTACATTTATTTGTTAATCTTTTTTTATAACTTGAAATATAATATAAAGATTTAACTTCAACAAAAACCGTAAGTAGCATCGCATCAAAATTTCTTTCGTATATTTCTAATAGTCCTTGAACCCATAATCTCTAAAAGTGTTTCTTAATTAATTGATAAAACAAAATATAAGCCCTCAAACACCCTGTCCCTACTATACCTCACATCTAGTACAACTTGAGTAGATTTTTGTTATAAACTGTAACACCTCGAAAATTCATGTACAATAGAATAACGACACGTGTCATGTAAGACAAAAGTGATATAAACCCGGATATAGTTAAAGATGTATGGCAGGATTTAAAAGTGTCGTCATGTTAATTTTTACCTCTGAACGACCTCGTTATGAATCCCAAGACCCTAACATATATTACAAACATCTGATTTTCATTCAATCCGGTAATTACTAGCAATAATTGATTCATATTTGCAAAAGTGAGATCCTACGAAGAAATGCACGATAAACTTTCGTTTATGGTTTTTCTTTAAAAGTTCAAGAAAACATGGCAAAATGGTAGGGTACATAACTGTTCATGACCCAAACAAGAAGGCCCCATACTGAAAATAATTGCCCAAAATCGTTACACACTAGTTGCCCCTTCAAAACCCGAAAGATCAAACAATTTTTTCCCCTGATAAAGGCCTTACAGACCGTAAAGGACCCTCTTACGGTCCGTAAGCCTTTGACAGCAACAGTAAATCGGGCAGCAACTGTATAAATGCTTCAAACCGACTTAAAAACGATTTTCCTCATCTTTGGACGACCCCTACGTTACTTTTAGACCCTAGGACACTTGTTGATGATCAGGGAACAAGGGTAGGCTTGGTTGTCAATGATCTAAGTGAGATTAAACACTATAAAAGGCCACAATGTTGCAACATTGTGATCACACCTTTCTTCTGCATTTCTGGAGCTTTTGGGAGTTCAAGAGCAGACCTTAAGCCTTCCTAATCGTGCATAGGACTTCAGTAAGTATGCTTAACCTTTCTTAGTTGAGTTTTTACTTAGTTTTAGCTTAAAAGTCAAACCGTCGTAATTACCGTTTGACTTAGCGATTTATCATTAATGGTCCAGTGATTAGTCGAATTGAAGGTAGTTATAAGTTGGTAATTATGTGGGCATTAAACCTTTAAAAGGGCACCCTCTGATTCCCACTCTATCTAGACCATTTGTCGGGTCAAAGTTGATTAGAAAAAGTCAACAGAATGCTAATATTCTAATTAACGCATAATTAACAATGTAGAAGGCATGAAACCTATTTTATCACTCATATAACTTGGTAATAAGTATTATAACTGGTCTAAGCTTGTTTGATCCGACAATTTTCTGTTTAGACCCGGTTCGGAACCGAAAGTCGCAAAACTTTGACTTTTGCTTTGACTTCAGTTCTGACCCGATTTAGTATGATTTGGAAATGCCTTAGAGCTTCCTTAGGACCAGTTTACATGCTAGTATAACCCTCTGTGATTATACACCTTAGTTCATTAGTTAACCAATTAATATGCACGATTCCGTTAATTGCCTATATGTTGACCATTATGCCCTTTTCACCATAAAATGTGATTTTTGAAAATGTAAAAGAGTAGAAACCTTAGTTACTGAATTATGAACTTGTACCCAAAATTTGACATCAGTTTGTGGTGTAGATTGAGAGTTATGCTCATTAGCGTAATTAGAAAGTTTTTAGCGATTTAACGGCATAATTAGCATATAGCCTATTTAAACCCACTTTTTGATATCAAACTTTTTACCCACTGATGTAATATATTATTTTGGGATTTTTCAAGATTTTTAATTAATTTTAAGCTGAGCATAACTTAGAGTCATAAGCTTGATTCGTTAATTGTCGGTTTTGCCCTTTTTGGCTTTAAAATGAGTTTTACATATCTTTTTGACCCCAAACCTTTTGCTACTGATTTCATATGATAAATAAATTATTTTAAACCTTATGTAATAATAAAAATATCAGCTTTCTATATGGAACCCGGAAACGGCTTCTAATCGCCTTTTTAAGCGTTTTTAACGCATAGTATGTACTAAAACTATTTTAAACATACAAGGGTTGATACCTACTGATATTTTAGGTAAATTATAATATTTTAACAGTAAGCAAAAGTTGTTTAACTCAGACTTCAGTTTTGAGCTTTTCGGCTTATGTGAAATTACCAAAATGCCCCTACGGTGCATAGTTTGGTTATAATTGATAAATTTCACATATATGCAATACCCTACTGTTATAACTTGGTAAATTAAGTATTTTTGCTGATTATATCAGACCTGTAACTCAGGTTAATACTTAAACTCTTTTATAACCTTGTAAATGACCAAAATACCCCTACGGGGCATAGTTTGTATTTAAATTCGTTTCGGGCATAATAAAAGATATCTTACTGATGTCACAACATATTTGAGGCATATTAACTTAGGAAACCTGTTTAGGAGCCTTGTGGTTACCCGTCACGCCTCTTGCGCGTTCGGTTCGATTTATGTAACTAGTTTGCATAAACTAGCCTAAACGGGTCAAACCTTATCGTTTTTATCTCAAAATCCAGAATATGTTTAGATTACCCATATAAGAAAAGTCTTCAAACTTTTCGGGTCTAAATCACATTCTATTCCGGTCTTCGCTTAATCACGCGTTCGAACCGTATCGTTCTTTAAAACTAACCGGTCTAAGTCAAGGCTTAATTAAAGACCCGTTAGGATTCTAATAGGTTATTAAAAACCTTCGTTCCAGATTAGGAGCCCAGTAAAAGCTATCTGTACTTGCTGAATTGATATACGGCTGGGATTGAATTTATATTTAGCTCAAGTAAATACTTTTAACTTATTTTCCCTATACGGGCTTGGGGTACGGTATATAAAATACCGCTTGGTCGAGCATTAAATCTTTAATCGTATGGTGGTTAATTGATATTAATCGGCCCGTTTAAATTGTTTTGTTTGCTTAAAGCCTTTGGGAGGTTAATGACCATGTCCCGGATATCCTTGGCATCATTTTACGAAATGGCCACGACCTAAGCGCGGGGTGTAGGCGTACACCCGTCAGTGCCAAAATAAATAATGTGGTGTGTCTATTGATCTTTAACCCGGCACGATCCGGGCTACTGAACGCATAAGGAACATGTAATTCTTTTACAAGTTTATATGTTTAAATAATTATCCCAGGTTATAAAGAGTTTGTGCCACCTGTATTCAAATCAATTTTATTAAACCTTTTCAAAATGAGTCAGTTAATTGTATTTACCAGTGTAAACTGACGTATTTTCCAAAAAGGCTAAATGCAGGTACTATACGTAATAGGCTGGCTACTCCAGGCATCAATAATCAAGTCTCGCAAGCTTTAGATGTTAAAGTCTGTTGAACAGTGTTATCTTTCTATTTTCGATCCGCATGTGGATCATTTACATTCCGTTTGTAATACTTGATATTACTTTATATCGGTTTGTAATATATTTATCTTGTGCTTCCGTTGTGCATTTAAATATTGTGTTGTTTGACTATGATGATATCAACTACGTCACGGTACTCCCCACCGGGCCCACCGGTAATACGTGGAAATATCGGGGTGTGACATAAACCAAATCTTTATCATCTAAAGTACCTTTGGTTTTCTTAACTTGTTCAAGATGCTTACACAAACAAAATAAACGAATGATATAACTATAGTCACTAAAAAATTATGTATATAGCCACCAATCAACACCACAACCACCACCACCCCACCCCAATCAAAACCACTAATCCATCCCCACCACCACCAAAAGGCAGCACCACAAAACCACCATACAAAACATTAAAATCCCATAAAAAACACCACCTTTTTCGTTCTTTCAACTTGAAAGTGTATAAAATACCAAAAAAAAACTCAACAAAAAAAAAACCCACAAAAATTTTGGATTAAAACATTGGATTAAAGAATCTAAAGGCTCAGACCAACATGACAGCCGCAAAAGCTCATGAATCCATCATTGCTTAAAAAGGATAGAAAGTATAAGCTATAATTAGGGTTCAGGTATGGTTTACCCTATGATCATCACCACCCTATTTGATCAATCTCAGACGAAGTTAGCATCATCTTCATGGATTTTATCTCAGAGAATCTTCAAAGCAAAAGATTTAAAGCGAGAAACAGAGAACAAATGAAGGCACCGGATGTTTAAGCCCGCCGCCGCCATAGACGGCCGGAGCCGCCGGCATCGGCGAGGTAAACGACAACCTCTTTATATGCTTCTCACTCTATAATCAACGCACATTTCTCTCTCCATATTTGTCAATCGCAGATCAATAACCACCATGGGAATGGCATGTGTGTTGTCGGACAAGGAGTAGAAAAATAAACCTAAATGGTTAGAGAGATAAAGAAACAGAGGTTGAAGGTGATTCAGGGTTTCTCTATCTAAAACCAAAAGTATTTTATGAAACCTTTACGTGTTACCAACAACATATACTCCAAGTATGAGTCACCAAATCTACTTAATTATACTACAAAAGTAGCACACGGATAAAAGAAAACCACCTTACAGTTTATTATGCGTAGGGTACAAGCAATATTGCATTGTTGCAAATTATATCTTTATATAATTCTCCTATATATTAAAAAAGGAAGTTTGTGAATAGTTCCTTCACCATTCAAAGCTTGCCACGTGACAAGCCTTTTGTTTTTTTCCCATTTAATAAATAGTACATTCTCTATTCAAAGCTTGCCACGTGGCAAGTTTTTTTTTTCCCATTTATCCATCTTTTATCAAAATACCGATACGGTCCTGTTCGGTCTCGGTACATGAAGGTAAAAACCGGCACCAGCCTGGTACAGAAAACATCAAATGTCGGTACCGAATTGATATTGAAAATTTTTAGTTCGGGAAATTCGGTACTTCTAACCAATACCATTTGCTCATCCCTGATCACGAGTACCGTACAAACACCAACGGTATCGTACAACTTTTTTTATTGATTTTCTTCAACTTTTAGTGTTTCCTTTTTTTTTAGTTTCAGGGCTAGGGATGAGCTCGATACCAACCGATACTAAATCGGTACTGGTACCGAAAATACCGGTTACGGTACGGTATATGAAGGTAAAAATTGGTAGCAAACCAGTACCATGAACGCCAAAAGTTGCTACCGAATTGACTTAAAATCTTTCGGTTTGAGAAATTTGGTACCGGTACCCAATACCATTTGCTCATCTCTGACCACATGTTTCATACGAACAACATCATTACCATAAAACTTTTTTTGTTGATTTTCTTTCGGTTATACCATTTGCTCATCACTGATCACGGGTCCCGTACAAACACCAACGGTATCGTGCAACTTTTTTTATTGATTTTCTTCAACTTTTAGTGTTTTCTTTTTTTAGTTTAAGGGCTAGGGATGAGCTCGGTGCCAACCGATACTAAATTGGTACTGGTATCGAAAATACCAGTTACGGTACAGGTATATAAAAGTAAAAACTGGTAGCAAACCGGTACCATGAACGCCAAAAGTTGCTACTGAATTGACTTAAAATCTTTCGGTTCGGGAAATTCGGTACCGGTACCCAATACCATTTGCTCATCTCTGACCATGGGTTTCATACGAACAACATCATTACCATAAAACTTTTTTTGTTGATTTTTTTTCGGTTATCTTATACTTTTTTTTTTCTACATTTACTTTTTATTCTTGTCAGCGGTTCTGTGCGTAACGCGCTCGTAGTGATTTCAAAACACATGTAAACACAGCCTAAATGACAAAAGAAGTTTGCTGCAACGCGGCCATGATGATAAACCTAGTATAATAAATAAATAAATAATATCCACAAAACACACTTTAAACATGAGGTACAACCAATTAATGCCCGTTTGTGTTACAAATTGACAATGATAATATATAATATAGCTTCAATAAAAAAAATGAACATAAAACTAAAACACTAAACATAAAGAAAAGTATAGAAAAAGAAATAATAAAGTCTAGAAAAAAATCAAGAAAGAAAAAAAAGTACATAAAAATAATCATAGAAACGTGTTATATTTGAGTTAACATATTCTGGAAAAAAAATACATCGAAAGCTAAACCAACTTGAATTTGTACCGAGACGTGCACTAAAATAAACACGTAAGAAAATAGTTACGGTGAGTTGCGGCGATGTCAAAATGTAAAATGACTCGAATTTATACAGTCTAATGAAAACGTATTATATTTTACTCTACTCGTTTCCGAACAAAATTTACGTCAAAACGTAGAGAAATTGAAAACGTAAATAAAAATAAGCGCGAAAGTGTATTATATTTGACCCGACTCATTTTCAAAAAAAAAAAATACGTTAAAATATAGACTAACTGAAAAGTACATAATTATACGGATGTGAACATATTATACTTGACCCAACTCATTTCCGTGAAAAATTTACATCTAAACGCAAAATAACGCAAATCAATTCTAATTTATACCAACACGTAAATAAAAATAAACACGTAAAACTTGATTACAAATTTTTTATAAAGTTAAAGGGTTGTAAGTGTTAAGGCTGAAAGTTAAGAGGTAATAAATATAAAACAAAAGATAAAAGAAATCATAAAAGTATAAAAGAATAAAAAAAAAAAGCAACAAATGCCTACTATGTAGATGGTAACCACTGTTCAAGCATTAAAATAAAAAACAAAAAAAGCAAAAGGTCAAAAAAGTCAAAATGGGAAAAAAATAAAACTATAAAAACAAAAAAGGTAAAGACAAAATGGCAAAAAAGTAAAAAAGCAAAAAAAAAAAATAAATAAAAATTGAAACACTGTTCATACATTTTGATAAATGTAATAGAGTTAATTAATAATTTGATACCGATACCCATATTCATATATATATATATAATATAGTTTTTGATTTTAATATGAGTTGTTTATGATATTTTCCGGTAATTTCGCACTAACAGTACTAAAACCAATGGAAATTGATACGTTATACGGGGCAATTTTTTTTGTTAATACATTTTTTTATTTACCAATGGGGTGGTGGTCCATTGGCAAAGACAATGGACCTTTAAAACACATTTGGAGTGGGAGGTCTTGGGTTCAAGTCCCATAGACGACAACAATAAAGAAATTTACCATTAAAAAAAATTACATTTTTTTTATTTTTAAATCCTTGACCTTTTTCAATATGTAAAAAAGGTATTTATTTTGTAGAGGTATTTAAATGTAGCATTTAAATTATAATTATTCGTAGGATAATTATTGCGGAGATAATCGTTTTTAAGCAAAACTTTATTAACCATACGCCCAGCTAGTAAATCACTAGCCCGAAGAGAAAAACAAACTAATTACATGAAAAGGAGGGAATATATGTTTCATCCACTCGTTCCAACTAATTTTGTGTTTACTATATCGACTAGAACGCCAAAAAAGCCGACATAGAGATAATCGAAACAAGCATCAAGACTTTATCCGCCTTTTGTTGGCCATGAATTCTATCATTTCGCTCTCTCCAAATACTCTATCATGAGCTAAAACTAATAGCTTCAATCGTGATCATCTTAACTTTATCAACGAACTCAAATCCAACCAAAAACAAATTGAATGAAGATTTGTATAAACCGGAAAAGAAATATCGAGCCATCTCCCAATGCCACTCCAAACTATAGCAGTAACTCTACAATCCCCAAACACGTGCTCCACGATCTCCGCCGATAAAGAACAAAGCGGACACATAGTAGACGAAATATCAATACTCTTTTTGCTCAGATTAAATCTTGTAGAGACACATGTACGTTCACTTTCCTAGGCACTAACTTGTTCCAACTCGTAGCATGGTGGTAAGAAGACGAGCGGCAGACATTAGTAGATGTGATTGTGATTAGAAAAGGCCTATTAATGTTGTTTAGAATATATCAACTTTTAGTTAAATGTTTGATGTAATTGTTAGCCGCTTAAAAGTAGATCTTTTACCATATTGTCACGATCCGCCTAAATACACAACTTTTTTCGCGAGTTTTGGAAGGTTCCGAAACACTAAAGATGCGTCTCGGGCTGCCTGGAAGTTTCCGGAACAACCTACAAGTTGCTGGAACATCTTGGCACCATCGGAACACTCTAGATCAGCCAAGAACACTCTAGAATAACCATGAAAACACTTAGAAATCATGGATGTTTTGAAGGAGCTCTCTAGAATTCAACTCATAAATATCTTAGATATTTGTATAGAATTATCTAGTTAAGAATTCTTTAGAACTAGCATGAACTAGTATAAATAGGTGATGAAGGTCTCATTTTGAGATCACCTCACATAACCCATCATAACTCAATCATAACTCAACTTCTTGTAAACACTTTGTACTTGTAACTTTGTTCAAGAAATACATAACCTTCTTTGTTGTAGTATTGCACTACAAAATCATACATGTGATCCCCATAAACAAAGACTTCCGCTGCTATACATAACCAAACCCATCCAAAAGGCTGAACTTAGAAGTATTCTAAGTGCCGCACGAGAGTCCGAGAATCACTCCGTGACAGTATGGTAGCTTAAATATAGTAGAGGACACTCGGGTAGCTTAGAAAGTATAAAACAACCTTCGTGGTGAATGTAATTGTAGCATAGGATATTTAGGCAGTCTTGTATACTATTAGGGAAGTTTGGGTATCCTCGGGAGACTTAAATCGTTGTATACGACCTTTGAGAAACCTCAAGAGCGATGTGAGACCTTCAGGCATGGTTGTAAAAATTCTGACTAGGTGCCGATTAATCCCCGATTAATCGCTAGTCCCCACCTCGCCGCCCGACTAGCGACTAGCGATTACTATAACACTGCCTTCAGGTAGCCTAAATAGTTATATCCATGTAGAGGACCTTTGACAACTTCGTAGGTGTCAGGACCCTTTTTGCACCCACTGGACTAAAATGGCAACAATGAAACCTTTTTGCACCCACAGGTGAAAAATGAAACCTTTAGAGCAAACTGGCAAAATGACTCAAACCACAGGGACTAAAATGGCATTTAACTCTAGCTAAAAATTTACTTTAAACAGACTAATGTGTCACCAAACGTGTAACTTGTTTCACTTGAGTGACCTTTTGGTTGCACAAATGAAAGCCTTTTTTACCCTCCTACAAACAATTCTTTGTAACTAACATGTGGTAACTGAGCCGAGTCATTCATAGTTCAAACTTAAAAAATATGAAGTCGAGCCAATCACCGTTCACCCAAATTTTTGTATAGTTAGTGGGATGTAATTCTTTGTACCTCATCAAAGAAACCAAGAGTTGAGGGGTGTTCACCGATGGAACACGACTTTCCCAGTGCCACATTTGCATTTGCATGTGTAACGACCGCCCTGATAAGTTATATGTATACAACCCAACCATAAATCAGTGTAAGTTGCTTCCCCTGCCCCATGTTTGGGTACCAAACAGAGCCCTTAAAGCTATGGCAATAGCTTTTGATCTTACAATCTCACAACACTACAAGCTTGTCTACGCTCACCAAGATTTTACTAGGCCTGGTACACGTGTTCATGTAGAGATTTACTCGTCGGAAACAGGCGTTTGGAGGGCTTGTGAGTGGACTTTTCAGCTAATATCTTTTGTAGCCTTTGATCATGTGTAAGTTAGAGGACTTCGACACATGCGCGCACGAGAATGTGTGTCAAAATGTGTTCCGGATTATACATGGATCGCCTATGCTAAAGACCTTGGCAATTACCAATTGTGCTTATGTAAGTCTGTTATTACTTTTTACTAGGGATTAATTTTTTACTTTATTATTTGTGGTTTGTGACAAAGTTTTCATTTTATCAGGTACCATCGGCTGCGCCACTACCCAAGTCCCTAAACTTGAAGGTGTTGGAGTTTAGTGACGTTGTGTACCATGGATTAATGGTTGTGTTTCAACTTTTGGAAGGTTGTCCCAATTTGGAGCATCTTTGTGTAGGACAGGTGTATATCCTGCTGTTTTTTATTTTTATTTTTTAAAACTGATCTGTTAAACTTTCTACCAGCTGACTCTGTGTTTGACCTGTGTTAACAGCTTCAACAGTCTGAGTGGGACGCAGACGTATCTCCGCCGAGATGCATAGTGGATAGGATGAGGACGGTGGAGCTTAAACGCCATCGTGGGGAGGGGAGCGCAGAGTTTGCGTTGGCAGAGTATGTCTTGCAGCATGCTAACCGGCTGAAGAAACTCTTGATCACATGCGTCGAAGACATGCCACAACAAGATGTGGTGAGGATGCGTAAAGGACTGACAGAGGGCTCAATAGAATCCTTAGAGGTGGATATCCATGTGAGACGCAGCTGACCCATTCATGTTCATCATTAGATGTTGACCACCAGTAGTCAATACTAACCCTCCAAGATTACCAACACCAGGACTGTTCATTAGGGGTGTAAAGTCATTTACACCTCATCTAAATTCTCAAAATTACCCTTTTGCCCTCCCACATTCTGACTTTTCTTCCCATTTCCATTGTTTGGTTGACTGTTATTCTTTGATGAAGTTGAAATTCTCTTTTAGAAATTACATATATAGAAATCTTAAAAGCTTGTGATGATTGTAAGTGATCAGAAATACAATGAACTTTTTTCCTTTTTTAGAAATTACATATATAGCTTTGGTCGAAGATGGTGCATGTGAGATAGCAGTTATCATGTTTGTTGTTTGCAGCTATTCAAGCGTTGACACATTTTAGATTATCAGAGTGATTCAATAGTTAACATATTTTAGATTATCAGATGATCGGATCACTGCATTAAGATTAGCGGAAATGCCCATATAATGTAACAAAACAGTGTTGCAACATAGGGGTGCATCATGTGCAGGCTGTTTTAAACCAACCGTGTGCATAACCCTTGATGGCGTTTTGGGTATTATATATGTTTGTTTTGATTATTAAATGGTGATGTGTTTCGGGTATGAACGGTCATTTGTCCGACATTGCGCAGGCTGTTTTTGGGTATCAAGTTGTCATGTGCTATAGATGAGAATTAGTCTTGCAAAACATATTCCTATGATTTGTCACACCTACACTTGTCTGGTTCCTTTATCTGGATCAAGTGGATAGAGGAAAAAAGTGTCACTAGCCTTTCACAACTTAATAACGTTGCTTTATTTATAGTTTTTGTTTTCCATTTTATGATACATTCTAAAATCTATAACATGTAAGATTAATGGTCTTTAACTTTAATTAGTGACATCATTTTTAATAACAAATTTTATGTTTCTTGTAGTTGTGAGTCACGGACACTAAACAAGGAGGTAACTACTTGAACATGTTCAAAAAAAAAAAAATCCCACTTGAACTTAACCACACTGAAAAAGTAACAAAGTTCGATAAACAAAAATATATACAAAACCAACTTTCAAATTAAAGTTGTGATGGTTTATAATTTCTTTTAACTGAAACTTTATTCTGTTAGAATATATTCAATAAAAAACTAATAAAAAGAAGACGAAGAAAGCAGAGAAAAATAGTAAAGGTTATTTTCGTACATTCTCATTCTCTCTCAATAATATTTTCTTAGAAACATAATATATTTTTTTTCTTGTATATGCTCTTGTTAACTTATACTTTTCATATACAATTATGTTAATGAGAAGGCAATTCAAAGAGGAGGAGATAACAAAGTGTGTTCAAATTGTGATGAGCATTGACGGTTGACCAAATCACAATGGGCATGACTGGTATGGGCGGAGCCTGTCTTGAGGATTCAAGTGCCAAAAGTCCCTTAGAGCATTCACATTTTATCCTATCAAAATACGTGAGGGGGAGTTTTTATATTATAAAGGGTATAAAAAGTGGTTGTGAATGGAGGAAAGAGAAAATGTTACTGTTCATCTGTATATTTGGGGGGACACTGTTCACCCAGTATAATTTTTTTAATATATATTGAAAGTGGTTGTGAGTGAAGGAGAGAGAAAAATGTGATGATAATATTATTTAATTGAAAAGGAGAGAGAAAAAGTATTTGTTTTTAGTGGAAATATATTGATATAGGAGTTGTTTTTTAGTGGAATGTATGTATAATTTAATGGTTTGGATGTGAATGCTAGGCACTAATAAAATTTGTAAAGCCTGTTTATAGATGAAAATGTAATAAAATATTAGTCACGGAAAGTGTGTTTTAAAACCAAAAATTGTTTTATCTAGAGAAAAGGTTATAAGTTTAATATTTACAATTAATTAAGGCTCAATCTATCCGGATACCCTCTGCGCCTATTTGGACATTTTTTATGCCCTAGACGTCTCGTATAGGGCTATACGAGGCGCCTAGGCACTGAATTCAAGGGGGGTCTTCAGAGATGTCAGGCACAAAGTTTAAGAAACCCTAGACGCCTCGTACAGCCCTATACGAGGCGTCTAGGAGTTGGGTTTTTTTTATTGAAAGAAGGGGTGTTTTGGTGGGTTTTGGTATGGTGTTTTTGAAAGTTTTTGAAGATGTGTTTTTTTAGCGAAAATTTTTTTGGTTTTAAAAAAAGTTTTCTTTTTTTGTTTTTTACACTATAAAAAATTCAACTATTTTAAAAATCGGCTCTTTAAATATATTATATCGATTAAATATTATAATGTTTTTAACATTTTACTTTTTTAAATATTATTCTTCCGATTAAAATTTTATCTCGTTCAAATATTGTTTCCGTATTATATTCAGAGGATATATTGTTTCCGTATTATATTCAAAACATATATTGTTTCCGTATTATATCAATTTAAGACAACAATCATTAAGTAACCGAATAACTGAAAACAAACATAAATATGACATATATAAGATAACTTTTGCACATCCATAACAAAAATATATAAGATAAGTTTGTACATCCATAACAAAAATAAAAACAACAACAGGTCTATGCATCCAAATCTGAATTCGAATCTGGATCTGGCTGCTGCGGCTGCTGCTGCTGATGTGGTGCTCGAGGTGGTGGGAGCGGTATCGCGGGTAACCCCTCTCTCTCGTCTATCATGCGCCTCCCGAACGAACCAACCTACCAAATCGTTGAGCCTGTCAAGCTCGGCTCGTACCTCCGGATGTAGCGCAGCTCCTGGGGCATGACCTGGAATAACGTGACGTGGAAACTGAGGCGCCCCGGGAGGTGGCGGTGGCTGTGGCATCGCTGCACCTTCTAAATCCACCGGAGGGTCCGGCACGGGCACTGCATCCTCAGGATCTGCTGGAGGATAGACTAGCTCGAACTGCTCTGGTAGGGGCTCATCTCTCCATATGCCCCCGTTGCGGTTTTTAAACCGCGGGCCAACGAGGAACCTCCTGATTAGTGTCATCCCCCACAGCGATGGAAAACCCATCCGTGTCGGCATGACTGGCGGCGTCCGTAAATGTGGGTCCTCCTCCGGTACGATGCCCAATGAACGGGCAATGACGGTCACGTACGCGTCGCCATACAAAAATCCGCGCTCCTGTCGGTGATGGGCGGAGGCGTAGTACTGAGCTAGACCGTGTGCTAGTGCGCACGGCCTCCTGTACAACAAACAGTAAAAGAAAAAAAGATATGTGCTCGTACACCACTCACGGCTGTAGCCGCGCGCTGCGATAGAAGTAACGAGCATATGGTGCATATACCTGCAGATAGTGTTAGCGAAATACAGAAACAGAGATTAATAAACAATATACATAATCACAATAATTGCTGTAATAAACGTACGTACCTGTACAGCGGGTCGCTAATAAATGAAACCCTCACCTTCGACTTGTCGTGCTCCCAAGTATTTGGCCCCGCAATCACCAGCCAAAACCCTAAAAGAGTGGGTCTATCAACCACCACTAGCCCCGCTGTGTAAACGTCAGTCTCGATCTCCTCCTGCATGTATAAACCGCAATGCACCGCAAACTGTGCTAGCGTCATCGAACGCAAAACGCCAGCAAGCCTGGAAGAAACCTCAGGCGGAGGGGGAGCATCTGGGTTCGGAAGCTGCACTGGGGCCCAGGAGGGTGAAATGTGAATGACGAAAGGAACTCAACCAGCAGCTCCCTGTAGCTCGGCGTGTGCGCCAACTCAAAAAGACGATGCCACGGCGAATCGACAGGTATAAACCGACGCACTCTAGCCGTCTCACTAATCTCATCTATCGCATCCCAGTCGATCGCTGCATGCGATCCAATGTGCATCCTCCTAAGCTTCTGGCAATGACGGGCGGCAGTTGTGCCGTCGGGAAACTCTAGATACGGGTGACCCTGGAGCGTATCCGGAGGCGGTAGCCGTCTCCGTCGTGGACCCCGCTGAACCGACTGACCCCCCGGCGGTGCCCCATCAAGCTCTACCTGAATGTCATCGCCCTGAATCGGATCGTCCTCCATAATCAATCTGCAAATAAATACCGTATACGTATAAAAACAATAATAATAATAATATAAAAAAATAATAACATTAATAATAATAATAGATGATAATAATAATAATATTAATAACAATAATAATAATAATAATAAATAATAAATAATAATAATAATAAATAATAATAACAATAACAATAATAATAATAATAAATGATATTAATAATAATATTAATAACAATAATAATAATAAATAATAATAATAATAACAATAACAATAATAATAATAATAATAAATGATAATAATAATAACATTAATGATAATAATAATAATAATAATAATATTAATAACAATAATAATAAATAATAATAATACTAATAATAATAAATAATAATAATAATAATAATATTAATAATAATAATAATAATAAATAATAATAATAACAATAACAATAATAATAATAATAAATGATAATAATAATAACATTAATGATAATAATAATAATAACAATAATAACAAGAATAATAATAACAAAAATATTAATAATAATAACAATAATAATAATAATAATAATAATAAAAATAAAAACAATAATAATAACATTAATAACAATAATAATAACATTAATAACAAAAAAAATTAGTGCCTCGTATCTGCCTCTTATAGAGGTATACGGGGCGTCCTGTTCTACGGCATTCATCTTCAACCTCAACATAAAACCCCCAAACCCAACAAAAACCTAAACTACGGGCAAACCTACGGTCTAAAGGCAAAAACGAGGCAAAAATACTAAACTACGGGCTGAAATAAGTACCAGGGATGCTTCAAATCTTCGAAAATACGGTCCAACTACGTATCCTGGGCGTATAAAGCTCTGTCCTCCATATATGTGTGTGTTATTTGTTTGGGGGTGATAACCAGGGTCGTCTAGGTCTCCCCTGTTAAACGAGCCATAGACGCCTCGTATAAACGACCCGTCTAGCCTTTTTATTAAATTACCATTTTACCCCTGTAAAGCCCCCAGTATAGGCCTTAATCAGGGGTAAAATGGTAATTAACCAATCCAAAAAGATATTTCCAGAATGGTTAATTACCATTTTACCGCTGACTAAGGCCTATACTGGGGGCTTTACAGGGGTAAAATGGTAATTTAATAAATCTTTTTTTAATAATTAAAAAAGAAAAAGCCAAACAGTTGCCGCCCACCATGTATTGGTCGTATAGACCTATACGTGTCGTCTAGCTTTTTAAATTACCTTTATGCCCCTGTTTAAGGCCTATACTAGGGTCTTTTCAGGGGTTTATTGGTAATTAAATAAAAGATTTTCAAAATTCAAATTTAAAAAAAAAAGAAATGTTACCGCCCATTAAG
Source organism: Helianthus tuberosus (assembly GCA_030545235.1). Classification (NCBI taxonomy): domain Eukaryota; kingdom Viridiplantae; phylum Streptophyta; class Magnoliopsida; order Asterales; family Asteraceae; genus Helianthus; species Helianthus tuberosus. Next base: position 9,616,279 of record CM060354.1, on the reverse strand, counting down.
ACGACCCGTCCAGGTCTATACGAGACGTCCTTCTTTGATAATTTCAAATTTTGAAATTCAAATTTTCAAAATTCAAATTTTCAAAATCCCGCTCTAACAGACGACCCATCCAGGTCTATACGAGGCGTCTGGGTTTCTTGAAAAGACCTTTTAGCCCCTGATTTAAGCCTAGAATGAGGGCATATCAGGGGCAAAATGGTCTTTTGACCATCCGTATACGACCCGTCTAGGTCTATACGAGGCGTATATTTGTAATTTTTTTATAAAAATTTTATTAAACTGTTTTAATCAATTCTAATTATAAAAAAATGATAGAAATTTTTTTTAAAATGTTATTAAACTGTTTTAATCAATTCTAATTATAAAAAAATGATAGAAATTATAAAAAAATTATAGAAATTGTAGAAAATTATAGGAATCAATACAAAAAAAATTATAGAAATTAATACAAAAAATCTTATTAATTACAATATGATTAGTTCTCGATACAAAAAATACTATTAATTACAAAAGTCATTCTTCCGTATCACTGTCGATGTAATTAAGACTGGGGTTTGATCTTCGTGGAGGATTCATTATCGATGTATACCATTCTAGACGTGCCAAGTACATATCTTCCCATTGTTCCGTATGGGGTCTTCGGTGTTTCAACCATAGCCCGTGTGCTGGTGGCATTGGATAATCCCCTTCCAGCTTAACATGTATGAAGTGGTTCTCGTTAACATGTGTAAGCGTTATGAATAATGGTTGTTGATTAGCCGGAGGACTTAGTATCGGGAAGAAAGTGGAACTCGTACCCATGGTTGTCGTTAACAGGTGCACCCCGATACCGTACGTTTGTGCAATAAGAAGTCCTGCTAAGGGGAAGTCCATCCAGTGATCCGTGGGACAACCGGACACTGAATCCCATATTAGGCTCTGTCGATGCGTGTAAAAATAACCTTGATTCCATGCTTCAAATATTGGGAACCAGATCGATTCGTTCTGGTCCATTTCTTGGACAAGGTCCCTTCGAATGAGCCCCCATGAACTCTGATCCATACCTAAGCCTATAGCCACAGACTGAAACCCACAATGACCGTCCGGCATCACATCTCGTATGCACGAGACTTGCGGATGAAACACTGGCGGAATGGCAGACTTAAACTGTTTGATGATTCCCACGTTCTCGTCCCCAATGATTAAAGGAAAACCGTGATCATCTCGTGTCTCTTTCTTCTTAGAACTCTTTGAACGGCTTAGGCTCGCTTTGGGTTTTTTGGGCCCTTATAACCGACTGTTGAGAGGCCTGTGACGGAACGTACGAGCTGTGGCGAGGGTTATCGTACTTACTTTTTCGTGAACCTTCAAAGCACATGTTTGCATCACCGAAGGAGCTTCTCCTCAATTCTTCATCTATACGAGAGGCCTCGTCCAACCGTTGTTGTACCTGCTTTGTTGTTGGTCGGCCACGAGTATTTTGTTGGACAACCGGTGGTTTCTTGGTAGATTTCGTTGGAGTCAACACCGCTTAAAAATCGGCTCTTTAAATATATTATATCGATTAAATATTATAATGTTTTTAACATTTTACTTTTTTAAATATTATTCTTCCGATTAAAATTTTATCTCGTTCAAAATATTGTTTTCGTATTATATTCAGAGGATATATTGTTTCCGTATTATATTCAAAACATATATTGTTTCCGTATTATATCAATTTAAGACAACAATCATTAAGTAACCGAATAACTGAAAACAAACATAAATATGACATATATAAGATAACTTTTGCACATCCATAACAAAAATATATAAGATAAGTTTGTACATCCATAACAAAAATAAAAACAACAGGTCTATGCATCCAAATCCGAATTCGAATCTGGATCTGGCTGCTGCGGCTGCTGCTGCTGATGTGGTGCTCGAGGTGGTGGGAGCGGTATCGCGGGTAACCCCTCTCTCTCGTCTATCATGCGCCTCCCGAACCAACCAACCTACCAAATCGTTGAGCCTGTCAAGCTCGGCTCGTACCTCCGGATGTAGCGCAGCTCCTGGGGCATGACCTGGAATAACGTGACGTGGAAACTGAGGCGCCCCGGGAGGTGGCAGTGGCTGTGGCATCGCTGCACCTTCTAAATCCACCGGAGGGTCCGGCACGGGCACTGCATCCTCAGGATCTGCTGGAGGATAGACTAGCTCGAACTGCTCTGGTAGGGGCTCATCTCTCCATATGCCCCCGTTGCGGTTTTTAAACTGCGGGCCAACGACGAACCTCCTGATTAGTGTCATCCCCCACAGCGATGGAAAACCCATCCGCGTCGGCATGACTGGCGGCGTCCGTAAATGTGGGTCCTCCTCCGGTACGATGCCCAATGAACGGGCAATGACGGTCACGTACGCGCCGCCATACAAAAATCCGCGCTCCTGTCGGTGATGGGCGGAGGCGTAGTACTGAGCTAGACCGTGTGCTAGTGCGCACGGCCTCCTGTACAACAAACAGTAAAAGAAAAAAAGATATGTGCTCGTACACCACTCACGGCTGTAGCCGCGCGCTGCAATAGAAGTAACGAGCATATGGTGCATATACCTGCAGATAGTGTTAGCGAAATACAGAAACAGAGATTAATAAACAATATACATAATCACAATAATTGCTGTAATAAACGTACGTACCTGTACAGCGGGTCGCTAATAAATGAAACCCTCCCCTTCGACTTGTCGTGCTCCCAAGTATTTGGCCCCGCAATCACCAGCCAAAACCCTAAAAGAGTGGGTCTATCAACCACCACTAGCCCCGCTGTGTAAACGTCAGTCTCGATCTCCTCCTGCATGTATAAACCGCAATGCACCGCAAACTGTGCTAGCGTCATCGAACGCAAAACGCCAGCAAGCCTGGAAGAAACCTCAGGCGGAGGGGGAGCATCTGGGTGCGGAAGCTGCACTGGGGCCCAGGAGGGTGAAATGTGAATGACGAAAGGAACTCAACCAGCAGCTCCCTGTAGCTCGGCGTGTGCACCAACTCAAAAAGACGATGCCACGGCGAATCGACAGGTATAAACCGACGCACTCTAGCCGTCTCACTAATCTCATCTATCGCATCCCAGTCGATCGCTGCATGCGATCCAATGTGCATCCTCCTAAGCTTCTGGCAATGACGGGCTGCAGTGGTGCCGTCGGGAAACTCTAGATACGGGTGACCCTGGAGCGTATCCGGAGGCGGTAGCCGTCTCCGTCGTGGACCCCGCTGAACCGACTGACCCCCCGGCGGTGCCCCATCAAGCTCTACCTGAATGTCATCGCCCTGAATCGGATCGTCATCCATAATCAATCTGCAAATAAATACCGTATACGTATAAAAACAATAATAATAATAATAATAATATAAAAAAATAATAACATTAATAATAATAATAGATGATAATAATATTAATAACAATAATAATAATAATAATAATAATAATAAATAATAAATAATAATAATAATAATAAATAATAATAACAATAACAATAATAATAATAATAATAATAATAATGATAATAATAATAATATTAATAACAATAATAATAATAAATAATAATAATAATAATAACAATAATAATAATAATAATAAATGATAATAATAATAACATTAATGATAATAATAATAATAATATTAATAACAATAATAATAAATAATAATAATATTAATAATAATAATAATAATAATAATAATAATAAATAATAATAATAATAACAATAACAATAATAATAATAATAAATGATAATAATAATAACATTAATGATAATAATAATAATAATAACAATAATAACAAGAATAATAATTACAAAAATATTAATAATAATAACAATAATAATAATAATAATAATAATAATAATAATAATAAAAACAATAATAATAACATTAATAACAATAATAATAACATTAATAACAAAAAAAATTAGTGCCTCGTATCTGCCTCTTATAGAGGTATACGGGGCGTCCTGTTCTACGGCATTCATCTTCAACCTCAACATCAAACCCCCAAACCCAACAAAAACCTAAACTACGGGCAAACCTACGGTCTAAAGGCAAAAACGAGGCAAAAATACTAAACTACGGGCTGAAATAAGTACCAGGGATGCTTCAAATCTTCGAAAATACGGTCCAAATACGTATCCTGGGCGTATAAAGCTCTGTCCTCCATATATGTGTGTGTTATTTGTTTGGGGGTGATAACCAGGGTCGTCTAGGTCTCCCCTGTTATACGAGCCATAGACGCCTCGTATAAACGACCCGTCTAGCCTTTTTATTAAATTACCATTTTACCCCTGTAAAGCCCCCAGTATAGGCCTTAATCAGGGGTAAAATGGTAATTAACCAATCCAAAAAGATATTTTCCAGAATGGTTAATTACCATTTTACCGCTGACTAAGGCCTATACTGGGGGCTTTACAGGGGTAAAATGGTAATTTAATAAATCTTTTTTTAATAATTAAAAAAGAAAAAGCCAAACAGTTGCCGCCCACCATGTATTGGTCGTATAGACCTATACGTGTCGTCTAGCTTTTTAAATTACCTTTATGCCCCTGTTTAAGGCCTATACTAGGGTCTTTTTCAGGGGTTTATTGGTAATTAAATAAAAGATTTTCAAAATTCAAATTTAAAAAAAAGAAATGTTACCGCCCATTAAGACGACCCGTCCAGGTCTATACCAGGCGTCCTTCTTTGATAAATTCAAATTTTGAAATTCAAATTTTCAAAATTCAAATTTTCAAAATCCCGCTCTAACAGACGACCCATCCAGGTCTATACGAGGCGTCTGGGTTTCTTGAAAAGACCTTTTAGCCCCTGATTTAAGCCTAGAATGAGGGCATATCAGGGGCAAAATGGTCTTTTTACCATCCGTATACGACCCGTCTAGGTCTATACGAGGCGTATATTTTGTAATTTTTTTAAAAAAATTTTATTAAACTGTTTTAATCAATTCTAATTATAAAAAAATGATAGAAATTTTTTTAAAAATGTTATTAAAGTGTTTTAATCAATTCTAATTATAAAAAAATGATAGAAATTATAAAAAAAATTATAGAAATTGTAGAAAATTATAGGAATTAATACAAAAAAAATTATAGAAATTAATACAAAAAATCTTATTAATTACAATATGATTAGTTCTCGATACAAAAAATACTATTAATTACAAAAGTCATTCTTCCGTATCACTGTCGATGTAATTAAGACTGGGGTTTGATCTTCGTGGAGGATTCATTATCGATGTATACCATTCTAGACGTGCCAAGTACATATCTTCCCATTGTTCCGTATGGGGTCTTCGGTGGTTCAACCATAGCCCGTGTGCTGGTGGCATTGGATAATCCCCTTCCAGCTTAACATGTATGAAGTGGTTCTCGTTAACATGTGTAAGCGTTATGAATAATGGTTGTTGATTAGCCGGAGGACTTAGTATCGGGAAGAAAGTGGAACTCGTACCCATGGTTGTCGTTAACAGGTGCACCCCGATACCGTACGTTTGTGCAATAAGAAGTCCTGCTAAGGGGAAGTCCATCCAGTGATCCGTGGGACAACCGGACACTGAATCCCATATTAGGCTCTGTCGATGCGTGTAAAAATAACCTTGATTCCATGCTTCAAATATTGGGAACCAGATCGATTCGTTCTGATCCATTTCTTGGACAAGGTCCCTTCGAATGAGCCCCCATGAACTCTGATCCATACCTAAGCCCATAGCCACAGATTGAAACCCACAATGACCGTCCGGCATCACATCTCGTATGCACGAGACGTGCGGATGAAACACTGGCGGAATGGCAGACTTAAACTGTTTGATGATTCCCACGTTCTCGTCCCCAATGATTAAAGGAAAACCGTGATCATCTCGTGTCTCTTTCTTCTTAGAACTCTTTGAACGGCTTAGGCTCGCTTTGGGTTTTTTGGGCCCTTATAACCGACTGTTGAGAGGCCTGTGACGGAACGTACGAGCTGTGGCGAGGGTTATCGTACTTACTTTGTCGTGAACCTTCAAAGCACATGTTTGCATCACCGAAGGAGCTTCTCCTCAATTCTTCATCTATACGAGAGGCCTCGTCCAACCATTGTTGTACCTGCTTTGTTGTTGGTCGGCCACGAGTATTTTGTTGGACAACCGGTGGTTTCTTGGTAGATTTCGTTGGAGTCAACACCGCTTTAATCTTTGACATCAGGCTTTTTTTCTGATCTGGGGGGTGCGACTCTAATTGTTGTCTAACAATATTTAGCTCTTTGACCACGTCAACGTCATCGTCTATCAATTTACAACTTTGGAAGTTAAGCTTCTGCCAGAAGACGTCTATGTCTTCGAGTTGAATCGGACGCTCTGCACGGCTAAAAACAACATTGTATAAGTCACATGATTAACGGAAATATATCACACAAGTGTTGTAAGTTTAACGATTATTACCTTCACACATGTACTTTTCTATCCTATAAGCAAAGGGCAACCCATAATTGTACCCCATTTGGCAACCACATGATGAATGAAAGCGCTCCAAGACATCTAGCTTCCTAATTGCCTCTCCACTCAACAAGTTAAGGGCTATATGGGATACTTTTCCATGTAGGTGTTGATATAGCGGGTGTTTGTGGTGGTTCATTCTTTTTTCGATGCAGTCTTGAAAACTCTTCCTTATTTCACCGAACTGTGTCTCAACTATATCCCGGACACAACCAACTACATGGTCCAGCGAGCTCCTATCTAGGATGTATCTCTTTAAGTTGGCGTGTTGGCTCTCAACTCTGTTTTTGGTACGATTACCAAAGTTGCGCCTCTTATCAGTCCACGCAAAGACGAACATCTCCTTATAGTCTTTTAGCCAGTTATCGTACACGTAATTGAAGACTCCTAAAAAGTAAAAATAATTTAATAAAATTTGCATAGGTGAGTCGTATGTTATTAGAAAAACTTACTAGAACGTTTGCACTCCCCAAGTCGCTTTCACATGTTGCGCAAGTGGTACTCGTAGATGGGTATGGATGGAGACTCAATCAATGTCCCCCAGAATGACAAAAATTTATCCCAGTCTTCATCTGTGAAGGCAGCCTTGCAGTGCTTCATAACATTCTGTTGTATGTGCCACCTGTAAAGAAGCCTGGAGGCGTCTGGAAATACTTTAGCACACACGCGCCCATAAGGGCTAGGTCTCTATCCGTTACAATCACACGTGGCTCCATACATTCATCCAACATCGACTTGATCCTCTCAAGCACCCACACAAAGTTATCACCCCGTTCTTTACTAACAACGGCATGCGCGATGCAAAACGAATGGTTGGTAGGCGTCATACCAACAATCTAGATAAATGGCATATTGTATAAGTTTGTCTTGTACGTCGCATTGATCAGCATGACGTGGGGGAATGTACGCCACATGTCTCTCGAGTACCGATGAAGAAAGAAGATCTCTGTTTCGGGTTCCTCCCGTGTCTCGTAAATAAAGTCGTTGTTTATCAGCACATTTTCTAGTGACTGCATGGGAATCAATCCTTGTCTTTGTTCGGATCTAATCTTCGCCACAACATTTTGAACGTCTTTCTGAACATGAAACCTGTCGGGGTCCTGCTTCCTTATCGTTTGAAATATTTTGCGCGGCTCCATGTTTTGAGCTATCAGCTGCTCGATCAGTTTCATTTCGCTTGGAGTAAACCTTCGCACAAACGCGTGGGCCGACAGGTCCTCACAAAGTTCGTGGTTATGTTCAATTTTTCCGTCTTTTATCTCCCAGGTTTCATACGGGTGGTTTTGCACAGCCAGCAGGTAAAACGGGCAACCAGTTTTTTTGCTTCCGGCTTTTCTGAGTGTTGTTGTAGTGTGGTGCTCACCACCACGGACACATTCAAGCCATACCCTCCTTGTTCTTCCCCTGATTTTCTTTGATCAACGGGTGACAACAACGAAACCATCCGCGTTTGCTATTTCTTGTATCCGTTTCTTTAGTTCATCTAAAGAGTTGAAAACCTGTAACATCGACAATAATAATAACAATAATAATAAGTAAATAATAATAATAAAATAATAATAATATAGTAATTGATACCTGTTTTTTTAAGTACGGATTGTCCGGGATGGGAGGTGCCTCACCACCATATCTACCATATCTACCATAACCACCATATCCACCATATTCTCCAACGTCCGGATTGTTTTGATGAACGTAAGGAGTGCCCGGGGAAATGAATTGCTGATGACCACTGTCTCCTCCGTATCCACCATATCCATTGTCTCCTCCGTATCCACCGTCTCCTCCGTATCCATCGTCTCCTCCGTATCCACCGTCTTCTCCGTATCCACCGTCTCCTCCATATCCACTGTCTCCTCCGTATCCACCGTCTCCTCCGTATCCACCGTTTCCTCCGTATCCACCGTCTCCTCCGTAAGAATATTCACACCCGTATCTATAATCCGGATACCTTTGTTGCGTCGGATAACTTGGTTGACCAGCATGGTATGAGTCATCTACAGGGGTTGTTTCATCAACAGGGGGATGCGTGTTCAAATCTAGAAACGGTCTGTTTTGTTTTCCTTGTATACTAGACACAACCTCCTCTTGCTCATTAGAATCGGGAACGCCAGACTCCTCCAAAATAGACGACCATATCATCATTAGTAAATAATAAACTAAAACAACAAGTAATTAAAACATTTAAGCTAATAACTGTTACCGGAACGCTTTCGGGCACCCAGTTGTCGCTAGAATACTGCCCGAAGACATAGTTGTCGTCCCAGTATGATGACATTTCAACACTTCGGGATGATAAGAGCACAAACTTGCAAACAACAAGAGTAATAGAAGAAGAAAAAGAATGAAATGAATGTTGAATGCTCGGGTGGACCAAGAATGCACTGTATGTTGCCCTTTATATGAGATATAGACGCCTCGTATAGCTCTATACGCCCCATATTGCTTTAAGTCACATGTCAGACACATAGTCAAATCAGTCCCTAAGACGCCTCGTATAGGCCTATACGAGGCGTCTTAATACCCTCGTATTGGTCCCTCGTACAGGCCTAGACTCCCCGTCTGATGTGGCTGATGTGACGTTGTACGAGGTTCAGAAGCTGGTCGGGAAAAGCAACCCTATATGCCTCGTATAGGCCTATACGAGGCGTCTATTAGGGTGTGGAAATAGGCATTAAGGTGTGTAAATATGTAGACCCTTACTTAATTCTTATGGAAAAAGAAAGATAACTTGGAATACTGTAACACCCCGAAATCGGGAATTTGGTAATTAAACCATGTTAATAATAATGAACGGGTAAAATACCGTTAGTGGTAAAAGTAAACCGATGAATATTAGGAATTTAATAAATAAACCTAATATTAAATAAAAAGTGAATAAAAGCTTTTGAGGAAATAAAGATTATAAGAGGCCCGATTTAACGGGACTTAAAACAAAACAAAGTAGTATCTCCCCCGAACCCGCTAAGTAAACTAGGAATGTTTAACCTAGTTAAAAAGGGGTAAATATTATTGAAAATAAATAAGTTATAGTCTACTTGGTAACAAACCAAAACAAGATGGGCTAAAGGTGGGTAATTAGGAAAGTGTTTTAATTAAACATTTATAAAAAAAAATAACAAAACACACACACAGGAGGTGTGTTCGATCGACCAGAGCCAGAGAAAAAGGGGATGAACCCTAATTCAACAAACCTTCAAATTGGATGATCAAACGAAGGCCAAATTCAGATTGGAATATATATAAACGATCACCAAGTCAAGAGGATCGTAAGGTATGTCGAATTTTTAACATTCATGAAGTTGTGAAAATTAGTTAACTTTGCATGATGCGATCTATGTATGAATCGTAGAGGCTATGGCCGAATTAATGAAGTGTGATTGCTTAGGAACAAACCCTAAGTAGAAATATGAAGTAAATTCAGAATTGTTGATGCTAAATTCATGTATGTGATGTTTTTTAGGCTTTTGATTGCTAAAACTAGTGTTATGATGTCATGAACATGCTTTAATTGAAAGCTGAATTCAAACAGCTTGTGATCAGAATTTACAGCCGACTTGTATTGGCTGTAACATGGACAAAACATGACAAAAACATGTGTTTCTTGAGTCTAAAATGTAATTCCAGGAAATATCTTTAAAACCCCACTGGAATCGCATCTTTTCGACGAAAATTGAGCGTTTTATGAATTTTTCCGTATCGAGGGTTCAAGCTGCATTTTCTGGCAGAATTTTCAGCCCATTACGAATGTCATAACTCAATTTAGGAATTTAGTTATTATCTCAAATTTTTACTATAGATAGATTTAAGTGATTAACAAAATCGCCAATTGGAATTTCGTCAATCGGATAAACGAGAAATTTTAAATGAATTTTTCCGTAAACTGCAGTCAGAAGTGACGAATCTGATTACAGCTTAGTAAATGAATTTTTACGAATTTTTTGTAAAGAGTTAGATCTTGAAATTTTAACACAAGGCCTAACTCTCCTAGAGGTACACACATAAAAAAATCATAATTTTTGAAGACTTGTAAACAGGTTAAACAAGTCACCAAAAAATCCCATTTTTCAGTGATATGAAATGACTGAATGAAATCGCGGTCTACTTGGTTGTGTGTAAAATTTGATTTCATTAAGAGTTTGGATGAAATATGCCTAAGTGAGTTCAATGAACCAAATGTGCATTTGAATATGTTGATAAGTCAATTGACTTTTAAAAAGTCAAACCGACCAATGATTAGTTCGAATGATAATTTTGATATGGTCGAATGATAAATTCGACATAAAACCCGTAGGATGGAATAGTCGTAAACGATTATGACTAATCTAACCTTCTTACGAATTGTGATGATGATAGTTTGACTCTAGACAAGCTAGATAAAGACTTGGGAAAGAAGCGGGTCAAACGGATCGAGTACGCGGAAAAAGGACATAACCGGATGCAAGGTAAGTGAAACTTACACTTTTTGTAGAATATGTGTTTGTTATAAAAGTTTCTTATACGATTAAGATGATATTCATGATATGGCTCCGACACGAAACGATACGGGTCGGAACATATCTAATGATGAAAAACCATGTTTTTATGATAAAGAGGCAAAATGGTCATGAAGTGACATAAATAAAAATGGGTTTTCGAACGGCTATTTTATAAGTAAACCTAAACGAGTAAAAAGGGAAAACGGTGATTTAGTCACGAACAAATAGGTAAAAGTTGAAATATAAAACAATACTAAGCGACATAAGTCATGTCGGGCTAAATGCGTAAGAAAAAGGGTTTAAGAGACATAGCTAAAGAGGTGAGAAATCTGAATTTAGTTATTTAATGAAATGGTAAATAGATACCATTCCAATATAAGCGCAAAGTGTTTAAATCGTTTAGACCAAACGGGTCAAATGGTAATGTAGATACCATTTGACAAATAAGGACTAATAAGTGCTTGTCGAGTCTTATGTGCATCGGATAAAAATGGTTATGATTTAGCGGTGCTATGAATTAGCATATTATGGACGCAATGTATTAAACAGGTCAATATGTTGATCCGAGCCAGGTACGCATATTTTGTATTGTAGTTAGAAACGATATCGTGGTCACTTATTGGCGAAAGCTCTTCGTCGCAAAATGAAGGGTTTAAAATTGACCAAAAAGTCATTGAGGGGTAAATAGGGAAAAACAACCTTTAAGAGTTGTTTAGAAATAAGCGTTTCGTTTAATTGAGTCCTTGGGATATGTATAAAATGGAGATAGGGTGTAAGCTAAAAGAAGCGTGAATTAAGCTTAAAAGTGTTAAATACCCCGTAACGGGTCAAAATGAGTAGATATGCAAAACGGGTTAAGATTTGCTTAAGAACTCGTAATTTGAACCTTGAATATTAGAAAACTGATATAATGTGATCTGCATGGCATTTTGAAGTTTAGAGTTTGATCAAAACTAGAGCTGGGTAGGAAATTGAGGTCCGGATACGGACCTGCTAGAAAAGAGCTTCCCCCGCGCCACGCGAGGGACCACATGAAACCGGGCGCGACACGCGACAGGCATCGCGGCACGCGAAAGAACGAGTTGAGTCTCTCGCGTGGCGCGAGAGGCATAAATCTGAGAAATTATTTTTGTTTTGTTGTTTGATGCGATGTACATGTTTTAAGCTATTATTTAAGTATCGAAACTAACTTTTAGGTTGGTTTCGATCATAGGTTAATTTCAAGAGTTACCGGAGGACGATCAAGCTCAACGGAGAACCGAACACGAATAAGATAAAAGCTTCTGCATGTCATTTCATCGTAACTTTTAAACGACGAACTCAATTATGTTAAGTTGTATTGTTTTAAAATTGTAAAGTTTAAACAAACCCGTATTTTTACAAAGTGTATGTAGTCATAATTACATGTTGTTTATCGTATACTTTACAAAAACCATTAAATTATGACAAGGGTGTTACAAATACGAAGAGAAGTTGGATTGGTGGACCATAAATACAATACAATACAAAAGACTTAGAGGGAAGAAACAAGTAAAAAAAAGCCCTAGAATTAGAATTAGAATTAGAATGGAGTCATCGGAGTCTGCAGTGATAGTCCTCTCCATGGACGATCTTCTGTGTAAAATCTTAGCCGGATTACCTCTGGCATCCCTACGCCTGTTCAAATCTGTCTGCAAGCGATGGTTCTCTCTCATCACCGACCCTACTTTCAACGCCCTCCGCACAAGTACCCCTAACGCCGATCACCCTAAAGGTTTGTTATTCCAACTACAATCGTCCTCTTCTGTACTTGTATACGTCCCATTCCAATTCAAACAATTGGATGCCCCTCCTCCTACTCGCTTGATAAGATTCCCTCACGCACAAATTCGCAGCGATACATGGCGGTTTGGCAGTCATGCAACGGTCTCCTAATGTGTAACGACCGCCCTGATAAGTTATATGTATACAACCCAACCATAAATCAGTGTAAGTTGCTTCCCCTGCCCCATGTTTGGGTACCAAACAGAGCCCTTAAAGCTATGGCAATAGCTTTTGATTCTACAGTCTCACAACACTACAAGCTTGTCTACGCTCGCGAAGATTTTACTAGGCCTGGTAGACCTGTTCATGTAGAGATTTACTCGTCGGAAACAGGCGTTTGGAGGGCTTGTGAGCGGACTTTTCAGCTAATATCTTTTGTAGCCTTTGATAGGAATGTGGTTTACTGGCGCGGTGCCATCCATTGGCTCTCGCGTCTTCATGTTTATCATTTTAGTTTGGATGATGCGGATTTTATACATGTGCAAGACCATACGGCGTTGTATGGTGGTGCTCGTGATAGGTTGGTTGTCTTGCGTGATTGTTTGCTCATTGCTAGGATGCTTGGGCCTTTGCGGATGAATGTTTATGGATGGTCTTTCAAGTACCATGTTAATCTTGCTCCCGCTCCCCCTGCTGCTGATGCTGATTTCAGAGTAGTATCAGTTGTGCTTGGGGAAAGAGAAGAGGATTCGTTTCTCGTCTTGAAAATGGAAGTAACTGGGACCGGGAGTATGCTTTTACGATATGATTTCGTCTCAAACACTTTCCATCAGCTCTATGACTTGACCCGAATTCAACTCCGTGAGACGCAGTTTTGTAGCTTTTTCTTCGCCCCCTCTCTTGTTGCTGCTGCTGTCTGAATTAAATTTAAATTATTGTTATCATTATGCCTGTATGTTTTTGGTTTCAAGAATGTACTTGAATTGCTCCACAAAATTTCTTCATTTTGATTTTGGTCTTGTAGCACATGATATACAACTCCAATCAATCAATAATTATCTTAAAGCAGCAGCTTCATTAGACCCATCATGTTTCATTACAAGTCTTGTACTATTAGCATGGACCGGTTCCTAACTTCATATTATGTTACGTGTAGTGTCTGTCTGTCTGTCTGTCTGTCTGTCTGTCTGTCTTAGTGTCTCATCCATGATGCCTTTTATGTTACTTGTTGTCCAAGCATATGTTGGGTGATTTGAGTGAGGGCAGTAGTTTATGTTTGGATGGAGGGTAGAGGGCTTTCAAATGATTTCAGGCTGTGTATTTTGTCTATCAAGTTCTCATGAATCTTGGTTTTGTCATTGTTGTCAAAAGCGCAAAAGGTGCGTGCGTAGGCGCTCGGCACAGTAACTATTGATTCAAATAATGACCACTAACCTACTAGTTTGTTGGCTACGTAACTATTCGAACCGTGACTCGATAACGTGTGAACCCGTGACCCGTAAAACAACCAATTAATCCAACAGTATATTTCACACTTATACAGCTTATTGTATACCACGTGATTTGCTACATTTACTTATAAAGTAGCACATGACATTTTGTACATACAGATTTGGAGAGGTGATTGAGTTTCTATCGCATCAAATATTTCGTATCAAGTGCAAGATTGAAAGTCAAATATTGTCACCAGATACAGATTATAGGTGTTACCTCATATTAAAGCTTTCAGAAAAATGTCGTGGTGTGCATCGTCCTGTGAAAGTACAAGGTCTACCCCACCAAACGAATGGAATATACATGACATCAACCAGGTCCCAAAGCAAAGGGAAGATGGATGGATGGATGGATGGATGGAGGTTAATGTATGGAAGTTTAACTCAAAGGATCGGCATAGAAAGGATTGTATTCATTTGAATTTGAAACTTTTAAGTTATGAAGGAACAATGTGTGGCCTTATTGTGAGTTTCGGCCAATGTAGCATAAGAATAGCGGAAAACTGCGGCCTCATTGTGTTCTTACTATTAATATTTTTGCAGTCGCGGCTTTGATGGTGTGCGGAGAGGACCTCCACGCAAGGCCCATGATTTCGAGGGACACACCATTTAAAAACAAATCCGATATGTATATGTTATTTAGTTAACACATACAAATTCCAATATAGGTCCATTTATAAATCATTTTTATATTTTAGAATTTAGCTCACTTGACATTAGGTTTATTGAGCCCTATACTAAAGTGTTTTTTTAAATAATCATAAAACTTTACGGAAGGGCACATTTTTTCAAGCTCGAACAGGGTACGTGAATTCTCAGAGACGCCTCTGTATTTTTGTCACAAACATTTTCGTCGAGAGGTGGTTGTATGTGTCTGCTGAAGATGTTGATTATAAGGCCATTGTAGTCATAACGCCCCTTTGTGGGCGTTATGCGACACGTGGCGCGCCACGTCAGCGTGGGGTGTTATGGGGCCTTATGCATTTTAACCCCGTAGTCATAAAGCCCCTGTCTAATCATTACTCAATTATTAATTTCTAATTTTTTATAATTATTTTCTAACTTTATAAAATTAAAATTCATTTCATTAAATTAAAAAACATTACACTAAAATAAAAATAAAAATAAAAACATTACACTTAAAAAAAAAAACGGTTCCACTAAAAAAATAAAAGTTTGACTAAAAAAATAAAAAAACAACACTTCAAAGATTATATTTTTTTCGATCCTTTCCTTTTGGGCCAACGCCATCTTCAAAGCTTTTCCGGTAAGGTGGTCGTGCGGTTTCGAGTAGAACTCAAAGTCCCGTTCCCATTGTCTATCCCGCATAATCTCCGTATCTTCGTGGTTCTCCTCCAAACGTTTATTACCGAGTTCGTGTAAATCATGAAGTCGCATGTTTATCTCCGAAAATGCGTTACTCATATCCGTTCCCATAGACATCGACGACGACTCGGGTTTTTTCGCCCGGCTTTTTCTTCCGGGCGGTCTTGGTAACTCCTCCGCCGGCTCGTCATCCGGAATATCCTCGTTCAAGTCGGTGTTTCGAGCGTCGGAGGTTGGCGTTTCGGGTTCACCCGACTCGTTTGTTTTGGACCTCTTTGATGGCCGTGTATTTCCCGAACGACCACTCGGAGTAGATACGGTGGCCCATTTGGGGCTATGGCGAAGGATTTGCCAACACCTCATGTATGGGAAATGGCCATTACCCTTCGTATACTCGACCAATGCCGCTTGCGTAATATCTTCATCGTTACTTCCACTTTTCCATCCGGCAAACGTGCGTTGGTACACGGTTTGAAAGTTTGTGCATTTCTTGTTTATATCGGTCAACTTCCCCGATATAGAGTCCGGTAGCCAGTATTCGTCTCCTCTACCCATGAGATCGAAAAAAAGGTCTCGTATTCGATGCCAAAAAACGCTTCTACTTTGATTGTTTGCTACAAAAAAACAAAATATAATGTTTAAAAACAGAAAATAAATATAAAACAGAAAATAAAAAAAAACAGAAAACGAAAAAAAAAACAAAGAAAAAAACATACATATAACCGGGTCCTCCGAAACATCGATGAAAGCGCGGGTTAACGCATACTCCTCTTCGGGCTCCCACGTTATCACAGTTTTTTTCGCTCGGGTAGTGGTTTCCACTTTCTTTTTATGTGGCCGTTTTGCTTTTCCTTTTCCTTTTTGCGTATCCGGTACCTCGGGTTGCGTCTCCGGAACAACATCGGGTTCGTGTAGTGGGGAGGCGAAAGCATTAGCCGACCCAAACGCTTGAGACGACCCCATCCCATCCGTGTTTTGATTCGGGTTCCACCCGTAGAGATTAGGGTCCCATGATAGCGGTTGGTTCAAAAGATTCATGAACCCGGGACTTTGTTGATTGTAATCGAGAAAACCGGAGCCGAAAGGGTTGGGTCTAGTGGGAACCGGCAACACGGGGCGAGTAGGATTACCACTTTGGTTTGGGTCCGCACTTGATCGGGGAGGAATGAAGCCACGGTTGTATGGATGCATTGTATAAAATATCAAGATTTGTAAAAAAAAATGGAAGAGATGAGAGTTTTTGAGTGTTTGTGGTAAAAAAAATAGGAGAGGAGGTAATGATTTAAAGGAAAGTTTGAAAAATAAATTGATTTTTTTTTTATTAAAATGACCGTTTGTAAACGGTCAAAAAATCAATTCACCAATTCAAAACGCCGCGATAATTATCGCGCCTTCAAAATTTTTTTGGGCATAGCGCCCTTTGTTTTGGTGTGCAAGGTGCCATCTCGGCGCTATGGGGGGTTATACCGCCCCACTACGTATGCTCTTAGGCCATGTGTAGTCATAACGCCCCTTTGTGGGCGTTATGCGACACGTGGCGCGCCACGTCAGCGTGGGGCGTTATGGGGCCTTATGCATTTTAACCCCGTAGTCATAAAGCCCCTGCCTAATCATTACTCAATTATTAATTTCTAATTTTTTATAATTATTTTCTAACTTTATAAAATTAAAATTCATTTCATTAAATTAAAAAACATTACACTAAAATAAAAATAAAAATAAAAACATTACACTTAAAAAAAAAAAAAAAAAAAAAAAAAAAAAAAAAAAACGGTTCCACTAAAAAAATAAAAAAACAACACTTCAAAGATTATATTTTTTTTCGATCCTTTCCTTTTGGGCCAACGCCATCTTCAAAGCTTTTCCGGTAAGGTGGTCGTGCGGTTTCGAGTAGAACTCAAAGTCCCGTTCCCATTGTCTATCCCGCATAATCTCCGTAACTTCGTGGTTCTCCTCCAAACGTTTATTACCGAGTTCGTGTAAATCATGAAGTCGCATGTTTATCTCCGAAAATGCGTTACTCATATCCGTTCCCATAGACATCGACGACTCGGGTTTTTTCGCCCGGCTTTTTCTTCCGGGCGGTCTTGGTAACTCCTCCGCCGGCTCGTCATCCGGAATATCCTCGTTCAAGTCGGTGTTTCGAGCGTCGGAGGTTGGCGTTTCGGGTTCACCCGACTCGTTTGTTTTGGACCTCTTTGATGGCCGTGTATTTCCCGAACGACCACTCGGAGTAGATACGGTGGCCCATTTGGGGCTATGGCGAAGGATTTGCCAACACCTCATGTATGGGAAATGGCCATTACCCTTCGTATACTCGACCAATGCCGCTTGCGTAATATCTTCATCGTTACTTCCACTTTTCCATCCGGCAAACGTGCGTTGGTACACGGTTTGAAAGTTTGTGCATTTCTTGTTTATATCGGTCCACTTCCCCGATATAGAGTCTGGTAGCCGGTATTCGTCTCCTCTACCCATGAGATCGAAAAAAAGGTCTCGTATTCGTTGCCAAACAACGCTTCTACTTTGATTGTTTGCTACAAAAAAACAAAATATAATGTTTAAAAACAGAAAATAAATATAAAACAGAAAATAAAAAAAAACAGAAAACGAAAAAAAAAAAAACAAAGAAAAAAAAAAAAACATACATATAACCGGGTCCTCCGAAACATCGATGAAAGCGCGGGTTAACGCATACTCCTCTTCGGGCTCCCACGTTACCACAAAGGGGCGTTATGACTACACATGGCCTAAAGGAGTTGGCTCATGGGCCTACTGATTTATTATAAAGGACCTAAATTATTTTTTAAATTGTGGAATCTTTTACACTATTGGGTTATTTTTATCGGAGTGTTCTTGGAATGATGTTTATAGGAGATGCTTAATATGGTTATTCATACATCTCTTCAAGGTTGGAGAACTCGCTAGTCGCTAGTCGGCCGGTGAGGTGAGGACTAGCGACTACTCGGGATTAATCGAGATTAATCGGATCGAGTTTTTTATATGTAATTTTCAGTTTTATGTATACATATACACATTTTTATAGGTAAATATTTTAAGTAGCTTGATTTTAACTTTTACTCAACTCATTTTTTTAAGTATACAAGATTAATTGTTAGAATTCACATGGTTTGGTTGGAAACTGGCCGGAATTTAGAGGTTTTGGCCGGAATATACAGGTTTTTTGCCGGAATCTGGCCGAAATTGCCGATTTTTGGCTGGCCGACGAGGCCCGACTAGCGATTAATGACCGACTAGTCGCCGCCTAGTTGCGATTTTTACGACACTGCATCTCTTTCTATGCAGTAACGTTTTAGAAAGAGTTTTTTTTTTTAATTCCAAAAAAAAAAAACAAGAGGTGACATAATTATATGTTATGATGTCAAACTATTTTGTTTAATTTGAAGTATAATCGTTAAAATGTATGGAACTAGGTTCTGTACTGTCCGCGTTGCGGGGCAATAAGCCAAATATTTCTCTCTGATAACATGTACGTCTGTATTTCGCTTACTTGTACATACTACTCATAACACTATCTAAAAAGAAAATTTATTGAGTCAACAAATTAAAACAAAACACTACCATACTTTTGCTAAAAAAAAACTAAAACGATGGAGAAGCTACGGGTTAGCACGAATAAAAAGTACATCGAGCCAACTAATTAAAACAAAAAATACCATAATTTTGTCAGAAAAAAAAACACTAAAACGAATTTTAAACTGGGGGCAAAATCGTAATTTGACAGGGAAAAAAATGGCAAAACTATAAATTTGAGCTGAGGACAAAATCGTAATTTGGCTGCGAGAAGAAAAAAGAATAAAATCTATGGCAAAACTGTAAATTTAAGCGAGGCAAAATCGTAATTTGATTAGACCAATGGGGAAGTGCCAAGCATTGGCTCGGAGAAAAAAAAACTAATGGCAAAACTGTAAAATTTAACGGGGCAAAAACGTAATTTTGAACCGAGGGCAAAAGGCGTAATTTTGAACAAAGGGAAAAATTATAATTTTTAGCTTAGGCAAAAGCATAATTTTATTTTGAACTGGTGGCAAAAACGTAATTTTATACTGATGAAAAAACCGTAATTTAAAAACAAGGATAAAATCGTAAATTGGTTGGACTAATAAAGGAATACCAAAAAGAACATTAAAAGGTACTTTTTTAATGAACAATCTCTGCTCAATTATAATCATAGTATCTTGAAAAATGAAAAAAAAAAAGGGCAGCCGCCCTTTTCCACCGTTAGAAAGACAGAACTATTGACGCCACAATTTTTGTATATGAAGGTAATTGGCTTCCAATTCAACTTCTGTCTCATCTCATCTGTCTTCTCGTAATTGTGGCCCATTTTTGTTACCCACTTCTTACTAGCATATTACGGTAGAGTATACCCACTTCTTGGGTCCGGTCCAAAGGACTTAAGACTCATACCAGTCAAGCCCAATGTGGTTTGGTCAACCCTCAATCATCATAGGTCATCACCACTTTCCTCAATAATCAAGGAGGGCATTTACAAACAGTGCCTAATAGGTAAAAAGAGCCATGATTTTATATAAATGAATTCTCTAGTCTCTACCTACAATACACTGATATAAACATATTCGTACCATTATATGCTTATGAACCGAGATACCCAACAAACATGAGCCCGGGTTCTCTGTAATTTGAACTTTCTTTTTTGCTCGAGAAGACAATATTATACAATACACCACCATCTAGATGGATCCGAACCGGAGGAGACTCCAACAGGCAAGTTGTTGATGATAGCCGCACTAGACTTTGTATTAGCATTGACGTGGCCCGTCATTTGTAAGCCAAGCATTCGCTTGTAACCTTGTTCCATATATGATAACTTGTTAGAGTGTTTGGTTTTACGCAGTCTCGTAATTTATGTAAAAACAAATATTTAGAAGTTGTATTCTTATTAGATTTAGTAACAATCCAAATACAAAATTATTAGGATTTAATAACAAACTGAAGGGATATGGTCCTAAATCTCGCACCAGGCTCGAGTGACCATCACCCGGCTTATTGTCCCAATCGATAAAGAACTTGCCACAATTCGTGCGGGCTAACGCGAACCCGGTTTTCTTTCCCTCTCGGGGAAAGATGAGAAATCTCACCTAGTATATGAAAATGGTTGTTTCCGTCAACATACACGGGATGCGGTGATTACTAATAAAGATGATAGTAGTTTCCGACATTCACTTTCTGTCAGACACATTTCCATGCTGCAGTCCTGCGCGGCGCGCGCAGGGTGGCAAAGGAAACGCAGAACGGCATACAAATGTGTTGACCTATATGTGCATGGTTTACGGCACGTAGCAGAGCTACGCAAGACCATGTCCTATTATTATACAAGTGGAAGTGTCACATTCACTTCTGTGACCAACCAGCAACTGGTATGCCTGGGCACTGACAGCAGCGGTCAACTGACAGCAGCGGTCAGCTGACCGCCCAATGCGCTCCTGCTAGGGGTGCAAACGAGCCGAGCCGAGCCCGAGCTCGAGCTCGTTTAAAATATGAAAGCTCGAACTTAGCTCGAAAGTAATTTTTCAAGCTCAAGCTCGGGCTCGACTCGTTTAGTATTTATTAATTAATTTATATAATTATTATTATACATATAATTTAGTTTTTTTTATATCTATATAAATGGTAATTATTATTATATAAATATATGTTTAATATATTACTAAAAAATAAATAAGTAGAAAGCTCTTTTAGTCTCGCGAGCCAGCTCGAGCTCGGTAAGCGAAGCTCAGGCTCGAGCTCGTTCAAGCTCGGCTCGTTCGAACTTTTTTTCGAGCTGAGCTCGAGTAGCTCGCCTCGTTTGCACCCCTAGCTGCTGCCCAGCCCACTTGCATAAAAGCTAATGAACAGACTAACAACCCCAGCAGGCCACGTGGCGGGTGTTCTTTCGTGCAACCAATTCAGCAGGACACGTAGCAACACCTCCGCGTGCGCCCGACACTCCCGTGACCTGCGCTCCTGTCAAGTCTACGAAAAGCTATAAGTTGTCAGTCGGGCCCTTGGCCCATCAAGCTGCTCATTGGCCCTTCTCCTTCACTCTTCGGCTATAAATACCCATCTCGAACCAGGTTTGAGGTAATGCTAATCTGCTCTCTCACAATTACTACTTAAATACTTATCTTGCTTCCAAAGCAAATAGTTATTATCACGCCGGAATGTGGTAACAAGGAGCAACCCCTACCCTATTCTCCTTGTTGCGAGTCACGGTGTGTTTCACTGTGCAGGTGACAGACTAGAAGACGACCTAGCCATCAATCGAGGAAAGAAGGGATTAACCCTACTTGACGAGACTCGATTAATGGACTAACCTCTTGGTTAATCACTGTTTAATCACAAACCAAATACTAAATCTTATTTGGGGTGTTGAAGATCGAGATCTTTGCAATGATAACTCTCATGTAAAATAATTTACAATTTCTTTATATATGTAAAAAATATTGTGCTTATAAAATTAGGGTGCAGTGAATAAAGCCTAATATATTACTAAATCACTAAATCCATAACAATATATCTACAAGACTAAAGTTGAAGTAACAAATACAATATAGTCATTTTAATACAACATATTAATGATTTTCGATAATTCAAATCCTTGAGGGATTTTCATGTAAACTTTTAGTATCAAGTGATACGTAACATTCATAAGACGCATATCAATTCTCTCTTTATATTACCAGACTAATAAAATATTGGAAAGTCATTACATCCACCACTAGAGAATGTGTCTCATTATAATCAATCATGAGTTTTTTGCGAAAATCCTTGTGCACCATATTTGCCTTATCTCATTTAAATGATATTATAGTAAGCACTTAAAATATATCTCATGATAAATTTAACAGACTATTTGTTGATTCCCAATGTCTCAATTATATTTGAATCAACAAAGAGGCATTGGAATGGGAGTGCAGCTCGATTTAGTGATTGTCATTTTGTTGAATCAACATTCCCAACATTAGGGGAGACAAAAAGCAGCTGGATAATAGTATTATTTGGAATGAATTATCATTATCTCATCTTGATCCTCGAACTAAACAATGTAAACTAGAAGTTCAAAGGATAATTCATTTACAAGGATTAGCAAATCAATTACCAGACGCATTCACTGACCCAAAGAGAGTGACTAAGTCACATATACCAGCTGTTAATGCTCTAGTAAAAGTAAGTGTCCCACAAGGACAACCACATGTTGGTAATGAGTCTAATGCACGCCCAAAACGTGGTAGACCAATCGGTTCTAAAGATAAAAATCCTCGAAAGAAAAAGGGAGCAAATAATGTAGATGGTCAAGTCGAGGTAACAATAACTCAAGAAAAGGAGTCTCCAGAAGAGACACTAGACATGATGGTTCTAGAAGAACCTCAGGTACCTGAAAACGAAGAGATCTCAATTAATTATATCATGTCTAGAAAGGTATGGAACCGAAGCGAAATCGATGTCGATGATAGTTTTTCATATAATGTAGCGCTACAAGTAATGGAAAACAATGAGGATCAAGAACCAAAATCAGTTGAGGAATGTAAACAAAGAAATGATTGGCCAAAATGGAAAGACGCGATAGAGGCAAAATTGAATTCCCTAAATAAATGAGAAGTTTTTGGACCTGTGGCCCATACACCTGAAGGTGTAATACCTGTTGGATATAGATGGGTCTTTGTGCGAAAACGTAATGAGAAAAATGAAATTGTATGATACAAGGCAAGATTAGTAGCACAAGGATTTTCGCAAAGACCTGGAATTGATTATAAGGAGACATATTATCCAGTGGTGGATGCGACAACTTTTCGTTATCTTATTAGTCTGGTAATACAAGAAGGGATTGATTTGCGTCTAATGGATGTTGTGACAGCCTACCTCTATGGCTCACTTGATACTGATATTTACATGAAACTTCCTGAAGGATTTAAATTGCCAAACTCATGTAAATCTAGTTCTCGAGAACATCTTTCAATCAAACTAAACAAATCATTATATGGGCTAAAACAATCTGGGCGTATGTGGTATAATCGCCTTAGTGAGTATTTGTCGAAAGAAGGGTATAAAAATGATTCTGTATGCCCATGTATTTTTATGAAAAGGTCATGATCTGAATACATTATAATTGCCGTATATGTTGATGACATGAATATAATTGGAACTCCAGGGGAGCTTCAAAAGGCAGTTGAATACTTGAAAAGAGAATTTGAAATGAAAGACCTTGGGAAGACAAAGTTTTGTCTTGGATTACAAATTGAACACCTTAAGGGTGGAATCCTTGTGCATCAAGAAACTTACATAGAGAAACTACTAAAAAGATTTTATATGGAAAAATCACATCCATTGAGTACCCCAATGGTTGTAAGGCCGCTTGATGTGGAAAAAGACCCATTCCGACCTCCTAAAGATGGAGAGGAAATCCTTGGTCCAGAAGTACCATATTTAAGTGCAATTGGTGCATTAATGTTTCTTGCTAGCCATACACGACCTGATATATCATTTTCTTTAAATTTGTTGGCAAGATATAGTTCATGCCCAACAAAGAGGTATTGGAATGGGGTAAAACAAATATTTAGATACCTTCAAGGTACAAAAGATATTGGTTTGTATTTTACAAATCAATCGAAAACAGGTTTGGTTGGTTTTGCAGATGCAGGGTATTTGTCTGATCCTCACACTAGGCGATCTCAAACTGGATATTTATTTACAAGTGGAGGTACTACAATTTCATGGCGTTCGGTAAAGAAAACAATCACAGCCACATCATCTAATCATGCAGAAATATTGGCGATACATGAAGCTAGTCGAGAATGCATTTGGTTAAGGACTGTAATACAACACATTCGTAGATCTTGTGGTATTTCTTTGGGAGATGAGGGACCGACAATCTTACATGAACACAACGCAACATGCATTGCTCAACTAAAGGAAGGATACATCAAAGGTGATAGAACAAAGCACATTTTGCCAAAGGTTTTTTTACACATGATCTACAAAAGAATGGAGATATTATTGTCCAACAAATTCGCTCCAACGAAAATTTAGCAGACTTGTTCACTAAATCATTGCCGACCTCAACATTCAAGAAGTTAGTTCATGGGATCGGGATGCGTCGACTCAAGGAGCTTAAGTGATCATCATCAGGGGGAGATAATACGCGCTGCACTCTTTTTCCCTTAGTCAAGGTTTTGTCCCATTGGGTTTTCCTGACAAGGTTTTTAATGAGGCAGCATTAAGCGTATGGAATTGATAATCAAGGGGGAGTGTTATAAATAATTAATGATATTATGATTATCAATTCCTAATATAGTCCAACTTGTTCTCCAAGTCTTTTCCCCTTATAAATACTCAATGTATTCTAATGTAAAAGATACATCATTAATAATAAACATCTTTTTTCTCTCCCAATATCTCTTTTCATCTTCTTGCTATTAGGCTTGTTTATAATTCGTAAACAAGGGTTATTTTCAACACTATTATAAAATTTGGGCAATATCTTTGTTGAACTCATGATTCAACATCTTATGATATTGTTGAATGTTAACATCTGCTTTACTCTCATATGTTGTATCAAATCCTTGAGGGATTTAGGCGAATTGAAACATATAACGTGTTACATATCCGCACATGTTCCTTAATTTAGGTGTTTTATAAGACTATGTTTGACATTATACGCTTGTTTTATAATGTTTTATTAGATACTCATATAATGGTATGAGTTGTGACAAATTGCATACCTAATGTTGTTTGATACGTATAGACTAAATATAATGTTTTATAATGGTATGTTATAATATTGAAAAATATGTAATTTACCTTTTTTTAAGGAGAATTACATTATTTAACTTCGTTGAAAATATATGTATCTTATATGCTATAGGTTATTTGTATGTAGAGATTATTGGATAAAGCAAATGATAGACCAAAATTTATGGTTTATTATCACTTTCGTGAAAGTGTATAAACATGCCTTGATATGAACCCGATGCGGCACTCCTAAATCTCATTATTAGTTTGTAAAAGTTCATACAATTTTAAACCGATAAATCATGCATGACTCGGACATGTTATTACTTCTCAATTGAGGTTACAAGAAGAGAAGATTATTTATAAATAAAATACGGATAAAACAGTTTCCATTTATCATACCTCAAATTGCTCAAAAAGTAGCGATATTATTAATTGTATGTAAGATATGAAGTGAAGTTACCTTCGTATATCTATTTGAGGAAATCATGAAATTTGTTTGGTTCTACTACATTCCCTAAAGTGAAGGCGACCATCTATTGATCGTTTATAAAGGAAATGATCACGAACATAAGTTAAGAAAAAGTTATGATGGTCATGGTAGTAATGAGAACGACCATCATAATTGTAATGGTTGTCATAATGAGATTGACCACCGAGTCATGGTAATAATGAGAGCGACCATCATGGTCGCCATAATGAGATTGACCGCGAGAAGTGGTAAAATAACGGAGTGATATGTGAGAATAGTATGTGAAAAGGATAAATGTGATAATACATTATTCTCTTGCATTTTTTTTCATAAATTAAAAGTGCGTATAAAACATATATCATCATAAACCAAGAAGTTTATAGATCATGATTATTTAATTCAATGGCATGACCGGTCAGACCATCCCGAGTCATTGATGATGTGAAACATATTGAAGAACTAGAAGGAACTGAAAGATTCTTCAAGATAATAATTAGCATGTAATGTTTGCTCTCAAGGGAAATTATATATTTGCAAAATAAACGAGGGTGTGTATACCTAAATATTCTGGAAGCGACTAAAGGATATGCATATCCCAACATGATACCATTTAGTGTTTTAAAGCGATGCATCGTCTAAATGGTTATCAAATCCACAACCTGAAGTTTATGCGATTGTGGCTTATCTAATGTGATAGCAAGCATATTAATCTAGATTAGTATATCTATTTGGTAATAATGAATTTGATTCCCAAGTTATTAACGATCATTGGAATAAGTGTTATTGTTGAGATGATTACTAAACGTCTACTACTGATTACAAAGCCAATGATCATGAGAGGAGCAAAAGTTCATTTAGGTACATGTAATTTTACATATAGTACCATTAATTCACATCAAGCCAATAAGTTATAGTTCTCCCCATACAGTTGGTTTTTGGTCAGGAACCAAAGATGTCTCATCAAAGATTTTGGTTGTGTGACATATATTGAAACTCATCCACCACACCACACAAAGATGAGGCTTCTAAAACGTTTGAGAATATGTTGGGTATAAATAATCGTCTATTATTGAATACTTAAAGCCATTAGTGAGAAATTTGTTTATGGCTCATTGTTTTTCACTTCAGTGAATGAATGTTCTCAACATTAGGGGGAGATAACATGCAGTTGGAAAGTGGAATGAATTATCATGTCATCTTGATCCTCAGAATATAAACAGTGAACCAAAAGTTCAAAGGATAATTCATTTACCAATATTAAAGAACAAATTACCAGACAAATTCACTGAACTAAATAGAGTGACTAATTAAGTCACATAATCAACTGCTTATGCTCCAGTCATATTTGTGTCCCAAGAGAACAACCACATATTTTCTAATGAGTCTATTGCACGCCTGAAGCGTGGTAGACTAGTCGATTCCAGTAATACAATTCCTCGAAAATTGGAGCAAGTAATTAAGATGGTCAAGTCGAGGTTATAGTAATAAAATCTTCTAGAAAGACAGTAGACATGATGGTTCAAGAAGAACCACAGGTACCTGAAAATAAAGAGATCTCGATAAGCTGTATCTTGTCTAAGATATGTATGGAATCGAAATAAAATCGACGTCGTTATACTTCTGTATATAATATAGCGCTTGAAATGATGAAATGACGAGGATCAAGATTTAAGATCTGCCTATGAATGAAAATACATAAATGATTGCCCAAAATGGAAAGACGCAAAGTATGGCAGATTTAAATTCTCTAATGAAATGGAAAGTTTTCGAACCAACAGTCCATACAACTGAATTTGTAAAGTATGTTGGATATTAATGGGACTTTTATGCGAATCATGTGAAAATCAAATCAAATTAAATGAGATAAGGCAAATATGGTGCACAAGGATTTTCGCAAAAACCCATGATTGATTATAATGAGACACATTCTCTAGTGGTGGATGTAATGACTTTCCAATATTTTATTAGTCTGGTAATATAAAGAGAGAATTGATATACGTCTTATGAATGTTATGTATCACTTGATACTAAAAGTTTACATGAAAGTACCTCAGGGATTTGAATTATCAAAAATCATGTAAAGTGAGTTCTCGAGAACGATATGATCGTTGTATACAAATTCATATTTGAATACGTTGAATATAATTGGAACTCCTGATGAGTATCGTAAAGCATTTAAGTGCTTATAAGGTTAGTTGAAACATCTTAAGGATGTAATTCTTGTGCACCAATAACTATACATAGAAAACTTGTGTCTGGTTATTATGACATCTTAATGTACAATGTATAAGCATGGTACAATATGGATTAAATATTCAAGACATCCTTGCATATGATATAGAAATCAATGAGGAGGTATATGTAATAGAACTCCTAAAGAGTGAATGCACATACATTGTTTTTAAAAGTTGAAAGAAGTATGTATATGATTGCAAATGCCTGAAGCATTGATTTCAAGTCCTCAAGAATGTATCTTTATAAAGTTAAAGATAGTATGAACTAAAATAGTCAAGTTGAGTGTTGTACAACTCATGATATATTCTGATAAAGAGCAATATAAGTTTGATAATATTATCAATCTTTATCAAATGTTCTTTCTTAAAAGTTCACTATAAACGCAATTTACAGTGATGATGTCTGAGCATCATCAAGAGAAACTGGCGAGCTTTTAGAAGGGGAATTTTTTTAATGACCCTAGCACAATCTAATTATTACTCGACTTGCAGTTCGAGTATATTTGTACTCATACTTTTATTCATCTATCAAGCTACATCTAGAAGATGTTGGTGGGACATTTTAGTATGCAGAGAACTCAACCTTATAGTATGTTAAAGGTTGTTCAGACATTTTTTTATAAGAAATGATTATTATCATCTCCTACCAAAGTAGAGATCTCATTTGAAAAGTACCATGGCTAAAGTGCAATTGTGCATTAACTTAACTTTCTAGCTATGCATGATAATATATATTTTTATTTGAATTTATCAACATGATATAGCACATATCCAATGAGGAGACATTTGAATGGTAAAGCAGATATGTCGATACCCTAAAGGTAAGAATGATATGTGCCTAGATTTTACTAACCCATGAAAACTAGTTTTGTTAGTCTTGTAGATGTAAAGAATGTAACACAACATAGTTGTGGATCTTATGGTATTTGTTCGTAAGAGGAAGCACTAGAAGTCTCACAAGAAAATTTTACAACATTATTCAACATAAAGGATTGCACTTCAAGGCATCAAGTGACAAGCATTCTACAAAAGTTTTGAGCAACTTTCAAGGAAGATGGACACACGTCACTTAAAGGATGCATATTATAATGAGGGGGAGATTTATTAAAGTTGCACTCTTTTTCCCTCACTAAGTTTTGTCCCATTTGGGTTTTCTTAGTAAGGTTTTTAATGAGGCAACATATCTGATCCAGAAGTATCAGGAGAAGAAAATACGCGCTGCACTCTTTTTCCCTTAGCTGAGGTTTTGTCCCACTGGGTTTTCCAAAGCAAGTTTTTAACGAGGCAGCATCTCAAAGCATACAAATTTGATAACCAAGGGGGAGTGTTATAAATATATTATATTATGTGGTTATCAACTCCTTAAATAGATTAGCTTGTTCTCCAAGACTTTATCTCTATATATATTCATTGTATTCCTTTGTAAAAACACACCTCAATCAATAAGATCAATCTCTTTCTCCCTATTGTTCTCTTATAATCTTGTTCTAGTAGGCTAGTTTCACATATAATGTTTTATAATGGATAAATATTAATACATTATATTTGGTTCCATGTCCCTATATCTAGGTATAAGAGAACAATAGGGAGAAAGAGATTGATCTTAGCCTACTAGAACAATAGGCTAGTTTCACCTATATCTAGTAGTCAATACCATCTGCTTTACTCTCATAAGTATATCGTGCTGATAACGTGTTATGAATAAGCCTAATAGCAAGAAGATGAGAAGAGATATTGGGAGAGAAAGAGATGTTTATTATTAATGGTGTGTCATATAAAATAGAATACATTGAGTATTTATAAGAGGAAAAAGGCTTGGAGAACAAGTTGAACTATATTAGGAATTGATAATCATAATATTATTAATTATTTATAACACTCCCCCTTGATTATCAATTCCATACGCTTAATGCTGCCTCATTAAAAACCTTGTCAGGAAAACCCAATGGGACAAAACCTTGACTAAGGGAAAAAGAGTGCAGCGCGTATTATCTTCCCCTGATGATGATCACTTAAGCTCCTTGAGTCGACGCATCCCGATCCCATGAACTAACTTCTTGAATGTTGAGGTCGGCAATGATTTAGTGAACAAGTCTGCTAAATTTTCGCTGGAACGAATTTGTTGGACAATAATATCTCCATTCTTTTGTAGATCATGTGTAAAAAAAATTTTTGGCAAAATGTGCTTTGTTCTATCACCTTTGATGTATCATTCCTTTAGTTGAGCAATGCATGCTGCGTTGTCTTCATGTAAGATTGTTGGTCCCTCTTCTCCCGAAGAAATACCACAAGATCCACGAATGTGTTGTATTACAGTCCTTAACCAAATGCATTCTCGACTAGCTTCATGTATCGCCAATATTTTTGCATGATTAGATGATGTGGCTGTGATTGTTTGCTTTACCGAACGCCATGAAATTGCAGTACCTCCACTTGTAAATAAATATCCAGTTTGAGATCGCCCAGTGTGAGGGTCAGACAAATACCCTGCATCTGCAAAACCAACCAAACTTGTTTTTTATTGATTTGTAAAATACAAACCCATATCTTTTGTACCTTGAAGGTATCTAAATATTTGTTTTACCCCATTCCAATGCCTCTTTGTTGGGCATGAACTATATCTTGCCAATAAATTTAAAGAAAATGATATATCGGGTCGTGTATGACTAGCAAGAAACATTAGTGCACCAATTGCACTTAAATATGGTACTTCTGGACCAAGGATTTCCTCTCCATCTTTGGGAGGTCGGAATGGGTCTTTTTCTACATCAAGCGGCCTTACAACCATTGGAGTACTCAATGGATGTGATTTTTCCATATAAAATCTTTTTAGTAGTTTCTCTATATAAGTTTCTTGATGCACAAGGATTCCACCCTTAAGGTGTTCAATTTGTAATCCAAGACAAAACTTTGTCTTCCCAAGGTCTTTCATTTCAAATTCTCTTTTCAAGTATTCAACTGCCTTTTGAAGCTCCCCTGGAGTTCCAATTATATTCATGTCATCAACATATACGGCAATTATAACGTATTCAGATCCTGACCTTTTTGTAAAAATACACGGGCATACAGAATCATTTTTATAGCCTTCTTTCGACAAATACTCACTAAGGCGATTATACCACATACGCCCAGACTGTTTTAGCCCATATAATGATTTGTTTAGTTTGATTGAAAGATGTTCTCGAGAACTAGATTTACATGAGTTTGGCAATTTGAATCCTTCAGGAAGTTTCATGTAAATATCAGTATCAAGTGAGCCATAGAGGTAGGCTGTCACAACATCCATTAGACGCAAATCGATCCCTTCTTGTATTACCAGACTAATAATATAACGAAAAGTTGTCGCATCCACCACTGGAGAATATGTCTCCTCATAATCAATTCCAGGTCTTTGCGAAAATCCTTGTGCTACTAATCTTGCCTTGTATCGTACAATTACATTTTTCTCATTACGTTTTCGCACAAAGACCCATCTATATCCAACAGGCTTTACACCTTCAGGTGTGTGGGCCACAGGTCCAAAAACTTGTCGTTTATTTAGGGAATTCAATTCTGCCTCTATTGCGTCTTTCCATTTTGGCCAATCATTTCTTTGTTTGCATTCCTCAACTGATTTTGGTTCTTGATCCTCATTGTTTTCCATTACTTGTAGCGCTACATTATATGAAAAACTATCATCGACGTCGATTTCGCTTCGGTTCCATACCTTTCTAGACATGATATAATTAATTGAGATCTCTTCGTTTTCAAGTACCTGAGATTCTTCTAGAACCATCATGTCTAGTGTCTCTTCTGGAGACTCCTTTTCTTGCGTTACTGTTACCTCGACTTGACCATCTACATTATTTGCTCCCCTTTCCTTTCGAGGATTTTTATCTTTTGAACCGATTGGTCTACCACGTTTTAGGCGTGCATTAGACTCATTACCAACATGTGGTTGTCCTTGTGGGACACTTATTTTTACCGGAGCATTAACAGCTGGTATATGTGACTTAGTTACTCTCTTTGGGTCAGTGAATGCGTCTGGTAATTGATTTACTAATCCTTGTAAATGAATTATCCTTTGAACTTCTAGTTCACATTGTTTAGTTCGAGGATCAAGATGAGATAATGATAATTCATTCCAAATAATACTATTATCCAGCTGTTTTTTGTCTCCCCCTAATGTTGGGAATGTTGATTCAACAAAATGACAATCACTAAATCGAGCTGTAAATAAATCACCCGTTGTAGGTTCTAAATACTTAATGATCGATGGTGATTCATACCCAACATATATTCCTAACCTCCTTTGAGGCCCCATCTGTGTGCGTTGTGGTGGAGCGATTGGAACATATACAGCACAACAAAAAATCCTTAGATGGGAAATATTTGGTTCCTGACCAAGAACCAACTTTAATGGGGAGGAAGTATGATAACTCGTTGGCCTAATGCGAATTAGTGTTGCTGCATGTAAAATTGCGTGTCCCCAAGCAGATGCTGGTAGTTTTGATTTCATAATCATTGGTCTTGCAACCATTTTAAGTCGCTTGATAAGCGATTCAGCAAGCCCATTTTGTGTATGTACATGAGGTACAGGATGCTCTACATTTATCCCAATAGACATGCAATAATCATTAAATGTTTGGGATGTAAATTCACCAGAATTGTCTAATCGAATATTCTTGATGGGGTAATCGGGAAAATGTGCTCTTAGCCTTATTAATTGAGCAAGTAGTCGTGCAAATGCCATATTACGACTTGATAGTAGGCACACGTGTGACCATCTAGTTGATGCATCAATTAAGACCATAAAGTATCTAAATGGTCCACTAGAAGGATGTATAGGTCCACAAATATCCCCATGTATTCATTCCAAAAAAATCAGGGATTCAGTCCCCACCTTCATTGGTGATGGGCGAGTAATCAACTTCCCTTGTGAACATGCAACACATGTAATATCCTTGGACTGAAGAATCTTTTGGTTCTTCAAAGAATGCCCAACTGAATTTTCTATAATTTTTCGCATCATTGTTGATCCGGGATGGCCTAACCGGTCATGCCATATGATAAAATTTTCTTGGTCTATAAACTTCTTGTTTATGACTGCGTTTGATTCAATTGCATTAATTTTAGTATAATATAAACCAGAAGCAAGTGCGGGTAACTTTTCTAACACATGCTTTTTACCCGAACTTATATTTGTGATATGAAGGTACTCATCATCTCCCTCAGATGTAGTCTCAAGATGATATTTGTTTAAACGAACATCTTTAAAACTAATTAGATTTCTTTGAGACATTGGGGAAAATAACGCACTGGTTATTTTAAATGGTGTTCCACCTGGCAATACTACATAAGCTTCTCCAAAGCCTTCAATTAATTTTGATTTACCAGATATAGTACTAACATTTTCCTTTTTCATGGTTAAAGTAGAGAAATAATTCTTTTTCTTAAGAATTGTATGCGTTGATGCGCTGTCAATTAGACATATGTCTTCTCCATTAATAGGGATCTTAGTTACACACTCCATATGCTTCAAAACAAAACAAAATCATATGAATAAAATGTCTAACATGCTTCCAACATAACAAATCCCAAAATGTTTCATACGCATCAAAACAAAACAAAACAAAATCTCAAAATGTCTTAAAGAAATGAAAGAAATAACATCACTTAAAAACTAATAATTCATATGTAAGGAAAATTGCAAGCATCCAACTGGGTTGTATCAGCCACGATATCACCAGAATCCAAGTTAGTTGGCTCAATAAGGAAATCATCATAATCCAGGTTAGTTGTATCATTATGATCTTTATGACCATCAGTGACATCAACATTTGCAACCTCATACGTAAAATTTGTTTCTATTCCTTTTGCTTTGTCTTTGATGGATTGTTGATAAAGTTCCACCAAGTGTTTGGCCGTACGACAAGTCTTCGACCAATGATTGTTACTTCCACATCGGTAACATGCATTCGATGAAGATCCCACCTTCTTTTTATTTTTTTCATCACTGGATTTATTTTCATTATTATGCCACTTTTGGTGGGTCCCTTTGTTTTTAAACTGAACACTATGATAATTTCCTCGGCCACGTCCACGACCATGACCACGACCATAACCACGACCACGGCTACGATGATAACCTCGACCACATCCGTAACTTTCACTTTGGCCATTATATGTTGCCACATTAGCTTCAGGGATTGGGGTTGCTCCAACCGGACGAGTCTCGTGATTTTTCATTAAGAGCTCGTTGTTTTGCTCGGCCACAAGCAAACATGATATTAATTCACTATATTTGGTGAAACCCCTTTCACGATATTGTTGTTGCAGTATCACATTCGAGGGGTGAAAGGTTAAGAATGTTTTTTCCAACATTTCCTTATCAGTAATATTTTCACCACATAGAATCAATTGTGATGTGATTCTAAACATTGGCGAGTTGTACTCGCTTATAGACTTAAAGTCTTGCAACCTTAAATTGATCCACTCGTAACAAGCTCTCGGTAATATTACCGTTTTCTGGTGGTCATACCTTTCTTTCAGATTAGTCCAAAGGACAAGTGGATCCTTGATAGTGAGATACTCACTTTTCAAAGCCTCATGAATATGATGGCGTAAGAAGATCATGGCTTTTGCCTTATCTTGGGTACTTTCTTTATTTCCTTCTTTAATAGTTTCACCCAGATTATTGGCATTCAAATGTATTTCAGCATCCAATACCCATGACAAATAGTTTTTCCCAGTAATATCTAAAGCCATGAACTCAAGTTTTGCAAGATTTGTCATGATGAACTGTATTAAAAAGATACATGTGAATTAAAACTATAAATAACATTGATTGCAATATAAATATTGTAAATATAAGATAACAAATAGATTATATATAACTGTTTAATATCTAATACGATTTTTTTTCAGTGATATATTGTTATTGCGAAATTTTTTTTCTTATTAAAATAAAATAGCAATTACCTTTGCATGTTCCATAATTACTTTATTTAATGATGGTAACCAAAAAAATAATAATAGTGTTGCTGCACAACCAGATAACCACATTTTATTTGACATTATATATAAACTTATAAGCAGTTTCCAAGCGTATAAAATGTTGATAACGTTCTCTTAACAATTATCTAATGTTTGTTAAAAATTTGTGGTCAATACATCATATTGATATCTACCATTATACATTATGTATAAGATATACGTTCTCTTTCTTAAAATCTAAATTTTTTTCATTATGTTAAGTGTATAGTTACGATAAGATGTTAAACTATACCTTATGGATGTAATTCATGTGTATAAGAAGTGCACATGAAATATACCTTATATAATCTAAATTTTTTATTAATATAGTTCAAATACATAATGTATTTGACAGGATTACATCCATAAGGTATAGTTTAACGAGACTTTAGCTCCTCCTTTCAAAAAATATCATATGTCCACGACTGTGTGTTGTTACATTCCTGCATCTACAAGACTAACCAAACTTGTTTTGATGAGTTAGTAAAATATAGCCACATATCATTCTTACCTTTAGGGTATTGACATATACCATTCCAATGTCTCATCAATGGGCAGTGATATATCATGTTGATAAATTTAAATAAAAGATACATACAATCATGCATAGCTGGAAAGAAATTATGGTACTTTTGGAATGAGAATTCCTACTTTGGTAGGATATGATGATAATTATTTCTTATAGCAAGTGACTTAACAACCTTTAACATACTTAAAGGATAAGCTTTGTCCATACTAAAACGACCCGACATCTTCTAGATGTACTTATACATATGCTCGAACTAAAGGTCGAGCAATAATTACATTGTCAAGGTCTTTCAAAAATTCTCCATCTAAAAGCTCAACAGTTTCTCTCGACGATGTGTAAACATCATCACTGTAAACTGCGATTATAGTGAACTTTTAAAAGTAAAATTTTGATAAAACATGGCTAATTTAATCAAACTTATATCCATCTTTATGCGAATATCTCGAGTTGTACAACACTCAACCCAACTATTTTAGCCATACGTATTTTGTCAACTTCATATAGTACATTCTTGAGGTTTTTTTTTATATCAATGCTTCTGGCATTATCAATCCATGAGGGAATTCTACCCATCTTATCCAAATATGCATGTGGATTCACTCTTCATGAGTTTTGCTACATAAACTTACCCATATAACACATAGATATCTATATCATATGCAAAAATGTCATGAACACTTGCTTTTATCTTCAAAATCCATATTGTACCATGTATGTACACTATTTCTTGAGATATCACAATCATTGGGTACAAGTTTTCTATGTATGTTTCTTGGTGCACAAGTATTACATCGTTAAGATGTTTCAATTAACCTTTCAAGCACTCAATTGCTTTAGGATACTCATGTGGAGTTCCAGTTATATTCAATTCGATAGTATATACATGAATTTGACAATTCAAATCCATCAAGAACTTTCATGTAAACTTTCAGTATCAAAGTGATACATAACATTTCTAATATGCATGTCAATTCTCTCTTTATATTACCAGACTAATAATATATTGGAAAGTCAGTGCATCCACCACTGGAGAATGTGTCTCCTCATCATCAATCATGGGTCTTTGCAAATATTTTGTGCTACCAATTTTGTCTTATATCGCTTAATTTGATTTCAATTCATGATTCGCATAAAAGACCCATTTGTATCCAATATGTTTTACAACTTTAGTTGTACGGACTATTGGTCCAAAAACTTTCCATTTTTAATAGAGAATTCAACTCTGCCTTATTTGTGTCTTTCCACTATGGCCAATCATTTCTATGTTTACGTTCATAGGCAGATCTCAAATCTTGATCCTCATCACTTAATCATTTCAAGCGCTATATTATATACAGAAGTTTAACGACGTCGATTTTTATTTCGATTCCATACATATCTTAGACATGATACAACTTATCGAGATCTCTTTATTTTCAGGTACATGAGGTTCTTCTTGAACCATCATGTCTACTGTCTCTTCAGGAGATCTTATTACTATAACCTCGACTTGACCATCTTAATTACTTGCTCTAATTTTCGAGGAATTTTATTATTGGAATCAACTAGTCTACCACGCTTTAGGCGTGCAATAGACTTATTACAAACAATGTGGCTATCCTCTTGGGACACAAATATAACTAGAGCATAAGCAGTTGATTATGTGACTTACTTAGTCACTCTATTTAGGTTAGTGAACTTGTCTGGTAATTTGTTCTTTAATATTGGTAAATGAATTATCCTTTGAACTTCTGGTTCACCATTTATAGTCTAAGGATCAAGATGACATGATAATTCATTCCACTTTTCACTTTCCAACTGCTTGTTATCTCCCCCTAATGTTGGGAACATTCATTCACTAAAGTGAAAAACAATGAGCCATAAACAAATTTCTCACTAATGGCTTTAAGTATTCAATAATAGACGATTATTTATACCCAACTTATTTTTCAAACTTTTTAGAAGTCCCATCTTTGTGCGGTGTGGTGGATGAGTTTCAATATACAACCAAAATCTTTGATGAGACATCTTTGGTTCCTGACCAAAAACCAACTGTATGGGGAGAACTATAACTTATTGGCTTGATGTGAATTAATGGTACTATATGTAAAATTACATGTACCTAAATGAACTTTTGCTCCTCTCATGATCATTGGCTTTGTAATCAATAGTAGACGTTTAGTGATCATCTCAACAATAACACTTATTCCAATGATTGTTAATAACTTGGGAATCAAATTCATTATTACCAAATAAATATACTAACATGGATTAATA
Organism: Helianthus tuberosus; assembly: GCA_030545235.1. NCBI lineage: Eukaryota > Viridiplantae > Streptophyta > Magnoliopsida > Asterales > Asteraceae > Helianthus > Helianthus tuberosus. The sequence goes on along the minus strand of CM060354.1, from coordinate 9,578,507 downwards.
TGCTTGCTATCACATTAGCTAAGCAACAATCGCACAAACTTCAGGTTGTGGATTTGATAACCATTTAGACGATGCATCGATTTAAAAACTAAATGGTATCATGTTGGGATATGCATATCCTTTAGTCACTTCCAGAATATATAGGGATTCTCACCCTACTTTGGTTGGTAAATAATGAATTTCCAATGAGAGCAAATATCGCATGCTAATTACCAACTTGAAAAATCTTCTAGCTCTTCAATACGTTTCACATCATCTTGACACGGTGTGGTCTAACCGGTCATGCCAACTAATTAAAAAATTATGATCCATAAACCTCTGGTTTATGATCGTATATGTATTACTTGCACTTATGCTAGTACAAGACACGAGATAATTTTATTTGAAACTATCATGTTATATCACCATCATTATTTCCACTTATCATTATCATATTATTATTCCTTTATTTTGCCACTTATGGTGGTCAATCTCATTATTAACATAACCACCGTTGCAGTTGCATTTCTGATAACCAATCTCATTATTAATATGACCATCATTAAATCCCCAATTAAGTCCATGATCACAATGATCAATATATAGTCACATTCACTTCAAGGAATGGAGTAAAACCAATTAGGCTTCATAATTTTCATTATTTTCTCATATATATACGGATATTAAGTCACTTCAGACCTTCCACACTCTTTTAATAATATTGCTACTTCAAGAGCATATTTGAAATATGACAAATGAAAATTGTTTTATCCGATTTTTCTTTGTAAATGATCTTCTTTTTGCATAACATTAATAGAGAAGTAATTAAATGTCCGAATTAAGGTCTGAAATCTTATGACCTTTAACAATTACGTAACGAGATTTAGGGAGTATGACACTTCGGGTGTCATATCTAAACTGTCAAGTAAGATATGTAAGATACGATAGAACAATTAACTATCATTTCAAACTTTCACATCAATTTTCATCCTCTCCAAATATTATCTTGATATAATTACTCTCATAATTTACTACATCTAGTGGTCAATCTCATTAGGACCATTATTACAATTTTGATAGTCGATCTCTTTATTAAGTTGGCTATCATAACATTCTAATATGGTTAATCTCATTATCAACTTGGCTATCATAGCACTTCTGATGATCGATCTCATTATAAATATGATCGTCATTACAAATTTCTCAATTAGTTCATGATGACGACATTTTCAATGGTCATTGTATATTCACATTCAATTCAGGGAATGAAGTAGAACCAGAACAATTTTCATATCTTTTCATTCTTTACTCGGTCACATGAGTATAAAATCATTTCAAACTTTTCATAGCTCTCATAATGATATAATGATATTGTTAGCATATGTCTCAAACTTTTCATAGCTCTCATAAGAAATCTATTCCATACATGATTAACATTAATATCGGATAAACAACACGTAGTTATCTAAATGAATAGATTTAAAAACGTATTTTTTCAAATATTAAATAAGAAAATTATGGTCGATAATCCATACATATTTGAAAATATATAATATCAAAACATATTTTAATATGTAATAATAAGATATTGCATAACAATAACAAGCGATAATTTATGGATTCAAAATATTATGTCTATGTAAATCTTATTTGATAACAACTATTGCTCGCAATACCAATCTCATCACAAATATTAATATACTTTGCATGGGGTATCATAGTTATATGTGGATTTAAAATACCTTTTGTTAGTTTTAAAACCAATTATCAGAATCTTGGAAAATATATAATGTGAAGGAGCACTAATCCTTAATACCCACGTTTCCAATCATCCACGAAATCAAAACCAAAATATTTGATTTGTTGAAAAATAGATATTTTAGGTTTATATTGGAATAATAAATATAAATCTTGATTTAACCCAATATTGTATGAATTATACTATGAATTATTTTTTGAGAAATATAATAGAAAATAGGGAAACATATCTTTAACGAAACTAAAAACTATATAATTACAAAATTGACACTTAATTCATACTTTAACATAACTAAAACTTAATTCATGTCTTAACTCTAAATTTATAAAACGTAGATTATATATAAAATCTACATTAACCCATTCATTGTTTATATAAACAATATATTAATTAACATAATATAAAATAAAAAAATACTTGAAACGTATGATTTTAGTTTCACATGTATTTTAAGTAATTGATTAATTTAACAATAAATATATCATATATCTCTCGACAAGAGGGTAAATGTTTCAACTAAAATATAATATCCATTATAAAACTTATAAATCAAATCTAATTCATATTTATTAGAAAAAATTATTAGTCATGTATTTAACAATCTTAATCTCATATAGTTTTTTATGAGATTAAAGGGTATATGATCATAAAGAAAAAGTGGGTACGAATAACAAAAAAAATAACCTAAAATTGACGTTAAAGGATTCACAGAAATCATGTAAGCAAGATTCATATTTTATGGATATATGATCATAAAGAAAAGGGTATGTATCAATTACCTGATTCGTGATTGAAGTTTGAGCGGATCAGTTATGATTTTATCTCTTACGACTCCATAGTGGTTAAGGCATCTGTTCTTGATTCCAGTGGCTACAACAGTAGCCGACGTCCGATGGTTATCTTGTTCCATTATTTTGTAAACGCAACAGGCGATTTAGATTTTAGACAATGGATTCAAAGTGAAACAAAAACAAAGAGCAACAAGCGAACTCGTGCTGATAACGTGTTGTGAAACAACGACAACAACGACCTACTAGCCTAATAACAAACAATAAGAGAAAGAGATGTATGGAGAAAAAGACTTATATTTCATTGATAGATCTGATTACAATAGTGGTATATATAGATGTACAAAACTTGGAGAGAAAGCTAATCTATTTTTTGGTGTTGATAACCATATTAATAATAAATATATTCATAACACTCCCCCTTGGTTATCAACATAATACGCTTGATGCTACCTCGTTAAAAACCTTGCTAGGAAAACCCGGTGGGACAAAACCATAGCTAAGGGAAAAAGAGTGCAGCGTGTAATGCGCATTAGTTCCCCCTGATACTTCAAATCACTATATTGTATAAAATTAGGGTGCAGTGAATAAAGCCTAATATATTACTAAATCACTAAATCCGGGACAAAACAATAACTATATTGTTTTTGTTATTAAACAATATAGACACATCCAACAAGCCTTCTAATGTTGAAGTAAAAATTCTCCATCTAATATATCAACATAGTGAAAATTAACTTCCTTATTTGATCTTTACCCTATAAAATTAATTAAACAAGAAAAGAAAACCGAGACGTTCGAAAATACTAAAAAAGGTGGTGATTACACATCACAACCACAACCCCACTTCCGGCAATAAAAGATCTAACACATACCACCAACCCTATCCACATTTTGACAAACAACGTCATCATTCAAAAAGTAAAATCCAACAATACTAAAAAAGCAATAACAAGAATCAAAAGATGGTAAATCCAGCAGATGATGACATAACAGACAATGAGTTAGAAGGCTGTTTCTGCTCCCATGGCCTTAACCATGGTTCTTGAACAACACCCATTGACACATGACCATCACCATCACCTTCATACCAACCACAAACATAGTTTGCATACTCCAATCTTTTCTCCAACTCTTGTTTCTGTGATCTCAAAACCATGTTCTCCATCTCCATCGCCGCATTCGCTTTCTCGGTTCCTTCGATTTTCACTAACAATTCATCTCTCTTTCTAGTGAAGTAAAAGATTTGGTCATTGAGATCCTTCATGTGTTGTTCTTTCTTCATTCTAGACCTCCTTGCCGATTCTCGGTTCGAGATCATTCTCTTCATCTTCTTCTCATCCACCTTTAAGTTGTTGTAACCCTTTGATGACATGATGATATGCTTCTAGTATATAAATGATATACAAATGTATATAATATATATCTACAAGACTACACAAAAGTTCAAGAAACTGAGTAGAACCAATATAGAAAGACCACAGAATATGATTGAACAAGACTAATTCTACTTAAGATTGGGGCAAAACTCATATCACTTTGGATTATTGTGAAGGGTTTTGTTGTTGTTTTAACAACATATATATGCTCATAAAATGAAGGACTTTGGAAACCAAACTGTTTGTGTTTTGTTGTGTTTCTTCTATGAGAATGTTAAGCTTGAAAGGTGAATGTAGGTATATATAGAGAGGATTTGTAAATGGGAACCAGGAACGAATGTTCGGACCATGAGACTTTTGTTCATGCATAAGAAGACTTTTTTTAAGAAAAGAGACGTGAGTAGTTTGATAGCCTCCTTTTGGTTTTCCATTCGGATAAGCCGATAAGGTTAAACTTTGTAAAACAATCGTTTTCTCCGTTTGGTACATCAAACAATTAAATTAATCAATCAATGACTTTTTTTATTGAATGTATTATTCAATTTAGAGTAAATTGTCAAAATTGTCCCTAAGGTTTAGATATGTTTGTTATTTTCATTCAACACAAATTTTTTGTACCATATAGTCCTTTACTTTTGAGATTTTTTGTCATTTTCATCCAAACGTCTGATTTTTTTGTCAAAATCGTCCCTGAGATTTGGAATTTTTTGCCATTTTCATTCAAATGTTTGATAGAAAAAATAAAACAAATTAGATGTTTGGATGAAAATAGCAAAAAATCCTAAAAGTGAAGAACTATATTGCACAAAAAAATTGTTTTTGATGAAAATGACAAACATGCCCAAACGTCGAGGACGATTTTGGCAATTTACTCTTCAATTTATAATCTATCTTTTTGTTCACCAATTCTATGGTTTATCTACTTGTATGTCCATAGGTTTGTCATTTCTAATTAATAATTTAATATGCTTTAAATCTTTAATTGTTTCAAGATTAACAATTCGAAAAAGCATGACAAGACAATAGTTTATTAATATAATGTGATGTGCTATCGTGTATTACATCAATTTTGAATTTCTTACTCTACATGGATAATTTTATATATTGTTAGCAAAATAAAAATGACATAAAGCCAAAATGCATTAAATATGAAATAAAAAGCAAAGTCAAAGGTACTAAAATGTATTGCTAGAGATAGTTTAATGAATTTTATAGCTGAACAGTGGTGGTAAGAAGACGAGTGGCAGACATTAGTAGATGTATAAAAGGCATATTAATCAGTGGCGGATCTAGAAAATCATCAAATGGGCAACGTTTCAAAAAGAAATTTCTAAACGGGTAACGAAATCGAAAAAACGTAAAATTTTTCCAAAATTTACACTAGTGACTAAACGTCAAGGGGCAACGGGGTTACCCCTTGTTACTCTCTATATCCGCCCCTGCTATTAATGTTGTTTAGAATATATAAACTTTTGGTTAAGTGTTTGATGTAATTGTTTGGCTAATGGTATGCTTAAAAGTAGATCTTTGACCATATGGTAGGTTAAATATAGTAGAGGACACTCGGGTAGCTTAGAAAGTATAAAAGAACCTTCGTGGTGAATGTAATTGTAGCATAGGATAATCAGGCAGTCTTGCAGGGCGGATCCAACCCACATTTGTGGATTCTTAGAAACCTAGTGTGTTTGGGAAAAAAAAAAAAGTGAGAACCTTATAGAATTTAGAAAAAAGAGAAAAATGCTCGGATAGTCCCTGTGGTTTGCCCATTTTTTACATTTAGTCCCTAACTTTCTAAAATTACAGCTATAGTCCCCAACTTTTGCAATTTCGTTCCCGGATAGTCTCTGGCGTGGATGGGGGTTAGTTTTTGGTGTTAAGTGGATGTGAAATGACCAAAATACCCTTACTAATAAAAAATATTTAAAACATTAAAAAATCTAATTAATCCTTATAAATGGGCCCTACCAGCTTCTTAAAAATATAAAACGAATAGACTAGATTATATTTTAAGCTGATTATGTAATAGTTAGTGAATGGTCAAACGAATGTGTTAGACCTATTCGTTTGAAGTGGTCAAACGAAAGGGTTTCTCGTTTGACTTTGTGCGTTTGCAAGTGAGACAAGTATAGTCAAACAACAAAGGGTTGCTGTTTGACTATTAGAGATGTTTGGAATTTCCAAGTGACATGGGATGTGGTTTGGAATTTCCAAAAGACATGGGATGTTGTTTGGATTTCCCAAGTGACATGAGATGTTGTTTGGAATTTCCAAGTCCTATATATATACTTATTTTGGTGTCACTTGCAAACATTGGTTTTAGAGTGCGGGAGAGATCACCCGGTTTCCACGACGTATACTATTTCGGTGTTGTTAGGATGGCTTATTATTTGTCAGTTTGTAACGTTATGTTGTCTGAATCAATACAAGAAAGTTGTTTATCTATCTCTAACCTTTCATCTATGAACTTAATATTTCACTAATCATGGTTAACGGTCCTAAACCAGAATTTCAATCGCTAATCATGGTTAACGGTCCTAAACCAGAATTTCAAGACAGCAGACCTACTCCATGGTTGGGACCATTAAAAAAATAAATTTAGTGTATTATTTAGACAACAAACCAACTGAATAAGTTCACATAATGAGGAAATTTTTATAAAATTACTTATTAAATAAGGAAATTTTTACAAAATTACTTAGTAGCTAATTATGATGGGTCATGTCAGTAAAAATAACTATGAACCAGATTTATGCGGAAATCTGCTTCTATTGAAATATACGTTTTGAAGAATTTATTATAGTTAATAAAAATAATTTTGCATAAATTGATAGGACTAAATAAAATAAAAGGATTAAATTGGACATTTGGTGACGGGGGATATTGAAAGTGACATGAATGAACTAAATTCATGAACTTTGACATATAAGCCAAAAAGGATAACTACGTTTTCATATTCAATTAATAATTCTTTGCTTTTTCTGGATATCCGTTTTTTAAATATCGATTTATTCAACTAAAATAGTCTTTGGTTTTGCACGTTTATAAGAATTGTATTTAGTAATTCTAGGTTTCTGCCAATGATATCTTGGCCTAGTGGTTAAGGGCGAGGTAGGAAGATTTGTTTCTTTTAGAGGTCTTGGTTCAAATCTAATCAAGGGGATTTTAATACTAACTTGGTAATATTAATATACTTACTATTAACCTGGTTAGCGACATCTTAACTGTACGCGGTTAAAAAAAAGATAATTCTAGGTTTCTTTTGTCAAGGTTGGTGACTTGAAGTTTTCTTGATTGTTTTGTACACTATTTTACTATTCAAATAGATTAACAATATAACTTAACACATTCAAAACGTGTTTGCTAAGGTTATTTCTAATTATAGGATTCATCATTTTCTTTAATTCTACAACAAATCAATACATAATTTTGAGTTTTTTCTTATAGTGGTTGAGGGAAAAACTATTTACTATTTTGATGTTCTTTAAAAATTATTTACTAAAATAGTGTTTTCATTACTTTTTATTAACCTTTTCATTGTCTTATTGTTTATTGAAGAGTAAATTGTCATTTTAGTCCCTGAGGTTTGGTTCAAATTGTCATTTTAGTCCAAATAGTTTTTTTTCTTCATTTGGGTCCCTGACTTTTCCATTTTGATCGCACTGCCTAACTCAGTCTAAAAATCTGGTTATAACCAGGGGTATTTTTGGCATAACTATTGTCTAGTGATAACCATGGGTAGTTTACAACATAATTTATAAACATCATAATAATTTAATGCCAAAAATACCTCTGATTATAACCTGGTTTTTAAACTAAGTTAGGCAATGTGATCAAAATGGCAAAAAAAAAAAAGGAAAAGTCAGGGACCCAGAGGAAAAAAAAAAACTATTTGGACTAAAAGGACAATTTGAACAAAAAATCAGGGACTAAAATGACAATTTAATCTTTATTGAATTAAATGTTTTCATTACTTTTTATTAACCTTTTCATTGTTATTTTTTATTAAATTAAAAAATTTAAAAAAAAGCTTATTTCCTTCTGCATCTCATTTGGTTCAAATTTTATACTTTTTATTTAATTAATCATATATTTATTTTAATTTTTTTCCATCAATACATTAACTGTTTTTTATCTTTATTTTATTTTCTTACCAACATATTATATTTCATTTTTCATCAACTAAGTGCTTTTTATCTTCATTTTATTTTCTTAACAACTTATTGTATTTCATTTTTTCTCAATCGATGATCAATTGATGTCAAATAGATAAATTATGAATCGTCTTAATAAAGAAAGTATGAATCATTTCAAATAAATTTGAACAATGAAATACGAAGCAAAACAAAGATAATCGAATATTAAAGATGTCATATACAAAAGATAATAAAATGAGTAAACTGCAATTTTACACCCTGAGGTTAGGGGTCATTGGCATGTCTACCCCCCTAAAGAAATAATTGCAATTTTACCCCCCACTGTTTGCCCTTATGTCGCACTTTTACCCCCCGGCGTCAAAATGGGTAACAGAACTGTTAACTCTAAGTTGAAATGACTATATTACCCTTACATTTTACCCCCCAACATTCCTGTTAAGTCACACAATTACCCCCCACTGGTAAATTACTAATTTGTCCTTTGCTATTACTCCCTGTACTTTGTGTTAAGACATAACATTACCCCCTGAAATTTACAAAACCCTTCCCGCCAAAATCAAATACCTGTTCTATGATCCTATAATAAAAAATCTGAACCTGTTCTTTGATCTAAAACCTAACAAGCAAATACCTGTTCTTTGAACACGTAATCTGAAACGTAACAATCATACCTGTTAAAAAATCTGAAACCTAACAAGCAAAGACTCCAAAACTGGTAAATTACTAATTCTGAACCTGTTCTATGCATATGTTACTAATTCTGAACCTGCACTAACAATTTTACATTTATATGCAATCAGTTATTTCTATAAGGTGTTCAAACCAAGCATACCTGTTCAACCAGTGGGAACAAAACAATCATACCTGCAATGTGAACAAATCAAGCATACTTGTTCAACCAGTGTGATCAACCAAGCCACTGTTGAGTGTGCTGCTAATGTCAACATAATGAGTGTAAACAAGCTGCAAATGCATACATCAAACAAGCTGCAAATGCATTCAATGTGGCCGATACAATTTGCAGCACATAAGTTGCTAGATCCCATGTTGACAGCACAAAAGTTGCTAGACTCCAAAACATAATGAGTGTGCTGCTATTTCATTCACACTGATTAAGCACATGCACATGATCAAGCACATTGATTAAGCACATGCACATGATCAACCTGAAGTAGCATAGCAAGTTATCATAGCAAGTACCAACCTACAACCAGTGTTCTATGCATCTGATTAAGCACAATTATGCCCAAACTGTGATCAACCTGAAGTAGCATAGCAAGTTATCATAGCAAGTACCAACCTACAACCAGTGTTCTATGCATCTGATTAAGCACAATTATGCCCAATCTGACATCAACCTAAAGTAGCATAGCAAGTACCAACCTACAACCAGTGTTCTATGCATCTGATTAAGCACAATTATGCCCAAACTGTGATCAACCAGTGTGTGTTATGCCCAGACTCTGTTCAACCAGTGTGTGTTATGCCCAAACTGATTAAGCACACTTATGCCTACAACCTGCAAATGCACATGAGTGTGCTCCTAATTTTTATCAAACATAATGTCAACAAAAGCTAAATAAGTTAAGTTAGGTTAACCTACATATTACACAAAAGGTTCGATTAAGTTAAGTTAACCTACATATTACACATAAGCTAAATAACTAGTAGAGTAAACATCCATCCGCTCAACTCTCCGGTGGTAGATGGAAGTTGAGGACAGGCCTCCCAAACACAGAGACCACCAGGTGGAGCACCAAAGATGAGCTTGATAAGCTCATCGTCAGGTCAACTGTAGAAAAACCAACAGTGAACCAAATCAGACCCTAAACCCTGTTTATAACATGATAATGACTAAATCTGACCCCGATTAACTAACATTGGCCGATTATACCTTTGGTGTGGCGGATGAGCGGATTATCCAAAAGACCGGCATTTTCCACTAATCTGAAGCTAGCGGCTGTGGTTGTTGTGATCCGACGAGGAGAAGAATGATCGGACGAGGAGCAGAATGATCGGAAGAGGAGATGTCGCCATCGCCGGAGAGACACGGATTGCCGCCGGTGTGTTATGTCGCCGGAGAAGAAGGTTGAAGGTCGATGGTGGGAAGGTTGGGGGTAATTATGCCGTGGTATGATTCTTATAGGGGGTGTTGTATCAAAGAAGCTTGACATAAGAGCAAAATGACAATTATACCCTTTGACAGTCAGGTTATAATGTTGACTGGTAACCCATTTTGACGCGCGGGGGGTAAAAGTGCGACATAAGGGCAAACAGTGGGGGGTAAAATTGCAATTATTTCCTTAGGGGGGTAGACATGCCAATGACCCCTAACCTCAGGGTGTAAAATTGCAGTTTACTCTAATAAAAATGTCAATTAAAGTCGAGTCATTATGGATATCAATGTCAACAACTTAAAAGAAAACATGTTCAAAAAATCAACCCGCTTAATGATCATTATTTATTATTTTAGAAGTTTTGCTACATTTCAAACTTTATGGCATTCTATTCAAAGTCAAAAAAAATTTGAATGTAAAAAATAAAGGCATTTTGTTAAAAAAGAAAAATCAAACTGTTGTGAAGTAAAAAGAAAACAAAATGTCCATAGATTAAAAAAAAAAGAAAATAGCCATGTGAACAAATCGATGGTAAATACTAAATACTAAATAGCCATCTCGCAAACATACAAACTATTCAATTGGCTTTAACAAACTATTGTTTCAATTAATCGTGGAGGTGAAATATATGTTTCGCGTTCGAAGTAGATTAGATCGGTAAATTGGAAATGTCGAGTCAATGAGATGGCGATTTAGTTTAGCTACAGGGACAGAGAATTTGGGAGGAAGTATACCTTTTTTTTAATAAAAGATTGTTTAAAAAGTAAATGAAAAAGCTATTTTGGTAAATAGTTTTTAAAGAACACCAAAATGGTAAATAGTTTCTCCCCCAACACCACTATAGAAAAAAACTCACATATTTTTAGATATATCCATACACTTCAAATTGTAAGCATTACGAACAACTAGTCCAACCCTTCAAATGGTAGGTTATAGTAGGTACGTAATTTTCTAGATTATCTTTTTGAATCACGTTATAAAGATTGTACCTAAAATAGACCAAAGATGGTGTTTCTATAGGTTGTGAATCACAAAGTTATGTTGAAATGACACGATGTTTATGAAAAATGTGTCAGTACGAAGATTAATACCAATAGTTGGAAACGTTAGTAGTAACTAAGTTGCTATTGATACTTGGTCGTCAACAAGAACTAAATGCACGGTTAATTCTTGATCGCTCAGTTCCTAATAGTGATCGCTTAGTTCTTGTTGATTGCACAATTACGGATGATCATCGTCAATTGGTTACTGGTGGTCAATTAGTTTTTACCAATAGGTAGATTAGAACCTAGCTCTAGAGAATCTGAAATATGATAATTGGTTTTTGGCTCGTCAGGGGTGCTAGACTCTACCCGGGGCCAAACAGTCCTGCACTTGATCAGCGTCGATGTACCGATCAAAGATAGAGAGAATTGTGTTCCTAGATACCTTAATCTAGTTAGGGCAAGTAGGGTGTCGAACCACGAAGAGCTTTTGGTTAGTGTTTAGACTCACTTGATTCATGAACATAATGTAAACTTGATTCTTTGATTGAGTTGTTTAGATAAAGTAATTCGCAAAAGTAAAACCTAAAGTGATGGATTTTATCACAAGTATTTGTAAGTCATGTTTATATATTTTTTGTTTGTATGTGAAAGACATGATTAGGATGATAGAAAGGCTTTGTCACTCAAGATTCTTCTTTCTTGGTCGTCCCTTGGCACCTCCTTGTGTTGAATAATGAGTTCCTTGGTCAAAACTTCATAAAAAACATCAAAAACCATCCAGAGCCGTTTTTGTTCGTCTTCAGGAGTAAGGCTACGCCCAGGAGAGTAGGGCTACAGCCTCTCTAAAGTCAACTTTCCTGGATCTTTAAAATTCACATACAATACGCCCAAATATCAAATTTGAGTGGGAGTAGGGCTACGCCCTAGGGAGTATAGCTACATCCATAATGTGTAGAGATAGAAGCAGAAGACATACACAAGCAGAAGTATATTAAAAGTATTTGTAAGTCATGTTTATATATTTTTTGTTTGTATACTTTTTCTAGTATTATTAAATTATAAAAGAACTGAAAATTAGGTTTTGTTCAAAAATAAAAATCGTGTAGTAGTTATATCCAAACAAAACAGATATACGTAAATTGTTATCAAATGAAAATTTGCTTAATATAATATTGGTTATATATTTGTAAGAATAAGATGATGTTATCATGTAGCCCAGTATTAAAATCCAAAAATCAATGTCATCCATCTTTATCATCGCCATCTCCAAGAAGACTCTTAGTTTAATACCAGAAATGAACTAGTTATTTATTAGCCTTGTTGTCAATCAATTTTGGGAAGAAAGGTTAAACAAAATAGTTAATTGCCAAAATCGTCCCTGAGGTTTGTGCAGGTTTGCCATTTTCATCCAAAATGACACTTTTGTACCAAATTGCCCCCAGCGTTTGTAACTTTTTGCCATTTTCATCCAAACCACTAACTTAGTTTATTTTTTCTGTTAAGTTGAGGATACTTGGATGAAACTGGCAAATATAAAACCACAGGGACGATTTTAGCAATTTACTCAAACACTTTTAAATTTCTTTTATTTAATTAATTTTGTTACATATATAATAAAAAATAATATACATGCAATTTTTATGTGAAAAAAATAATAGTTTTGTCACATAATTTTTATAAACTTTCATCCAACCACTAACTAAGTTAATTTTTCTATTAAGACGAAGGATGTTTATAAACTAAGACAGAAATTAATTTCTTATTTTTTATATAGATCAGTTTTATAAAAATAAAATCTACTTAAACCTCTAAATTTTATAAAACTAAAATGCTGGTGACCTTATTGAAAAATGTCAAATAAAAAAATTTTATCATATGTACCAAGTTTATAATTTATCTTCTACTCTTTTAAATTCGCTCCTAAGGAAAAACAGAAGCCAATGCCCCCCCCCCCCCTCTATCAAACAACGTATCATTACCAAACCTCAAAATTACCCACCAAATTGTAATTATAATTCTATGAACCAAAAGTTTCTTTACTCAAGCCACTCAAAATAAGTATTAGTTAATTACTCTCATAATCTTAATTAAATAAATATTTTATTTCTACCAACATATTTCCTAGGTGCTCAAAACATTTAAAAAATATGTAACGTTGTACAATTTTTTTCTATCTCTATAACTGATAAATAATAAAAGTTGTAATCGATTGTTATGTATTGCACACCAATGGCATTTTCTCTTTATAAAACTGATTTATATAAAGAAGCTGTAAATTAATTTATGTCTTATTTTATAAAATTTAAAACATCATTCACCTTAACAGAAAAAATAAATTGAGTTAGTGATTTGGATGAAAATTTATAAAAATTATGTGACAAAACTATTATTTTTTTTTTCTAAAAACTCCATGTATATTCTTTTTTATTATATATGTAACAAAAATTATTAAATAAAAGAAATTAAAAAGGGTTTGAGTAAATTGCCAAAATCGTCCCTGTGGTTTCATATTTGTCAGTTTCATCCAAATATCCTCAACTTAACAGAAAAAATAAACTAAGTTAGTGGTTTGGATGAAAATGGCAAAATGTTACAAACGTTGGGGGCAATTTGGTACAAAAGTGTCATTTTGGACGAAAATTGCAAACCTGCCCAAACCTCAGGGACGATTTTAGCAATTAACTCTAAACAAAATTAGACAACTAATAGGATATACATTGTATATTCAGTGAATCTTCTGAAAAGAACCAAAGGATTATTAAAACTAATGTTTCTAAAGACAATAATTATGTAAAAAATTAGACTATTGCATAACACGTTTAACTAAGAGTTATATGAGTGAAAATAATGATTTACAAAAAAATTAGACAATCGCATCTCTAGGCTGACAATTTATTACATAGCCCGTTAACATGATATGACTTGACACTAAGTTAAATGAGTTAGTGTTTGGGTAAGCAGGTTCGGGTCATAAACAGGTCGACACGAAGAAAAACATGTATAAACGGGTGTAATTTTTTTAACTCATTTATGATATGCATAACACGTTTAACTTATCGTATTAAATAGTTTAATAAGCTGACATAACAGATTTATGAACCATTTATCAAACAATGTAGTTTTATAGTTATATAATAAGTCAAATATAAATTGTTAATTTTGGTTAGTTATACTATATCATGTTGATCGTGTTTTATTGTTTTTAATTATTATCAATAATCGGGCTAAAGACATCATGACATTTTTCATATTAAGTTGCTTACCTTGGAGTCACGTTGTGTAACTTGCTTATCAAACATGTTTATGTTAATATTTTGGAAAATGGCATGTTTAGTTAAACGTGTTGCGTCGACGCATTTTGTAGCTTACAGTTCAACGGGCCATGTTGTACGAAACATATTGTTAGGCCATTAAGAACACAAAAGTACGAAAGCTCGAGGTAGCATCCAAAGGACGTTAAAGTGGATGTGGCCACATAAGAATGGATAGTATAAGAAAGAAAGTTTTCGGGAGAAATTGGGGGTGGCAAGTATCTCATATAAGATAAGGGATGGAAAATTGAGATGGTTTGAACACGTGAAGAAGAGATAGATGACGACCCTAGTAAGAACCTTGGAAATCCTTCAAATGGAAGGGATAAGAAGCGCAAATCTCAACTGACAAGGCATGAGCGGATTTGGTAGAATTTACTAGACTTGCACCTCTTTAGTGACATGATCAGGAATAGGAGTTCCTAGAGTCATCGGGTTAAGATTATGGACTTTTAGATGAGTGTATAAATCAATCTTAAATCTGTTCCGAGACCTTATCTTTTCCCAAACTTTTGTTTGCCTTAGCCTTAGTCATGCCTGAGCATTTGTCTTTCCCTTAACATGTAAACTTTTTTTAGAGGAGTGTAGGTACTTTCACATGGGTTTTTGCTACTTTTTTTTTGTCTCTTTGATCTTTTATCTATAGCTACTATAGTTGATTCATCATTGTATGTCATTGATAGTTTACTAGTATCATTGTTGATAATATTTTTATGGTTGTTGCTATGATTCTCTTTGCTACATTTTAAGTTATTTGGTTGTGCCTTTCAAGTGAAAAAGGTTTTTAGAGTTGGGGGTTTTAGCTGGAGTAACCTCTCTATCCCTATGATAGACATAATGTATGTCTCCATTCCACCCTTCTTAAACCCTACTAATAGCTTTGTTGTGAGTAAGATGATATCGAATACGTTTATTTTTATTGGTTACAACTATCTTGAATCCAGTCTTCTCTCAATTTTATTTTCATCTAAACCGTGGTAACATATACAGTATTTGCACTCAATTAATTTCAGTTATTCGTTAAAAATGTTTTGGATAAAAAACAAGTCTAAGTAAAAGTTAGAGATTGTTTAAGAATGTCAGTTATTCGTCTCTGACATTTTGAAACCTGCCAGTTATTCGTTAAAAATGTTTCTGAAATATTTTTTTAGCCCGACAAACAATCGAATCAACATCTTATTTAATGTTTTGTTAATTGGTTGATTAATAATTAACAACAAATATAACCAAAGATTCAATTCGCTGATTCGTGTTAATTAAGTTGATTTATAAATTGATTAATTGTAACATACTTGTTTTAGAAAATAATCAACATATTAAAAATTTTGACATCAAGAGGTTTACAAGCATAAAATTTGTCAAAACATTATCCTATTTTATAGATACACTACTATAGCATCTAGGATATGATATATACTCATTAAAAAAAGTTCAAAGATGGAAATTTCCAGTAGATGACATGGGATACATGGAGTTAGAAATCTGATGTTGGTCCCATGGCCTTAGCCATGGCTCTTGAAAACCACCCATTGGTAACATTGGACACATGACCATCACCTTCACACCATCCACAAACCCTCTTTGCATACTCCAACTCTTGTTTCTGTGATCTCAAAACCATGTTCTCCATCTCCATCGCGGCGTACTCTTGCGCGACTCCTTCCATTTTCGATAACATTTCATCTCTCTTTTTCGCAAAATAAACCATTTGGTCATTGAGATCCTTCATGTGTTGATCTCTCCTCATTCTAGACCTCTTGGCTGATTCTCGGTTCGAAATCTTCCTCTTCATCTCCTTTTCATGATCCATAATCAAACTATAACTAGCACCCTTTGATGACATGCTTCTAATTAACTAACTTGCTTTTATATATGTAACTTAACTAATTATTCTAATGTTAATACACAAAATAAGAAGACAAAAGTTCAAGAAACTGAGTAGAACCAATAAAGAAACAAGATGGAAAATGATTGAACAAGTAAGATTGTGCTCAAAAGTGTGACAAAACTCATATCACTTTGGTTAAAACATTATAAAACCCTAATGTTTTTTGTGTGTGAAGTAATGTGTTTATAGAGTGTGTGTATATATGTACGTAAATATGTATACATGTGTGTGTATATATATATATAGATGTAGGAGTTTCTAGAAAGAGAGAACAAATATTTTGACCAGGAAAACTTTTATGAAGAGAAATGTGAATAGATTTGATAACCTATGGATTTTGATTTGGATAAGGTTTAACTTTTTTAACTATCAATTTAAAAAAAAAATGTTCTATAAAAAAATTATCCATGACGTAATACTGTTAACCAAATTAAAGGAAGTAGATGAACATGCTGATCAAGGTTTTGTGTTACTAATTGATGCTCACCAACTAGACATGCAATTAAATACTTTTTGAACATTACATAAGAGTTCAAGTTTTATATATTTTCAGTCTAAAATTATTATTTAAATTGATATTAAATATATATATATATATACATATGGTTGCTCTTATCTAAAATGACTCTTACAAAAGGTACTTTTTGAAAAGTAATTCTAAAAAGAATAAAAAATATTTTATAAGAAAAGTTTGTACGTATGAAAATGGGTGGAAAGTGGAAAACCTTATACACGAAGTGATGGTCTGCTTTAGAAAACTGTAGTTCATTTTATGACCGGTAAAGATTTGACAATTCGTCACTATATATACTCAAATGTGACATAACAACAT